>CM031684.1:20408909-21608909 GCA_006182925.3 Reinhardtius hippoglossoides
CAGAGCCCTCGATGCCATGTTCAACTTCCTGCTGGTGTGGTACTACTGCACGCTCACTATCCGGGAGAGCATCCTCATCAACAACGGCTCCAGGTCAACAAATCAAACCACTTACTTTTATTTCAACAATAACTGATAAACTGCTCATATGAAGGCGTCTTCTGGACGACATGTGTGTGAGTATCGTGTCTGTCCGTGCGACACACAGGCCTCTCGCCTTCATTGTCAGTCGTCCATGTTGTTTCAGGATTAAAGGTTGGTGGGTTTCCCATCACTATGTGTCGACCTTCCTGTCTGGAGTCATGCTGACGTGGTGAGTCGTGTTTTACACTTTCATACCTTTGCACAATATTATAACAATGTATAAGAAAATGTGTTGTTTGCACTCTAACCAGATGTTTGTTGTTCACAGGCCTGAAGGTGCCCTCTACCAGATGTTCAGAAACCAGTTCCTGGCATACTGTCTTTACCAAAGTAAGAGTTTCAAGCCGTGGCCCAATTTCACACCACATACTTGCATGATGAAATATTCTCTATGGACTAATCAGCATAGTCGGTTGAAATCTTAATAGCAAAGTTCATTGTGTTTTTATCCTAATATAAGACAAATTTTTTCCCGAACATAGAAACAATTATTGTTTCTCATTTACAATTACTATTGAACACTTTCTGTGTGAATCCAACACTAAATTGTTAATAATCAGTGATTGGGGAAACTTGATCGTAAACCGTCCTAGTCTGAAGTCATGAATGCACTTGTGTGTGTTTTCCTCTGCCCTGTTTGTACATTAGGTTTTGTCCAGTTTCTCCAGTGCTATTACCAGAGCGGCTGCTTGTACCGACTCAGAGCTCTGGGGGAAAGACACAACATGGACCTCACAGTCGGTGAGTGCACTCCGAGCCGATGTCAGTTTGTTTGCATACATTTATAGTTGAGTGTCTCTGAAGCAGTGAGAAGGGGAACAAGCGATCTGCACATGACAGTTAACGTGATGCTGTGGAGAACAAAAGGTCGCGAGCGTTGAAGTGGTCAGGCTCATGATGTCTGCAGACGGACTGTCAGAGACGTACATTATTTCAACGAGGTCGCCTCAGAGAAATGTCAAAGACACACTAATATAATCACAATAATAAACTTTATTTATTCAGCACTTTTCTTGACCGAGATACAAAGAGATTAACTGAAAGAAAAAGTGAAATTTAAAAAAAACGAGGGGAGTAAAATTGGTAATTGCTATTACGTAGTTTGTCCACCAGTGGGCACTCACACGTTAGAGTTAGCCACAGCAGAGAAAGGATCATGTGAGTCAAAGTTGTCTTTATTTTAAAAATGATGGTATTTATATGAATTTGGGCTTTTTATTGTATTTATTCATTCTTAAATATCAATATTTCTATTGATATATTGATGATACTTTGATTACTGTACATATCAGACAAGGCAAGTTTATATGTAAAGCACATTTCACCCTCAAGGCAAGACGTTAGTCATTATTTCATTAATGAAAGGCTGTGTCAAATAGTTAAATAAGCACTTTTAATTTGAAAGAAGTGACAGTTGCAGGAGATCAAAGAGCCAGGTTCACTTCCTGTCCTCTTGTCTTGTCTCAGCTGCTCCTCTCCTGTGCACTAGTAAATCAGGAGAATCATTGTGTGATGGTAGAGACAGGTTGGGTTTCTCTCAGCTCAGTGACTCTCTCTCTCCTCTCCTGGTGTTCAGAGGGGTTCCAGTCGTGGATGTGGAGAGGTTTGACCTTCATCCTCCCCTTCCTGTTCTTTGGTCACGTGAGTAGTTTGTCATCGTCTCCACTGAAGATTGAAAAGTTATGAAATTAAAGTAACATGCTGGTTCCTCCTCCTCTCCAGTTCTGGCAGGTTTACAACAGTATAACACTCTTCAAGATGTTCCAGCTCCCGGAGTGCAAGGAGTGGCAGGTTTGTTCTTGTACATTTGAGACATTATATATTCAACAATTACTCATTCAATGTGTCGTAATATGTTCAAACCTCCCAGAGTTTAACTGATCCAGCTCTACAGTAGAAATATACATGTGAAACCTCCTTCGAATTTGACGAGATGATGTTAGCAACCATCTTAAAAAGGCCGAAAGCTACTTTTCAGATATCTGTGTTTTGTAGTTTTAACTTTCTAGTTTTTAGCTTTATTTTTATCCGTACATAGTGTAAAGTAAAAGTACATAAACTTGTTTGAAGTAGTCATGACATAATAAATGTTGTTTTGTAAATATTGTTGACAGCTTATCTTAAATACATGTAGCTATGAGGAGAATACATGGCAGCAGAAAACAATGGAACCACTTCTGGGTGTGGATATGAATACAAAGTATTACCACACAGTACTTTGTGTATTTAGACTCCTGTGTGTGTTATAATCCTCTGTTTGTTCATGTGTTTGTTTCTTCTCCTGCGGTGTAGGTGGTGATGTGCGGCTGCGCTTACATGGTGCTCTTCATGGGAAACTTCTTCACCACGCTGGGAGTGGTTTACCAGAAATACATGAACAACCAGGACCAGGACAAGTCTAAGAGCTTATAGAACTGGAATGATCCAACACTGAGGCTCTAATATTCTCTTTAGAGCTTTCTATCAATGTACTGTACATTGTCTGTGTGGATCATGTACAGGCACAGCTTCTTTTATCCATGTTCGTTGATTTTCTAGTTCTTCTGATTTATATATTTGAATCTTGAATCTTGACCATAGATATTATTAACACCAAAGAAAAGAAAGCGAGTGTCAGGTGTTACCGGGTTAAAGTGTGAGCTTGTTTTGTAGGTTTTTGGGTGTTTTGGTCCGAGTTGTACAACTCGGACAAGGAAGTGTTACTGATAGAATAGAGGATCCCTGCTAATATTGAGTTTTGGGGGCGGATGTATCTACCGGTACATATTTTTGGAGATACAGAATCACATATTGTCTTACACTGTTGACTAAACGTTTACATATCAGCAATTTAATTGCTCAACCAATAAATCAGTTGGGCTCTAAAGCAAATAACCGTTATTTGCATCATGTTTATTTTGGGAAATCCACAGTTTGTGTTTCAGAAGCTGCTTTAGTAAAAACACTCCTTCGAATCTGCCCATGTTCTTGTTTTCTCTTACAGCAGGAAAGTTCATGTTGCATCACAGTTCTCCTCAACTTTTCTGCTACTGTAACATTCATGTGTTGTTGTTGAGTGTTTACAGCATAAACACAGGTTTGTACAATTAAAGAATAAAACCTTGATCGAAACAAACAGCAAATCTATAGTTTCTATTCTTTACAGTCTAAATGTATCTGGAGCGTTGAGGTTTTTGTTGCACTACATCCAAATGACCACAAGGTGAAAGCATTGCATTTCATGAGCCGTCACGTCTCACCGTGTTATTACACTGAGGAGATTTCATCCATGAAAACTTCAAATCCTTTCTTTATTTTTGGATAAAAACCCACCAGACTTCTTTCTTTATGTAAAGTCGTGTTTCACTGGGAGTCTGGGACACGTTTCTCCAGATGGATCACATCTCATGAGGGTGATTACAGTCGGCCATCTGCTGCGGCACGACTCCTGAGTGATGAGGAGCTGCTGAATTAGATTCTTCACATTTCATCATCTTAAACAATTTCTCTGAGTGAAAGTCACTCATCGTGAGTGGTTCAGACTCATTGTTGGAGACTTATCAGGCCTCGGTGGGAGCTGAGGAGACTCGAGGGCCACATCTACAGTTACAACAGTTTAATGCCAATCTGGGCTCTTTTTGAATATATTACACAGTCGACTGGAACAGATGGAAGACAGAATCACAGATTGATACTGAACTCAGTTTGTTCTTATCAGATTTTCCTAAAACAACAGACATTAAAAGCCAAATATCATGTATGATTAATGTTTAATACAAAACAAACACGTTTCCTCATTTCAATTCAGTCCCTCGTACACAGTCCCTCCTCCTGTAAACACTCACTAGTGCATCCACTGTGTGTAAATCCACCACTGAAAGTAGTCCCACCTCATTTCTCTATGGAGATCACACACTCACCTTTACCTGAGGAGGAACACGTGGTGGAAACAGGGGGAATAAAAGAAGACGTGAAAGCAGACAGAGGATTTTTAAGTTTCCATCCATGCTTCATCTATAGAGCTTATTGTTTGAGGGTCGTAGGGGGGAGCTGAGAGTGGGTGAGAGGCGGGGTACGTACACCCTGATATAAACAACCTTTAACACTCACACCTGCAGGTAACCTAGAGTCTGCAGTTAACCCCAATCTGCTTGTTATTTGACTGTGGGAGGAAGCTGGAGTGAAACCACGCTGACGCAGGGAAACATGCAAACTCTGCACAGAAAGACCCGGGACTCGAACCTTTGAATCTTCTTTCTGCTCGGGGCAATGCACCAGTATTTAAATTTCTTTATTTTGTGAACAGTGCAGTATCGTGTTCATCACTGTAGCTGAGATAGAATCATAGCTTGTTTTTCCTTTCTTTCCCTAATCAGCAAAACAGATTTTAAGTCAAACATGATCACAGATGTATAGATACACACACTTACACATATACACACATACAGAGCAAAAACACATAATAGACCAAAAAAAAATTACAACCAAAAAACAACAGACTACACAATAATAGTGTGTGTCAGCATATATTTATTCTCCAGATTAATCAGTGGAAACGTGTGAGTAGATGAAACAATAATACAAATGTGAATATCTGTGAACAATTGTCACAGAACAGTTTTAGAAAAGAAGAATGGCGAGATTTCAATAAAGCTTCACATTATGATTTAAACATATCTGCAGCCGAGTGCCAGAACACAAAGAGGGATGGAAAGAAATTTGCACATAACATCAGAGGGAATAATACCTGAAAAATTTAAAATGGAAACCAGCCTCACTTCCAATTTATTACAGTGGAGCCTCCCCCACCTCCTCACTCACCCACCCCTGCAAAAAGTCTTGGATGAGTTAGTGCTGCAGGGCCAGAGGGAGAGATAGAAAGAGGCAAACGGGACGAAGAAGAGGGAAGAGGAGGGCCGGGTATTCTCCCAGCCTGCACCTCTTTCATCTTTCTCATTAAAGCCGGAGCAGTGGGGGCCGTCAAGAATGAGCCCAAGGACATGGGGATTGGGGAGCGAGCCTGAGCCTCGCATCAGGAGGTGGAGAAGGAGAGAAGGGAGCAGCCAGAGCGAGCAGACGAGGCACCATGTCAGACCTCCACCTTAAAACTTAACCCGCCTCCCCTCTGGGAGCCAGATAAAGACCTCTTATCTGTGCTCACCTTCTCTCCCAGGCCTGGGAACAAGTGGAGCAGCAGCCAGTCAGGAGGAGGAAGAGGCTGAGGGAGGGAGGACGGGAGGAGGGGAGGAGGGGGAGTCTCTGGTTGAGTAGGTACGAAATACACCGAGCTGTCTCTCAGAGCAGAGAGCGGATGTGAAAAAGCAGAGCAGTGCTGATGAGTTTCCATCTGGGACGGAGTGATTAGAAGAGAGGAAGTGGTTCCTGAGAGAAGAGGTGATTCTGAAGAAAGAGGCAGAGCCAGGAGCCGTGATGGCGACAAGTCGTCTGATTCACGTTGCTGATAATACAGCTGTATGATTTTTACTATTTATGAGTAAGAATTATATAAATATTATTAGTTTTAGTTTTTCATTGTGATGTATAGCTTAGTAAGATAAAATCTAAAATGGTCTTTTTTGACATAACAAGCAGAAATCAACAGATCCCAGGTTCCGATAAGGCACCTTAAGTCTTCTTAAGCCGTAATTAAGGGATTCATTAGATGATAATTAAAATCTTTTAAAACAGCTTATTAACATTCACAACTGCATATTTATTATGGTTTGACCCCTTGTTATCTTTTGCAAAGCTTCTGAAAAGCAATTGATGTAGAAATAACAATACAGGTAATGCAAAATGGTGATAGAACTGTTTTCAGTACATTGTGAATCTTTCCTGTTTAAATAAATAGAGAATTCAGCCGATTCCACTGTCAAGGCCCAATAAATCCAATCAAGGTGCACCAATTTAAACACACTTATAGATATCAAGCCTCTAAATGTGCCTGATTCTTTTCATAAAGATCGATGCAGGAAATGTAAAATTTGCATCCCCAATTTTGCAGATCCGACACAACCGGAAAAAGTGAAACTCTGAGTTGATCTCGCAATTCAGAGTGTCTGGTTGTGTACATGTATCCTGGGCCACATAAGAGGAACACTTCCATCCTCTGCCCTGCTACAGTTTCACAATGAATCAGATGTGTATTTATAAGCTTCTCAGTGTCCATACATTGATTTGTTTGGGCCACGGCCACAACATCAACAGTGACCACTTCATACCGACTGATACTTTACTTATATTGGTTAAATCTTTCTTTATAGCTCCGTGCATCCGTTCACTTACTCCCTCCTGACGCTTCTCGCTCTTAGTCAGCCATCAATCCTGGCACATGTCCTGCCCGGCTCTCCGTAGACGTCCCAATCCGACCAACAGCAGCCAGTCTGTGAGATTCACTCCAGATGCATGCTCATGGATATGGATTTTATATGCAAACAGAGGAGTGGGGGGCAAGTGAAATACATGCACATCACTTAAGTAAATGATTCAACAAAATAATGGTTGTCCACAAAACGCACTTGACAAAATAATAAAAAATATGCTCCGTGCTCTCGCGGCTCTGAGGTTCAGATCTTTCTCCCCCTCATTAGTAAATGACAGCGACTCCTTCACTCCTGAAATATGAACTGAGAGCCAAATTAAATGTGCATATTTAATAAGAGGGGAACATGATTACATCCACTTGTAAAACGAGAGCATGAGCGATGAAGGACTGAGAGAGGCAGAGAGGTTTTCATGGCCTGCAGAGTGTGAAAGAAAAAAGAGAATTCATCTTTATTTTAACGCGGCTCTTTGGGAGTAACCCGAGCAGGACTCCCCCCCCCCCCCCCCACTGCTCTGCGGAGCTGATTACACACACTCTGTCTTTCTGGGGGTTTGGACCACAGGTTCCTATGGCAACCACAGAAAGCAGACAGTCAGTTCCTGCCATGCGCCTGAACATTTTTTATTTGAAACACCAAACAGAATTTGGTAACAAGTTGCCAATTTTGCTGCTTTTAAATATTTCAGGCTGGAGTCAGACCCTGAAATCCAGCCGATGAAAAGTCAGTAGTTTGCAATGTAGATAATTAACTTATGAATGAATAACAATCTTCAATTAAAAATGCCAAGTTTGTTAACCACTGTTTTGTTGTATTATCTGCTTTGATATATTCATATTCACAGAACATATGTTGAATCATTGATTGCATTACATTATTGTTTCTATATGTATTTTCAGGCCAATAGTTTACATGATGACATCTCCTCTTAGTTTTCATGAAAAACGGTTGGCAATTTGGCAATATCTGTATTTAACTCCCTCTATTTTCTGTAGCTGTCCCATGTGTGATGTCACGCTCCATCGTGGCCTGGTCTCACTCGACAAAGAGATTTAGGAGATTTTCAGCCGACGAGACTGGGAGAGTTCTCCAGAGCTTCGATTTGACATCAGATTGAGTTAGATTGGACTTAATGGAACAGTTTGAGGTCTTGCATGTAATTAAATGACCAAAGTGCAGGACTGAAATCTGCCTTTCATTAAGTTTATTTCACATATTTGACTAATTATAGTATTATAATTAGTACTAATTATATTGCATATTTACAATATCAGTTTCCTTAATGTTCCAGGAGGAAATGAAATGAGATAAATCAAAAATAAGACTCATTGGCTCTTTTTATGAAAAGGGCCAGTGACTCCTTGAATAACCGTTTCATACAAAGAACCATTCATACAGATAGCAGGAGAGTTGTGAACGTACACTAGCAACATAATAAACAGTTTATCTTTCCACTGAGAACTGTGCAGATTCTCCAGTTATGGTTTGAGCTGCCGGTCAGAACAGATTTAGATTTAATCTCCTTCGGCACCAAAACTGTGTGACATAAAACTGTGGATCTGACACAGTGACTGTATCTGTTGTTGGTGCAGTGACATAAATACACTACATGTTCATTATTGACTTGCAAATTAAAGCAAATCTGTTAATTTTTCTTAAAGTTGAACAATTTCTTGAGGGAAAAAGCAAAAACCTTTAATTACATTATCCTAAAATTCTAGGTTCTGGGATATTAGGACCATGACATCATGCAATTATAAGTGTGGACCAAATCAAAACAACGATAAATCAGTATTCAGACAATTCAAAACACACCAAGCTCCGATATATTTATAATAATTATACCTACACCATAACACTGTCACCATCAATGTCCTTGACCCACATATAGGAAACATTCAGCCCTGAGGGGCTAAAAGATGAACAATGAAGTGGGTCAATAGGTCCACTCCCACATACACTGTGGGCTCCTGTAAACCAGATGGCCAATTAAGTCTGAGCCAAGAGAAAATTAATCACATCACACTTTGTCCTGCGTCTGATTGAATACAATCACCCTGCAACTTGCAGAACAAACACCCTGCAGGCTCCTGCCGTGCACAGTCAGCGTGCAACACACACAACACACGTCCACTGAGAGTCACGGGAGGAAATGAGTGCACCGTCAGGGCAGCAGCACCAGGACTACACACTGTGATGCACTTTTTTAAAACAGGTATAAGTCTAACTTTCCTCCAGCTGCCAAGTCCGAGCCACAAACCTTCTCTTTGCATTCGGACCATTAGTGTTGAAGTCGTATGAAGTATGTTGGTAATGTGTTGACCCTGCCGTGGCCCTCCGGAGCAGATGGAGTGAGATCCTCCGAGGCTCTGAACTCTAATGGAGCAGGAACAAACACAGACATGTGCTCGCACTACTTTGATAATGGAGGTGTGTCCTCAAGTGTACTTCAGTGTGTTTGGGAAATTTATCAGAAAAAGAAGGTCATGTTTTCCCCTCTGTCCTTTTGTCTGTTGGCTGGTTTGTTTGTTTGTCAGCAGGATTATGTAAAAAACTACAGAGCAGATTTCCCGAAAACTCGGTGGAAGGATGGCACATGAACCAAGAAAGAACTTGGTCTGGACAAAGGGGCAGATCCAGGATTTTCTGGAGAAGAATGGAGGAAGACATGTGGCAAAGGGAACTGAACCTACAGCCGCTGCAGGAGGACTCAAGCCCCGCACAGTCTCTGTATAGACTTTGCATGAAGTCAGCAAAATACAGAGATATTTAGTCCAAAGCAAAACATTTATTTATAATACAAACTCCTCCCGAGGTCATGAACTGACCCTGCAGGTTAACAGTGAAGCTGGAGTCTATAACAGCAGCTTATTAAACATTTAAAAAAGGTTTAATGGATGAATGGATCTGTTTCTTTCTGAGATGTTGCTGCAGAACCCAATGTGAGCAGGTACTCACCAAACTGTGGAGCCCGAGAGAACAAGAGGCTGAAAAACTCTGATTGTTCCCACACAGGCCGCCACTGTGACAGGTTTGAAATATCACATCACAGCCGTGTTGTCTCTTTGAAAAGCTTTTCTCTCCAACATCACGTTTATAGCCTTTGTCTCCATCTTTTTTTTTACCAGCACAAAAAAAAGAATGATAAAAGGCCTTTAAAACCTCCACTGTCATTGTTACTTTCATTGCAGCCATTGTTGGTGGATGCTGGTCTCTGCTATTTTCCAGTTTCCCTTGGTTACCATTTCCCTTTTAAATCGTCATTGTGCTCCACACTGAGCTGAGGTGTAAACAAGCAAATGAAACAAAGCGAACAAACACTCTGAATAAATCCAAATAATGTTTTTTATGTCATTACAGCGTAACACAGCGGATTACACGTGTCGTGGCACAGAGAGAAATGAGTGTGAAAATAAAACTCAAACTAAAACATGAGCTGTGTCCAAATTCAGGTGTAAACTGCATTGACCACAAACACAATCTGTCGCCTAGCAACGGAGCTGTAGTTAGACACGATGAGAACGTTTTAATACCCGTGTGTATCTTGTCCAGTTGAGTTGAAGCCTGATACATTAATAAGCATCATCATCTCTTTTATAGAGCTCTTTTATAGACCTATAGAAACGGGACAGACCAGTTGTGCCACCGTGACGCAATCGGTCTTCAAACGCAGCCTCGGAAGAATACACAGCTATGGTCTGTTCCAATTATCCAATCAGCCAGTCTCGAGGCAGCACTGCAGCGTATGAGATCTTAGTTTGTGTTGGGTCAGAGACAGGCTGGTGTTAGTGGTAAGTGCTGATCAGCTGGGATTCGATTTACAGTTGAGTCAGTGTGGTGTGGTGCAAGAAGAAAGAACAAACATCCAGTGAGCAGCAGCAGCTCTGCAGACTGAGTGGGGTCAGAGGAGAAATGGTCAGACCGGTCGGAGCTGACAGAAAAGCCTGCGGTAACTCAGGAAACCACAGCTGCTGCGGTGAAGAAGGATTCAGGATGGACGACAACGACAAAGCACTGAGGCTGTTATTAGAGCAAAGGAAGGAACCACTCATAGCATGGTGTTCCTAATAATGTGCTCATGGAGTAAAGTAAAGTAAAATCATTGACTGTATGTAAAGATGGAATTACCGGATACGAACGCTGCCATCTTTTGGAGCCAGAGTCTGCGAAGTAGCCGTGGGGGGAGGAGCCGTGGTAGTGAAGTCGTGTTAGACCAATCATGAGTCAGTCTCAGCTGTCAATCATGATGTTTCACCCTGTTTTAATGGCATCAAATACCTTAAAAAAACAAACTAACATTTATTTAACATGCACTTGTTGGTTTGCTTGTATCCCACCCATTAACATGGAGGAGGTGGGTTTTCTGACCTCTACTGCCCACTACGGGGAAAAGAACAAAATGATGCTTCAGTGATAATCTGATTATTTTTTAAAGATATGACATTAATCATAATAATTGTACTTCCAACTTTTTCTGAGGTCACACTTTCAGAGTATTTTTACACTGTTGTTTTACTACTTTAACTTCTTTTACAGTCAAGGATCTGAAGAGTTTTTCCGCCATGTGACTGACAGACCAGCTGCTTGGCCGCGCCAGACGAGAACAAGAATGTCAGCGTTCGACGATTTTGAAAAACTCTAAATCACATTTAGAGACAACTTTTCTTGAACTCCGGTGCCGACGTTTTTAAGATTCCCATAACTCTCCACTGTCTACAATAACAACGCAAAAAACGTAGCAGAACATAAACAACAGTATATAAAATTTCGCACTGCAGCCGAGGCGTTGCTCACCCGCCGTAAAACACCAAACAAACCAGAGGTAATAAAACATACCACACGTAAAGCTGGCAGCTGCAAGATGCTTCAAACTATAAAAGCCCCTGAACTGGACAATGCAACCGCAGGACCGCTACTGTCTCTCCGCTCTGTGATGCACAGGCAGGAACTAAACAGTCAGCGCTGTCGACGGGGAAATTAAGAAACATGTTTCCTGGCTGCAGGAGCGTTTCAAGGGACTCCGGGGGCCCCAGGCGTAGGAGACCTAGGGGGCCCGACATCAAACCAAACCTAACTCCTCTAGTCTTCTACCACACCTCTAAATTTATGGAGGCTTTGCCAAAGAGCTTGTGGCATGGGGCCTCGTTAGGGGGTTTCCATGGTGTCATTTCAGCCTCTTGTTTATAGCCGATCGTAGAATTTAAGGGGACTCTCACTAAATTGTCATTGCTGTCGACTAATGTAATCAGCTGCTCTCAGCTCAGGGCCCCAGCAACTGTCGACTTCATTCTCAACATTTCAAATTCATTTTCAAAACCCAAAATGGAACGAGAATCTTTTAGTTTTCTATGCCCTGATACTCTTTCATATTGTCCGTTAACTGGATAATAATGTTTTATAGCAGCAGGAATTCTAATAATTAGAATGTAGAAAATAAGAATGGGTTGACTGTGTGTAATCAACCCCAAACCAACTCTGAAAACTGTAAAACGATCGGAGAGGATGAGAACCTGCGCATGTAACGTTGTACTCGTGGACCCAGTTTAACACCTTTGGGAAAACACTTGACTTCTTTATGCGATTGGGTGATTGAGTGGTTTGAGGTTAATGGTGCTAGCCACTGCACTCGGGCTTGTCAGTCAAAGTTGCAGGGGGCCAATTTCAAGGGAGTTAGGGTTAGGGTTAGGGTTAGGGTTTAATTCAGAAACTGTATGTTGTGTGTGTGTGTGTGTTTGCTTTCGTTTTGTAAATGTAAAATTGAAGTGCAGGTTTTGTGACAAAACCGAGCGACGAGAGCAGTTCAGCTCTTCTTTCTCGTGTGCAGCAGAAAACAGCAGAAAGAAGGGAGGGAGTTAAAAGCTGCTTTATCGGAGTCGCCTGAAGCTCCAGCTCTTCAGCTCACAGGCAATTTTTTTTTCTCAATTCAATTTCACCAGGATTACTGAACATGTGTAAATATCAAAGACCTTTAAAGCTGCCGTGTATTGTTGAGAGGAAATGTTCTAAACCGTAACTGTCTGTACGAGGAGGAGTTTTACTGAACCTGCGTTAAGTGAAATTTCTGATGAGTCTCAGTCAATCGAAAAACCACTGAAACTAGAAAACAAAACATCCATTATAATGTCCAACTCTTTAAAATACCTACAAAATACAACTAGAATGACACTTATACATTTGAGAAAGCCAAACAATCCTATACACATGATTATCTAGTTCTTATAGAAGAAAGAAAAAAGGAAGTGACTTAGCATAAATGATTTATTCATCCTCCGCTGAGGAGATTATTCATCTGTTTGTCTGTTATTTAGCAGGATTATGCAAAAAATACTGAACCAGTTTCCATGAAAGGTTGTAGAGGAGTGAGGCCTGACCCAAAGATGAACACATTAAATGATTCTTTCTTTAACATGGTGAGACAGAGCGTTAGCCTTGACAGAGGTATGATCCCCCCCCCCCCCAACCCTTCAACTTAAGTCATAAAACACAAAACAATCTGCATCACCTTCATTTGCACGTATTCCTCTATGGCCCAGGTTCCATCATTCAACCAGGTTTGGTCCAAATCAATTGAGTTGTTTTTGCGTAATCCTGTTAACGACTAAGATTACAGAACAATACAAAAAAACAACAACATCTACCTCTGTATTCTAACTGCGTTTTGTCCTCTTGCAGCTCCTTGTTTTGAATCTGTCCTCTGTCCAGACTCTGTACCCCCACAGTGTAAAACCCCTCCACTGGTCTGTGTCTCCAGGTTACACTTTATGATCTTTAACAGGATAACGGTCCTTTGCATTTATATATAAAGCGTTTTATTTAATCTATTTAATCTAAATTCTGCACAGTGTGATTTGTGAATCTCAGGATGCTAAGTAGAGCTGTCGGACACATGAAGATGATGTAAAGAATCTGTGAGGAACAGGCTGTAGTTATTTAAACAATCCTCAGCTTGTTATCTCTAATTCAGCGTGTGATCCTCAGCCTATAAAACACAACGGTCCATCAGTGTGAGACTGCACCTCCTGACCCAAGAAATCCTTCTACAAATTGTCGTTTTACATTGTCGTGTCGCAGAGATTGAACAAATCTGTCCCAGAGGAGGTGATCGCAACATTTGACCGTAAAACCTCAAAGTGAATGTTTTACTTTATTTTGTGTATCCAACCTTCCTCTGCCGCCATTTAAAAAAATAGCTTGTTGGTCCCTCACCTTCTGCTAAACGCCTGTGTAGAAAGGGATTGTTTTAGTTTTAAAACACCACTTTAAAATGAGAACGTGGTCGTATACATGTAGCCACATGCCTGGCTCGTTCCTCACGTCTGCACAGTGGACCGCTCACAGCATGACGGAGGTGAATGTCGGTTTCATGTCCCGTTTTCATCCAAACCCAACAAGTGTAGAGAGAGAAGGTTTCTGAGGCTGACAAAACATTTCACACAGGACCGCGGCTCCTTGAGCTAAGCTAACCACATCCTGACTCCCTCTAGAAAAATGAGAGCGGTCTCGACTTTCTCTTCTCGCTCTGAGCGAGAGAGAAAACACGCTTCCTTCCCAGAACTGTTGAACTTCTCCTTTAATGTGGACAGTGACTGTTATTGTGAGACTGAATCATTTATACGACTGATGGAACATGGGGGGGGGAATGTCTAATTTCCAACATACCTGCAGCCCTGCACACACAGGAGACAAAAGACGGCACAGTCCTGGACGTCTTGTTAATGTAATCAGAGGAGAATGAATGTGAAGTGTTCTGTCTGCTGGTGATTAAGGGCCGCCCTGACACAATTT
Organism: Reinhardtius hippoglossoides; assembly: GCA_006182925.3. Taxonomy (NCBI): domain Eukaryota; kingdom Metazoa; phylum Chordata; class Actinopteri; order Pleuronectiformes; family Pleuronectidae; genus Reinhardtius; species Reinhardtius hippoglossoides. The sequence goes on from CM031684.1 coordinate 20,423,141, forward strand.
TGATTCACTGCATTTGGGGCCAATTGGCCACCTGGGTCCCTCAGAGTGCTTTAACCAAAAACCCTCTATTGTGTCTGTATGGACCCCGGGGCCCCGCCTCGTCGCTCCCTCCCTCTGTGCCCTCAACAAGACACTGATGTGTCTGAGCTGAGGTGTGCCGGAGTGATTCATTAGTTCATTAAGGGCGTCTTGTGGCCATGGCAACAATCTTTCCGAGGGGGTCAATGGAAACGTGTCAGTTCGCCTCGGGGCAAACTCTGTCAGGAGATCTGAGCAATCGCAGGAGGTACAATCAGTAACCCCCTCCCCCAAAACTATCCAGAGGTCCCATAACCTATTTATGCCCCCTGTCTTAGAAAAACACACACAGGAACGTGCACAAACACACTCCCCCCCCTGACGAGCACGCACAAAGCTATACGCGCTGTAATCGAATCAGAATTTCTGGGTAGTATATCTAATGATTCCTTGTGATGTTCCAGTTAAGCCTCCAGCCCAGAAAATGGCACCAGTGCAAAGTGAAGGGACGTGGTACTCTCTCGTGACTATTAAACATTAAGATGTTTTTTGTTGAATAAGGAACAATGTTCTTACCTTCATACATTTCATATTTATTCATACAAATACGGGTCAGTGTTTAGACTTTTTTCTTTATTGTCTTAATGTGTCTTGTTACTGAAAATAATGACTTCACTTGTTAATTTCTCACTTTGCATGAACAGAGTCACTCCCACATGTTCCTTAATATGGATAATTGGATATAAAAAAAACTGATTCGGTCGTGTTTGGCTAATCAAAGCGACCAACCAACCAACAAACAATCGGAAGGGGGTGAAAACATAACCTCCTCAGCCGCTGTAACCAGTGGCCTTGCATATCCGAGGGTCAATTTACAAAAGTGATGATGCCACCACATCGCACTCTTTTCTCTGAGCTATAACCACCGCAGCAGTAAACATTATTGACGTGGTAATAAATGGAACAGTGTAATTAAAGGTCCACTCGGGCAAATTTTTTAAGTCTGTCTGTGTGATGCACTGTGTTGCTGCACAATTTGCTGGCAGGAAACTCATGCTCATACTAGATGTGTGTGTGTGTGTGTGTGTGTGTGTGCAGTAAAAACAGTTAATACACAGAAGGATCCTCAGTGATGTCATTTCCTGTTCCCATTGGAAGGCTTATTGCCATTACTGTCATTTTCTTTAAGACGTTATATTCACATTCTTTCCCTTGATCAGCACAAACAGGGTTTTAAAAATCCATCTGTCCAATCACAACGCATGTCCTTGAAGCCCCTTGGTATTTTTCTTTTTCTTGTGAATCGTGTCCTGCCTCACATTCCCACCCCTTCCTCTGACAGAGTCTGTTCTGACCACTGGGCCTTGACTTCGTCTGGCACCCCCTGTGGTGAAACACTCTGCCCCCCAATCTGTGTGAGCAGTGTGTGGGCTCACTTCAGGATTATGATGAAGATGATGATGAAGATAAATTTGAGTACAATCTCTCGGCTACTTCAAAGATTTTTTTGTGCCAGTGGATGATTGCCACTATGTGGGTCGACACCATTTGCATTTCTTCTGTACTTTGAAGTCCACAAAAGCAATGAAAGCTATACTGTAGTAGTCATGTACACGGTTCACTGTGTGTATTTTCACCAGATGAAAAATACAAATAACAAAATATATGACATTGTAATATTACCACCACCGTTTTAACTACAAGGGCACACAATCCTATGCATGATTATCCGAAATATAAATGAAAAAAAGAAAGCTAACCTAAATGATTTAGTCATCGAACATAGTTGAAAAAAGTCTAAAATAAAATCCTGCATCTGCTACATAAAGCTGGATTTGGTAATTGTGGAAAAGTGCAGGCTACACTTTGAAAATAGGCAACCGATACATTCAACCCCTCTAATCGGTCGTCTCATCAAAGCTGCGCCGCTAAAACACATGAACATGAACTGACTGATAGAAGACGACTCTTCCATGATGCACAGGCAAGCAAGTCAGTTCAGTCGTTTTCAGACATGACGTCCAGAGGGAACTCGGTAGGTTTCCTTTCACACCTTCATAACGCAGCAAGAGATTTTCTGCTCTGACAACAGCAGCGAATCCTCCGGAGGATTCAGGTGAGAGGTGGTGATGTTTGATTTACTTTACATACGGATAAACTGTTGACTTGTTAATGGATCAGGAACACCTCTTGTTTGTGGAACAGTTTCCTCAGTTAGTTGATAAGAAACAACCGTCTGCACTGACGCTCGTCTTCCTTCAGCTCTGATTAAATGTATGAACCCAACATGTTTGCATTTGAATCAAGTCTGAGTCAAGTTAAAACCCTCAGTTTGACACCATTATTCCTCCTTTCACGTCCTGAGAGATGACTGGAAAGAAGGAGCAACCAAAAGAGGTGAGGGGAAGAGATATAATAAAGAGGCAGAGCTGATTTAAAATACACTAGAAGAAAGATTTGGCAGGGATGGAATCATCCGCTCCGTTACAGAGGAAGAGAAGAAATATTTCAGAGGGGGTTTGGGATTTGTTCCCACTTCAAAGACTGTTTCACACAAACGTTCAACTTTCTTTCCTCTCTCAAACGAAACAGACTTGATTTGTTAAGGCCAGAGATATTTGTGTGGCTCAGAGTTCCTGTCAATGATGAGAAAAGAGAAAAAGAATAATAGAAATTTTACACCAATATCACCGAACCATCAGTCAACATGAAGCCAAAAAAGCTACCGACTTGAGTTTCATGACCTGCCAGAGGATTATCAGTAGAACTAGAGTAGTACGAAATACTTCACTTACCAAGTATATTTACTTTCCTTGTCAAATTACATTAGAATGGTATAAATATAAAACACTGCTGGCTGCTCTTCAGCTATTTTGCCACACCCATTCCTTAAAACCATATGAACACCTTGACGGTCTTGGATTTATATTATGGTGATAAAGTTAAACAGGGAACGAAGAAGAGGAAGAAGACACATATATTTGATACGTTTATTAAGGCTTTATCAGGAAGGTATATGGTGGAAAATGGTAGTCCTCAGGGCAGTGTCATTAGTCCAATATTGTTTTCCATTATGATTAGTGATGTGTTCTCTCAAGTTCAGGGTGATATTGGGCAGTCATCTGCTGATGAAAAAGTGTTGCATGCGTTTTGTGCACCGCCAGAAGCATAAATCTTCACTTCCTGTGTTTGTCACGCAAACGCCCAACTACTCCCACTAATCACGCATTACAGTCCACGCCATCAAGTGCAGACCACACGGTTTAAAGTTGTACAACAAAGCTTACTTCCTGTTGCCAGTAGGTGGCGCTATCACTACATACAGACTAATAGATCTGTTCAGGTCGGGACTCTGATCGTGTACGTGCAAAAAACAAGACATTTCCTGTTGCCACCAGGGGGCGCTGTGATTTAAGTCATGATTTCTGTGTAGATGTCATCAGGCCGGGACTCTTGTCATACATGTCCAGTTTGGAGTCAATTGGACCATGTATGTCTGAGATACAACAACCTCGTGTTTAAAATACACAACTCGTAAAATGGCTAAAATGTGTGTGTGTACCAAATTTCGTGAAGATCGGTTAACCCAGATGGAATTGCTGCGTTTTTAGGGGGCGCTGTTGAGCCATTTTGCCCGGTCCATTTCCAATAACTCCATAATACGTACATTTTCACCAGGCCTGACGTGCCCCCGCAAAGTTTGGTGAGTGTTCGAGTATGTTCAACCCGTCAAAAATGAGATTAATTCTCCTGAATAATCAAACAAAAAGCAATAGAGCCTTCGCACTGTCGGTGCTCGGGCCTAATTAAAGCTCTTTGGTGCAGTTTTGGTGCAGAGACAATGTTACACAGTAGGTTTTGTGGTGAGTGAGATAACCGTGGTGGAGCTATAACCTCACTCAGGAGAAATTGTGAAGGAGAGCCTTGTTTCTGCTGCAGAGCTGCTGAGAATCATTCTGTGGAGCAGAAGAACAAAAACCAAAGAGTTCACTCATCGTAGCACAATGTAGACACAGCACACGTGGAGAGAATGCAAAGACCTCGGGCCCGACACAACGACGACAACAGAACAGAAAGGAAGCGGTTTGTGTTTGTATGAAGCGTCTGAGCTCAGCAGAAGGGACGAGTACAGGAAGGAGGAGGCATTAAAACAAACCCAGCATCTTCTCCTCAGAGGAACATTGTATGCATCGCTGTACATGCTAAATCAATGAATATCCTTAAACAGTATTTTTTTATAACCTTTTTGTACAAAAACACATACTGATGTACATCATAAAAAAGGATTTCATTTCTGTAAAAGAGCAGTGTTTCTCTTTTGTTGGCGCGTAATGTCTGGCGCACGGTTTTGTGTACAATATTTACATATACAACCGTATAAAAAGATTGATTTCTCCTGTGTACATATATTCAAAAACAAAAATAGCATCAGATAGGTTGAATTAGTTGTGAAATATTTCTGAAAGACTGAGAAGCAGAGCGACAGGAAGAAGCTTGGTGCACCTGACTCTTGAAAAGGATGCAACACTTCAGCAGAAGATATAAAATGGCTGAATGGTACTTGACCCGGATCAGCATCACGAGCCACTTGGTCAACAACATCTAGTTTTTCCACGGTGTTACATATTTGTCAAAGATAAAACTTGACAAAACTTAATTTTGCTCCATTATAATGCTAATTCACTCTCTTCATACGGCGGCCATTTTCCTGTGATGTCACGTTCAGGGTGCTTTGATTTTATGAGTCTAAATCTGACCAATCGGCATCGGACGAGAAAAACGTCTGGAGGGACATCCGAACATATTTTAATGTCAAACAAAATAACACGTTAGCATTCAACCATTTCCCAGCTAAAATTACTGGTTGATAACGTTACATGACACAATGGGAAGTTTGAAATATCAATGCAAACCTTCGAAACATCGATCTAAGCCTAAATTAACCAAATGTAAAGAAGCCAGCAAAGTATTAACTGTCAAATTAAATATTTAGTAAGGTCATGTGACTTTATACTCACTGCAACATTCAAATGGGTTGTATTTACTTTGCTCATGGGACGAGTCAATCAGAACACCCCCCTCTAGTGGTATTTATGACTGTTGTGATGTGTTTCCTGACGTAAAAGTTTATTGTTCATTGGATTGGATTCAACCTGATAAAATATACACCTGGTGCGAACATGCATCTGCACCAGGGGGCGATAGAGTCTTTAAAAAAATGATTTAATAAAGAAAAAATGCAACAGAAACCGCAAAGGAATCAAATCCAGATGATGGATTAGTAGAACATAAATTTGGTAGAAAAAGCAGTAAAGCAATACATAGAAAGAGTAAAAAGTGTCAGGGGAAATACAGATGTTTTTCTCTGTGGTTGTTTGTGTTTGTTCCCTCGCTTGTTGATGAGATTTACGGTTGTCACGAGCTGATGACAGCGAGTGCGACGGGACGGGCTGTAAAGGATTATTACACCGTGTCACTGAAGTAAAACCATAGAGGCTCAAGTGGAGCAAAACAACTTCCAGAAATCTCCTACAGAAATCTTTACATCCTGCTCGGCCTCGAGAGTTTGGATGGTGATGTTATCTGGAACATTTCGAAAGGTTGTGGGTCCTGAGAAACATGTGTGGATGTAGTATGTTGTGTTTTCCTATCTTTATTCCAGAGCTGTGTTTCAATTCACAGATCCACATCTTTCGAAGGCTGCATTTCAAGACCAAATAAGGAATTTGGTAGTACAGTTTAATCGCTGGTGGTCTCCATCGGATGTTAAAACTCTTAAGGTTCAACTTAAAAACTGTGTGCCAGATAATATTGTTAAATGAAAGAAAACCTAAAATGCCACAGGAAACGGCAGTTTTGGCCAATGAGTACGTTTTAACTCATAAAAATACACTCTGCTTCCTCTAAGTTTACGATGGCTGTAAGGGTCAAGGGTCAATGGACAAGCTGGTGATAAGAAGACAAGAATGTCCCATTTCGGTTCAGCTGTCCGGTCCATGTGGCCGATGAAGGATGCAGCCAATGGCAGCTGCGTAGTTCCTGTTACCAGTAAGTAGCGCTATGACAGTGACTACATATAGATAATTAGATGTGTTCAGGCCGGGACTCTGATCACACGTGAGAAACTTGGGGCAGATTGGACAATGCACAGAGGAGTTCCAACAACTTCCTCTTTCATGGCAAATGCTTAGAAGGAGTAGGACTAGGAGTAGTACATTCAAGTGTAAGACAATTTGAAATTTCCTGTTGCCGCCAGGGGGCAGTGTAATTGTAGTACAAGATTTCTGTGTCGATGTTGTCAGGCCGGGACTCTTGTCAAACATGTAAAGTTTGGAGTAGATTGGACAATGTATGTCCGAGATACAACAACTTCAGATTCTAATCATGTCATCAATGAGTAATATGAAAACCAGATACTCCTTGAAGAACTGGAGACAATGAGAACACTGGCTGGCTGCCCGTCCAAAGAAACACATATTGTGGCATCGCAGGCAACGGCGATTGCAGAAGAAATCACACAGTTGAATCAGGAAAATCCAATTCCGGAGCTCATTGGAGAGCTTGAGAGGATAACACAAAAGGCAGAAAACCCCACACAGATGAGCAGGGATGGGTCATATAATGAGGGGCTCAGTGAGGAACTCATTGAGAACTGAGGAAAATGAATGAAATGAATGAAATGAGAAGACAGGATGAAGCCGAGTCTGAGGAGGATTCCTTTTTCAGTTTAAATAACTTCAAATAGCCTCTCCAGAGTCATATGAGCACGAGAATCTGAAAGAAGCCAATCAGGTGCTCCAGGAGAAGGAGAAAGACACCCGGCTGAAATTGTTAGGCTCATGATCCAGGTCTCCGAGATGCAGAAGCCTCTGCTGAGTCTTCAGATAGAGCGGACATCCCTTCAGAAAAGCTTAATAGAAGTTCAAGCACAACTGAGGTCAGAGACCCAGTCAAATGTTACCTTGCGCTCAGAAATCCAGCAGTGCAGGCAGACCGCAGGACAACAGCAATGCCAGAGGTGTGTGGAGGAGGATAGAGCACTCCACAGGTTAGCTGTGAAGGCACCAATGAGTTGCCTAAGAAGAAGAAGAAGAAGAACCTTTGGAGGAGGTTCATTGGGCTCTTTCGTTGTGGCCAAAAAGGTGGGAAAGGTTAAAGCTGCATTTAGTGACTGTGGAGGTGGGGGGGCTGGGAGAGCACCCTCACCTGCTCATAGAGGATCAATCAGCGCAGGTGAGAGCTGTTAGCGATTGGTCCTCGTGTTTAAAAGGCAGTGTCGGCGCTGCCTCAGGACGAGCCCAGGACCAACTCAGAGACTCCCAGACTGGAGAGACTCCCAGACTGGAGAGACTCCCAGACTGGAGAGACTCCCAGACTGGAGAGACTGGAGAGACTGGAGAGACGCCTGGACTGAGCTGGAAAGCCAGTCTGATTTATGTTTGATTGAAGTTGTGTTGGTTAATTAATAAATATGATTAAAAGCAACATGTCGGTCTCTGGCTGTGTGTGGGAGAGCCCCGTGGCAAGGAGCATTGCCACAGTGACTATTAGCTTGGTTATTATATTTTTTTAAATATTATATTATCAGCTGTATATATTTTTTTGTGTATAATGGTGGCAACTATTGTGGACTATGATCACAAGAAGACTGCTTCACAGACAATGTGTTTTTATGTTCATTGTATGCACCTTTATGCCATGCCAAGGCAAATTCCAGGTAGGTGTAAACCTACTTGGCAATAAATACTTCTGATTCTGATTCATATGTCTACTCAATATTCTACCATTACTGACAATAACCCTTCATCTCTATCAGACATCATATCTTATGTATACGATTATATGTATATTTTTGGGTAGTTTTGTTGAGGGTTAAGGACAAAGGATGTTGCACCTTGTTAAGATCTATGAAACAATTTGTTAATGTTAATGTCACTAACAACCCACGCCTGGCCAACGACTTGAATGAGTTTTACTGTCGCTTTGAAAGACAATGGGACAGTCCTGACACCATCCCCCGTGACACCACCCTCCAGCCCATCAACTGCACCTCCCCACCATAGCAAAGCCCTGCGCCTTTCCACAACTGCCCACCTCAGAGCCCCCTCCCTCCTCCCCTACCACAGTGACGACTCTCTCCATCCAGGAGGGGGACGTCAACAGACTCTTCAGGAGACAGAACCCCCGCAAAGCACTGTGCTGATCAGCTGTCTCCGGTGTTCACAGACATTTTTAACACCTCACTGGAGACATGCCACGTACCAGCCTGCTTCAAGACCTCCACCATCATCCCTGTCGCCAAAAAAACAAAGATCACTGGACTCAATGATTACAGACCCGTCGCCCTGACCTCTGTGGTGATGAAGGCATTTGAGCGCCTTGTGCTGTTCCACCTCAAAGCCATCACTGACCCTCTCCTGGACCCCCTGCAGTTTGCCTACAGAGCCAACAGGTCTGTAGACGATGCAGTAAACATGGCCCTTCAATTCATCCTCCAGCACCTGAACTCCTCAGGAACCTACGCCAGGATCCTGTTTGTGGACTTCAGCTCTGCCTTCAACACCATCATTCCAGCTCTGCTACAGGACAAGCTCTCCCAGCTGAGTGTGCCTGACTCCACCTGCAGGTGGATCACAGACTTCTTGTCTGACAGGAGGCGACACGTGAGGCTGGGGAAGAGTGTCTCTGATTCCAGGACCATAAGCACCGGTTCCGCTCAAGGCTGTGTTCTTTCCCCTCTACTCTTCTCCCTGTATACCAACAGCTGCACCTCCAGTCACCAGTCCGTCAAACTCCTTAAGTTCGCGGACGACACCACCCTCATTGGGCTCATCTCTGGTGGGGATGAGTCCGCCTACAGGTGGGAGATTGACCATCTGGTGACCTGGTGTGGTCAGAACAACCTGGAGCTCAATGCTCTGAAAACAGTGGAGATGGTTGTAGACTTTAGAAGGAACCCAGCCCCACCCACCCCCATCACCCTGAGAGACTCCCCAGTCGACACTGCGGAGTCCGTCCGCTTCCTGGGCACCATCATCTCCCAGGACCTCAAGTGGGAGCTGAACATCAGCTCCCTCACCAAAAGAGCTCAACAGAGGATGTACTTCCTGCGGCAGCTGAAGAAGTTCAACCTGCCAAAGACAATGATGGTGCACTTCTACACCTGCATCATCGAGTCCATCCTCACCTCCTCCATCACCATCTGGTACGCTGCTGCCACTGCCAATGACAAAGGCAGACTGCAGCGTATATCAGGATAAAGTCAAATTGTTCCACATTTTACTGATATCGCACAAGACACTGAAAAACAACAAATGGGGCCAGTCTGGACATGTCTGTGTTTCTAGGTTTAATTAAATTTATGTGCATGACCGTTACCTGAGAAATGAGTGAGATAGAAATTATCTTGAGATATTCAGTAGAAGTGCTGAGTGGTGTGAGTCTTTACACATCAAACGGAGTCTAAGCTGAGATTCCTCAGGAATGAGATAACTAGGGCACGCTCGGGGGGGGGTTGAGGAGGAGAGAGCCAGCACTTAGTGAACCACAGCTATTAACAAAAGAGAAAATGTGTTGGCCGACGGTTGGGGAAAAATAACTTTTTGTTAGAGAGGAGCCTGGTTATAATCACGTCTTCATGAGTGAGGCGTAGATGGATCTCATGTGAGGGATGGTTTCCTCTGGAGTGGAGAGAACTTGGCTGGAATCCAAACCAAATATTCTCTGATACGAGCGGCGAGATACACGTTTACTTCTGCAGCTGCCGTCGTCCTCTTTTCAGCATCGGGCTCATATTTGGTTTATTTTCATTTGACTAATGCAGATTGAGCTGTGATGGATATAGGGGTGAACCTGGTGAAGACATGGGGGTCCGTCTGTCAGAGACACAGACCTCCTACAGTCTCTAGGGATGGAGAGAAAAGACTAAATGTCTGTTACACACTTCTTACCAGCTTTGTGAGCTCTCAGTTTGTTTTCATCTGCATTTGTCTGCTAGTTAGGAGCACTACGCAAAAATGACCAGACGGATTAACATGAAAGTTGGTGGACGGATGCTGCATGGGTCAGGGAAGAACCCATTCAATTTTGGTGATGATCCGGATCAGGTGGCTAAGCCAGAATTTTCTTTTAGATTTTTTTTTTTTATTAACATTGCGAGATAGGGCGTTTTTCAGTGTTTTCCAGTGTTTTATTTCAGCCACCATTTTTAAAAAACAGTTGCTGTGTTTACAGTTTTTCGTGTTGTTCTTCAACGCATCAACATGATGGAGCCACAGAAGAAAGGCTAAGAAAAACGGACTGAATACAAAGTCCAACTCATGTTTACTGTTTTTGTCGTGTTGCTCGGTTTATATAACATCATCATTATTACTATATAGTCTTTGCATTACCACCATCTTGTTATAGCTTGTTGTAGCTGTCAGTTGTTCGTCCGTCCGCAGGCTAATTTGTCTCATCTGGTCTTTTGATCATTAATATGTGCTTTTAAAACTTTTATCAATTTTTTGCCCTTTTGTTGTGAAACACTTGAAACTTTCTGCTCTTTGTGGCTCAAAAAAGTCTCTAAATGAAGAACAAAACATTTGAGAGCCCCACAGGTCCACACGGAGGCCATGTTTACCTTCCCTGAGGCAACACAAAGAGAGATTGCTTCATTTTAAGACGAATCACTCGGTTAAAATACTTTTGCGATAATTTATCTCCACATTCCTCCAAAGCCAACGGCCCCAGAGAGAAAAGAGAGCAAACATATTCCTTTGTGTCACTTTCATTTTATCTCATTCTGATAAAAGCCATTTACCACCAAGCACTTTCCAAACACTGCCTCTTCCAACCCAGCATCAATTTGACCACATGTATTTTAGGAATGTTTGCAGTATAAATAGAACAAACACACACACACACACACACCCACACAGATACATGTAGCTGTGAGCATTAGCACTTGCTATATTATTTATTGCTGTAACATTGAGGAGCCAAAACCCAATAATTTGAATCTCATACGAGTACAACTGGATGTAACAGTAAAGGAATCTTGACTTTTGTATTATTTCTAGTTTTTGGACGAGTAATAACTGAAAGTGGCCGTGCTCCTGCCTTTTCTTACCCACAAGTCCACTTGAGTGTCACAGATCCACAACGTGAGTGCCCCGCACTTCAGTACAGTGCGTTTGAAAGCTCTCTGTGGTAAACCTATAGTGTTGTGTAACCACAAGATCGCAGTCTCCATGTCTAATGCGTGTGCTGTGTCGGCGGCTGTGGGCTCATGTATGACGGGAGCTGGACAGCTGGGCGACCCTCTCCAGGAGGCCTTTCTGCTGCAGCTGCTGCCAAGGTGGCTCCACATTTGGTGATGAAAACACCAGAGGTCTGCTCACTTTACTGGAAGACGTCCAGTGTGTCTAACCTGAGCTTCGCCCTCACTCCGACAACGTCCCTAATATATTCCAATGTGACAGATGTGCAAATATTGTTGTCTCGATTGCTTCTTGGTGAGAAGAATATGGATTTGAATACACGTTGTCTGTAAAAAGAAAAAATGTGTGGGTGTTAGAAACAGCTGGAAGAAAAGCTGGATCATCGAATGTGGGTCAACAGCGGTGACTCGCTGCTTGACGACCTTGTTAAAAAGCAGTTTATATTGTGGTGAAGTTAAGTAAAGTTTATTAATGTTTTCACAAAAACGCTTCGCAGTTAACAACAGAAGATAAGACAGCGAGTCTTGAGCTGCATATTTCTCAAAGACTTCAAAGACTCCTTTAGTTTTAGGCCTGGAGCGAAAAACGAACTAAATATCTCTCGGCCAGATGATTACAGACCAGCTCGTGATATACGACTGCAGCAGCTTCCGATTGGCCGACACCTGACCAACTACATACAGACCACGAGACAGGAAATAAATCACCAAAAGTCCAAAGATACCTTGTTAGGGCCCAAGCACAGACAGTGCGAAGGCCCTATTGCTTTTCGTATGATTATTCAGGAAAATGAATCGCATTTTTGACGGTTTGAATATACTCAAAAACTCGCCAAACTTCACGGTGCGTCTGGCCTGTTGTAGATTAACGTATTCTGGAGTAATTTGAAATGGGCGCCCCCTAAAACGCAGCAATTCTGTCTGGTTTCGATCTTTACGAAATTCGGTTCACAAGTATATCATGACCGGATGAAGAAAAAAAAAGTCCCCAGCACCAATTTGATTAACGCAACAGGAAGCAGGCCATTTTGGATTTTGTGGTCATTTGGGCTGTTTTACACGTTGTGTATTTTTACGAACTTCTCTGAAAGCATTCATCAGATCAATGTAAAATATCGGTGCGTGTCATCTTGACTCCTTGGAGATTAAAAGTAACTCAAATTGTAGGTTTTCGTAACACGGTGTAAGTCATAAGTCCATGGTCAGAGTTGTGACACTTCCTCAAACCATGTAAACGTTGAGTTGTGGCGAAAGTTGATCCTTCGCCAAAGGAGACGAAGTTGTCATAACTCCACTTTGCATCGTCCAATAAGCACCAAAACTTTCACGAAATGTACGTTTGTTTATAAAGTAAGAAAGTAAAAAATGAAAATAAAGATTTGTGGTAATCAAAAACAAGATATTTAATTAATACCTACGTCATCGATTCCTTTGATTTCTTAGACTGTTGCAAAGGTGAAAGATTTATACAATCTGAAGTGAAACAAAAGTGTTTTTGACCTGAACAGATCTATTAGTCTGTATGTAGTCCTATGAGACAAATTGTGATTTGTGAATATGGGCTATACAAATAAAATTTGATTGATTGATTGATGATAGTGATAGTGACAGCACCACCTACTGCCAAAAGGAGGTACACCTCGTTTTACAACTTTAGATTTACATAAAATGTTCACCACGTTGTCTACACTTGATGGTGTGGACCGTAATGCGTGATTAGTGGGCGTAGTTCCACGCCGCGTGACAGACGCAGGAAGTAACGTGTTTATTCTACCCGCGATGCACAAAATGCCCTCCCCTGTGGCCGCATCATGTCCCGAAATCGCAAGTGCTCGGGCCCGTACAGTGTTGCTCGCTTCCCTAGTGCTATCTTGAATTTTTGCAATTTTTCGTATTTTCGTTGACTGCATCCACGTGTAGCCTGATTAACAGCAATCAAATCTATATCAGCGTTTCATTTAGTTGATAAAAAATGTGAGTACACAAAGTGGCGTCACCACAACTCACTCCTGATTGATGGAAACTAACATGTTACGAACTTTCCTGTGTCATAACTGAATCTGTTCTACGTAACTACTGATCGATTGGTGGAGGAAACCATTTGTTCTTTAAAAGAAGAGGTTGTTTCGTATTTGTTTAACTGGGACAGATACCATACTTAGTTAATTACATTGTAACAATCTAATGTAATGCATCGTAGCATTTGTAACATTTAGTTTATTTCCAATGCTCGTTCCTATAAGAGGCTTTAACACAACAAAGATAAATCATCAGTATTAGATGATGTGTTGATCTTGTGACGCTGCACCACTAGCCTAAGCACACGTATGTACATATACACGCACTCACAAACATGCAAATACATGCATATATACACACCTACCTCCCCAGTCCCTACACATGACTGCACAAACTAGTTATGTTTATTTTGTTGAATAATGTTTCTACTGTATGTCTATATGTGTAAGAACACTGAGCTAGAATTATCAGATGTAGGAATTGAGCGCAGTAGTATTGTTGGTGATCTTTCTGTATATAAGGTGAGTTAGTAGTACTCTGATGCATCAGTAAATCCACAGGGAGCGTGAGTGTAGAGATGAGTTGTCGCTGTGTCAAACCAACAAGCAAACAAACACACACCAGGTTGTTCAGTCTGCGATCGCACTCAAGTGTCATTTAATCCACAAACACGAGGACAACACGAGGACGGTGTTTCTGTTATTTCCATGTGTTTACACTGTGATGAGGGACGACTCAAACTTTTGCATTGTACTTCTGATAGTATGTAATCAGTAATGAAGTGGTTATAATGCATCCATTACTAAAGTTTGCACAGTCTTCGCCCCATGGCTGTGTCGAGCTTTCTCTATGAAGAACGTTTTAGGATAGCTCAGACTTTCGGACCAATTGCAAGAAGTTGGATTAAAGAAGAAAAAGAAACTTAAGGTCTCTCCTGAAACTGAATTGCTCGAGCTTGCAGGATATCTTTTTCAATCTTCCTACTATATATGTTTGAGGTTTTTTAATTGTTTAATTGTTACAATCGAATTAGTGTTGAGTTCTGCGCCAAAGCCCGTGTAGGTGATGATGACAGGACGTAGGTAGATAAAGTTTTATTCTGCTCCCTACATTACAATGTGAAACCAGAACTAACCAGTTTGAATGTAAACAATGTGACAAAGACATGAAGCTTAACTTTCAGGTGCGAAAACACCCGGAGTTCCAACATCCAAACAAAAAACCCTCTCAAATTGACTGACTGGTCTGTGAAACAGGCTGTAAGTGATGCTTCTGAAGGTTTATGTGCATCGCTTACTTCTGCCAACACAATAGAAACCAAGTGAACATTCATTATTATTCAATATATTCAATACTTTGTAACCCCTGATGATTAATAACAAGTTCAGATGAAAAATGAAGCAGGTGTTGGGTCCAGCCTCTATCCCATGTTGCAGTGTCCCCCCCCCCACCTCCCTCACTTCTCCACCACCTTACAACCCATCAAAAATCTAATTTCAGACTCCAACATCTAAATGTGCTCATTACCTTCAACCACTATGGAAATGCAAATCAAAGTGGGAGGTGGATCCAAGTGATTTCAGGAGGTAAAATGTGTGGAGGCACGATAAGGTGCTTATTTAGTCACGACCTTAAGGACTTTCTGCAGGCAAGGAGTGTACCAGTGTGTGTGTGTGTGTGTGTGTGTGTGAGTGTGCGTGTGTGTGTGTGTGTGTGTGTGTGTGTGTGTGTGTGTGTGTGTGTGCAGAGTGAGTTAGGGGAGGTTAACACACTGATAAGCTGCTGCTCCAACACACACACACACACACACACACACGAACACAGTGCAACAATAGGAGGAGCCCGCCAGACTGAGACTTTAATTGAGCTCCCTCCTCCTCCTCCTCCTCATCCACCTCCTCCTCCTCGTCTCTTCCAGACCTCCTCATCCAGCACGTCGTCCGCCTCTCCTCCTCCTTCTTCTCGCTAACTTCTCGTCTTCAGTACCTCGGCTCAGTTTGACTCCGGACTGGATACGACGGACGCGCAGTCATGGCGCACGGACCGTTCCTCTGGCTCTTTCTTCTTCATCTCTGCCTCCTCAGCTCGAGCGGTGAGTTTTTCAAAGAAACCCCCCCCCCCCCCCCCACGAAACTAAACACATGTCGTTCGTGTCAGTTGTATTTCTCTCGTGCAGAAAAGTTTTAAAGTGAAGCGTCGCTACGAGTTTGAATGAGATGTACCCACGCGTGGCTTTTTGTTGACGTTAGCAAAGTTTCGTTTCTCCATTAAAAAAGTGCGTCATTTACGTGCATTGGAATAAGCACATGGACGGATTTTGCGTCCGCAGCTTTTTTTCTTTGCGGGACTTTTATCTGCACCATTTGCTTGTTTGCACCTGAAACTGTTGCAGTTTATTTAATAGGTGCAATTCGTTACTGCGCAATTGAGGAGGTTAAGGCATCAATTATACCGCAGCCTATCAGGCTTCGTGCAGAGAGCACGCGTTCGGTGCGTGTGATGCGTGTTTCTCCCGTTTAAAGACTTGCGGGACAGAGTCTGCACGAGTTATTAAAGAAAGGTTTTTCATACGACTGTGCTGCAAACATCTGAAACACCGCAGCAGTTTAATATAAAACCGCAGGAGCCAACTCAGCATCAGTTAAACCAGCTCCGGGGATGGAAGAGGCTGGGTTTGACGCACAGGACAGAACAGTGCATGGCCACTCTGTGTGGGTGTGTGTGTGGGTGGGTGTGTGCATTCATGTTTTTGGTACCTGTGTCAGCCCTATGAGGACAAGAAGTTCCGGGAAAACCCTAATAAGGTAAATCATTCAATTATAAGGTGAAGACCTGTGTTAAAGTTATAGATGGTGTTAGGTTTAAGCAAGTAGTGGTTATATACATTCATTATAACCTTAATTATAACGAGTACCTGCTGAAACATAACTCTAAACTGGTCTTCACCTTAAAAGTGAATGTTTTACATTATGGGGACAACAAGACCCATAAAGTCCCCATTATGTAAATCATCAGTTTTTTCGTGTTTTAAGGTTAAGTTTGTAATAACTTAGTGAATGTCTATGTAATGTCCCCTGAAGTGATTTATTCTTCATTCATCTGCAGATTATTTTCTCTATTATTCCTCTAGTAGTGAAAAAAACAAAACGAGTTGTAATGTGCCAGAGTCCAAGGTCACATCTTCAAATGTCTCATTTTGTTTTAAGGTATATTTTTTTCCCCCAAAATGTCATGTGGATATTCCGATGTATTTCCTTTGGGATGCACCTTCTTTCTTCTTCTGAACCTTCTGGTTAATTGCTTTGAGGTGTTCATCACTCCAGGAGGGTTGGACGGTTAACCCCACCTGTCACCACACAACCTGTCAGCCTGTTGGTGTAAATACACAGTATGGGTGTGGCATCCATTTTTAAACTTGCTGACCGGATGGGTAATGATGCTTTAACACACAGAAACACAATAAAGAGTCACAACTGAGCAACCTGCAACCAGATAATGTTTTGACATTTTTGCTTGAAAAACAAAGAACCAATTAACCGAGGACCTAAACAGCAGCTGATTGATTTTGTGCCAATCTACTTATCTAGTAAATGAAGTAATAACATAAGGTTAAGGAAACGTAAGATGAACAGTGATGCTTGTCAATCACAGACAAATGTTCAGCCATTTTCATATTTATTTTCATATCATTTTTTTTTGTGCAGTTTTCCTCAGATCAACTGGTCATATACTGGTGCTACGTGTTGGTCAGCCATCTCATTTGTTGGTAGGCTCCTGGGTATCAAAGCTGTCTGGTTGATGCAGCATGAAGCATCACAAATTACTTCACCTTTGTGTTGCAAGGCTCATGATTAAGTCACAGAATTATGCCAACATGTTTTTCTTTGATGGAGAACGACATGGCAGCCGTTTACCCTCTGTAAGCTGCACCCTGGCCCTTGTGTCCCAAGTAATTCAGTTTTATGTTGTCTCTATAGCCCAAAATCCCCACTTAAATGATCTCAAAGCACATTGTAAGGTCAAGACGTTACAAAACTATAGAGAAACCCAACTGTTCCCACATGAGCACACATTAGTGACAGTGGATAGAAAAACCAGCAGAACCAGACTCAGCCTGAGGTAATTGGGATGATTATTGACTAAACCAATTCAGTATAGTAGATTTATAGGAAGAATTAAACTCGTGAGAGGATTTCTTTTTCCCCCTTACACCAACAAAAGCATCATGTTCACCATTGTTACTGTTCTGCTTGTTGAGGCCACAAATCTCAACACTATTCTATCACTTTTCACCATTTCAAACAGGTAAAATCTTTTTTGGTTATAGAGCTGTCTGGTGCATTGATTTTCTCAAACCCTCCCTGCACCCCCCCCCCACGAAAACATTGACAATGGACCCATCTGTGTACAGCCCCCCCCCCCCCCCCCCCCTCTTCATGCACACTCCAAATCAAAACACGATCATGCACAGGAGGAAGGATTGTTGTTGTTGGCTTCTCCCCACAGAGAAGACGGCTGACGTAGCACTCGTACGCTGAATTTTAGCCTCCGTGATCCATGTGCTTATTGGAGGAATATCTCAAATGGGTTCCTCCGCGGAGGTGCAAAGACAGCCTGGACCCGGGTATTAGATAAAGAGTCCCTAGAAATCTAAGAAAACACAAGTGGCAAAGCCGTACAGTCCGACCAGTGTGATCACCCATCCCATTAATTTGCTCCGAATATTTCCAGGCTGGTGCTGCTAGTGCTGCAGTGGCAGCTGAGGCAGCAAGAGGGGGGGGGGGGGGCAGGAAAGGATGGATGTTGTTAATGAAGAGAGAGATTCAAGACAGGAAGGGAAGGACAGCGGCCCATGTGCTGCTGAAGCAGAGCCAGCGACAGGCAACAGGTGAGATTGACAGTAAACACAGACATGGAGCCGTTTCCCGTCCACCATAAATAGAATCCAACACTGTGTTCACTGATGGATTACTTAATTCGAGCAAGCTTTACTCGACATAATTAGACGGAAACCTTCCTACAGCGTCTCTCACAACAGGACAACACTCACTCTGTCCTGGCCTTATCCCTCTTTTTCTCCTAAATCCCTGTTTTTTACTCTATCAGCCTAGTCTTAATTGGGTTACCGCTATTTAATCCTCATCTCCCCTCTACCTCCTTCGGAGACGGAGTAAAGCTGTCTGTTTTTGGATTAGATCGTTGGCCTCCGATAGAGACCCCCGGCCTTTTAAAGATCCTCCTAGTCCGTCTCCGTCAAAACGGACCTCCTCCCTAATGGTCCATGAAGGGCACTTACTCCAATACAATTTGTGGCTGAGAGCATTTCTGCCGTATGGAAATAAAGCCATCCTGAGCATGAGAAGAAACCCAAACATGTAGCTCGGTTGTTGCATTGTACTCCGAACTCTATTGATCACACAGACGTGTGTTCATCAGTATGATGGCCATGTTGTGTGACAGGAATGGGCAAGTGGCCCGGGCAGTAAATCAGCGCAGCGGCAAAGCTTTTATGACGACATTTACAGAACAGAACGTAGACACGAAGGACGGGGCACGTAGTTCAGGCCATTGTGAAATACTTTTATCCTTAAGTGCATTTAGCTGTAATGTGGATCTTAAAGAATCTGGTTATTTTACCAACTTGAAACCAGATTGACAAAGGATCTGGCTACCAGACTAAACTATGGTAACTTGCTTTGGGTTGACTGTTCAGCCTCTGAGATGCTTTCTGATTTATTTCATCATTTATCATCATCAGCTGAATATCTGCACAGTGGGTGAAATAAAACAAAATCTTTGAAGATGTGAGCTCAGGCTCGGGTGTTTGAAAATACAACCTATTCACATATTTAACTAAAGATAAAACATATAACATTTCTTCATTAAAATATCTAGCCGAAGTTACATATTGTGTATTCAAATATGAAAAATAAACATTATATGTCGTAGGTTGGGTTTACACTACTCACTATGAATGTGTAGTTTTCTCAAAGGCTTTGGAGAACCAGTTCATTGTATTATTCATTATGATTTAAATAGATTTATTGATATTCTGGAATTAAATTAAAACCATTAAATTATTACTCAAACTACCAATCCTATAATTAAGATATTCATATTGTTTTGACCGCAAGGTCAGACTGCATAAAGGGAAAACAATTTTTATTTCAATATGAAAGTGGATTTGTAGAAGCCATAATTCTTGGTAAGAGTAGAGAATCCAGAGCCTTCATGCCACAAAACTTTTCTCGATCTTATTTGCTTGTTCTTTGATCGATTATAAAGTAGTACTGAAGTAGTTAAGTGTCCAAAACTGAGTTGAAAGGTATCCCAGCGAGGGAATGTCCTGAATGTAAATAATGGTGGTGGTCCCTGACCTCTCCTTCATCTGTCTCTGTGGCTGAATGCCTGCGCTCCTCTGCCGCTGGGTGTGTCTGGATGGGGCAGGAAGTGTGCAGCTGTTGGCTGCAGTTGTTCGTGTGGGATTAGGGTCTTTGCCTGAGTGATAGCTGGGCATGACAGCCATGTAATCTAATGTATTGGCTCATTGTTTTCATTAAAGAGAGTGTGCTGTTAGATCCCTGTGGTATTTTTTAAATGTTTCCTCGTTGTAACTTTAAGCATATGTAAAGTAATTCAACCAACATGTATGTCAGCACAGTGAGCAATCAAACAGTATTGAATTGACTCTCTTTAATATATTCTCTCAATAGTCTACTCCCTTTCACATTGATGATACCGCAGCTAACAGTGATGAGTCGACTGGACGTGTACAAGACAGTGGAGACATAGAGATTGATAATCGATTGGCTGATATGAGCCTTTCACAGAAATATCGGTATCTGCGTTTATTCTGATATGTGCTGATATTAAAACTATATTTTACAGAATAAAAGGCTTTGTCTTTTAGATATGTGGTTATTACATAGTAGTTTTTTATCATTAGATAATTACAAGATAGCTACAATGCAGAATTTCCTTATTTCAACTTTTATATAAATAGTTTCCTTTTTATTTATAGTTATTTACAACGTAGTTCATGGTTAAACTGTAAAATATCATGTCTCAATTACATTTCATTGTCGTTTATTATAGAAATCTTAAGAATTATCAGCTATTTTTCCAGAAATATAGACTGATACATTGGTATCTGGCAATTTCTACTCCCTAACATCGGTATTGTTGTTGGCCCCCGGTTACATTTGTTACAACACAGTTAAGGGAAATATTACTATGTCAATACTTCAAGTCTTGTTCTTTAAGTTAGTTTTGATTAGTTTGGTATTTAACCAAGAGCAACATCTGTTCCTAATCTTCACCAAGTGCTGATTTATCTAAACAAAGTACAATCACCCATCAAGCTTCAGTTGCCACTAGTGGTTATTGTAGATAAAACCAAATGAAGCATAATATTCTTGGTATAAACAGGCTCTGTTGACTGAAACTGTCCAAAAAATCATTTTGTTTGCATTTGCCTTGTTCTCGAGGCTGTGTGTTTGTAGTTTGAGTCTATGGTTTAAAGCTTGTATTTGCTCTGAGGATCCAAGACATGTTTTGGAAAATCAAAGCTGTTTAGCTGGCAGGAGCAGAGCTGACATCCACCCCTAAGCCTCGACTGAAGGGTTTTCAAGGGCCTTGTCTTAGCATGTGTAGTGTATTTGCAGCCCGTGGAATGGTTGATGTGTGAGTGGGAATTTATATCCAACAGCTGCCTCTGTAGTTTGATCCCCGGCCTTCAGGGAGGGAATTTCTTCAGTATCGACTTTACCTCTCTGGTGCTGAAGAACTGCCCAAAACATCTCTGACTGCTGTGTTATTCAAAGCACATCATTCACCACAGCTCAAATAAAAAGAAATCCATACAGTGAACAATCCACCCTTGAGAAGATTGGACCTGTTTCTAGAGATTGCTGATAAAGTAAATTTAAGGAGAGGAGATGCAGGAGAAGATGGTGGAACATGTGCATTCAGGGTGTGAGGAGCCCATGAGGGACCAGAGCACTTAACACTTATCACACTGTGACAGGAACGTGAACAATGTCTCCTGCAACACTGCGCTACTTTTTTATTTATTTATTTATTCTGTATTTTTTTCTTTAAAAAGAAGTACCAGAAGTGCTGCGGGGCTCCACTGCAGAGGGAGAGTGCTGAGAGCTTCACTTCTTAAAAGCCTCTTTCGGTCCCAAATATTGGATTTGGCTGCACCGCTTGCACTGGATTGATTATTTCTGTACATTGTTGTGAGTGCAGCGTGATGAAGTAGTTCCAATTTTTGCTCCACAGACATGTGAACATTTTTGCAGCTTGTAACATCTGTCCTGGTGGTTCAGATTGTGTCCAACCCTGAGGAGTCCTGGGCTATTTAGGCCATGTTGAATGCTTTTAATTTTGCCTTTATACAACAGGTGAAAAAATGTTTACCGTGCCGATGTTTGGGATCTTTAGTTTCAGCCGTTTTTCCCTTTGACGTATTGCACCCAAAAACAAACCTGATTTGATCACTCTGGAGGGATTGTCAACTCCAAATCTGGATGGATTGTTATCTCTCAAACTGTTCAAACCTCAGAGTCTGGGCTGTAGCAATTCAGGGATGGAGCCACGGTAACAAGGTCCTGCTGATGCACGCTCTTGCCCAATCATGAGACAGTCTCAGCTGTCAATCATGACATTTCACTCATCAAATAGCAGTGTGATGAGAACTATCTAAAATGACAGAAACCATCCATGTCCCATCCACTAACATGGACAAGGTGGGGTTTATTACCAATGCTGCAGCCAGCCACCAGGGGGCGATTAGACGGTAAAGGCTTCACTTTTAAAGAGCTTGGTGTTAAACATATAGTTATAGCGAGTTGTAAGCAATGAACTGCCTCCTGAAGAATCTAGTAACTTAACACAGGGTTGTGAAGTAAAACTTTTAAATAGCAGTAGAGTAAAGTACAAGTACAACGTTGAGTACATGAAGTCCGTTTGAATCAATAACACCCTCCTGACTAAAAGCATGTCTCTGATTAACTACCACAAGGACGACGTGATCCATCCGTCATCGCCACCTCAGCTGAATCGTCCTCTGGGCAATTTGGTAATGAGATCATTGGTCCTATGACGTGGTTCTAGTTTCTCTGGGTGTTAATGTTATCAAACCTCGACTGCTGCTGTATTTCAGTCTCGATGTCAATATGTCACCACCTCGCAATATTTTCAATGTCACGATACGATAATTTTCTTGTTATCACGTTAAGAATTAGATTAGATAATACCTTGAGCAATATGATCCGGCTCATTCGTGAGCAGTGCTGTCCTTGTTTTCGTTGGAGAAGATTAAACCTCCAAGAACAGATTGTCTTTTTTGCATGATCCGGTTTAAATTAATCTAAAATAAAAACCATAACAGTGAGAGCATTCCTTCTCTTTGTATCAGAAAGCCTCGATCTCTGTCCTCTGCCTTATCACAGTTTATACTTGGAATGACGTCATTAGGTTTCATCACGTGAAATGCAAAGTGTATCACTGATGCACGATGGCACCAGAGCGGAGCAGAGAACAATGCGCATATCTCTAAAACTGAAAAACGTACATTAGGAAATATTTAAAAAATATCTATATTAAGAAACCTTTTGCTTTGACATGTTTTTTGTTTTTATTCTGCAAAATGTGATGAAAAAACATGTACTTTTTAAAAATGTATCTCACAATATCAGTACTCTAATAATTTATTATGCTTTATCGTCTTAAATAACCCTTTTCCTAGGTTGTACAGAGTTCAGAGATAAAATACATCAAGAAATGACATGACATGACAGCAGAAATACCAATGTAGTCACTGGAGGACCATTTGTCCTGCAGAGTTCAGAAGGTTAAAATACAGGATGGAGCAAGAATGTGAAAAAGACAAAGCAACAATCTGATGGCAGCGTTTTCCTTCATATTCTCTCTCTTTTATATTGATTTTACTTTCTCAAGGAAGAGAACAACTAAAATAACAATATATGTGGTCATGCGTTCTGTAGTGCCACTTGTTATATAGGCTAAATATACTACAGTTATGTGATATCACACATATACTTCAGGGTGTGTACATCTCTACGGAATTAGACAGTGCTGTTTTTCTTTGTTTTTTAAAATAAGATATTCATTAGTCGTTTTTCAGTCTTGAGCAGATTTGTCCCAAAACAGTGCTCGGGCAAAAAATTGGCCATCTGTACGTGACGTCCCTTCATATTTGGAGGGCCCATCTGTGGGGCACATGGCGCTCTCTCGGGCCACGATCCAAGTCTTGGCAGGAGTCCCATCAGTGCCAGAGGGAAAGACAAAAAAAAACAACAACCCTTGAGTATCGCCTTCATTCAGAAGCTTTTCCTTCCTCTTTTCCCCACTTCTCTCCCTGTCTGGTTCGGCAAACAGAGCTTAACCAGCAGCTGCACACACCTGATGCCCCGATCCGGCGGACGAGCGGCAGCGGCTCACGTTACACAGAAATCAAACACCACAATGGTGTTTGTCTCCTTCCCGCCTTTTCTGAGGCCTTGTCCCGTCCCCCGTCCCCCCCATCGCTTGTCTCTTCGCACACCTCTCTCATGCCCCCGCCTTTCTTCTTGTCGAGCGCAGTGGACGGAGCCTGGGAATATTTACTTTGCTGGTGTTGTTGTTCTGATGACTGCAGCAGCAGGAGTACACAGGAAAGGGTTGTATGCAGATTAACTGAGCGAGAGAGATTAACTCCATACATTTGTTTAAATTCACCGAACTCTGATCTTTTCCAGTGTTAATAATAATCTTTGTGTAAAGTCTGAGTCGATGCTCGGTAATCTTATTTCAGTTGATGGAGCTTTGGCTCATAAAAACTGGCAGCGCACAACATGCCACCCACATGGAAAGACTATTTTTTTTTCTAGAGCAGTTCATTAGAGGCTGGATGACTGTACTTCCAAATGGGTCCAAATCGGCAGCGACATGAGATTCTGATGCCAAAAAAATTAATAAAACAGTTCATTAAGACCAGACCAGTTCAGTTTGGTTATATCCCAAACTTATGTAATCTAATGTTGAAACACTGGAAACTTAGAGAAAATCTATATTAAAGTGATGATAAATAGTAAGATACTGTATTTTGGTTTTAGTTCTGCCTTAATACTGTTGATGAGGAAACCCTCAAACATACAATATGTGACTGGCCGTTAATCAAAACAATAACAAAAGACCTGGTTTGATGATGTGGTGAAGGATCATGGGAGTTGTGGGTGAAGTGGATACGACATAATTAAAAGTCGACCAACGTGAAACATCCGATTACTTTGTATAAAAATCTTACTATTCGCATGTTACATGATACATTTTAAATTTATACTCGAGCTGAACCTTTACATTTCCCCTACAGAGACAAATATAATGATATATCCAACTGGAGATTGTTTGCAAATGTATTTATATTGAAAGTGTGTGAACCAAACATCAAATTTGAGTCCAGAAGTTAGTTGTAATCTTGTTGTAACATCTCGCAGCTCCGTGCAGTCCCCTGACCCAGAGGCAGAATAACCCGGCATGTACTCCCGCACACTCAGAGCACAGTTGCCCATTAATTAGAGAAGCTGTTGAGTTCTAACTTTCCTTGAGGAACTAACTCCTGGAAGGTGAAAAAGCACAGATACCCCTTTAAATACGGAGGTGTTGAGGTGTGTGTGTGTGTGTGTGTGTGTGTGTGAGAGAAATGTGACCACAGCCCTATGTCACTGGTTGGAGTATCTGGAAGGCTGCTCCGTGGTAATGGATACGAGGTGGGTTTCTTGGTGAAACAAAGCAGATGCCACCGACTTGTCTCCAGTATTTGCTGCAGGCTTCCCCTCGCACCACGTCATTGTGCTGAGGAATGTTAACTCCTCTAGTTTCTTTTGTTCTCTGGCGTTGTGTCAGACTGACGAACCAGCCAGTGTGTAAGTGTCACCTGGGCCCAAAGAGGCTGCGAACACCATTAAGTGTAATATTCAGCTCATCGCCTGGATCAGGTTGCAGAGTGAGATAATGAGGGGGTGACGAATGTAACTAAATCGTAAACATCACAGGTAATATTTGTGTTTCTCTTGACATTCGTGGGGCAAAGAGCACAGAGGCTGAGTTTACACCTGATGGTGAGAGTGATTTATTATGACAGCCACCAGAAATAACTCATTTATGTTTCAGAGTTCATGTTTTCAACCGAAGATGCTTGAGGCTGTACTCTAGGTTTTTTAGTTTGGGGCCAAAGGATTTTATGTTCAGGACTTTCAGGGCTTTATACTTGTTTTAAATTTTGAATACTATGGTATTGATTTTCAACATTTCGAATACCGATATATTTCCTGATGTGTGTATTTTTTGTTGTTTGTAATGATTCCTGAGTTTTTTATTGATCGGGCTCTGATAACAAGCCTTTCTCTCTCTGAAGCACACATTTGTTTCCGGGTTCTGGATAAAGCTTCCTCATAATTTTTGTTTTAGAGCAACACACATCAGATTTTTCTACGACCAGTGGTTGAGAGGGATTTCAGTCAGGGAAAGACACTATTTTGCCTGTAGGATACCAATTCTAACAAATTTTACTTGAGACCTTAAATATGTCTGATTATTTTCATCAAGATCCATGAATTATTCACTGGGAAATTGGTGAAAATGTCAAAAAAGTGAACGATTTCATGGGGGTCTTTCTTGGCCCATGTCCCAGCCCCCTATAAGGTTTTATGGAAATCTGTTCACTAATCCTTCAGACAAACAAAGCAACCATGCAACAAACAAACCAACGGACAGGGATGAAAACACAACCTCCTTCCTTGGACATATATGTTGTGGAATGTTGTTGCCATTACATTATGAGACTACATGTATTGTTTCCTGCCATTCAGCTGAAATGGTAAATGTCTGGCACCGTGCCAGTCAGTTGCCTGTCACATCGACTTGCGTTCGCATCTGTTGTGAAATTAAAATGAAGTCGGTTTAAATCAGGACCGACTTTGATGGTGAAAAGCCACGTCCTGTGTTCGGTGTGTGCATGTGCACATGAATATGCATGAAGACCTCAGGGCCAACCAGAGCGTCTTTCATGGTGTTTGTCTCTCTCAGCTAATGGGCTGTGCCATGCCGGGGATATGCCATACATCCATCTGGCAGTGTTGTTGCTTTTTTTCTGATTAGTCTGTGTATTAATGTGAATTGTGCAACCAGCTATAAGCTCTGAAATGAAATCGGTTTGGTTTTCATATCACTTCAGGTTTTCTTGGGTTTTCTTTTTCTTCTTGTGTCAGGGCTGGGAATCTTATCCCAGCGCTGGAGGCTCAACGATCAGTCCGATGGTTGAGGGCCAGATTTAGCTCACATTTCATGCTTTGTGTGGGACTCTAGCCCTTCAGCTGATTCATAGTGCAGGCCTAATTATTTTGGTATTTTTCTGTTGTTCAGTTTGTGGCTCCAGAGCATTTGGATGCCAGATTCCCCCGAGGGCTGATCTCTTTGTTAAACGTCCCTCAGGAAAACTTAAACAGGCAGAAAATGCGCCTGGTGAACCAAAACCAGCAGCAACTGTTGATGGGGCATTGGAATTTAGCTGGAATATTTCCAGTCTCGTCTTTTACTCCTCATCATGGCAACACACGCGTGGAACGGAATACGTTTGCACGGGGAGGCTTTTGCAGACGTCCTTGTGAAATGTC
The DNA here is from genome assembly GCA_006182925.3 of Reinhardtius hippoglossoides. Lineage (NCBI taxonomy): Eukaryota > Metazoa > Chordata > Actinopteri > Pleuronectiformes > Pleuronectidae > Reinhardtius > Reinhardtius hippoglossoides. The sequence goes on from CM031684.1 coordinate 20,450,057, forward strand.
AGCGGCACTGACGTGGAACGTGATAACAGGCTTTGTTCACAGATAAGAATCAAGACCCTTAAGGCTGATGTCCAAGTCACAGACAGGATTTATTAAGGAGCCTCGGTGCAGAGTTGACTTTTGGGGCAATTTAGAGGCTGCCAGACTCAGCCGGTGTCTTTTGAAGACGTGTCTGATGAAAGCTGTAATGTGATCTACCTCTTCAGCTCAAGTTTAGGGCCTGGAATCTGCCCCGCAGGGCTTTTTCTCCAACTGCCATTTAAGAATAAAGAAGTGTCGGGGATCCAAACAAAACTAACACTCGCCCAAAAACTGTAGAAACTGGATTGAAGACTCTCTGAACCCCCATCTGGGATTGATTCGGGATAATAAAGATAAAGCTTGTGGTTACTGTGTTGGAAAGCACCTTGTAGGTTTATGTGAGAAGCAGAGTTGAGGTTAAAAGTCAGTCTGTCATTGCTGGAGATGATTTAATGACTGTAGTGAAATATGATGATTTAAAGACGTTTTTGTTTTATTTATTTCAGCCCAAATTTTTTCCAACAATACAGCATCAACCCTACCTAGAAGTTTTATTAGAATTTGAAAACATATTGTATAAAAAAACAATAACGTTGAACAAATAACAGATTTGTGAAGCGTGAATTCAAAGCTGGGAATCTATCCAGCTCTCTGGCAGCCAGTATTATGCTTCAAGCAAACTAAGATTTGTGTCAGTGGGATCAAAATAAATCTCCAACACATGTGGGTTTTATCTTTTGCGGTCGGTGTAGACGTTTTTCACTTGTCTGTTTGTGCATTGGACAGTTTTACCCATTTCAGAATATGTGAGGTCTTCCTCTCACTTTGGTCCATCACAAGGTGTTTTGAAAAAGTAATCTCCTGATTTCCAAGAACTTTTGTTGCTACTCGAGAAAGAACATTGTGTCACCGTCTTCACAAATAGTCACATTTGACATCCCATAAAGCACCGAACAGCCCTTGCAATCGGGTGTTTGTGCCGTTGAATTAAACTACAAATAGATAACAAGGCCTCCCTGTTGGTTGTTTAACTTCCTACTCACCAACTCTTGCAACTTGAAAAACCTTGGAGCAAACCATGTCCTTGTCCTGAATGCACCTCTCAGCTGTGACAGCAGACTAAAACCTTCCCGTCTTTCTCTCTCGAGGTGAAAAACAAGAACACGAATCTCCTCTTAGCCAGTCTCCCTGTAGTTCCTCCGACATCGGAAGCACACCGGGCTGTCAGACCTGCAGCCTGCAGGTGGTTTGGGCATCTGGCCACCCCCCCCCCCATGGAGACTGGAGGAGCTTGATGACGTCAGCGAAAAACAAACGTCTTGTTTTCTCGCCTTGTTGTGAAATCGACCCTGAACTGGTTAGATGATCAGGTTGATCAATTCATCGATGGACAGCAAGCTAACTATTTGTGTTACTGCCTAGTTATGTGTCTGTTATCAAGCAACAGGGCTTTGTTGCTGTGTGTATGTTGTGTTGCTCCTAGGGAGGAGGGATTAGCCGCATGCATAAGTTGTAGCATGTGTCACACTAATTTAATATGCAGTGTTATTGATATAACAGACCCCATCCAGAGCCCCTCTTAATAAATGATGGCTCTTAAAGGTGCACAGTCATCAGCTGCTTGATCATGCTCCTGAATATTTCTTGTCGTGTACAGTACGTCTGCTGGCTTCATACATTAATACTGGAATTTAAGCTGAGTAAATGCAACTAGTTTTATTTTGGAAGCCGTGTCCAAAAATACCCTCATAAGGTTGACGTGCAGCAAACAAATATCTGACTCTGCAAACCCCCCTGCAGGGCTGGAGGAGTCGTGACACCATGGGCTTCCTCCACCTCCAGCTAGCTTGGCATCTGCTGCCCAGCGAGACCAGGAACACTGATATCGACAGGCCTGAAAATACACACTGGTGTTTATTATTGGCCGTGTGTTTTGTCCCCATTAACAGAGATGTACAGTAAGAAATGCTAGAGGCCATTAATCCTGCAGGACGCCTGCAGACACTTCATTTCTTGAGCCAGTTCTGACCGTCAGTTGTTAATACAGAATCTCACCACCCGCTGGGAGTGACATTTAGATCAGTAATTCTTAATGACTAAACCTAACCACCATGCAGTGCACAATACCCAGCGGCAAAGATGTTACTTGACTGCAACATACATCTCCTGCCTCCCCTCCCCCCACCCCCTCACTGCAGATGGAGACCAGTTGATTTATGGTGCAAGCGAATCTTGACAGATTTCGAGTGTTTCCAGAGCTAATTCTAACCCGGAGCTACAGAAAGCGATCAGCTAAATAACAAAATGATGGCTCGAATTACAATACGGAGCCTCCTTCATCAATCTTACAAATGAGTCGGGAGAAAATTAACGAAATGTTTAGCAAACGTTACTCAAACCAGAGGGAATGGGGAATTTGCTGGTGGCTGTTTTTTCACATGTGGTTTAATATCCATTTGGTGCTGTAGGGACTATTTTTGGCTTCAGCACAGTGTTTGTGGAATTTACTGAAAATTAACCAGAGTTTATCTTAATAAAGAAAGTGGTGTGGATGACTGACCTGAGCCCATCGAGACCAGTCAGGACCCAAAGAGTCGGGCCAGGATCAGACTTGGGTCAGGTGTGGTCTAATCAGCTGGTCTATACTTGTGCCTGGAGTCAAGGGAAACTTTGAGTCTGTTTTGGGTCCGACTAAATTTCTCTTGGGCTCGGCTGAGGTTGGACAGAAAATTGCTGTCAGAGTAATCTCGAAAAGAACAAGTATTTATGTGGCTACGGGCTCTTTAAGGCTTTGGCTGCACAGACAGTTCAATGTTGGATTTGAACAGAATCAACATGGATCCCTTAATGTTTCTTCAAATGTTACATTATTACTGCAGTGATTGCAAGAGACAAAGCTTGTAAAACTCTGGATCCTACACTTCCCACAATGCCTTCCTGTCTGCCTGGTCTTTCAAACTCTGATTTGTATTGGAGGCTTTCTTATAATAAAATGTTCTCCTTCGGGCCTGAGCTGAATTATCCAGGTTTTTTTAACTCCTCCAGAGTCACAGGTCGAGATGGACTCTTCATGGTGAGTCAACGGATTCTCATGTGTAAAATCAGCGGTGCCTCAGTTGAGGTTTCCACTGTGCCGACCTTTTCATAGTGAAAGATGCAGCCTCACCTCAGAAAACTCTCATACTTCGGAACTTGAAATAACTTTAAACTACTTTCTAAAGTTTTGTAAATAAACTTTGTTCCATGGACGCAATCTACAATGAACATTTGATGGACCGTATTTTATATTTTGTGAAAAGCCGTGCAGATTTCCAAAAATATATCGTCCAGCTGTATTTGATTGTTTTCTCTTTTGTGAGAGATGCATTAACAAACACTTATATCTGTTTATAACCACACAAAAGTGTATTATAAACCATTTGTGTTGTACTAAATAAAATGCCTGTAAAAGGCTAAAACGTTTAGTGTTACTATGACTTCCTCTCACTGTGACGGGCTCTAAGGTGAACTTCATTTTTCCTCTGCTCTATCTTTGGCCTGCTGGTGTTATTTTTGGTGCGTTGCCTTCCTTGGATCCAGTTCATCAGACTCATCATGAACTGGCAGTGCTTCATTCACTTACACTGGAATAATTGTGGAGCAGCACATCCATCACTTCTGTTTTATCATAGAGATTAAACCCACTTTCATATTTGTCTCCGACAATCAAACTGAAAGGACTGTGGGACGTGAGCGCTGCGTCCGAGACGCTGCTTGGGAAAGTGTCCTAATTGAATAAGTTGAATTCCATTAGGGAAGGCTCAGGCATTCATTGAGCATTTCATTCCAGAGAAAACACATCTTTGACTGGATTACGCAGGTCTGACCTGAGCATGAGGAACAAACATCAAACGCCTGTTTACAGACTCTAATATAATCAGAGTTAATAATCCTCCATGTGTACCGACTCTGCTCGTCCCTGCTGTGTGATGACGGTCAGGGGCTGTTGGCTAATTCTCAGGGTCGTCTTAGCCCAAAGATCAAGGCGGCTGGTCTGGATCTTTGAACTTGACATTTCAAAAGCCAGAGGATAAAGAGATGCTTAAATATCAAATCCTCCCCCACACCCTCAGCCCTGATATTGGAGACTGTTAAAAGATTAACCGCCTAATCAAAGAGGAGCGTATCCACCACAGGATTTTTCCGGTGTGCTTGTCTGCGGAACGTAATTTATGCTTGTTTCAGCGTAAAAAAAAGTGGGTTATCTAACTTTTGTCTCATTTGGATTCTCGTCACATACCAAGCTGCTAACTTTGCCGCAGATGTTGACTAATATTGTGCCTGATTCAGGGAGGTTGCCGTGTGTTCTTATGTTTGCAGTTGGTAGTCTGTACCTGTGACAGACATCTTTACCAAGCGGGGAGTGGATGCATTAATTGCATTAGATTTAATTTCCTGTGGGAGTTTCCTCGGATGGTGGTTGGTTACCTCTGACGGGGAGGTTTTGTTTTCACCCCTGGCTGGTGGTTGGTTGGTTGGTTGGTTTGATTGGTTGGATTGTCAGCAGCACAAACCGATTTTCGGTCTATGTTAAGGGTGAAGTTCTCCCATACTTTTGACTTTCTGGTACGCGATGGTGTTGTAACGGACTCCGCCATTGTGCTATGTTTTGTCGCTATTGTACATGCGCGACTTTCAGAGATAGGAAGGGAGCGAGAAGGCTCACTCCACAGCTACTTCCATCAGCACCTCCTGTAAAACTACGTTTAGTTCAGCTGCACAGCACGAAAAACACGCGCTATGACGTAACCAACGAATCATCGACTATTAAATTCGTCGGGAACTATTTTTGTCATCGATTTTTCGTTGAACCCCTAATGTGTTGCTGAGATAATGTGGATTCAGAAGGAAATCAACACTTTCAATAGTTTAGAACTTTGTCCAAACGAATATGACAAAATTAAAGGGGACTGTCGGGCCTTGGCGTAGTTCTGCACTTGACTGAGTTACTAGTTTTAAATGTGAAGTATAATTAATTATTTAACTTTGAACTTGGCCCGAGTTGGGAGAGAGTTAGAGGAAGTGACAGATGTTTTTATGGGTGCACAGGTGTGTGTGAGAGGGAAATCAACAAGCGTTTCATTGTGTGTGGTCTCGTGATAACACTCTTCCAAAGTTAACCCCCCCACCACACACACACACACACACACACACACACACCCACCCCAGCTCTCCTCTCACACACAATAACTCTTATTTTCCCTCCTTCCTCTGTTCTCACTGCTCATTCACTTCTTCCCACAAATCACTTGACGGATGTGCTGCCCACAGGTGTTTTTGGAGCGCTCTCCTCCAGCTGCCCCTGTCCACCACAGCATGGGAATGAGCATGGGGGGGGGGGCGACAATCCTATTGTTCACAGCTGCTTGTGTCAATGTGACATGCCCATCTCCTCCGCCCCCCCCGCCCTCGCCTCCCCAGCACAGCAGGACACTGTGCCACCGGACAACTTGGAATCCAGTCATAACCACAGCTCAAGGTCTTGGCACGCCGCGGCCGAGTGACTGAAACAAGTAGTGGATATTGTCTGCTAAGCCCTGGGAACTGGAGTCTCCCAGTCTAGAGATCAAGATAAAGTAGGCGTAGAGGCTGCTCGCCGCTCTCATATCAAACAATGTAGCTGCTCACGAGAACACAGATATATCATTGTGTTGGACATTGTGTCCGACCGACCGCATGTGGCTCGCGTTAAAGAGAAAGTGGAGAACGTGTTGTGTTGTTCCCTGGAGGCGAGGGGCCGTGTTTTGACATGAAGTATGGGGCAGGTTTGTTGTGAAAATAAAGTTTTTTTTTAGATCTGTGAGACGTGTCAATAAGGCTGAAGGTGAACGTGTTTTGAACCTGCGACTCTCACATGTCGTGTTTACATGCACACAGCGACGCAGGTTATCTGGAGGAACAGGGAAGCAAATAGTACGGCCGACGTCATTCGTTGATTAGAACTAGTAAATACATTTTAATAAGCGACCAGTCGTTTATCTAGTGGGGAAAAAAGTTAACCTTGTTTCAGCTTCTCAGATTTGACTACTTACTATTTTTGTCGGTTTCATCACTGGTAATGGTAAAACCCCATCGTTAATGGGTTTTGGACGGTTGCTCAGACAAAACAAGCAATTTAAAGACGTCACTTGGGCACCTCTAAACGTGGAGTGAGCCATTGATTTTATTGAGATTAAAATCGTGCTGATTACCTCCACAGAGGAGGTTATGTTTTCACCCCTGTCTATTTGTTTGTTGGTTTGTTTTGCAAGAAAGATTGTGCAAAAACTTGTGGAAAAATTGGGATGAAAATTGCTGGCAGGATGCAATATGCGTCAGGGAAGAACCCAGTAAAGTTTCACTTGTTTTAACAATTTGAAATAGAGCGTTTTCAACATTCTCCTTGATTTCTTAGAGATTAATTGAGTGTGTAGGGGACTAAACATGCCTGATACATGAGTGTGTGCAGTTTCTTGCAGATCCAAATAAAAATCTGGATCTGAATACCGTTTTACTTCTGGCCAGAAAGAAATGCATCGTTCTCATTCATTTCAATACCTTGAGTAAGTTGGTGCCTGCAGAGTGGGAGGCAGCCCGGCCATTCAAAGAAATGGAGACGGATGATAACATGATTGTTGCCACAATAGCTTTCCAGGGTTGTAAAGTCAAGTCCTGCAGTCGTATAAACAGCCGTGCAGTGTTTCTGAATGCCTGCAGTCATCCAGTAGCAGCTAAATCCCACATGTGCTTTGTTTGCTTCCCATCCCCACCCTCCTCCGCTGGCGTCCCTCCCCCACTCCGCCATTGCCTGCCACTGTCTGGGCTGCACTCTCCTTAACCTGCGAGTAATTGTCCTTCACCCGGCATCTCACAGCTCACCAAACAAATGATTTACTGATTAACCAGACAAAACACTGACATCCAGAGGTTTAATCTGGGCCTAAAATCTTTTTCTTCTGCCTCTTTTTTTTTGTTTCCTTCTGCTGCGGTCTGGCAGCTGCAGAGTGGCTGGGTGATTTGACTGATAAGATTCCAGGACAGGGATACAACCACCAGCCCACACGTTCATACACAGATCCTCTTATCCTCATTTTTCATCTGCCTCCTCCCTCAGAACAGCTGCTTGCATGTGTGGTCAAATGTCATCTCTGCTCTCGGAAGTTAAAGAAGTGATACAAATTATCTCAGGAACTCACATTTTTACACATTCTTTACACTAGAGAATATAAATCAGAATAATTACAATATTATAATTATAACGGCCCTGCATTGAGCTGCAGCTCAATGCAGGGCCGGCCGCTGTAATGCTCACATTCCCAGTGGATTACGAACATGAACTCTGTTTTAGTAGCTGATAAACCTTCAAACTAATGCATCTGTTTCTTAAACTTGACTTCCAGGATTGTGTTTCATATCTCACTAGTATCTGAAGCAACACTTCTAGAACAGATTCAAACCTCCATGATAATCTCTGTGAGACTCCCCAAAGTCTGTGGATATTGATTTTGAGAGACACTATTCCCTTTGAAGCATATTCCCTCATTTTGTGCTTTAATAATGATGAGGATTCTTGAAACCAACAATGTAGACGTGGTCATAAATCACCAAAAATGTGTCACAAGTATCTGGAGACAGCGGCAGGCATAGAATTCAAATTATTTCCGTACTCCTGTCTCACATGGAAGCATCTGCAATTACTGTATGTTCTTCTCACTTTCACCTGAAAATCCATCTGTACCTGATCCAGGTTTCCGTCACATTCTTCTGAAAACACACCGCTTCCCAATTTGTGAGGTATTTGGAACTGAGCCCATTTGCACACCTGGCCTATCACACTTTAGAGTCGTGTGTGTGTGTGTGTGTGTGTGTGTGTGTGTGTGTGTGCGGACCGGCCTGGGCACAGGCAGTAGCCTCTCCTCTTCATTAACGCAGACGTGCACCTGTGATCACTCTGATATTCTCTTTGAGAGCATTAAGGTTCTCAGTGGGGGATATGGGGGGGGGACGGGGGTTCGCCATTTTGATCCCAGTGAATTAGGTGTGGCACACTCGCCCGACAGCACGCCTCATGTCTGGGAGATGGGATAAAAGGAGAGGGAATGCACAAATAGGCCTTTGTTGTACAACGGGCGCCGCTTGAATGCTAATAAACTCTGATGACACAAACAGACACAGACTTCAAAAATATGCAGAAAATTTCAGACGAGTAGGAATACACACACAGACACACACGTTCAGAGTGATGGAAGTTTGTAGTTTGGAAGTTGTTTCTCTGAGGGTGTGTGTGATGGAGGCGTTGTCTCACAATCACCATTAAAGCTAATCGTGTAAGATCTTTATGTAAAAACACAGCCGACTCATTGCGGGGGGGGGGGACGACACATCAGAGAACATTCCCAATGAATAGATTCAGCCTGTTTACATAAATGATTATGACGACCAGAGGAATTACTCGCTGCTGCCTTTCTGCTGCTGTATAGAACCTCTCTTACACCAAAGTTAGTGGGTACGTGCAGGTAGAGACACTAAAAAGGCGATTCACTTCATTTGCACTTGTTTTTTTCCCCAGCTGTTGAGTCATGTTAGACGTCACAAACACAGAAAACTGAAAAGCTGTGAAAACCCCCGTCTACTGCAGAGTGTTTTGACCCGAAAGGCGATTGCAATTTCTGAGCTGAGATATGACGAGCCCAACTCAACACCAGCCAGATTTCTCCAAATTGCAGGCACGTGCAGGGTAAATAAATCAGAAAGCCGATCAAAACCCCAAAAATCGTTTCAACATTTTGTTCGAACCTGACCCATGGAGCCCCCCACAGGCTCGGGTCAGTATCCACACTCTAGTTCACACCTATGCTGAAAGCTTTCTGCTTGTGAATGTTGATGTCATGTCTGAACTGGGTCTGAGTGGGAGGCAGCACATTAGACCTTACATACTGAAGTGTGATTCATGTGTAAGTCCCCTCCACAACTCAGGGTTCTCCCACTGTTGGGTGCTAGTTCTTAATATCTGTCAAAGGAGAGGAGTTACCAACACGCCTTCGTACACATAATGCACAGAAACACCCACACAGTGTAATCTGTTGACCTTCAGTTAGAGCTCGACTCCTTAACTGTTCCCATGAGAAACCAAACCTCGTATCTAAGATTAACTCCAAGCTTCCCATTCTCTGCACTAATGCAAAAACAAAGGGACTTTGTTACTCAAGATAAAACAATACGTGCATTTGTCTTTTGCACGTTGAGGTCAAACACAAGATCAGTGATTTTTCAGCTAGATAGGCATTTGAAAAGCTTGTTCTATTTACGTAACAGGACAACCCCCACTCCAGGAGACAGGACTGGATCCCCACAGTGAGTAAAGCTCTGTGTTAAATGTCATGGAGCATCCTGAGTGGAAGGTGACGGTGGTGATGGGAGGATGGTGGGTGGGCAGCTAGAGGTGTGACAGGAAGTGGAAATGACAGATAAGATTAAACTGGTGTTGAAGAAATAGCTGAAATACACCTAGAGGGGAATAATGGCCAAAACACATGATGGTAGATCTTGTTCTTCCTGTTTACACCGGCTTGCACATGAATCCTGAACCTTTTTATGCACATCCATCGATCCATCCATTATCTATACCACTTATCCACTGAGGGTCGTAGGGTTGGAGCCAATCCCAGTGGACATTGGGCTACAGGTACCTGGACAGGAAACCAGTCTAATGCAGGACCAACATACTGGGTCAAACAACCATTCAGACTCACAGCTGCGGACAATTTAGAGTTGGCAATTCACCCAACGTACAAATCTGTGGACTGTGGGAGTTTCTTATAGTAGTTTGTTTAAACTCAAAATTTAAACTCTTGGTGTACATGTCCTCTGTTTGTGTTTTTTTTTAATCCATTCACTGATCAAAAGTCCTGCAAATACCCAATCATGGTGCTTTGGTGGTTGTAAGACAAATAGTACTTATTGTGGGTCATAAAGAGATGTGTCATATAACCAGTTGGATTTTGTCCAACAACCTTTTCTTCATGTCCAGCCTCGTTCTCTGCACATTTCCTGTGTGTATCTTTAAAAAAAGTGCCTAAGATAATATTCTATAGGCCTGCCGTGCTTATAAAAGTGACTTTTTTTAAAATTCCGAGTTGAGTTTCTGGGAAAGGAACTGGAAGCGATTACCTCAGGCCAGTCCTTTCTGCTGGATGGCTGAGGGGAAAGCTGATTGAGTTGGCTCTCGGTTTGTAGCGTTCAAGGATATTCAGCGCTCTGATGATGACCACAGGGACGGGGATAAGAAGGCCTTTGTTGGAGTGCAGCGGCAAAGTCAGTGTGCTGTCGTCAGAGGTTTGATTGGGAGAAAGGTCTCCTATTTTTAGTGCTAGAATAACAGGCCACGTACCTGGCCCCTCTACTTAATGCCTCGTCTTTCATACACTTTTAATAAGAGACGAAGAAGGACTCACTGATGCTGTCTGACAAGAAATGTCAATTTCTGCTTACTCTCTGCAAAGTTGGATGACTTGACATGTTGATGTATGTTCGGCTCATCAGTGGGATGTATGTTCCATACTCGTGGTTAATATTCAGTCCATAGATACCAGATCCATTTAGAGGAAGGAAGCAAAACATCCTTGAATTGATATTTGTGCTTGAAATGGAAACGGAATTATACTCAGCGTTTCCTCAGTGTTGTGGTTCCTCTGGATTATGAAGCTGCATTTGCACTTGTTCCACTTTCAGGGACTTAAGTCTCTCCAGCCTTCTGGTAATAGACTGATATGACCACAATTCTTGGATCCGGTCTGTTTTTTGGCAAGTGGGATAACTAGATAATCCGTTTCCGATGTATTTCCATGTTTTTCAGCCGTGGGGTTGAGTTTCAAGTACATTTTTTCCGTGGGCTTATTCTACGAATTAGTTTTTGTTCTGCTGTGACCTAAAGGAACCACCGATCCCTTCATGTAGATACAGTGTTTAGCCTGTTGACCTTTAATTTGCCATCCTGTGGCTGTGGAGCAACCTGCATGCCAGAGCCCAGCAGCTCTGCAGGGGGGGGGGGGGTTCTATTGATGAGCAGTGGATGCCGAGGAACAAGCCGCTGTTCACTGCTGAACATCAGAAACAAGCATTAATAAAACATGAATGTTGCTCCTTTAGTGAAGACTCACCCACCGGGTGCGATGATGAAATATTAATGGAGCTGCTGAAGAAGTAGCTAACCAGCGGGAACGATTAGCAATTCTTTAAACAAGCCAGCGTTGGCAAACTGTTAGAGGGCGAAAGATGTAGAGAAAACCCCCAAAACAAGTGGAGAAACATTCCAACACGGCAACATGTTTTTGGAAGTCATGCAGGTTGAGAGAGATGCCAGGGGAGTTTCATCAGATCTCTTGAAAGCAGTAACTCAGAAACTCAGATTCCATCTTGTGGACACTATAATGCAAATATGTTAATTTTAGACAACTTGCAAAAAATAAATATAGAAGGAAAACTGCTGCTGGTGTTTATCCATAACCAAAACCAAAGTCCAGTGAATTCAAAAAGTGTCCATGCACATAAAATCAGTTTTAAGCATAGCAAAGCAAAATTTACTGAAAGTTTGATCATCTTTTTCTGTGTGCAATGTTTTTTGTTTTGTCTACGTACCCCTGGTGTGGCCCGTGTTAGCCACAACAACAACCTGTGCTCAAAAACTATCAATATCCAACAGGTAAATACAGCAGAGACGTTTAATGAGGTAATTAATATTAAATGGTCATTTTTTTGGCTTGAGCTTAGTAGCTTCCTTTGTTCACTGGCTTTAGTATAGAAACTTTACAAAAGCACACATTATAAAACAGGTCATGTCTAATTAAAGTGCAGGATTATAGGAAATATTTTAATTATTTTAAAAAGCATGTTATGTTTGGGGGCAGATTTTATATCCATGAGCACAACGGCAGGCTTATGCCTCCTCCAGCGAGTGTTTGCTTTGGAAGAAGTGGTTCAAAAGGTTTAACACCCAAGTAGGATCGATCCAAATGAGCAGCTGATTTGCAGTATATTGCGTATTCTGCTCAAACACAACTTCAGCTGAACTTCTCCAGCCGCTTTGGTGCATGGGGAATTGTTAGCAGCCAGAAAAATACAAAAATGGTGCAAGAACGTGACAACTGTCCTGCAGTGAGTTTACACAATGCAAGTTCTGGCCCAAAGGTCAATATCACCTCCTTACAGTAGCAGGAGTCTTGAGCTGAGTGAGTCCACCTCAGCATTGATCATGGAGGGCCTGTGTGCGTGCTCCTGACCTGGAGCGGTTGTACGCTGCATGAAAAGGAGGGAGATCACTGATGCACAAAGAGGAGCCTTTGAGGAGATTTGCAGCGGTCCCTTATCTCTCTATGTGAAAGAATAAAGCCCGGGCCCTTCGCTGCCACTCCCTGTCACTGAGGGATCAGGCTGCTGTGAGATTTGTGCCAGATGCTTCTTCTGAAACAGCAGCAACATCAGTAGGATGAGAAGCTGTGCTGTGTGTGGGTCTGTGTGTGTGTGTGTGTGTGTGAGTGCTCTTTGATGTTGGGCAGTACACAGTGTCCCCCAGGTGTTCAAGAACACACCAGGGTTGTGTATAGAGAAATCCTCCTCCCTGTCATCCGCACTTACATGCTAGCTTTTTACACCCTCCGTCCTCAGAGGGAAACTCGGTGTCCACACACGACTTTTATTCACGGAGTCTCCAGGAGTCATGAAAAACTCTGAGACGAGATTTCTCCCCAAAATGTAGCATGTGGAATAAATTGAATGGCACATACATAATTCAATGTGTCTGCTTTTGCAAGAATTCTTTGTTCCTCTTGTTGCAATATTTAAACCCCAGACACCAGGTTTTCTATAGCTGCTTTCAGATCTGGATCGGCTTCATGTGAGAGCGTAAATGTCTGGGTCAGTTGTTTTGGACTTTTTCTGGAAAATGTCAGAGATGTGAGATGAGAGTTGGAAAATAAAAAACCGTGAGCTTTTTGATGACGACGACTAACATGCGATTGATGCAAAACTGAAAGACGATCAGATTCGAGAGCTTTTGGTGATAAGGTCTGTCGGCGCTGTTGAATATACACGTAATGTCCTGCCTCCTGCTGCTCTACCCAACACGCCACCACTCGCCTGAAAGTTCCAGACATTTTCCTGTTGTTGTGAACGTGTTTTACTCCGACAATCTTCTCCTGCGTTCTTCATTGTTGAAAGGCAAAGTCCAGACAACTGGGTCTGGATATTTTCCAGAGTTCATGTCTGAAAATGTCTCAGGAGTCCTGAAAAACTCATGTTTATGTGGAATAGATTACGTGTTCATATCTTAATGTCTTAGTTCCTCACACCGTCATATTCAAACACCAGGTTCTCTATGGTGACACTTACAACAAATGACAATTACCACATCCCCCTATCGACACATCAGCTTCCACTGATTTATTTTTTTAACTTCTCAGAAACATTCAGCCTCATTTCATGGCTCGTCTGGCATGTGAGGATTAGGGGCTGAGTAAAAGAGGCTGATTTGTCGTGTCAGAGGTGATTTGCACTCTTATCAGTGGCAGAGCTGTAGATCCACCAGAGGCCCTAAGCCGACTGCCCTAATCGAATGGGGAAGCCCTCGATGGTGACCACTTGAGTTAGCGTCTGAGGGTATTGTCTGTGTGTTAGGCACATAATGAGCTACTGTATGCAGAGGCCGTCCTGGAGGAAGCCCCCTCGTTACGTCTGTTGTTTGTCTCATTTGTATTGTGTGAGTCTGCCTCGACTGAATGGACAGAAAAACGTATTTGTTGAAATGATTTGTTCTGTTAATTCCGTCTGTATCTGCTCTAACGTCCTCAGACTCCCCCTGTAAAGGTATTAGAAGCATTATCAAATACATTTCATAAGAATAACTCTAAACCCTCAACCAAACTTTAGTCCAACAGCCAAACATAGACTTTTCATAAAGGATCAAAATATCAAGAAGACAAAAAGTAGGTTTCCCATCTTCATTTAGATTGGTTTTAACTTTAAATGCATTGGTTCACGTGTCATAAACCAACATATTGGAGAAATAGATTATTTGACACGAGTACGGTGCTCGATGAAAAGTTAAGGTTTATGTTCAGACGTCAACTTTTATTGTTTTGTAGAAGTTTGGCTTTATCGACGGAAGGTATGAAAAATATTTTGGTTTTGGCAAAGATGAATTGACACCAGTATTTTTATATGTTGAAATGATATTCAGTCCTTGGCAAGATGGCAACACTAAATTGAATTTATTTCTGAGCCACAAAGGAGAGAAAGATGTGGGGAAAGAAAAATGAAAGAATGGAGCCAATTCAAATCATATCATGGCAGTAATCTTCAGTTTGGTTTTATTTAATTGCAGACAACGTGTTACTTTAACATTTTTTAACAAAGAACCGTAATATTCCTCCAGTGGAGAAGTTAACTTTCCATTTGAAATCTAATTGTTATTGTTGAGCTGTTTCAGTGTCTCTGCTCGTTTCATCCTCTGACCACTCAGTGATTCGGGCCCTTGTCCTGCAGCCCTGATCCTGTCAGCACATTCAAATGCTCCTGAATGAATTAGCTCTGTATCATCCAGACACAGACAGCAGACAGCCACAAATGTATGCACACAGCCGCCGCACACCCTCAGACAGCAGTTCTGGTTGTCAGGGTCTATAGATCATGGGTCATGTGTGTTTGTGCTTTAGTCCGTGCAGCATAAAGTCACAACAGGAACAGATAAGACCAGTCCCAGGTTGGCTTTGGGAGCCAAATCCCCAGCAGCCCCCCGGTGCTAATCGGATTAGCTGAAAAGTTAGCAGCACGGCCCCAAAGAGACACAACATTTTTTACACTGACTTCTGTAACATGTTTTGTTCTGCGGCCACCATAATCTGCCTGTGGTCCCACGTCATCTTTGCCACAGTAAACAGCAGTCACGGTACATGATGAACTGATTTTAACCTCTGCAGGAGCTTATTTTGGTTGACTGGTGTGTGATGTGTGTGTGTGTTGGGGGGGGGGGGGGGTCTGGTCTGCCCAGGTGGGGGAACAATGGCGCGCGGCTTGTCTTAAAAGAAATGGTTGGCTGAACATAGGAGGAGGGAGGGACCTGCAGAAAAAAGAAAAAAAAATGAGTTGTGAAAATGATTGGGGGTGGGTGATGGGGGAGCAGCCGGCTGAATGGGGGCAGCAGGGTGGCAACTGGACTCTTAAAGCTCTTTTCATGCTTGGTCTGTTTCGACCAACGCTCAAAACACGGCCGAGGACACTGAGGCCCTGCTAATTGTTTCTCTTTTAGTTTTTTAGGAAACCATTAAATTGTCAAAAAGAGAAAATGTTGACCTGTGTACTCACATTATCCAAAATGGACGTTTTATTTTTGTTCGACTTTTGATCGCGTCATATCCGTTTTACTTGTCTCTGCTATAACTTCGGTACAAACAACGTATGACAAAGGAAAAACACATTGCTAGCCAGTAACGAGAGCTGAGAGACCCCTAGTGGCCAAAGTTATTGTACGTTTACGAAAGTTTGGAAAGAAACCAAGTACGTTCTATTGTGACAAAATCTCTTGTTTCACCCCTAATTATGAATTTTTTACATTTTATTATTCAACCCCAACCAACGTTGATTCACGTGCAATCATATAAGGACATTTAAGACAGTCATCACAGCTTCCTGTGGAGCCACAACAAACTCGGGTGGCGATAATCCTGAATCAAATAACACTGACTTTTTTTAAAGAAGAAAGTGGTTTGCAGAAAACTCAGGGGTCTCACTGGCAGAAGTCACAGAGACGGCAACAATCGCTGCTCTGTACTTTCTGTTCTGCAGACA
This sequence comes from Reinhardtius hippoglossoides, assembly GCA_006182925.3. Taxonomy (NCBI): domain Eukaryota; kingdom Metazoa; phylum Chordata; class Actinopteri; order Pleuronectiformes; family Pleuronectidae; genus Reinhardtius; species Reinhardtius hippoglossoides. The sequence continues at coordinate 20,465,936 of CM031684.1, forward strand.
AATGTGAGAAACTAGAGGCGTGGCAGCTCAGCTATAAAGAAGGTAGCACTGAAATAGTTAATAACACATGAGAGAATAAACCCACTGAACATCCCACCTGACACTGTAGGAGGAGATGAGGCGGACCGACCTTCCCCATCCCGCATTGCAACTCCAAACCAGATGAAACCCAGAAAACTGACTTTTTTCGTGCCATCTTGTTTTCTTTTGTCGCTGTACGAGCCGGCCCCCCTTTATAACAGCAGCCAAGCCCAACATGTATAAGAAAGCTCTTGGCTCTCTGAATCAACAGCCCACTGTCAAACTGGCAATGCTTCCCATGGCTGCATTCCCCCCCATCGTCCCCGGGGGAACGGATTTTCTGGCCGAGATGTGGTTTTGTGGTTACAGTCAGCCAGGCAGAATGGGTGAAAATTATGCCATGTGGACAAGAAGCCTTTTCTTCTGCGTTCTGCTAACATGGCTGACTGGCTGCAGATTGGCCTGGGTAGACCGACATCTGCCAAACACAATGCATCTTAGAATTAGCAGGGATCGAGGGGCCAAACCGGAGTGCATTGAGTTAAATGCCTGTTTTGTGGCTTTGAGTCGACCTTGAATAATATTTCTGTGCATGTGTGTGTCTGTGTTTTCCAGCTTGGGCCAGGGTGGAGGTGACCATGCATGCGGGTGTCGAGGTGTACCTGAGTGACTCGGCTCAGATCCCCTGCCAGTACAGATTCACCAACGTCGACTCTGAGCCCAGCTTCGTCATGATCCAGTGGTTTGTGGTGAGTACGTCTGGACCCGCTGCAAAAAACTGACACCGTGTAAAGTTATGCAACTGCTCTTGAACTCGGCAGGGCTGCAGTCTCAGGGTCCACAATCCAAGTCGTCAGGCCGAGCTCAGGTTCTCGTTGAGGCTCCAGAGTTTAGGAAGAGATTAAGATCTAGAGGGTTAAACACTGGCCACAAGAAGTAAAACAGCTGGACTCTAATACATGAAACATAAAACCACCACTTACAGACTCCTCTGTTCATTTCTTAGCAATGATTTTCACCAATCTCCTGATTTTAGAGTTTCAATAAATGTCATAGAAAATTCAGAATTCACACCATGAATGCTCATGCAGAAAATCATGATCAGTTTTTATTTTTCAAGTTCATTAAAAGATAATGATCCTGTGCATGATCATAAATGTATTAATCAATCAGGGGGCTGAGCTGAAGCAGGAATAATGTAGAAATTGTGTTATTGGGAATTAGAACCAAACCCATATGGATATTTGGGGGCCAATGCCGATACCGATTTTAGGGAGTTACATATTTTAAAATAATTGATTGGGAAAATGCTGAGTTTAAAGACAAGAAAGAAAGTTGAGAAGATTATTTCAGTTTTTTGCATCTTCCGGCTCTGACAGATAGTTAAAACTGCCCTGAACTTATTTACCCCAAAGTGCTGCACAGTATATGGAAGATGTTGAGTGTAAGTGGATGTTTGTCTCCTGCAGAAAGGCGTCGGCCGCTCACGGACGCGGATCTTCTACTTCGATAGCGGCGTTAGCGCCGCTGACAACAACACGGACTACACCAGCCGCGTCCAGGTGACTCGAGACCCCGAGGGAACTGTGCTCACCATCCGGGACGTCCAGCTCTCTGATGAGAGGGAGTTCTTCTGCCAGGTCAACGGGCTGGATGCCGGGGCCTCCGAGGGCAAGACCTACCTCAGAGTGTTTGGTAAGAAAGTCCACGACAAGAAAAACTTTTCAGATTGTTAAAAAAGAAAGAGCTAATTCGATTTCTCTTAATTTTTGTTAACGCAGCTCCACCAGAGGCTCCGGTGATTGAGGGCGTCCTCACTGGAATATCTGTGACCAAAGAGGTGCCGTCTGAGGTGGGGCCACTTAGTTTTAGATACTGAGATTAACCAATATCCCACCATGTTAAATACAAAATATATTGTTCCTCGTGTCCTGCTGAAGTTTTCTCAACGACTGAAATGACTCTCCATCCAGGTTGCATCATGTGATGTGACAAACGGCTTTCCCAAACCCAACATCACCTGGTACAGGAACAACGTGCTGCTGACGCCAGATCCAGGAAGTAAGTGTGAGCAGTAGATGGGAACCAGGGTGGACTTTTGATTTTTGTGGTCCACATGTGTCTTCATTGTCTTGTCCACCCTCCAGATGTACACGTGTTGATCCTGACCTGGGAGACCAAAGGCCTCTACTCGGTGCAGAGCACGCTGGAGTACAAGGTGGTGAAGGAGGACAAAGACGCCCTTTTCTCCTGTGAGGTCAGCTTCTCCGTCCCGGAGCCATCAGGACAGTGGAGTCAACCGGCATCAACATCACAGTTTTCTGTGAGTTCATGATCAGCCTTTTTTTATATCGATGTCACGTCAGCCCGGGTCATGGAGCTGATTGAATGTTTGATGTTTGCATCTCGTCTATTGTCGACCATAATTGTCCCAGAATGTCCGTAAAAGCCTCAAAATGCCAACGTGGACAAAACCCTTTTTCCCCATCCTCTGAAGTAGATAGAGACATGAAATAAAAACATTTGATAGCTTAAACATTTGTCTTTGCCCATAAATCATCCCCTTTCCCCAATATAGCCAATATAAGATGCTCTCCCTCTTCCTCTGACCAGCTGAGCCTTGAAATTCCAAGTATTTCAGCGAACCACAGCTTATTTCATCAGTCACATGTCTTGAAAACTTTGACATTATCTACAATGTGCACACGTCTAATCCGGCTCTAAACGGAGATCCTGTCTTAAATGTAAACAGTAATGACAGATAATTTTAATTCTGATCATCTAAAAGCATTTTAATGTTACTTCCTCTTCCATCTGCTCTGCGGGTCCATTGTTGTTTGAAGCAGTTTTTGTGGGGACACTGTGGCAAACGGAGCCAAACACAGTCTGGGCTGTCAACGCTGTGGAAGTGGCCTTGTTAAGTGACTTCAGCAGCGGCTTAATTTGATTGTGTGTGTGTGGTGTGTGTGTGTGTTTTAGACCCTCCCACCATGGTGGAGCTGTGGAAGGAGGCTCCCCAGGGCCTGGTCAAAGAGGGGGATGCTGTGGAGCTGCATTGCCAGGGCGATGGCAACCCCCCGCCGTCCTTCATTTTCAGCAGAGAACAAGTAAGAATGGAGGGTCTTTTTCTCCCTCTAAAAGTCCCCCCAGAGAGAATGGGTGACACGCAGGAGACACGCAGGGAATGTTTTTGATATGCAGAGCTCACAGGGCCCCATGTAGACATGAGTGTACGAGGTCTGTGGAGGCCCTGTCAGCTCTGACCCTGCAGATCCAGGGCCGGGCTCTGAGACCGGAGGCCACGCTGACAGGCCTCATGAGTCGGTCTCGTTCCCATGTCACACACGCATCCATTGTATGTGCGGACAATGCAAAAAACTCAGCCTACACTGCCGTTATAACTCTTCTATAACTTTTGCTTTCCAACCTTGTTCCTGGTTTAATACCTTTGGGGCTTTCGCTCTGTGTTACGACACAATATTTTACTCACCCGCAGAATTTACTGCGAGATCTGGAGAGTGAATTACTCTGCAGGACGCTGCTCGAACATGTCGGGTCAAAGCTCCACGTCTGTCGGGCTCGTTACGAAGCAGAAGACACAACTGCTGCACGGACGAGAAGGGAGAGACAGATTTTTAAAGACAGATTAATAAGAGAATGGACGATGCGTCATCTCAGTTGTCAACGTGGCGTTTCACTCTTCTTTTTTTTTTCGCTTAATACTATTAACAAACCTATCGAACAGACCGACAAACATCAGTGTGATAAGAACTGACTTAAAATGACAGAAACATTGTTTGGGGGAAAATTCAAATGCACCTTGACTTTTTAGTTTGGTCCGACTAACACGTAGGATGGCGGAAATCACGACTTATACTGCAGCCAGCCACCAGGGGGCGATGGAAATGATTTGGCTTCACTTTTGGGGAGCTGTCATGTCGTCCATCTTCATGTACATGTCTGTATAGAAAGAAGCTCATGAGTTAGCCTCACGTCACTCTGAGCTTCTGGAGCCACATATTTTGTGAAGACATGTTTTAGGTCTTTAGTCAGGGCAGGTGTCCTGGGTGGGGGGGGGGGAATACCCTGGAGGAAAAACACTTCACTCCATAAACCAACAGGTATGTAGAGATCAGGTTTAATCACTGGTGAAAGAGTTTTGAGTTATTATTGGACCCGAGACGAGAGGGTGATCTATTCGGTTGTACAAAGTCAAAAGGCAAAGTGAAACGAACCATATCGCAGACATCCTGTGTTTCATTCCTACTTTTAACGTAAGTGGGTTTAGATATTAGATGTTAAATATTTAGGATTTCTCCGAGTCTGACCACTTGTGTCTCTTGTTCTAATGGATTCTGGTGTAAATTGTTGTGTGTCCTGATCCCTGAGCTGTGGAACTGGTCAGTAGATGTTTCCATTAACATTAAAACTAGGAACAGGAAGAAAAAGAAAACTGGCACCAACTTCTGACAATAAGTTTCAGATGTCGTCAGCTTTTTCTCTGCAGAGTTGAAAGTAATGAATTCATGCATCATTTGGGAAAACTATCATTCTAATCTGGAAACCAGAGCCGGTTTCTCACTCTGTGTTGACACACAGGCGGGCGGGTTTGATTCATCAGCTCTGTTACAGCCACAAACTCCTTTTTTCCACAACATGAAACTGAATCAGGATCAGATTTTTCATCACCCTCACATGATCACAGTGTGTGAACTTGAGTTTTTGTTGCAGGAGGTGGATTACGACGTGCCGGGCATCGGTGACGTGTTGGTCCTGTCCACAGTGACACGGAAAGACACCGCCATCTACCAGTGTCGGCCGGCGAACACTGACGGACTCGCCGAAGTCAGAGGGGAAGTGCAGCTCACCGTGCACTGTGAGGAAAACACATACACGACATATTTAAAACTGACTTAGAGACGTTAACAACTAAGGACACAAACGGTTATTTTGTCAGATTTAAAGGTTTAAGCTTTGTTGAAAAAACGTCTCCAGCTCCATCTGATCATTTCATCGAATTCTATTCCTGTTTCCTTTCAATTCATTCATGTGTCTTGTTTCCGGTGTGTGTCGCCTTCAGATCTGGATCCAGCTGTTGTTGTACCTAAAGAAACTGAGTTCATGATCAAGGGAGAAGATTTGACCGCGAGCTGCAACGCTCTGTCCTCCCTGAAAACCTCCACTGTCTGGTACAAGGTTCGTACATGTTACACTCGAGCTTTGCTTTAGAAATCTTGCACGGAGGAAGATTAATGTTATTTATTTCTTCATAATCAACACGTCAGTACCTTTTTCAAAGTAGAGCAAAGTACAAAATACTTCAAACATCCTGACACTGTAAGCAAAACTCTGATATCAACATTTAAAGTGAACGATGCTATAATACTGACATGAGCGAGGGGACGGTTTGTAGAACAGTCTCAGATCATTCGCTGCAGAAATTTCACACTTAAAATGAAACAAGACAAAGAGTCTACAGCCGCTCTGGGGACCATGAGTGTGTGTTTGTAACTTCGTTCTCTTGATTGCTTCAAATCACTGATAGTAGATGTGTGTGCTTGTTGTCTCTCTGTGTGTGTGTGTGTGTGTGTGTGTGTGTGTGTGTGTGTGTGTGTGTGTGTGTAGGATGGCAAACAGGTGGGTAAGGGCAACACATTGCACCTGCAGGACGCCACCTATGACACAACAGGAGAGTACAAATGTGAGGTGACCGTTCCCTCGCTGCCGGCGCTGAAAACCAGCGGCTCCGTTAACATCATCGTTCAAGGTCGGTCGCCATTTTTCAACCAGCTTCTCTTTGACTGTGACGTCAGCTGGACTTCTTTCAGTTATTTCTGTTCCCACCGATGTGATTCCCCCTCAGTATTTTGATTTGAAACACCTGCGCTCGGTACTTTAAACATCAGCCAGGTAACTGCTGGGCTTTATTTTGAAGCCTCAAATTAAAAAACCTAACGGGAAAGAGGGGTTCTGTGCCTTGTCGAGACTTTTAATGTGAAACATCTGTGCAGGAAGTGTTTGGTTTCTTGGTCAGTAGCTCAACATGGAGCGAGAGTAGAGCTGAACTTTGTGTGTGTGTGTGTGTGTGTGTGTGTGTGTAGGTGGTCCTCAGCTGATGGGGGTGGAACAGGAGGTGCAGCTGGAGGAGGTCCAAGGCATGATGATCAACATCAGCTGTGAGGCGCTGGGTCATCCAATGCCCAGCATCTCCTGGAGCATCGTCGGTGACCAGGTAACCGATCTCAACTCGCAGTGTAAACTCAACTACAGTCTCTACAGTGTGAAGATGGATTCAACTTACAATGCCTTGTCTCTATTGTTAGTTATTACTGTTCTCATATTCTACTATTTCAATTCATTCTTTGTACTTTCATAGTTTCTCTGAAGCCACATTTTATTTTATTTATAACAATATTAGACTTGTTCATCCTTTTCTGGGTGTGTTGGCTCAGTGCTGTTATGTTACGTTGTTAATAGTGTGTTAATGTGTTGTGTGTGTGTGTGTCTCTGCAGAACTGGCTCGAGGTGGAGGTGGCGAACAAAGCGAAAGAGCACAAGGCGAAGAGCGTGGTGTCGGTCAAAGTCACCTCGGACGTCAACGTTCAGTGCAACGCGTCCAACGACATGGGCACCGAGGTCAAGTCTTTCAGCATCAGAGCCAGTAAGTGTGAGGGGGTCGTGACACTGGGGGTAGATGATGGGGATCAACGTTGCCACGGTTATCAGTAGTTTTTACAAATATTATAGCATCATGTGAAACGATATGAAATGTGCCACATCAACAGTGAAGGAGGATGATGATTGAAACATTTGGGAATTTCATCGCGATATAAAGTGAAACCAGGAACCGTCTCATTCCTACTTGCATCCTTTTGCCTTTTTTAGAGGAAAATTATTTCACATTTGCAGTAAACGTTGAGAAAATACCTCAGTTATGTGTCGGGGCCAAGAGCAGATCGTCTTTTAGCCTGTTTGTTACCGATCTTCACTCTCGCATGACACGAGCGTGTCAGGAAGAACGACACCACTTGATATTCTGCAATGAACTATGATGTAGTCTGAATGAAAGAGACTAGAAACACGTGCAGTCAGCTCTTTCTGCCCCTCACCTCCAGAGGAATATGGGATCATGTGTAATTACTGAAGCAACTGGCAGTGATTGCATGCGCGTGTGTGTCCGTGTGTGTGTGTGTGTGTGTGTGTGTGTGTGTGTGGTGGACATGGACAACTGCCCACTTTAAGTGTTGTTCTACTTGTCCACAGTTCCCAGGGCCACCACAACCGCTCCCTTCTCTCCCGGTAAGACTGATGTCCCAACGTCTCCTGTCTCATGTAAAAACAACACAACAACGCTTCTCACCGTCTTGCACGATTTCTTCTGTCTCAGTCTTCACACTTTAACTTCTGTCTGTGACAATGAAGGGTTGGACGAGCACATGCATTATTTATGACTCTCGCGCGGGGCCTGTGTAACAGGACTGTCTCTGGTTTCGCTGGCAGATCTTCTCGATGGCCCGTGGGCGTATTAAATATTCTGTTTGATACAGAGAGCGAGAAAAAAAAAATCTCTACACCAGCAAAGAGCACAAACATTTTCATAACACTTGGACCTAATGCTCTGCTGTAGAAAAACACATTATTTATATATCAAACTTTTTCTTCGAGCAAGTGAAAGACATTTTCAAAACCCTAAAATCCCACAGCGTCTCACTTTTACTGACTTTTCCAGACAGTGTTGTGTTTAATTGTGGATTTTTTACAAACCAGGAAAAAAATTGCATGTAGATGTGGAGAGAGGAAACTTTCTGACTTCATCTTCTCAGTCACTTCATGATCATTAAAATCCTCACAAGCCTGCAGGGAAAAATCTCCCATAAAAAAAACTATAGACATTAAAACGTTAAAGACATGTGATATAGATGGAATTTGAAGTGTTGTGTTTCTGCCGTGAAATAAATATTTGCTTCCTTCCTTAATTATTACAGTTAATAGGGGCTGTATTTATACGAGAATTTCTTCTGTGTGTCACACGATCATTTTAACTGGACTAAAAAACACGTATACAGTCCCTCAGAGAAAAAGGTTTCTACAAAACCCTTAACAAGAAGTGCAAGACGCTCTTAAATAATGAATTCCATCACTGTTTCATGACACTGAACCGTTACTGCCTCAGTTTCTCAGTTTCCATGGGTTCAGTGCACTGAGAAGTGAAATCCGGATCATTCAGTGCAAGTCAAATACAGAAAACAGTTTTATTTGTCACTGGAAAAAAGGCTACAGAGGGATGTTAAAGGGTAAATATAACCAAAATGTATATGGTTTTATATAACCGCGGATAAACCGGGGCCCAGATCCCAGACTTGCATCAACATCATGAAAACATTAAGAGATGGTAGAAGCTCAAAAGCTGCATTAAAGTGGGGGTTCGAGTCTCCTCTGTGCGGTTTCACTCAAATTATTCATTTACTCCAGGCAGAAAGAGACATGACATCGTTTATTACATTAAAGTTCTGCAAATATACTGTATATATATAAATATACTGTATATATACATCTTGCCATCTTGTGGTTTGTCTCCAGAAATCCTATTTGTATAATTTCATTATGGATAAAGTTCATATTCCACTAAAGGGAAACCGTGTGTCTATAGGAGGACAGTGTGTTTTTGACATGTTAATAACTCGGGTCTAAATAATACAATCACTGATGGCTGAATTGGCTGCATAGTCAATTTGGGGGTAGAAGTTATGACAATGTTCTTTATTTCTTCTTTCTGTTTTTATATTTTACCTCTTTCAACTGACCATACAGAAGTTTTACTTTTTCTTGGCGCGTCTGTGATTGGTCGAATCCTTTTCTGTTCTGTTTTGTTTGTTATTTGTTGTGCTGATTTTTTTTCACCTTTTCAGCTAAAATATTTAATAAACTGTAGTAGTTTGTAGAAATGTCCAGAAAAAAAGTGATGTTTCTTGTTAATATTCTTCGCTCTTCGAAAAGAAACTTAAACTTTTCAAAGCCAAAGTCCAGTAATTTACATATAATCTCTTCGAGGTCAGTTATTAAGGCTTAAGGTCACAGATGCTAAGAGGAATAAATTAACATTCTCCTGCACGGCAGCGTCCTCTGCCTCTTAAATATAACCTATGTCATTTCACACTTGGATAATTATACCTTATGCATAAAATGGACCTCGTTAAATAAGCGGCTTAATCGAAGTTGTTTAAACGATTTGAACGTGAAGAACAGACTTTTTCTTTATTTTAAAAAAGCGTGCGTCGGCAGTTTAGATCGTCTGGTTCCTTCAACAGAGGATCCTGACTTCACGCAGCCACACTTTCTTTTTATCAGACCTTAGTGGATGGAAAACACTCTGGCTCTTTCAAACCTCACACCACACGGTCTTTGTGTTGAGGTTACGTGAGGTCGTGTTCCGACACTTAACAAAGCTGGTCCAGAAACACAGGGGGGACACTACACTCACTGTTTTACACGTATGACCTGACTTTATGTGTAAAAGTGTGGAACTGCTCCTTTAAGTCACACAGAATCTAGTGTTGGAGTCGAGGCAGGAAACAGAACTTTTGTGTAAATGACGGTGAAACTGTCACGTTTCCTTTCCACTCTGTTGCTGTGAGATGTGGAAGGATTCTAACATGTTGTGGTCTGTGTGTGTCTTTGTGTAGTTGACCGCAGTGGAGGGATCATAGTGGGGATCATAGTGTGTCTGCTGCTGCTCGCCATCCTCGGCAGCGTCCTCTACTTCCTCTACAAGAAGGGAAAGATCCCCTGTGGACGCTCGGGGAAGCAGGAGATGTGAGTACTGACCCTTCTGAACCTGGTCATATATATATATTACATACATACATACATATAACTGTCTGTACTGTCTACAGAAGTTAAGTCACATTAACTTCCTTGTGTCGTTGACTCTGTTATTTTCCTTTTTGTCTTCTCACGTGTCGTCTGTTTTCCTGTTTTACTTTGACGTCCACTTCCTGTTTCCTCGATCACCTGCCGCCTGATGTGTGTCACCTGTTTGTCGTCTGCTCCTCTATTTAAACCCCGTGTTCCCACTTTCGTCTGTTTGGTTCTGCTTCACTTCTGATTTGCTCGTGTGCCGTTTCCTCGTCACGTGTCTGAGCTTCACTTCGTGTTCTGCTGCTTCAGTTTGTAGTTTTGGATCCACTGAGTTTCTTTTCTCCTGCCGACCAGCCTCAGAGGTTCACTATGAGATACTTCTCTGCACTTGTCTCTTTCCTCTCAACCTCCGTACAGTAACACACAGAGCAGCGTCGCACTGGGAGCAGCTGTAGAAACACACAGTCCCACCGAAGTTTGACTTTTTGTTGGGTTCCTCATGCAAACTGAAAATGATCAGTGAAAAACCTTCCCAAACAAAACATGTGTGAATTAATCTTAAAGAGAGCGGAGACATGAGACACGGATCATTAGACCTGATCCACAGCAGATGCCTCACTCTAGAAAGGAGCAGCTGAATAATGACAATAGAGAATAAACATTTCTAAATATAAAAACCAGTACCTGGGTCCATTCAGATCACACAATGACACACGAGACCCTTAAAGACTCACTTAGATGCCCCCCCCCCCCCCCCCCCCGAGTCTCTTGGGATCCGCCGGTCGAGTCCCGGCTCCTCAGAACCGAGCGGGCCTGTGACGCTCTCTTGTTTGTTTCTCTGCAGAACCAACGGGGAAACCACCAAAGACGACATTGTTGTGGAGATGAAGACCAACACAAAGATCGAGGAGACTGTTCTGCTCAAGGCCGTCAACGGGGGCAAAGGGTTGCCTAATGAAAGGTAAGTGTCCGAGTGGAAGAACAGGACGCCATTATTTTACACTGTAAAAAAAGAAAGAGAAAAAAAGACCTGAAAGACTCGCCTCTGCCCCCTAGAGGCTGGAATAGTCACTGCTTCAAACAACAAGCATCATACAGACACTTTTAAGTATTTTTTAAAAAATGTTCCCGAGTTTTGAGCCTACAGAAAACAGTTAGTTACCCTAACAACACATAAGCTATTGTAGATGTTTGGTGCATGTGTAGTAACGTTGGTAAGCATCATCAGTTCTTTACGGTATGGTAAGGTATCCAGTGTTCTCTTTTTTTGTAGAGTAGCGATAATTACGTTCATGTAGTTGAAGATGAGGACTCAGAGTATTGCCCGCCCAGTTCGACCCTGACGTCCTGGCATAACGTGTCGTTGTTGACAGGTGAACTGCATGTACACAAAATACACAAAACTCTCATTAGTTATAGCGGGAACACAAAGTACAAAGTAAAGGTCCTAATAGCTTCTGATTAGGGTCTTTATTTGTGTCTTTGTACATATCGGAGGAGCTGGTTGTTGATGATGTTGTTTGTAAGTTTGTGTTGTGCTGACGTCCTCCTCCTCCTCCTCCTCCTCCTCCTCCTGCTCCTCCTCCTCCTCCTCCTCCTCCTCCTCCTGCTCCTCCTGCTCCTCCTCCTCCTCCTGCTCCTCCTCCTCCTCCTCCTCCTCCTCCTCTTGTCTCCTTCAGTAACGTCCCTGACGGTCCAGCTGCCTGAAGACGGCAGCATCGGAGCATAGGATGGGACGAGAGATCTGCAGGAAGACACCACCACACAGACCTGGACAACTCCCCCCACCATGCTTTATCCTCAGCAGTATTCAGTAGTTTTACACAGGAACACACACACACACACACACACACACACACACACACACACACACACACACACACACACACACACACACACACACACACACACACTGATGTGCATTTTCCTTTGAATGAATGTCTCCTGTACATTCAGCTCCTCCAGTTGTTTGCACTCGGCCGTTGTTCAGAGCCAGTGCGATGATGTCCGTGTCTCTCGATGCATCCTTTTTGTTTTTTGTTTCTATTTCTATGAAGTGTACATATTATATATATTTTGTTATTTAAGATATTTTGGCACTCTGATTTTTTTTTCCGTTTCATGGCAGCGTCTGGCTCGTGTGCATGTTGATCCATGTTCACGTGTCCAGGGGGATTATGATTTATTTTTAGTTTAGTTTTTTGCGGACGAGACCAAACGCGACCAGCTGCTCCGCTGCGGCAGCTCTTTACCGTCGGTGCCGTCCCGCTGAGCGACGGCTCGTCAGCGGGTTTGATCGGATATGTTAAATGATTGACGCCAATATTCGTAGAATAAACTTACCACCCGCCCCCCCAAAAATACATAAAATACTAAACCTTTCCTCCAGAATCAGCAGTTGTACCCTAGGGGGCGCTAAACCTCAGCGTCCCGCCCCTAAAAGCTGTGGATCAGACCCACTGGCGTCCTGCAAACTACTGTCAAGCCCTCGCACTGATTGTAAATACGAGTTCAGACCCGCGAGCGGAGGCCTCGGACGGTCCCTGAAGGGAAGAGGTCGAAGGTCAGTGATCTGCTGTGCCTGTTTCTGAGAACGCGTCGTACACTGAAATCCTTTTTTGATTTATTCCTTTGGTTTGCTCCTGTGTGTTGTTTGGGCCCGAAGGAGCGTTTCTCTCATGTCGTGCATGTTTGAGCTTCACGCTGCAGATACGCGTCATTACTGTGATTTATTTCAGTTTTTGTTTCTGAGCCGTTAAAGTCGTGTTTCTGCAGATTGATTAGAAACGAGTGAAACCGTAGATTGGGTATGAATTGTATCCTTATACAAACAGTCTATGAGTGAAACGATTTAAAACTGAACAGGCCAAGAAGTCATTTAATTGAATACACATCTGCAGATAAATCCAAAAGTTCATTTACAAACGTTCACAGATGTTTTAAAGGCTTGAAAACGTTTCAAGCACAAACTTATATTTTCATCCACAAGCAGATTTCTCATTTTCATGTTGAACGGCACAAACTGCCGCTAACAGGCTCAGAACAATGATTCCTCCTCCCTATCTGTAGTGAAGCAGCTCAAACGTGCACAGCGTCCCGTTGCCCGAGGCCCGTGTTGTGAATATGACGTACTGATCCCTCGCCGTGTAGGTTGTTGTGAAAAGATTGTTTGACCTTTGTGTTGCGCTGACGTCGCCCCGAGGACTTGCAGCAGAAACAGAGTAGTGACATGTTTTCTTGATATCATTTTGTTTTTCTTTCTTTGAGATGTTTAAAGTTGTAGAAATAATCCAGGTTCCGAACGTCCTCAGGCAAGAAGCAGAGTCCCAGGTTCCTCCGGTCTGCACCTCTTCGTCTTTTCACATGTCGTCCGACCACACGGGACATTTTCTGTTCGTTGTTTCTGGATTTTTTTTCACCAGTGGGAAAGTACAAGTTTTAAAAAGTGAACGTTGCAGTTCTTTGTTTCTGTTTCCTCGATGTGAGTAATGTTTATGTGACCATTTGATGCTTGCGTGTTTTTATATTTTTTTTGCAAGAAAACCATGCCAAATAAAAATGTTCCATTTGAAAAGAGACTAGTTTTCTGTGTGTTATTGTTTATGTTTTCACCCATGTGGTTGTTTTGTTTGTTTTTCAATTCTATAAACTTTATTCGTCGCAAAAGCAAATTGATTCAGGGAAACAGAGACACGCACATCCACGTAACTTAACACAATAACACACAATAAAAGAGCTGTTCAGCTAAAAGTGTAATTTCTTTATGAATACTAAATTAACCCTATAATATTACAGTAATTCTCAGAGTAAGTGTGTTTAACAAGCAGGATTACACAGAACCTCCACTAAACTTTATGGAAGGATGAGACACAGGCCAAGAAAGAACCCAATAATGCTCTTTCATTACTTTAACATTGTTTAAAAGGATGTTTTAGACATTTTCATTCATGTTCCAAGAAATCATCATGGATCCTGATGGAAAAAAACAGGTAGATTTATGAGACTGATTTCTATGAGTGCAGATCTACATTGAAATCCACATCTAGCAGATTTAAATTTCCTTGGGGTTCAGGCCGAGGAGCAGAAGCGACCGGGGCCTTTCCTGTCGGGGCTCCCACACAAAACAATCTCCCCGAGGAGAAGCATCTGACAAACTCCTTATCCTCGGTTCAAACTTTCTTAAAGACACATTTTATCGGTATGTTCTGATCTTACTGTCTATTTTAATCATTTTAAGTTTTATTTTATTTGTATAGTGTGATCTTGCTTTTAAATCGTTTTCTATTGTTGCTTTTCAACAGTTTGCCTTAAAAGTTTTCATTTTTACTTATAAAGCCCGTTGTAACTGTGCTTTGAAAGGTGTTATAAATAAATACAGTAAATAAAGTTTTATTTCAGAAGTCAAGGGGCCTCGTCAGAGACGTGCACTTTACCGAGACCCCACTTTATTAATTTTTCTGCAGAGGCATGAAAGAGCAGTAAGAATATAACCGCTGCATTTTCTTCAGCCTGCAGCCTCAGCAGGAACCAGAACAACAGTGGTTCAGAGTGTGTGTGTGTGTGTGTGTGTGTGTGCGTGTGTGTGTGCTCTGGTGTCGGCCCTGCACAGTCCCACAGTGAGGAGACAGGAAGCAGCTCTGCCTCCAGACCGCTGTCAGCAGCACGAGCTGGAAATGACTCCAACAGTAGCTCAGGTTTCCAGCTGGAGTCTGGAGGAGGAGGAGGAGGAGGAGGAGGAAGGTCAGAGTACACTCAGCTCACATCTGCAACGAATTCAGACTCCGAGCTCCGAGCTCCGACCTTCTCGCTGCAAAACAAATCAGCCGTCCTCCTCTCATTGGGCCGAACGTGAGGGGGAAGACAACGTGTCTCCAGAGATGAAGAGTAACTTCTGAAATGTTCCACTTGTCCACACTGTCTCAAACTTCTTCTCCTCGCTCTAGTCGAGGGTTAAGAACAGAGGACGTGGCACCTTGTTTGGTCCAATGAGGCAAATTGTGATTCGTGAATGTGGGTATACAAATAAAAATGGATAAATTGTGCAGATTCCTGTTTGTATGAGAAGAGAAAACTCATATTTCATTTGACAGTAGAAGGTTCTCAGCATCATCAGTTATTAGACCCTCACAGATCAGGGTCGTTCATGTTGGCCGATATGAAAACTGTTATTTTACAGAATTAAACTTATTTCTCTATGAAATGTAAGTTTATTTTCCTCATTAAAGTTCTTTATATTTGGTTTTATTTATAAGTTTCTGGTCAAACTGTTTAACATCAAGCCTCAATTACATTTCTGTGTCACTAGGGTTTGAGAATATCGACATCAGCCCCCAAAAAAATCCAAATCCATCCATAATTTATTCATAAAACTTAACTACAGGAGATGAAATCCAGTGTCTACAATGTATGTTGTTATACTTTATATCTTAAACGTAGAAATCGTTGTACTTTGACGTATTTAAGGACAAACCACAGATCAAATGTTAAAGAAAATACTGTTTAATTAAAAATCTTAATGGCTTAGGCATGAAAACATGGCAACACAATGAATGCTGAGGGTATTAAAAAGACAATAAATAAAATCATATTTACACAGGCAATAAAGCGATGAAGACAACTTATTCTTTAGTAGGCGAGCTCCTGTTGACAAGGCTTGTTAACGTGATTACACCACATGTGTCATTAACGGTGGGGTGTGAAGCGACACGTCAGCTGAGGGTGACTGAGGGGGAGTGTGTGTGTGTGTGTGTGTGTGTGTGTGTGTGTATGTGTGTATCTGCCTCGAGTGTTTCCTCACACGCAGACACTTTCATGGTCAAGAGTTGGTCCCTGTTAAGTGTTGAAACGCTGGGATCAAGCGAATGCGAAGCCGAAGGCCTGACGACACGTCCTCTCGGTATCAGAAGGAGCTGGGGGGGGGGGGGGACATGAAGCGGCAGCTCGACGCTTTGAAACGCTTTGACTTTAGGGGCAATTAAAGCTGGAAGGTCCTGGAAGGTCTCCGCGGAATCACATGAAGACGGAGAACTCGAGATGGAAGACTCAACCGGCCTCAGCCTCGTCTGCAGGGACGTGGACGAGCTTCACTTTAACATTTCACTGCTTTTCACTCTTCATCTCCGTCGGTGCGTCTCCTTCTAGAGCCACGGAGACGAGACCCTGAAGAGATTCTAGAGACTCTAGATATTCAACTTACTTTTAGAAGAAATAGTTTCAAACTAAAATCTGTACGATAGCAGCCAGAGGAATTGACCAGATTTCAGTGAATAGGTAACGAGAAAGTGCAGAACTGAAATTACAGCCGCACATTTCATTCACTACATTTAAAAACTTGAGATGATTTGTTATTATGAAAGAGTTTACATTAGAATTAGTACATGTTATTTCACGATTGCAATAAAACTTAAATCATAACTTTTATTGGCTTTTAACTGGTTTTAACAAATGTGGTTAGTTTTCTTTTCTTTTATGTTATCTCACTTATTTTAGTTTTTTTCTTGTTTTGTTCTTTATAGTTTTATTCTTGTAAAGCACTTTAACCTGGTTTAGATTGGTGCTATAGGAATTAAAACATTTTTAAATTTTTTTTTTACCATTATTCTTTATTGGTGAACGCAATTACTAACTGTCGTTTGTCCACCAGGGGGCACTAAAAACGTTTATTATCCTTCTATCGTAAAAATATTCCGCTTTTTACTGAATCGCGTATCTATTTCTGCCTAACAACTGTATTAATTATTAGTTTTGTATGACGGCTGTGGATCAAACGACATCGTATGAAGAAGAATCTCCAAACGTTTGATGTGTTCTTATTAAATGGGGAAAATAGCTCAAATTAAAGAGAACAGATCTGTTTTGCTTCAAGCAGTAAATGTGGAGGGAGTTTTGGTTCGGTGTTCGACAGAAGGCACATTTACTGTACATGTTACTTTAGAAACATCGTGACCATTAAAGCTGTTTCGGTAAAAGCAAAAAGGGAGAAACAGAAACAGTGGAAACGGGTCCGTCTTGTTTCTGCCCGTGTTCCTTAATGTGCACATTAATACGGAGCAGCCATCTTGTTCTCTTATTATAAATCTGTATTCCGCTCTGATGTCGCCCTGGACTCGGATCGGACTCAGACTTCCTTTCATCTTCAATCACAAAACGTGCCTGTGATCCTGCGGCTGGTTAATGCTCGATCCCTCGAGTAGATCACATCAAAACCGCGCTGATGAGGCGACGCATCATGAAAAGGTGGAGGTGCGGCGCCTGGAGCGTGACCGTTAGTCAGCTGGAAAGAAACCTAAACTTCACGGGAGGATTCTGTGTAACTCCTGCCTTCAGTCGAAGTTTCTCTGCTGGAGAGCAGATGTGAACGACTTTGAGATGAGGCCGGATCCGACTCCCGACGTTTCAGTCACTGAGCAGATCAGTAAATTATTCACAGGCAGCTGACGGTGAGATCTCACTACATGGTTGGAAATCTCATCTATTAAGGTTTGTCCTCTAACGAGTTTAATGAGCCGCCGAGAGACTGAAACATCGGAGCCACACGAGAGCTTCGGGGAAACGAGGTCGGAAACCGATTTTAAAAATATATTAAAAAACTGTGGGTTATATGTGATTCCAGTGTAAGTCAGGTGGTGATGAGCGGGAACATTTAACATCTGGAATGTTCCCACAACCATTGCTGCTGTCGTTATTACATCATCCCTCTGTGTCCGTTCAGCATCGGATCGTGAAACACCGACTTGACACCGAGTACCTGAGTCCACATGACAACACGACATCTGCAGGCGTTTGTTTGTCAGCAGGTTTGCACAAAAAAAATACCGTGTGATATTCCACAAAACTCGGTGGAACGATGGGACCTGGGTCGAGCAAGAATCCGTTAAATTCTGCTGCTGATCCGAACCAAGAGGCAGATCTAGGATCAGTCTGAAATTGGGGCATCTGGCATATCTAGGGGAGCTCAGTGTGAACCCTTTCAATTCGATTCTCATTGTTCGGGTATAAATATACGGAACATTAGCATGTGAGAGGAAATCGAACTGTTCGCCTTTAAAATGTCTTTTCACTCCTTAGAAAGAAACTATGAGAGAACACATACATAAGCTTCGACTAAATAAAATCAGCCTCCAGAGAGTTAATGAGACAATGAACTTATCCAAGAATTCAGCCATCGTTAGTACCACACTCAGCACAACACGTTATGAGAGCACTTTAAACATTAAACTTGTTATTTCGATGCGGATCCGTCAGTGACTCGAGAGCTGAGAGGAGATATGGAGTCAACGTGTAACGAATAACCATCGAGATAACAGAGCGAGCCGCGGTGACACGTACGACACGAAGCCCTGCGATACTGCAACTGAACATTCACATTCGTTAGCACGAGCACACGCACGCACCACGGAGTTAATCACTACGACCAGAACTCGCGTCGCTACATCTTCGTACGCCACGATTTTTGCCGAGAAGCCCGTAAAGCACCAAACTGAGCGGCTGCCAGCAGAGGGACGATCCACAGAGGTGACATCAGTGTAGCTTAATGAGAGACGGTACTCGGACCGGGGGGGGGGGGGGGGGGGGGGGACGCCGCTACAGCGCGAGGCGACCTCAGCGAGGTACAGCAGGGTTCGAAGCTCTGCTACGGAGAGCACACGTTCAAAGGCTTTGATTCTCTGCGTATGCTGCATTCAGGTCATAACATGAACCAAGTGAAAGGTACTATTTGCCATCGCCGGCCAAAAAAACGTCAATCTCAAAATGGCAAATATGAGTAAACAAGAGAAAGAAAACAATGTCTACAAGCGTCCACGTTAATCTGAATCCTATCGTTTCACCCCAGAATTCCTCTCAGGGAAGCTTTACCCGCTGAAGTTTGTTAAATGGGACTTTTTATGTGTGTTACATCGATTAGAGAGATGCAGAAGATGTGGCCGTTCCCTCGTTCATCTTCTGCTATGACGTGAACGCAGCATCGCTCCTCACAGAAAAGCCTTTTGGCAAGTACTTGTGGCCCTGCAGAAAAAGGTGCTTGTTAAATGCTATCCATGATAATGGCACAGAGTGAAGACAGAGACCACACGGAGAGGACGAGCGTCACCGGGGGGGCGACTATGTGGCGATGTGCGTCGCCGAGGGGATGGTGACAAACTCGCGCAGGATGTTCTTGGCCGTTTCCAGGTTGTTCTGGGCGATCATCAGGGCTTTCTGGATGTCCTGGATGGAGTAGCCCTGCGACACCAGGCATTCGATCTCCCCGTTCAGCGCCAGGCTTCCAGGGCCCGCAGCCGCCGCCGCAGCAGCAGCAGCTTGAGGAAGAGGAGCTGGAGGAAGAGGAGCTGGGGGAAGAGGAGCTGGAGCAGGAGGAGCAGGAGGGCAGGAGGAGCAGGAGGAGCAGCAGCAGCAGGAGGAGGAGGAGCAGGAGGGGCAGCAGGAGGAGGAGGGGAGGCAGAGGAGGGACCAGGGAGGTCTGGCAACGGAGCAGGGTATTCACGGTTGATAGGCCGAGGCCGCCGGTCAGAGTTGGCTCGCCGGGGAAGAGGTTTGGGGGGGCGTCAGGTTCGACGGCTGCGGCAAACATACCTGGAGACACACGGTGAAGAAGAGGAGTCAGTGAGAGGAGGAAGGGTGTTAATGTTAAACAGATTTTAGTTTTACAAGATGATGAATAACAGCTTGAAATAACAATGTCTGGCCTTTGGGTTTTTGACTTTGTAGCTGTGATCAGAAACAATCATGAAACACATTGTGATCATTCAGTCACATGAAACTTCTCCCTTCAGTCACGTCAATGTGCTGAGAGGATTTCCAAAAACCTTGTAGAAGAAACCTGGTAGAGATACATACTTGCTTCTACAGCACCGTCGATGCTGAAGGCCGCTGAGGGGCCGCTCATATCGGACACGGTTCTTCTGGTCGGGGCCGGAGGGACGACCGGTCGGGGGCAGTCATACTCGTAAATGTCCTCCACACTCGTGTCCTCCTTCTTGTCCTGAGGGACGGCTGCTGGAGGTGGAGGGGGGTCTGAAAAACACACAGCACAGTGATGACGACCTGCAGCGACTTCATATTAGAGGCTCCACACAGGGGTCGTATTGGTGAAAGGACATTTCATTGTGTTCTTACCCAGATCAGACGTCTGTGCTGTCTCACAGGATCCAGCCTGAGCCTGGATGTTAAACATGGACTCGTAGACCTGAGGGTCATCAGAGTCGCTCTCAGCCGCCTCACTGCTCAGACACACAGAGAAACACTGAGTTATTATAGGTTATTCTTCATGTCTGGTCTTCACAGGAAATATCATCCTGTAAACCTTTGTCTTTTTATTTCAATGCTTGTATTTGGGATTAGTATTAGATCATTGAAATATCCTGAATAAAGCAGAAAGTCTGTAAGCAATAACATTTGAAATCCACTCATCGCATATATTTCAGTGGAAGTAAAAGAGTAGATATTTAGTATTTGGAATAAAACATTGTTTAAATAGATAATAAATGAAGAACAAGACTATTCCACGCAGTCGAGCATTTCTTTTCAATCTTCATTTCAGTTAAGCATTTTAGATTCTTTCATATTCTCCTCAAAGAACTGGAGCAACTCTGGACGAACAGCGCTCCCTGGTGGACATTGACAGCTCCAGACATTTGGTACAACAGGAAATTGACAGCACAATCATGTCAACATGGACCACATAAGGATCTGTGTAAACTGGTGTTCTCCTGTTTACCTGGTGTCGTTGTGTTGGTTTGCCTGTGTCGGCGGGGGGGGCACCAGGGAGCCTGTGATGACCCAGGGTGCACCAGTGACCGGAAGAGAGGTGGGACTCATGTACTCGTTCTCCTCGCAGTCAGAGGACGACATCTCGCCACTCAACACGGCTGAAGCCGGCAGAGACCTGGTCAGAAAACACAAAGCAATGTGGAATTCTCTCAGCTTTTCTTTCTTTTGTAGTTTATAAATTAGATTCATTTACAAAAAACAATAACATTGAAAATACAAAACTGACTTAGACAATATAACATTGACATTGAGACCACATCACAAACTTGTATGTAAATGTGACCTTATAAAATTAAAGTTATTTGAAATCACTTCTTCGATTGGCAACTTCTGATCAAACACAGTTTTGGCCACGATCTGGAGCTTTTGGCAGCAAGTTCCAAAATTTGTGTAGTGAGAACCGAGGAATCCATTTGATCTTCCTCAGTTCCTGTCTCACAGTGTTACTGCCTGTCCACTACACCTCACATCAGCGGAGCTCCGTACCTGGCAGCCAGACAGTAGACGGCGTTGGTCGCTGACTGAGTTTTGCTTCCCTCTCCGCTGAGTTCGCCGCCCTGAGCAGTGGAGGACAGGGAGGACAGGGAGGACAGGGAGGACAGGGCCGACAGCGCCGACGGGGCCTTGGTTGCGGGACGTGGGACCATGTAGTTGGAAGCCCAGGCCGGCTGGTCGGGGGTCGAGGGCAGGGGTCTCCTCTGAAGTCTGGAGTCCTGGCCGACCATGGAGGGGCGCTCCGGAGGGGGGGAGGGGGCAACTCTCTCAGGGATGGAGGCAGAGGTAGAGGCTTGTCTCTGTGAGTCGCTCCCATCTGCGGAGAAGACACAGAGTCACACACAGTAAACACACACATCCCTGGAACTCTGGGAGAAGTTGGAGGTTTTGCTGCAGCACACACACTGACACACTAACACACACCTTGGATGTGGCTCCCTGGGCCAGTGCGATGTGGGAGGTGGAGGGTCTCTGCTGCAAGAGGTCCAGTCGGGGGGGCACTGGGGGCAGCTGAGACACTGGAGATGGTGGACGTTCAACCTGAGCACAGACCACACATCCCATTACAGATGCTGCATGGAACCAGAATGAGATTTGAACTGCGCTTCCTGACAGTGAGTGTGAGTGTGTGTGTGTTGTCCTCTAACCTTGGTGCAGGCCAGCCTGCTCATGACGAGGTGCTGGTCCTCCAGGCGATCGTCTTCTTCCTCGTCATTCCCAGCAGCCTCTGCTCTGCTGGACACCTGGAAACCAGCGAATGAACCCCCGCTGGCCTTCGGGTGGAAGGGGTCCACAACGATGGGCTCCGTGCCTTTAATCTCACAGCGACAAAACGGGCAGCCTTGACCCTCCGACTCCTGATACACGACACAGGAGAAAAAACAGTTAAAAGGACAGTTTAGCAAAATAAGATCTTTGTAGATATGAGACTAAAACATACAGGATATCATTCAAACTACAAAGGTGCGTAATGTGTGTCTCAACCCTCTTGTCTTTCAGGATCTACGGAGAACAGTGGACAGTCTCACCTGCCAGGCCGTCAGACAGGACGTGCACATCAGGTGCCTGCAGGGCTCGATCTTCACGTCCTTGTCGTTCTCTGCACAGATCTTACAAAGCTGGAACGTGGAGCCCATCTCACAGTACAGCTCGTACTGCTCCTGCAGGAGGAAGAGGAGGAGACACAAGCCGTTTGTATGGAAGACTTATTGTAGTGTAACATGAAAGTGGTGTGTGTGCGTGTGCAGGGGGTTGCTGATGAAAAACAAACAGGTCAAACCTGAGTAACTTTGATGTGGTCCTGTGGAGACGGTTCACACAGCCCGGTGAGGTCTGGGTTCTGTGCACGGCCATCAGGGAACAGATAGCTAAAGAAACACACACACACACACACACATACAGTTCAGTATTTATTAAAACGACCAGCAGTTGCCCTCTGCTGGTCATTCAAGAGAATAAATAATTCTGAATACAGGCACCTCCACATTAGCTTCACTTTCTGGATCTTTTCTGGACTTCTACTGTATGTTTTAAAGGTATTTATTGGTAAAGAATAATTGTTTGGATCAGAACCAATAAGTGTGTTATACTGCAGCAGTGTTTTTAAAAACATATTTAACCAGAATAAACAAACCTAATGCCTCTAACCCCACTATTATCAATTGACAATGATAATCTTTCTATATTTTAAATAATTATGTCATTATGGCGATCGCTTATCTTTTCCAACCTGTCCCTGGAAGCAAGTATAAACTATAACATCCTATACCCCCAAAATATAAACGTTGGTGCTCAGACACTGGGCTGTAGTGGGACTCACAATCCTTCTCTGTATCCATCAATGAGGGCTTGGAAAAGGGGCTTGTTATGGGGGATGGTCTGCAGGATGTTCCCATCGGCTGTCACGTAGCCGATCGCCCACTGGCCCAGCCGGGTGCAGCTCAGCCTGAAGATGTAACTGAAGGACAGAACGACAACGACGTAAACAAACTGCACACGGACAGCGCTCACATGCAAATCACATGTTTACTGCAGTTGGGAAATCTGATTGTTGGGACCATCACTCTCCTCAATCCAAAAACCCTTCAAATCTAAAGATCACAGAAGTTGATTCAGTGGTTTTATGTCTGCGTCTCACCTGCCAGGTTTGTGGATGAACCTGTGCAGTCGGGCCTTGACCTCATCATACGTGAGGAAGGCCATGTAACCAGGGTGTGTGACGGCCAGACTGTTCCAGTTCCTTAAGAGAGACGACCACGGCTACAACACACACACAGACAAAACTTAATTATTTCATCAAGTCTCCAGGTTTATTTAACGACCACCATTGAGTCATAAAAAGAACCTTGTTCCTCTGATCAACAAGTGGTGGGAAGATGATTGGTCAGGATGGCAGTGAGTCCCTCTCAGTTTGTTGGACATTTAATGTAATAACTACAAACATATTCATGGTAATTACATTGCTTTACAACTTGTTTTGAGATTTGCTTAAGCTAACACTCCTCCACCACATTAAAGCCCACTTCAGGGGCATCAGATTCTCAAATTGGAAACGTTTTATCTCTCTAACACTGCGTTATTTTTATTCTTACTCATTTATAAGTGAAAATCCTTTTTACCATTTACTCATAATTCACACACCAGGGTTTTTGTAGAGCTGGTTCATAGTTTAAAACCCTGTTATCAGGTTTACCTGGAAGAGCCTGGTGAAGATGTCAAACTCAAAGACGGAGATGTAGTCGTTGCAGGTGAGGTCGATGGTGGACTTCAGGGCCATGGCCTCCAGGCCCGAGCTGATTGGGTGGAACTCGTGAAGAGCCTGACGAAACGTCCTCCAGGGCACGATGGTCCTTTACAGGTGGAAGGGAAACAGAAAGCAACTGGTTTTTAAAGGAATCTAAGGTTTGAAATCCAAACATCAAGAAAAAACTAAGATTCTATGTATTAATTCTAATCAGGTAAATTCAGGTGCAGATTAGCAAAATTAATGCATTAAAAACTTCAGATTTACAGAAATTCACAAAGAAAATTACAAGCACAACCCTGTGATAGTTCATTTTCAAAATACCAGTTCAAATACTAGTTCATCCAGTTAGTTTTCTCAACTTTAAAAAAATATTTGATAAAGCAGAAACTCACTTGTCCCCGAATGACCTTCTCCAAAATTCTGCAGCGTCAGCTTTGGTGATCCGGAAGTTGTCGCCCTGAAACAGGCCGTTGGGGAAGATGGCTTTCAGCTCCGCTAGCATGTGACTGAAGATCAGAGACAGCTTGGTGAGGTTCCGCCTGAGAGAGGAGACGAAGAGAGAGAACGCAAATTAATATAGGACACAAATCAGTCAACCACAAACAAATCACATTTATTTTTAATATGCGGGTCAAATGGTGAAATGTTCCAAGGCTATTTTCACTTTAAAAAAATATCTTACACGTCTTTTATGATTTCAGATTTGCTCAAATACACCTGAAAGAAATGTGTGGATCCAAAGAAAAAGCTGTATTTCTTTCTGTCCAAGCAAAAAGCAAAAAGCAGAACACATCCATATTTTCTTTATTCTAAAACATTATATTTAGATTTTGGGCTGTTTTGACATGGCACACATCTGTAAACCCAGACTGACCTAAAACAACATCATTTTATGCTCGATATGTTTTTGTAAAGACGGTTTCTTGTGCTGTGTTTCCTCTGCATAAGTATATGAATGTTGTGACTCTTATGATAGAATCGTGTAGTTTATAGTTAGGTAGTTAGAATTTTAAAAATGGCTTGGACCAGTTGTTGATGGACAGAATCTTTGTGGAAACACTTGAAAAAAATCTGAGGAAGGACGAACTTTAGCTGAGTCATGACTTTTCTGAGAAACAGAGGAAGCGGGTACAGTTGCGACAGTTTAATCGCGGCTTTATGACACAGTTGAGTGATTTTCATTCAGATCGCACACACTGTCCCACGTTTGTGATGAAATGCAACTTGTGACATTTTCCAGTGATGGAAAGTGGAAAAAAAACTTTTCAGAAACTTCAAATAGCCGTGTGGTGTTTTTCCACAGTCATATCACAAAGCCGTGACAGAGTCTGTGTCTTTCTGTTTCTTTCTTTAGATCTAGTGGTTAAAGCCAAAACTTGTACAATAATTATCTCAATGGGTCACTGCCGACAGAGGAGCTGTTCAGAAACTGGGCCAGAGCAACGTAAATGAGTGACTCTGACATGCGTCTAAATGATGCTGCTCATAGTCTCCTGGGAATAAAACAGTAACGCAGACAGAATGGACAGAGGAAAAGGTTTGTTTCAGCCTTGTTAAAACAACAGACTGGATCCATTCAAAGGCTTTCACTCATTTAGACAAGAAAACCAAGACTACGTGCAACACTGATGTGTAAAGACGAGTGATCCGCGGTTAATTAAAGTAAAAATCTTTCCACTTAAAACATGGAGGTAGCTGCGTTCAGCTACAGCTCTGCCAAGTCAAGAGGTTTTAAACAATAATGATTTTCAGAATCAATTTAATGGATATGGTACCAGCTCAAATCATGATCAGCTCAATCTGTCAGTTACTCAAACACTTCTTATACTTCACAGCTCCTTTCTTGTATTTCCCCTACAAGGATAAATCACACTTCATCAAGACATGAGTCTACGGTCGTTTTCAGACACGAGCTCCAGAAAATGTCCCGAGTTTGTCTTTCACAAAAGAAGAGCGCAGCAGACGCGTGACCCAGTCGGACTTTTTTCACATTAACAGGAAAATGTCCAGAACATTCAGACAAAGGGGCGACGTGTGTGCAGAGCACGCAGGAGGAGGGACGTGACGTATGAATTCCACTGCGGAAAACAGCGTTTGTGTTTATAGAACATCAACATTGACCCATATCTCCGAAAGCTCTTGAATCTTGTCGTCTTTCCAAGTTGACGTCCACGTTTGTGGTCCAATGCACGTTAGAAACATTATCACCATGCCCACTCACTCGCAGTGAATCTTTTCCAGACTTCAGTGCGTGTTCGAGAGCAGCTTACCTGGGCTGAGAGTTCTCCTCGAACATCCTCTCCTTTGCTTCCTTAAAGAGACTCATCGTCTGCTTCGTCTTGTTGGTCAAGTTCTCCATGACCACGCGGAAATACTCGTTTTCCCCGAGGATCTCTATCTTGCCCTCGTATCGGGACAGAATGGTGCGTAGGTGCTGGTAGGTGTCCGGGAGCAGGTCCAGGATGTAGGGTGGGCTGTTCTTCAGCGCCACCTTGGGGTTCTGGCACAGACGTACCACCTGGATAAGAAACACAATGGTCAGATGAGTCTCACAAAAAATGAAAACATGAAAAGTGATGCTAAACAAAGGTTACAAAGTCAGTAAAATATATGTTTATATAATGTTACCATGGGAGAATAAATGTGTTCACAAACTTACTTATTGAATTTGTTTGCAAAGCTGGGGTTTGCCCAAATGATGACACTTAACACTTGACCTAATGACATTAGGTCACTGAAAACACTGAAACAATACAAAGATTAAAGTAGCTACTAACTCGTCCTATCGGGAGAAATTCCTAAAAACAATGTTCGGACAGTAACTCCTGAACGGTTACAGCTCTGAAAGTATCTCCTAAGTCTGAGGGAAGTTAAGTTTCCAAATCCTGCTCACAATCAGTCAACAACGATCCAATCAGCTTATCAATAAATCAAATGACACCTGAGAGGTGTTAAGTGCAATTCAAATAAACTCAAATATTCATTTAGTATCTTCACCATCAGTCACAAATATGATTGGAATCAAAATTTGCTCTTCACGTCCTGATAGTTTGAAAGTTTAAGTGTAAACAAAAGCAGCTGAATTAAAGAAATAAAGCTGGTTTCATGCCATTTGGGTGATTTCCAGTCTAATAAACAACTTGATAGTTTACTTTTTCTCATGTACAAAATGTATGCCAGTTTGTAAAACATTAAAAGTTATTAAAAGACAACAAGTCTATTTCAAATAAGAACTTTTAGCACCATGTAGGAGAGTTTCCTTTTCTCCTCTGCACATAAGTTCTGTGAAAGTCTTGATCTTGATCGACAAACAATCACCATCTTTAAAAAGATATTTTGGCTGAATAATAACAACAACATCACACTCACTATATTAATAAGTTGAGATCTACAGATAAGAACAGGGTCTGTTAACTATATACTTGCGACAGACATTCTGGTTAATAATTTTACTATTCGTCAGCGTTTTCTCTTGAAGGTGAGAGCAGATCTGACGGCTCATGATCCGACTCTGTTACAGCAACACTGCCGCATTCCTCAAACTCAGCAATTACCTCTGTGAATAGAATGTTTTTACTTTTAGAAACAATAATGGTCTGAGCCAAGTTGTAATATGCAGGACTAGAGGGACAGAAGCAGCAGGGCCGTAATGTACATGTGTGTATATGTATTTTACTGTAACATGAATTTGAACATTCTGTGTTTTAAAACCATTTCGATTCCACCAGCCTCGACTCAAAGTTCCCCAAACATGTCGTTGACTAAACGCTTTCACACCTGCCGTGTTTCGTTCAGCTGAGCGCAGACTGTGAATTCTAAGTTTAGCTGTTTATTGTGATATGATCTTTGGCGGCAATCTACTTTCTGCTCAGGCCGTGAAAACAGGAACAATGAGGGTTTGCGGGGCTTTTTTTTTTCTTTTTTTACACAGCAGATGTTAAAGAATAAATAGTGACAGCGACACACTGTGTACTTTTAATGTTTGCTTGCTTACAACACGACACTCCATAACAAACTAATAACGTACTTCAGCAGCGGAGGGGGAACGAGCCGGAATATAAAAAGGTGAATTAAAAAAGGTAACAATAATAGGAATATTTTGTGAATATAAATAAAAAAAAGGTAATCTTCTTCACTCAGACAGAACTCACAAACATTCTCCAATAACCGATTCGTCACTTCTTGGTCATACGAGGAATCATGTAACGCAGAGATATATAAAAAGTTTGAAGAAGGTCAAACAGCAAAGGGATCAGTCGGCGCCATGTGACATCGATGACACATTAATACTGTGGGTGTCAATGAGGCAGCACAGCCACGTTCTTGCACCGTACAGGCAGGCGACGTTATATCATAACACGTCTCTGTGATGGTGTCGCTTTTTAATCCAGCGCTCCTGAATTAATCTCCTCGTCCTTCTCTCTCTCTCTCTACCTTCCTCTCATCTACAGTTAGTGTGACACCCAGCGAGGTATATACTGTACAAACTCCCCCACACGGCACACCAGCGCTACCTCTTAATCTAATACCAAATATAGTGCGATTTCCGCTAACCCTATTGCACAATGATAAAGAGATTAGTGCCACTGTGACCCAATTCATTATGAATTAGCCTAATTAGATCATGAATCCGGGACTGCAGTGTGTCCTCTGGACGTCCAGGTTGTTTGGGATTCAGCTTCCCCCAAAAAGAAGGAGCTCAACAAGTCTATAAGCCAAATACATATCAAAATATATTTCTGTACAGATGTAAATCTATCGATATGGGTTCAGGAGTAGTGCTTCATTTTATATACGAGGTTGGATTCACAGTAGGTGAAGGGGAAATGTGAATTTGAACGTCAAATATCTTTCTGTGTAAATGTGTGAGAGCAAATCTAACGCAGTAGGCTTTAATAGTATTGTTTATCGTTGTAAATAAAGTCAGAGTCGCAGTAGTTGAAGGTAAATTTAGATGCCAATTATCTTTCTAAAAAGATGTGTAAGAGTAAATCTAAAGCAAAAGGGTTGTGGTAGTACAGTCCTCATTCAATATAAAGTCAGACCCACAGTAGTTGAAGGTGAAAGGTGAATTTAAATGTCAAATATCTTTCTGCATGAATGTGTGAGAGTAAATCTGATGCAATGAGCATTAACAGCAGTGTTTGCTATTGTATATAAAGTCAGATCCACAGCAGGTGAATGGGGGGGGGGGGGGGGGGGGGGTTAATGTGTGATTAACTCTTATCAAACTTCAGGTTATACCCAAACAAATGTGCCCTTAATGCTGATGCTGGGGGAAAGAGGGACGTGGCAGCTCCAGGATTTACGTTTAAAACGCGTGTTTCCACTCGTGACTACATGATCGATACCTTGTCCATGAGCTTCCAGCACTTCTCCACCATTTTCTTGTCGACCACGGCAGGTTGGTGCGGCTGCAGCGGCTGCTGGTGCGGCTGGAAGGCGTCCTTCATCAAGCCGATGAGTCCGGCGCCCCTCCTCGGATTTCCGGCCATTAAAATCGGTCGGCGACCGGGGGGTGTGGGGGGGTGTCAGCCCCGGGGCTGGAGGTTGACAACCGGGAGGTATCCTCGACTCGTCCTTCAAGAAAACAGCCGCGGTCCCTGCGCCTTCTCCGGGCTTAACATCGGCCACAGCTTGTCATGCAGGGTCCGTCCGGTCCGGAACAAAACGCTGTGTGTACACTGTACTAGCTGCTAGCTAACATGCTACATCTGAGCAGCGTCGCTCACGGAGGCTCCGTGCTTCCACCAGCGGCTCAGGACATGTCCGGCATGTTCGTGGCCCGCAGTCCGCCAACTGGTCCCGGGCGCGGCGAGTTCCACCCTCCCGCTGACAAACCGACCCGGCTCGGGATGAACTCCGGGCGTTAATAAGCCGCACGGAGCGACTCGCAGCCGGGGAGAGAAGCAGCTTCAGCACCGACGGAGCAGCAGCAGCCCGGGGGAACACGGATGTCCGGCACAGACCTTCACAATAAAGGCGCGGACAGTGGGCGCGTTTAACGGGGGTGCAGGATGCAGGAGTGTGAGCAAATATTTATCTTTGAGTTAGATAACTGACAGTACTGTAGTGTGAACATGCCTGATACTAGGATCAGCAGTATTATACTATCAGGTATGTTATACTCATGGAGAATGGCCTCTTTTGAGTGTCATTACTGCATTATGATAAATACACAACACAATAAATCAATCATTATGACATTGAATGCATGAAAAATGATGTTTTTGTTTATGAAAAATAAACGGTGATCAGTTCTGTGCAGGTGTGCAAATAGTTTTGATCTTTTACTGAAAAGTGGCAATACTAAAATGTGAGAATGCATAATAATAATATCACTATGATATCCAAATAAAAGTATTATCATGGAGAATGGCCTCCTTTTAATTGATGTTACTGTATTATAATGGATTAATAATAGTGTATTCACGTGTAAGTAGCATTACAATGCAACTAGTCAAATGTGTGGTGGACCGAAATTGCCGAAATTTAAAATAAAAGTGATTAAATAAACATTAAATGCACAAATAAATTGTTAAAATAAATGTTGACCAGGTCTATGCAGGAGTGCAACAATTTTAAATATTTTACTTAAGAAAAATAACAACACTTTAATGTGAAAATGCATGATAATAGCATATTCAGTATGATACTATCTCAAATAAAAATATATACTCATGGAGAATGGCCTCTTTTGAGTGCAATGCTGTATTATAGGTGTACGGAGAACTGAAATAATACACAATACAATCAATATAATACAACATCAAATGCATGAAAAATAATTTATTTGTGCTATTAAAAGTATTAACAACTACATTTGTGAAGAAGAGCAAGAAGATTAAAACAAATATTTAATCACTAAATTTATATAATTCAAGGACATGAAAAAATATTGTTTGCCTGTTTCATCACATTGGCAGTTTATAGAGGATATGGAGAATCTTTCTGATGAAACAACTAGTAGTTGCAAGAGAATTGACACCATAGGAGTCAAAAGAGGAAGTTGCCGTGTGTATGACGTTAATGAGATTATAACATCTACACAGGCGCACCCTTATGGGACACAATGGCTCACTTAATCGTTTGATGAGTATGAAATGACATGAATCATATTCATTGGCCTTTCCCAGTCACTACTGTACATCTCAACCTGATAGACGGCGTTTTCCACAGAAAATTCACATTTCTTTTTTTCTTTCTCTTTTCTGTGCATCAACTGCATTTTGACATACTTGTGGATGTCCATACATGTTAGCGTTTGACTGCAGATTTGAACCAATCAGTGCCTCAAATCCCTGGAGCATTGTTGACTCGCAGGTCAAACCAAACCTGGAGTGCCTTCAATTGCTTTTGACAGGTTTGGACAAACAGAGTTCAGGTCAAAATATTAACCGGGACAAACTTAGTCAAACAGCCACAGGACAAAAGGGAATCAATAACAGCATTTTAAGTCCACAAGTCAAGACTCTATGCAGTAATGATGTGTGGTTTTCCTTTTCTTATTCCTTGATTTTAAGCCACAGCAGCAGCTGTATCCTCTGCAATCTTCACATTCATATTCATATTAAAAAATCGATTGTGCACTGGTCAACTGGTCAATTTCGTAGAGGAAAGGAACTGGTGATGACAGTGTTGTATTTGAAGAGGAGTCACAGGTTCGAACTTCAAGCCTTCAGCCCTGTGAAGGACACATCTTCATTCTGTTTAAATGCGGAACAGTTCAAGACATGTCCATGTAGTCCAGACTCCCATATCTGGTTGTACAGCTTTCCTTTGCCATCATCAGATCAGCTCATATTGGAGTTCCTTGAAAACTCAAAGCCATGTTCAACAGCTGCGTTCCCAGCTCTGCCTGCTGCCCTCCAGGTAAGAACTCTGCAGACAGCTCTCTGTAAGTGCTGCAAACTCTACGATCATGAACATCCTCCCTGTGAATGCCGTGTTTCCACCTGTGCCGTGCCTCGTCGTACAACACCACCAAAGATCTGCGAGGGAGATGCAAGGCTACCTGGACGTCCCCTCCGAGTCCGAGCTCAGGCAGACCCTGTTCAAGCGACATGGTGAGAGTGGTGTTTGATAACATGTTGATGGTGACCAGGCGCTCCCCCCACAGCCAGGAGTCGTCGAGGTGTGGGTCGATGGCAGAGCCTCGCTGAGGATGGTAATCCAGATTGCACTGCTCCACTGGCTGGAAGCATGAGAGACTCGGCTCCTGCTGCATCCTGAGCACTAGTTTTTGGCTTAAAGCAGGGAGTCCACTGAAGCCAGCCACACGTACTTTCTTTTTCTTGAAGTTCACTTTCGGACCAAAGTCCTGCAACAACAGAAGAGGAGAATTTTGTTCATTTCATCAGATAACAATAATGTAATTTAATGGGAATTTCATGTTTTGTAAACGCTTACATTTACACTTATTGTACTCTTGGTTGATTAAAATGTGAAAGTGTAAGTGTATCTGCGACGGGAGAAGTTAAACCTTGTGGCAAAACTACCAAACCGTTAGAGAAAGCAAATGTTGATTTTCATTTGACATAACCTGTTTCCTTCGCCCAGACTGGGACTGATTCCACACATCCTGGTCCATCGAGCTTATCAGCGCCTTCTCCTCCGCTTCTGATATGAAGTTCTCCCACAGGAAGACACCAGGAAAGGGGAAGGACAAAGCCTCTGCATCATCGCAAACAGCCAGTCTTGTCTCAGGATTGTAGAGAAAATGATGCACAACCTTCACATTAAATAATAAAAACAATACATTAGGTTTACACTAATTACTAAGACATATTATTCCTGTTAGGTCAGTTTGTAATGATAAAGCACAACGTTACAGTATTGAATTAATGCCTTTATCAGGAAAGTGGTAGGTTCATGACTTTAGTTACTTCCTGTCCAGGAAGTACAATGTCAATCAAGCAATGGAGCAGCATAACTGTAATGGCATAAACAAAAAGATCCTTCCTAGCAGACAGTGGTGTAACATGTATAAGTATTATACTTGAATATGGTACATAATACATTTAGGTACTTGTACTTTACTTTTCATGGCAGTTTCTACATTTTACAGCTGCTTTAGTTACATGCGATTTAATGCTCAAATAATTTTACACACAAAACATATGGAGAGCTCGAAATATGATGCTTTGTTTTAGATTTAGCTACTTTAAAGTATGTACAAGTAGAGTTGAAACCATTTAGCTGATCCGTCAATTTGTCGCAGTGACAGAAAATACATTTTTGATAATCATGTAAGAAATATTTCATGCAATATTGGATAATATTTGAAGGTTCTTACAAGTGGATGTATCTTCTTTTTAATTAATCACAATGGGTTAACAAGACGTTTAATGTTGTGACCTTGCATTGTTGCTAGTTGTGAGGCACATCTTTAATAATTTTCTAAATCAATCAAGTTCACTAATCGGAGTCCTACAGAAAAATATAATATAAATCTTACTCAAACTCAAAACCCAGAATCTGTAATAAGGGCTTTCCTACCTTTGTCTATTTCCAGTTCGTCTACACAACGTGACAATTAACTGTAGTCCACCTGTGGATGATGTTCTAGTGTTTGTTGTTGTTACAATAAGAATAAATGGCAGTAAAAGAGCTCATGTTTAACCTATTTGAACAAAGTAGATTTGATTCTGAAGCTTTTGCAGCAGGACTCATCTTTCGGGGAGTCTGGACTGTCCTGTGAGGGCACCCGTAGCTAGCTGTGAGGGGTGTTAGCATTAGCTTCGTCTCTTTCCTGCTCATAAAAACGATGTTAACACAACAACAGTTTCCAGAAACATTCACCTCAGATCACTCGGCTCCAAATGACACTTTCCCTTAATCTGTTCACACACGAGACAGCGGCGGACGCCTTTACACGCGCAGGGGGAGTCGCTGCTGTCAGGAGCAGGAGCCATCATCCTGCTGCTACTTCCGCTAACAACATAGTTAGCTCAACTGCTTGAAGTGCTGGGCATCGCCACCTAGCGGAACCTGTTTGAATATCCATAACCGTTATTAAACCAACTCATTTCAACTGAGAAATGAAAAGTGAGGAAGTTTATTTTTGATTCAAACTATTGTTATCTTTAAAATTGATATATTTTTTATTATTTTATTGTATATTAAAGTATTCTGGGCAGTGGTATTTTGGGAGGTACGGCCGCTGATACAAACTCCTGGAAACAAAGCTTTAATACAATATATATATAATATAATATAATATAATATAATATAATATAATATAATATAATATAATATAATATAATATAATATAATATAATATAATATAATATAATAACATCCATGGTGCATATGAGAGGTCCCGTAACTTAGCAACGGCTCTGAGCTTGTCGCGCATGCGTCGTACTGGGCTCAGTGCGTGGCTGAAACCACGCCCACCGGATGTGCTTGGAGTTTTCCCGGGAAAGCTCAGTTTGTGACGAGCTGCGCTGAAGCTGCTGAAGAGTCGGTGAGTAGTTTAATCTACATTATTATATCTATATAATCTATAATATCACAACTATGATCACTGGTGTTGACTCGTGAGGTGGATGTTCACTCAAAGTCAAGAATACGTGTTTTGTTGTATTCTATGTGAACGTTAGTGCCTCGAGACACCAGGAAGTGAAAGTGTTCAAGCGTGGTTAGCCAAGCTTTGTTGTTTATCAGCAAAACACTGCGCGTTTAAGTTACTTGTCTTTACTTTACAAATATTATACTTTATAAAGTTGATCTGAACATTGTTGGAGCTCAAAAAACACATATGTGGCTTTAATTTGTGTTGTGATGTTTGGTTAGTGTCTGATTGACATTCCCTAGCTTTAACTGTCTTATATATACACAGTGAATGTGTATTTTTATTATAGGAAATGAATGAGATTGCAATTGTAATTTTGGTTAAATAAAAAAAGAATAAACAGTAGGAACCCAAACAGTTTTTTTATATTTCCTCCACTTAAGTATTGCATGTACTTATTATTACTCACTGGTGCCTATTTTTGAATTTGCTGCTGTAATATTGGAAACTGTTGTGAGACTGATAAACGATTATGTTATTTCTATGATATGTAATATTTCCTGTGACCGACCATGTTTTTAGAAGTAGGAGATTTAAGAAGAGACCACATGTTGAGATGTGGCTGCGTTTTATATGTAGAGACCGTTGTCTAGTCATAGAAACTTGTGCCCCAGGGGGTCAGTCTGCACTTGAATATGTGAAAAAGCAATGAAACGAGCTGAGAGGTCAGACGCTTCTCCCTGTGGTGGTCGTACAAATGCAAACTTGACTGAACCGAGACAAAGACCGTGTTTAGACCTGGTGTTAACACCTTGTATTCCTGCCGAGAGAGCCAATCACAAGTGGTCAGCTCCAAGTTCGGGTGTGAAAGCATTGAGGTTGTGTTGAGATCTGATCACTCTCCAAATACCCTCTGTGCTCTGCAGTTGTTTCTTTGGTATCTTAACTCAAGAGTTCCTCCCTTCAGATACACAATGGAGAAAATAACAGAGAAACTTCTGCTGGAGAAAGGTTCTCCAAAAACCAACAAACTGGACCAAATCAAGACACTGAAGTAAGCTGGCTTTTCCCCCCTCTGTATTTAGTGTTTGCTCTGTAGGTGTTAGTCTATAACCTACAAACCTCCTCTAACCAGGAGAGTAAATAATAATGCTGAGATTAAAAAGTTGCCACAGATTATATTTGATTCCCTGCTATGTGGAAACACTAACTTGAAGCTCTCTGCTCCTCTAGTCTGTCCAAGCTCCAACTGAAGCATCAGGATTTGCCCGTCAAGCTGCTGTCCGGTCTCAGGTCCCTTGAGCGGTGGGATCTGTCTGGGAACAGAATCCAGGAGTTTCCCAAGAACCTGGAGCTGCCTGCGCTTCGCTACCTGGACCTCAGCGACAACCAGATGGAGGATGTTACGACTCTGGAGTCTCTAAGCCTCCTGGAGGAGCTGAAGATGGACGACAACCTTTATATCACTGTGAGGACACGGCTAAAAACGCGAATGAGAATATTCACACTATTGGCGAAATTATGCAGAATATCAGTATTTTCCTTTAGAATGATGTGCAGTCAGAACTTCATACTTACAC
Organism: Reinhardtius hippoglossoides; assembly: GCA_006182925.3. Taxonomy (NCBI): domain Eukaryota; kingdom Metazoa; phylum Chordata; class Actinopteri; order Pleuronectiformes; family Pleuronectidae; genus Reinhardtius; species Reinhardtius hippoglossoides. Next base: position 20,501,922 of record CM031684.1, read on the forward strand.
CTCAGGTACTTGAAATGAAGGGGATTTGATTTGGAGCACATCTCTGAATACATTGCCTATATTTGTATGTTAATGAAGTGGTGCCGATCTCCATGAAGCCGCTCGAACGTTATTAAACTTTAAGCAAACAAATTCAAACTAATACCGGACATGTTAAGTGCAAAGACAAACACGTTGGTATAAAAAGATCCTCACTTATTAATGAGATGATTCGCTCAATTAGCGGAAAAGGAACGATAAGATACTGTTAATGTTGCTGCTCTTCCTCAGGTGAGTGATAATCACAAGCTGATGGTCTTGTTACCCAAACTGAGGATGTACAACGGTAAAGATGTCAGTACCAGTGCCAACCACCTACGCTTCGTCTACAGTGAGAACCTGAGGACCCGGGTATGAAACTGACTGATTAGTTTGACTGGTGTGTCAGTTATCAATCTAAAGTTCCAGGCTCTTCCTGCTGTCGCTGAACAAACTGTCTCTGGTTATTTTAGACAATCGCAGTTTGGGAGAAGAGCTTCAATCTCCCAGATCCCGTCACAGCAGAGAAACTGTCGACCCTGGAGAAGAACTTTGTCGCTGCCGCCCGACAGCAGGTTAAATATGGACCCAGCTCAGTCTCTGACTTCACCAAATGGAAGGTTAGTTCAGATGTCCTGTGCAGACATTTTCTTTTGTTTGGCCGTCTGTCATTTTTAGTAACCGTCTCGTGCTTCTGTTTGTTTTAGGTGGAGATTATAGCTAAAGAGTACCTGCTCTCTCTGGTGGAACCAAAGAAAGAGCCGGAGAGCAACGAGTTCACGATACAAAAGACAACTGTGTAAGGATTTGAGGGATGAACTGCTATAAATTCATGTTTGTTCCAAGCTCTACTGGATGCTCATCGTGACTCAACTGGGTCTTTAGATTGTAATGGTGGCTTCCTTTGCTTAGTGTGGATCTAATCAGGTGTTTTGTTCACTGTGCAACAGAGACAATTAAAAATCAGTGGTTATGTCCACAGCAATTATATATTCCAGTGATAGTATAGAAAATATGGCATTTTGGATTAATTAGTTCCTGCAGTGTGGTTTATATCATGCATTTGCCTTTTTCAGGAAATCTCAACTCCTACCAAGAGGAAACAAACTCCAGTAGTGGACGCCAACATAAGACCGACCCCTCGCAAAAAGCTGCGTTCAGATCTCCCAGACTCCCCGGTCCAAGTCAGTCCTCGCAAAACTACCCTCCGCCTCAAATCTCAGACGCTAACCGACGGCGTCCGGATAAGCCCCCGCAAGACCGAGCAGCCTCCGTTTACCCCCACCAGAGGTCGGGCGAGGAAGGAGGCGCCCAGGAGGGCTTCTAAAAAAGATGACGGCCTCAGATTGAACAGGAGGAAAATATCAACAGGAAAGATTCCACTGCCACAAAGCTGCAAAAAGACGTGATGCCGATAGTGAAGAGCTGCAGCGAGGTAAAGTGAATGCATCTGATAAGAGAACAACTGTGAGGCATCTGCATGTGGTCATACAATGTCTGTAATGGGTTCAATCCAGTTCGATCCAAATACTTAAATTAAGTTGTTATTGTGCGAATGTCTTGTCATTAAACTCACTTTCCTCCCATCACTCTGCTATGGCTTCTTCCCCTCTGCAGCCGTTGCGTCTGAAGCCTCTCCACGTGCTCCAGTGTCACAGTAAACAGGACAACTCAGACGATTTCTCCACTCAGCTGTGGGCCTGTGCTTTCCAGCCGCTGCCAGGTTCCACAGGTACATGACGATCAGTTCCCTCACTTATGTCAAAGCAGCCGCAGAGCCGTTTTTAACAGGAGGCTTTAAATGATGAAATTGCAGGCTTTCAATATGTTTAACTTATCTTTGTTAATCTCTCTCCTGTATTGACAGGTGATTCCACTGGAAGCCGCTTGGTGGCAACCTGTGGAGGCGACTCTGTCTGTGTGATTGACTGTGAAACGGGGATGGTGATGAAGAAGTATAAAGTTTCCGGAGAGGTCTGTTCCATTTATTCTCCAAGATTTTTTGTTTTCGAATAACTTTGGCTGAATTTGCTTGTGAGGAAAAACTCAAGACCTCATAGAAATTAATCAAATTTTCCGTCCTCGTGGTTATGACACAGTTTTCCCCAAATTACAAGAAATCATCTCCTATTTCTTCCCTTTGGTCAAAGACGTCTGCTCATATATTTTAGCTTGTACGAATCTTATGTCATTAGCACATCTAACATGTCAATTTAAGATTTCTTTTTGTAAGTTTTCATAACTCTGTAATGGACATGTTAAACTGGTGATACAGGAAAAGTAGCCTAATGTTAAAAAAATCGTGTTTATGTCCTTAAATGTTCTTTCTTTCTCCAAACAGGAGTTCTTCTCGTTGGCCTGGTCCACGGTGTTGATGTCCAGGGGAGGCGCGGCCCCGTTGCAGCACTGCAGCATCCTGGCGGCCGGTGGAAAGAAAGGACTGGTCAAACTGATCCACCCCAGAAACAACGTGGCCTACGGGGAGTTCCGAGCCAGCCGCAAGGCGCTGTCCGTGCTCCGCTTCAACCACCAGCAGGGAAACTTCCTCTTCAGTGAGTCACTTCATACAGATTCACAGTTTCCACACCAGTCTTCTGGTTTAACTGAGACTGCTGCGTTCAATCTGTGCAGTGATGGACGTGTTTTTCACTTTTCAGTTTTTACTTTTTAAATAAAGGTAAAAAAAACATTTCAGGGATTTAACAAACAGCTGGAAACATTATTTTCCTGTAAAGTTTTGGACAGTCCCAGTGGTTTTGTACCTGACTCAGGATCTTTGACAGTCCTACTTTACGAGCATTTGTTCATCCCTCACCTTTTCTCCTGCAGCGGGATCTTACGATAACAAGATCGTGATGTGGGACATCGGTGGAGTGGACAGCCAGTACAACTTCAAAGTTGTGTGAGTATTTCTGCTTCTGTACTTCACTGATTAGAAATGTGTCTGTAGAACAACAAAGTTCGGGCTGTTTCTTTTTAAAACCAGTCACCAAAGTTTACCTGGTGTTTTTAATGCGGTTTTTATTTGCTTCTTCAATCATTCATCTAAGATGAGCTTGGAGGTTCAGGCTGTGATGTTGAGAATATTCTTTGCTCTGTTTGTTGATCCAGTCAGCTGATGCTGTTGGAAACCAGCGCCACCCCCCTGCACATCTGCCTCCCGCCCACGTCGCCCAGCACTCACCTGCTCACGGCCTGCGAGGACGGTCTGCACTGCTTCAACACACAACTCGGTAACAACAGCACCACCAAGAGGTAAAGACACTTATCAAATGAAGATGCACAAATGTTGTGTGTGTCCGATTCTTTTCAAGTGCTTTGCAGTGATGACTTTAGGCTGAATGAGGCTTTTTGGAAAGATAAACTCACATGTATCCTGTACAAAGACCATTCTACAGCCAGTAGCTGGATCCAGTGTGTTCTCATCTGTGCAGTGCAGCTACTACTCACATCCCAGTTACATTTAATATCACAACTCCCCTCTTATCTGAGTGTCTAACATTTCTGTTACTAGTTCAGTGCTCTTTTCAAACATGCTTGTTGCAAATGGGCCGTTTCCTTGGTCTGTGGCGACGCATATTGAAGAATCGGTTATCGTCGCCGTTATTTGATGAATCAATGCGATCACTTTTGTTGACGAGTCCGGTCCCTGCTGCTGCTACAGGTTGCTTTTTAACTGTAAATTGAAATAATATATAAACTTTTAACCTTCACTAAATTCACAACTGCACTTCCTTGCCCCCCCCCCGCCAAGCCAGAAGTAGATTGGATGAACTGTTCTTGAGATGGAGCATTATGAACATAAATGTACATACACTATACATTTTATAGTAAAGATGGTTAAATGAATGCCCTCACATTAATGTAGAGACAACAGCACATGTCTGCACGACACTGGGTTTGTTATCTCGAGTTTTACTGTGTATAGTACAGACTGACATGCAGGTAGAATATTGATGTGTTTTCTTTCTTCTGTAGGTCCAAGGAGATGGAGATAACTTTCCCCATTTACAAGAAGGAAGACAAAGATCATGACTACCACACGTCGATGGCCTGAGTTTCCTTGCTAATGACATCGTGGGTAAGACAAGCTCTATCTCTACAGGACCTCGAACATGTGCTCCCTCATGCTTGATCTCTAATTTAATCTTTTTTTCTCCTCTACCTCATTGGGCTCCTCTAGCCTCCAAGAACCACCTGCACGGTTCTATTTACTTGTGGAGCTGGAGCAGGACGAAGGCTCAGCGGCCCGACAAGAAGAACAGGACGGTGTGTGCGGTGGTTCTGGCTGAGCTGCAGTGGGCCAACACAGAGATTCCTTACCTGGCTCTCAACACCTGCCCCGGTAAATTCACATCAACAGTTGACCTGAATTTATCATGTTTTCATTCTTAAATCATCTTTTCAAGGCACAACAGCTCAGTGACTGATGAATATAATCCAGTTTTAGTTTGAGTTTAGAGGGTTCGTACTACTTGGGGTAGCTAGGGGGCGCCAATAGGCAGTGGAGTGAATTTCCACAGTGCTCGACAGACTTTTATTACCTTCAACTTTAACAGTTTGTTCTTACAAGCAGGCAGTCGACCATATGTTGGATTAAGGAATCCGTCAGGGTTGAAGATAGACTGCAGAGACATTTTGTTCTCATTTGAGGCCCGACCAGTTCACCGTGTTTCCTGAGCTCGTGTTTGAGAAGCAGAGAAACAAAGCCTGTAATGCGAGGAGCAATTTGGATTAAAGTATTGTTGTGAGGATTAAGACTTTGTTTCAAACAAGCCTGAAAGGGTTAAAACCTTAAAATAGTCTTTCATGGGGTTTCATAAAGTTAAAATCAATTACACCTTACAATACATAGTTTATAAACACAAGAAAAATTATAGTAAAACCAAACATTAAAATCAGTTAAGAGGCACAAACACACCTTATAATACACCATATGAAAATACAAGAATGGTTTAAAGTAAAAAAGAATAAAATATAGTCACCTCACTCCAGAGGGCAGCTTCCCTTTCTCATCTTATTGTTTTAATGATTAATTGAATCAGAGCAATGTTAATATATATCTATCTTCAAAAATATATTCATGTATAAACATGAGAAGTTTGATTCAAATGGAAACATGTAAGTGCTATTAAAACAACAAGTGCTGAAACATTCAAATAAAAGGTTTAAGTGCTTTAAGATAAATTGTAATTTACTTAAGTGGTGTTTAAGATAAGGGGTTAGGGAATGTGTTTTGTTGATGAGTTGTTCCCGCTGTGATAGTGACAGTTGAATATGTGTGTGTTTGTTCCCCTCTGTTTAGGACAAGTCTACGTAGTGTGTGGTGACGACAAAGGACGACTGTGGACGTACCACATCACCGACCTCCAGAACAACAGTGTCCAGAGCGGGAAACCCATTCAGCCCACTGAGGTATCGCATAGAAATGTTCCCTTACTTCATAACTCTCCTTGCATGAAATCTTGTTGGGTAACGCCTATGGCAAGGACAATTTTGTAAACATCTGTGATTTACAGACTCTTTTCTTTTTTTTTGTCTTGGCAGGTGTTGGAGTGGCCACGCCGGTGGGGAAGGGTCAGTGCCAAGTGGAGGGCCCCTCCATCAACAGTGTAGCAATGGACCCTGAGCTACGCTACCTGGTGGCCCTCAGTGACAAGAACATGGTGATAGTGTGGAAAAGAGACGAGTGCTCCTGAACTGCACAGTCATGTGACTTTAACTCCTGAAGGGAGATCATACATGTGATTAGAGTTTCTGTACCGGGGGGAAAAACAGTAGAGAATGTACCAAATGTTGGTATAATGACAATGTCAGTCAACAGCATTACTGGATGTTTCTCCAGGATCTGCTTATTTACTCATTTCCCTCAGTTTGTGTACGGAAGGTCAGTTGACCCTGCTGCTGCAGTGACATCCGTCAGGGCAAAACAACACCAGATAGTTTAAAGCTACACAATAACAATTCTCTGTATTTTCTATTTGAAAAATATCTCATTCTACACACACACACACACTATCATTTTATACTGAAACAGTCACAACTGAAGGCAATGGTTGAGTAAAGTAGGGAAAAGAGTTACTACATTTTTATGTAATTTGAAAGTACAAATCCAAAAAGTCCAACCTCAACAAATATGATGTGCAAACAATCAACAAACAACTAATTTCTGTAATTTTGGTATATAGGGGTTAGACCTTTAAACAGCATAAGAACTGTAAATAAATATGCACAATTTATACCAAATAACCGACCCTACACTGTAAATTGAGCTGTAATTGGCCTCAGGTATATTTATCTGAGTCTTGTTCTAAGTCCCTTGAACGTGTGGTTTTATTTGAGTCCTTTGCTCAGTTTCATGTCATGGTTTCAGTTTGGTTTTACTAAAGTGGCTCTGTGTTAAATATTACTCTCCTCAGTTGTAATGAGAAGCAACTGAACATGGTCCCGTTCACCACTGTCAACGTGTGGTCAAATAACCGAGAGATGGAATATCAGAGATATCAGCGGACTCTGCAGTTTGCTTCTCAGCTGACTCAGTGTTATCATGTCACAGTTTTACAACCTGCACCGTCATTGTTTTGGTTTCCTCTCATCGACATCTGTCCAGCAGCTGTTTTCAGTCATACATACAATCTATGCATTTTTAATTATATTTTCTTCTTTTACCTTGAAATGTACATATTTATTTTTTAAACTGCACATGTATGAACTGTTGTCTGCTGTTTGAAGACCAGCCTCGGACCTGCCTGTGTAATGTGGCGCCTTGTAATGTGCTGAGACCGTTCAGGAATGCAAAACAGCGGGGTCGGCTGCTCTGCAAGGACAAAGTGAAGATGCAGCTGGAAAGTGATTTCTGAGAAAATGGACAGAGAACAGCGTGTTCCTTCCGTGTAATCCTATAGATCTGAACACACAGATTGATCCCACACTAGTTTACTGAGCCGGAGTATCTGTACATGGACTTTATTCATTTAAAGAAATAAAAAGACCTTGAAAAGAATGGACCAAAGGTGTCGCTATTATTATTTTATTTGAACTGTACCATGTATTATAATTAAATCTCGTTTTAGATTACGCAATACTGAACAGTCAATGACAGACCTCCATGTCCTGTTAGCCTGGATTTAGAAAATTAATTACATTTCAATTAATTCCTCTAAAAGCTTCATAATATTAACGATATCTAATCGTCACACATTGTGTCTGGATGACTGTGTCTGCCAGTGACGTCTGGGTAAAGATACCACCAGAGTGCTTTTAAATAAAGAGACTCACTCGTCCTGCGAGGTCTAAGAAAGAAACTACAATAAAAATAAGTACATTTCTCTGATTATTTGGTCTGTACTGTTTGATCTATGAATAGTGAGGAAACAGTGAGCGGCTGTCATGGTCTTCAAATAGGTGGTTTTATCCAGTTCAGGTCCTCAAATGATTCACTTGTCTATTCATGTCTAAAATCATCACAACCGAGAAGCTGGACAGAAGATCATTCATAGCCGAGTACTTGTTTCAGCTGTTTTAAACCAAGCAGATGTTTAGTGTCTGAGTGTAACCTTGCACACACAAGCATTGTAAACATAATGTCTGATACATCAGGCTACAGAATAAAATAAGTAACTTAATACTGATTAGATTCACTTTTAAACTCTACTGTACAATGCTAGTGATCAAAGGAGGAACCCCCCCCGTCTTCCCTTGATCATTATCATTGTTTGATTTACAATGAAAAGTGATTAGTGGTGATTCCTTGTTTTATAGGAAGGTGGGGGGTGGGGGGGATTGATGCTGCTTGGCTCCGCCTCCCTCTCGCGCTGATTAGCCGTCGTGTCGTCACGCCCTGCTCGCTCTCCCATTGGCCGACGCGTACAAAGCCCTTTCTGTTCCTTGCACCGTACCACAGACGTGCAGCGACCATCATGGCTCGACCCCGCCGATGGCTCCGTAGCAGCATCTGAACCCCTCGGTGCTCGCGCGGGTTAGGGTCACGCAACCTGTTCACACGCACGCACACACGCGCACGCACACAGGCCTCTCGTCCAGATGCGTCCCGGGCTGGCGGGTTTCGCGGCGGAGATGCTGAGCGGGGCTTCGTGCAGGCTCAGGCCGAGGCTCGGCAGCCGCTTGCTGGCCCCGGTCACCAGGCAGCGCGCCGCCGCCGCCGTCCCTCCAGCGCGGAGAGCCCCCGGTTCCGCTCCACGTCCTCGGTGCAGGGCTTCACGGAGCTGGCGAGGGAGCGGTCCAAGTCCGTCACGTCGTTTTACAACCAGTCCGCCATCGACGTCTCCGCGGAGAAGGTGAGAGTTACGGGTTTTTCTCTGAAGGAGAACAGACCCCGGTTAACGGGGCTTCCCCGGGACCGTGTGTCCGGTCGCGGTAAGCTAGCTGTAGCTGGACCGTTAGCCGTTAGCCGCACGGTGTGTGTTGCGTTCAGGGACACAGCAAAGGCAGTGGACGCAACTTTTTTTGGGGGGGTGGGGGTCTCCACTTGAATTGACAGGTTAATTCACGTTGACAGTGGAACGAGTCCACTTCTGGACAACATGTCCCGAACTGTCCGGAGCCACCGAACCGGTTTCGGGTCGCTCTCACTCGCTGTCTGATCGATTCCCCCCCTGCAGGGCTTGGCCGCAGTGTCACGGGTGTTTCTTGTGGTTAGCTAGCGAGTTGTTGTCCCATTTAAATTTAGCTTAATAATCATTAAAACCAACATATGATTTATTCGTGTGAGTGTTGAAGAAAAGCTGCCATTTCCACTATGAGCACACAGAAGGTCACTGGTATCAGACCAGCTCTGTTAGATCTGTCTTTGATACAGATTATTAAACATTCAATGAAGACGAGATAGAAATGTACCAGCTCATAAGTTTCAAAGGAAAGTTTTGTTCTCTTATAACACAACAACATCCCCCCCCTTCTTCTTCTTCAGTCCATGTTTGCCCCAAAGTGTCTCGATCCTTGGCTCAACATGGACATTGTGTCCCAAACATCAGCTGCACATGAATGTCTCTCATGCAGCTGCACGTCGAGATCAATACTGAGATAGGATAAACTCCTACTTCAAGTGAGAAATGTAGTTGCAAAGGAGTTGTGATCTTTCTGTTGAGACTCCTGAAGGGTTTGGTAATCGTCTCTTAATCTACAATCTGGTGTACCACTACCACTTGTTCCTTGTGTACCGTACGGTTTCCCGTGCACTCATGCTTCCTTGCTCTTGAGCAAATATTTCCACAGGGTCGTAGCAGCAGGGGTCATTGTAGGGTAAACACCGACACACGGCCTATACAATTAATGGCTGTTTCGCTCTTGTGCATCACTTTCGCCTCATTTAGACCAGGCATTAACATAAGATCTGATCCCAGTGTGAGGCTGCATTGGATGATTTTTGGTTTGGCTGGTCCCATCTCAAGTCATGTTGCAGGCGTGTGCACATTTTCTACATGTGTTCCTCCACATCAAGATAAGAAATCCAGACACAGCAGGTCCGAGTAAGAACAGACGGCACGAGGAACGTAAGCTGAGTTCACACGAAACGAGACCTGTGATTTTGGATGATATAAGCTGCAGCTGAATATGAGGTGTCATATTCGACTCTTTAAAAAGAACATTATAGTTAATTTAACTCTGAGATTATCACATCTTTGTATGCCATCATCTGTAGGTGTGACAGTCTTGTTGAATCAGTAACTTAATCAGTTCCCTGACACCCTCTCACTGTGATTCACCACCTGTTGTCTAGCCTTAGCACGTTTCCCTGGCTGAGCCTGACTGTGTATAACACTATATAATTAGTATATAGTATATATCACTAAGTAGACTTGAAATAAATGTTTGGCTCAGAGGTTTAAATCATAATAATGTGTATATAATACTATAGATGTAGTATTTCTAGTAGAGCACAACCATTTCTGGACTTTCAAAACCAATATCCACATTAGAGAGTTAAAACATGATGATAATAAATTGGTAATGATAATCATTTGTTAAGATTTAAGCACCAGGACACCTTTTGTTGAATAAAAATGGGTTTTACAGAAAAAAACATGAATATTTAAAATGTCAGAAAGTTTGTCTGTTGTAGGTTCTTAAACTCCAGTATAATGAAAGCAGATGTAAGCATTATTAATGGCAAACTTATCACTGTACTCTTAATTTCGGGAATGTGTGCTGCTGAGGAAATGGTGAAGATGCAGCTGTCTTCTTAATTACTGTTTATAGCAGAAAGTCTCGGTCCCATGAACCTGCAATGTGAACTTTATTGTGTGTGTCTCTGTTTCCTTTAGGCCTCAGTGCGACTGACCTTAGCCACACTGTTGTATTCTGGGAAGTCTCCTGATGGGCATCACATCTTGGTAAATACGTCCGCCACATTGAGCGTACCTGTAAAAAAGATGCTGTTTGATGTCTTTGACTCTTCACTCACTTGCTCTCCCCTGTCATCCCTGTGTCTGTGATTTCAGAGCAGTGCCAAGTACCTACACAAAGAGCTGCCTGTACGCATCGCTCATCGCATCAAGGGCTTCCGCAGTTTGCCCTTCATCATTGGCTGCAACCCCACAATTCTGCAAGTGGTAAGAACACAATTCTCCCCCAGCACTGCTCCTGGATACAGAGTGAAGCTTTCCATGAAGCGAGGGTGTGTCAGTGGATGTTATAATAAGAAGGTGACCACGAGGCCACAGCACAGGAGAGGCCTCGACTCAATTTTGGATGAAATTAGCAAAGTACTTTCTCATAGTGAGTGTGTGCGGCTGCGGCCTCCATTGTGGGTAGAGCACCAATTACCGAGTTGGCAGATCCGTTTGTCCCACATGTCCTGTCCACGTTTTGAAGTGTTCTTGGGCCGGACACCAAATTACCCCCGATGCCCAGGCCAGCACCGTGCATTGGAGCTCACTGCCGTCAGCGTGAGTGTGAATGTTGTATGAAAAGCTCATTTAACAGAAATGCAGCCATTTAGCATTTACTCTGTGTAAACAAAATACTTTTGCATTGAGTCACATACATATAAGTCATACAAATATTTTTTTTTAGACGTTCAGCCTCGAGCTAGAGCTACTGTAAGACCGCAATGTTTTTGTACTGAAGACACTTCCTGTTTTCACACTTTGAAGGTTGTTCTCATGGAAGCTGTCCACAGTCAATAGCAGCATTTTGCACAAACTAAATTCCTTTGTATGGCGGCGTTGTCGTAAGGCTCATGCACAGTTGTCCCAAACCCATAACTCTGACTCTGAAACATAAAGCAGTCGTCAGTTTTTGGTTGCTCGCAAACAGAAGCAGTAAAAAACACCAGAGCCTGGATCAACACGTGTGTCATCATTTTTTTATTTTTGGCGAGTGTTCCTCGTTTGTCTTTGTCTTCACGTGGGGAACGTGCTCTCTCGCTCTCTCGCTCTCCCTCCCTCCCACTCGCTCTGTCTATGTAATTGCAAGACGGCCCTTCACAGCCGATTCACCGCCTCTGCGCTCTTGAACTTTCACCTAGATCCCTTCCTTTCTGGCATCGCGCAGCTCCTCTGTGCCGATTGCATAAAGCGTGCCTCCCGTTGAATGCCACCAGTTGAAATGTAGGTTAGGGTGGCTTAATTCACTGGCACAGCTCTTTCATTGACCAGTAACACAATGGGCGCCGCAGGTTTAGAGTTTCAGCTGATCCACATCATGAATGAAAGCCCCATTATGATTTCAACTCGTCTGTAGCTGTGCAACAGGGGTTGTTTTCTGTGGAGGAGTTGTGCAAGTTTTGGCAGTTGTTTTGTTATGTTTTTTTCTGGTGTTCTGTTTTGTAATGTGAGCTGCATGTGGAGCGGTGCTGCCTGCAGGGCCCAGTCAAGGGGCTGAGCTGCTGGGGTGATGATTTTCTGCTTGGGCGGACGATGACTAAAGAATCTGTGTAACTACAGCCTCCACCTCTTTTCTTCTTTTACAGCATGAACTGTATATCAGAGCGTACCACATGGTCAGTGACTTTCCACAGGTGAGTGTCCTACCCACACCAAGACACACCAAGACACACAAACAGACACAAGGTTAAAAGTTCAAGTTGTTCCCAAACGGGAAGTGTGAACACTTGCTTTCATTTCTGCTAGTCGTGGCTGTTGCGACTTCAGAATTGGTTAAGCTTTGCTGAATGTGGTCTTCACTCAGCGCTGCAGCTCAACCTAAACCCGAACATTAATGTGGTTTCCATCACATCACCTCTGAATTAAAAAGCCCCAAGTGACGTGCAAACCCCCCAAAACTCAATGTTATATGTATGTATAGAAAAAAGAGACCTACTCACATCTGGTTGATTAAACAGAAAGAGGTTTGTTAAACCCTTTAAATTCTCTTCGGAAAATTCCCCTAACATGCTGTTCACTGCTATAAAAATAGAAATACGTACCCACCCATGAACCAGGCAGTAAAAGAAAAGTTGTGTAATAGGTTTTATACTTGTATGTTTGTATCAGTGCTGCGTGTTTGCCAGAGTTTGGAATGTCTGAAACTAAGATCATGTATGTTTTTAACATCATTTATAGTCAGAATTGTAACCGTCAAAAGCTCACAACTTGCAATCTAGCGTGCAATCTTAGTTCTCTCTGGATTCAGTTACAGAACATATGTGCAGGGTGGAATGCGGGTCGGTCATTGATGTGGTTGTTAATTCTTGACGGTGACAGTGAACAGCCTCAGCTTTGGCTTCTTACTCGGTCGTTATGTCCTTGTGGCGACCCGGCAAAAACTTGTTGCAAATATTTATCAGACCATTCGGTTCTGCTCTATATAAAGACAGCCGTGTGTGAGTGGGCGAGTGGGCGTGTGTGGGCGTATTTAGACCAGATCATTCTGTTCTGAATACCCGCTGGCTTTTCTATTTTCAATGTACACATAGATTCTGCAGCGGCAGAAGAATGTATATGCTACAGTGGATATACAGTATGTTTAGTATGCCCCCTACTGGTGATTCTTTATAGCATTAAGTCACTATGGATGTTGTCTATGTTTTTTATCTGAAAACTTTGAACCGATTAGAGGAATATATGACGTTGATCTTCCAACTTGATAAACTAATAATCAAAGAGATTTTCTCCGTCAGAGATACCAGCAGGTGTCGGCCATTATTAGTTCTGAAAAGTATAAGGTTGGGAAATCACCCTTTGGTTCACCAGAGGTCAAAAGTTCTTTCATATGCACATTTTCACAAAACTAATTATCTTTCTGTCATTTTCTTTAATTGCCATTTCTGTCCATTCATTATCAAGCTGCAGGTTTTTCACATTAAAAGCCAGAAAAGGATGTGATTACGTCCTTCGATCAATTGGAGGCTTTTGTTGTGAAACATATGCAGGATGTGTGGAGTGTGTGAGGGAAACTTATCAGTAATAGGGAAATAAACACTAAATTAAAGGTAAATGGAAACATTAAATGAATGATACGTTTTTGTTGACCAAAGAGTGGTAAACATAATACAACATTTTATTTATAGGCTCCTTTCAGAGCACCTTACACGGCAGAGATAAAAACACCAAAAAACATAGTATCAAAAACATCGATAAAATGAACAGTGAATAAAACATGGTGTTGACAGCAAAATAAAGCAGGCGTAGAGAAACCAGTGACTTTGATTTGATCAGGTTACAACTGAAGGAAGTGACGGCGTTGACATGTGGTGATTTCGGTTTTGACAGATCAAAGATCAGGACGTTGATGCTCGTTTCTGTAAACTGGTGCAGCAGCTCCTGGACGACCACAAGGACGTGGTCACCATGTTGGCTCAGGGCTTCAGGGAGTGTCGCCGACACATCCAGGTGAGAACGCCCCCCCCCCCCGCCACACCTCATGATTAAAGGCAGAAAGTTTTAACTGCAGCGGGGATGTTGGAGATGATTCATGACTGATGATGCAATGAAGGGACTTACACTAAAGCTTTGTTTAATTGTAATCAGTCTTTATTTGAAGTGAGTTTTGTCTGTGACGCAGGGAACATTTCTCCCCCCCCCCTTCATTTTTTCAGGATGAGACACTTATCCGCAGCTTCCTGGATACAACGCTCTGCTCTCGTCTGGGAATCCGAATGTTGGCCACGCACCATCTCGCCCTCCACGAAGAAAATGTACGTCTGAACATTTCTACGACTCAAACGATTTTAACGTTTTTTGAAGTGTTTTGTTTGCCTAGAGCATAAAGTGTGATAAACCCCAAGAGTCGGCTTGCTGTTCATATTCCTCAAACATTGGTGGGGTGTGTCTGAACAAACCAATCTCTTGCTCAATACTCAACGCTGACTACCGGGGTCATTTTTCTGTGTTTTCAGCCTGATTTTGTCGGGATGATATGCAGACGCCTCTCTCCCAAAAAGATCATCGAGAAGTGGGTGGACTTTGCCAGGTGGGCGCTTGTGTACACGGCCGTGTTTGTTTATCACCTTTCGATGACTGTGAACGAGATATGAGTTATCAGTCCTGTTTACCTTTAGTAGTCTTATCATGAAGTGACTTTCACTGAGTTCAACAGGACTAATAATCCGTGAATAGCTGGGAAATGAGCAGGTCTGTTATCGATTGGGTCAACACAAGGAAATCAACACCTGTTAAATATGATTCTCTGACATGGATAAGCTTTCAACAACTATTTTATAGATCACCGCGAAGTTAGTGTTTGGTGAATTACACATTAATCTTCCACAAATACTGTCCTGTCCATTCAAGCATTTAATACCAAAATAAAGTTTCAACAAAAAGATCTATGTACATAAATGCTTGAAAGTGATTAAGCTAGAAATTAGATTTACGACGGCAAAGTAAACAGCAAGGTGAATACATGTCAAATTTAGGTGAAACTGAATAAAACATATTTAATAAATACAGTCTTTGTGGTTTTTCATATGTTCCTCTTGTTCCACCAGACGTCTGTGTGAGCACCAGTATGGGAACTCGCCCCGGGTGAGGATCAACGGACACGTAGCCGCTCGGTTCCCCTTCATCCCTCTGCCTCTGGACTACATCCTGCCCGAGCTCCTCAAGAACGCCATGAGGTAACAGTGCCACTCGTTTTTCACGTGGACTGGATCTGTCTGAAGAATTTTGCTATTTTTGTTTCTGTCCTCCATAAATCATAATCTGTCTATAACAAGTGTCTGTCCCCCCCCCCCCCCAGGTCCACCATGGAGAGTCATTTGGACACCCCGTACAATGTGCCTGATGTGGTCATCACTATTGCCAATAATGACCTTGATTTTGTCATCAGGTGAGTTTCATGAACATCTGCAGGAATATTTCAATTTACAATCCTTAAATAAACCAGTAATAATCAGTAAGATTGTTGCCGGAGTGGTTATGTCAGAGAAAAGGACGCGGCAGTGGAGGAGTATTGTGCTGCTCAGAGCTTTTTAACAGACAACATTGTTTGTTTCAGGATTTCCGACCGTGGCGGCGGAATCCCTCACAATATAATTGACAAAGTGATGGACTACCACTTCAGCACGGCCGAGGAGAGCGCGCAGGACCCTCGCATGAGCAACCTCTTCAACAACATTACCAACAGTGGAAACCAGTCCAGCCCGATGCATGGGTAAGACTGGGAATGTACACTCTCTTTGTTCAGTATAAAAGAAAGTGCAGTTGATATATTGCTTTTTTTCTGTCACTTTTAAGTTGTGAGTTGTTCACATACTTTCCGTGTACTACATGTGTACTATGCCTGTTCCTGGAGTAGTTCAGTAGAGGGGACTTCACAGAACGTATTGCCCCTACCGTTCATGTGCATATTGCATCCTGGTGCTTTCTGAGGACGTGAACAACCAAAGCACCAAACAGATGCAGGATACATGAAGCCGCCCTGATGTGTACACTTAGTCTGCGACGGCTGCAGCTCCTTCCACTGACCCGAACAAACATAAACCTTCATACACGAGTAAACTATGTCCGTAAACATTGAAGTTGTTTTGCAGGATTGTGTTGGATCATCCATGAAATGTCCAAAAATGCCCTTATACCTCTGATTTCACATGTCTAGATAAAATCCAGATGTGATTTACACATGTGTGTTTGTTCAGTAGATGGTAAAAGGTCTATTTATATAGCACTGTCCTACTCTTGATGATCACTCGATACACTCATTCAAACTGGAATTCACACAGTGCATTTAAGTGCAGCATTTCCTCTCATCAATAATCTGACCGCACTTTCCTAAGTAACATGACCAGGCATTTGTCCTCTTGTGAGATGAATTTTTGAAAAGCTTCATTTGCTGATTATTATCAAAAGAAGACAAAATGCAGCAGTAAACACAATTTCAAACTTCCTCAAATTGTTCAAGCGGATGTTCACCACTTCCTCCCCCACTTGTTTTCAATGTTCTGCGGACGGCCGGCCATTTTCATTCAGCTGATGACGAGTCGATGCCTCAGTGCCTGTCTCTCTCTCTCTCTCTCTCCTGCAGGTTCGGCTTCGGCTTGCCCACGTCTCAGGCCTACGCCGAGTACCTGGGCGGCTCCTTGTCCATACAGTCTATGCAGGGCATCGGCACCGACATCTACCTGCGTCTGCGCCACATTGACGGCAAAGGAGAGAGCTTCAGAGTGTAAAGCTGGAAGCCCCCCCCCCCCCCCCACCCAGTCATCCCATGCAGGAGGTCAGAGGGGCTTCCTCCTCCGGGGAGGCTGGCATGGACTACAGGACTTTGGTCCACAGAGTGATAGCGTCACAGTATGTTGTCAAAAAAAGAGCTCCTAATTTCACCAACCCACTACTTGTTTGTATTTTGTTGTTTATTTCTGCCTTAGACTGATTATAAGCTATGTTAGCTGTCAACTTGATGATTTCAATTGTGTTTTTCCTTTTTGTGTATTGTACCCTGTGGCTTGTTGTCTTGAAGTTTTGCCGGGGGGGGGGGGTGTATGAGTGTTTGTGTAGGTTCATGGGACAAACTGCATGACAGTGATGTTAGCTAGAGAGGAAGGAGAGGTTCACTGTGAAGTTACTTGTTGCATAAGCCTCAAAATAGGAACGGCCGTTTTGATGGATAACTGTTTCAAATGTATCTTCTGAGACACTCCAGCGACCCTGTCGGAATCTCCTCAACGCGTGCGACGCCGCCCACGTGCTCCACGGCCGTTTGGATCGACGGATCCTCGCAGTGCGTTACCCGTTGGTTTTTAGTGTATAAGGGACGATTGCGTACGTTTGCAGTAACAGACAGTAGTTTCACTTCAGGGTCTTTATATTAAAGGAGACATTTTTTTCCGTTCGTCTTTCCTCCGAGTCTGGCAGGGACGAGGCCTTCTGTCCGTACTCTGCGTTCTTTTTGTCAGTATTTGTGCTCGTCTTCTGAAGGTTTACGGATACAGAAGAAACAGAGGTAGCACAGGAAATTGGGGGCAGTGTAGCCAAAAGCGAGAAAACCAATGGACATGCAAACATTTCAAGTAATAAAGATTAGGAACCTGAATATGAGCAGAATGTCTCCTTTTTAAAGACCATACACTTGCCAGGATGTGCGATAAACCTCGGCCCTCGACAACCAGTAGCATTATTCTACAAACCCGCCTCCAGTTCAGTTCGGTTCAGCCGGGGCTGAGAAAAACGCCAAAAATCACCAAATGCTCATTAACAGATTTCCGTCTTGTTCTGTTTTGAGAACACACGGCGACGACACGACCGTCTTCGATCGGCAGTATATGTTTGTGGAGCTTTCGGGCAGGGAAGCCAACCGAGAGGTTCAGTTGCCTTACAGTGTGACGCTTCGACTGCATGCTTTTACTCTTCTCTGCTTTCTTTATTTCTATTATTCTTTTCCGTTGCCTTTATTGGTTCACACAGATGCATGCCGTGTTAGTCATTCATTAGTTTGATTAGTTTTTTTTTTTTGCACAATGGTCATAAAACGCTCAGCACTGGCACCATCACAGCAGATTGAGTTTATTGTACACACTTTCGGAGTAACAATATACCAGAGAAGTATTATCTTGCATTGTCTTCTATTTCAAATTTTTGTTTGTGTTTTTTGAAGTAAGTTTTGTATGAGATCACATTTCAGGATGGGGCAGCAGCACCGTCATCTGTGGGAGTTTAGATCAGCGGCGGTTGCTAATAATTATCTCCAGATCACGATTGAATTTCCATAAGACAACAAATGGCCACATGTGTATTTTGTAATGTTTATTCTAGGATTTTTGACCCCTTTTTACCTTCTATTTAAAAAAAAAAGAAGCATCTCTACTTCCTCCCACTGTCCAGAAACGAAGCTTAAAACATCCTCGATATGATCGTGATGGAGTCAAGGTAGCGAGGTCCTGTCGTTTCACGTTTTTCATAAAGATGGTGGGATTGTCTGTTCCGTAGCGATTCTGCCGTCGAGCAGGAACTTTCAGACGCTGTTCTAAGATCTGACAAACACTTGGTTGGAAGCGTATCGAGTCATTTTGTTCCAGAAGTGCGTCACCAAGCAAAACTTCAGCATCTTTGTAAACGCCAGGTTATTATCTTCAAATATCTTCAACTCTAAACATTTTGTTTGTGATGTCACCATCTCAGGATTACAGGCTTCTGAACTTTGTGTTCAGTCCAAGTCGGGTTTTTTGTTTTTTATCAGTCCTTTTGACCTGAGGACAAACGGATGATTATTTCAAAACAAAAACATCCCTCTTACAGGAAAAGAGAAAATGTGAGATAAAATTAATATATTCAAGTTGTGATCTTTCCCCAAAAAGTGATTAGTAACCCTGGCCTCTCTTGAGTTTCCAATTTAATTTACATTAATCCGTTTATAAATTTGCCCTTTTTCAGCAGATGTCATCTCTTTTTCATCTGCGTAAACATTCCCCACTTGTTCTCACGCAGCAGATCACCTGACGCCGGCTCGTGTTCTGGGAGCATGTGTCATGATACTGTTCGTCTTTATATTTGAAAGGATGTTGGGAATCTTAACAGGACAAACGGGAACATCTGTGACCTTGTGTTCAAAGAAGTTAGAGTTTTGTTTTTCGCCTGTGAGAGATTCACCCTGTGCATTATCGGTTATATCACTGGCCTGGAGCTGTAATATTTTAAACCCAAATTCTGCATCTTGAAAGCTTAAGAATCGCATAAATATAATAAACGGAATAATGGAGAAAGGACTGTTTTGTTTCACAAGTTATGAATAATGGAGGATTCTGAAATGTTTGAAATCTCACAAATCAAGTAACCGGTTCCCTTGAATGTGCTTTATTTCTCTTTCCAGTGCGTTTACATACAAAATGTTCCTTTAAGTTTAAGATGAGACTTTGTCTCGTGGGACGTTGTGACAACACAAGTGAACCAGTTATTTCAGTTGTTAGAGATCAGTGACACAATCTGATTGAGTTAGTGAGAGGTTCGTCTTATTTGACCATTTTTATGAAGCATAACTTGTTTAACTGTGTAACCTGTATTCTTTGCTGAGGCCATGTGTATGACTTCCTGTGTTTTGTATTGTGCATTTGAAAGTCTTGAAGATGTTGTAGCTTGTGCATGTGAAGCTGAGGGGGGGGGGGGGGGTTAACACCACGTAGCTGAAACATGGATTAAAGTCTGTGTCCTTTTCCAGGCACGTGATCAGGATGGAACTTCTTGAATTTGGAAACCGGCAGTGTCATGTATGAAGCATCGATGAATGTGCACTGTCTGCCCTCTGTTGGCCTAAAAAAGAAGTGCATCCAGACTGAGCATCGTTTCAGTTTGTAAAGAAAAGGAAAAGAGGTCATGCAACATTAAAAAAAAAAAGAAAGATTATTTCCATTTTCCAGGTTTGGGGTTTGTTATTTTTGCAGATAGAAATGAAGATGAGTCATGTGACTCAAAGTGCTGCCATGATGGAATGTTTTTGTCTCCTTGACTAAAATCGGCTTCTCCCACATGTTTTCTGTTATGTTGAGGAAATTTTAGACATAAAATTTTATTTGGTTGGAACTTTTGATTCATCGTTTTTTACTTGTTTGTGATCAGACAGTTGAATTTACTCAGAATAACACACTGTTGTTAGGAAGCTATAAAATATACAAATAGTTACAGACTGTTTACTTGAGCTTTGGTGGGAACTATTTACTATTTACACCTGACAACACAACAATTAACACATTGGAAGAACAAACTGTATATTTTCACATCCAGGAGCAACAATATCAGTGACTTGGAGTCTCGCTTGAAGCCAAACTGATGGATTTGAGCCTGATTTTCACTCTTTTTGCTCCGTCTTTAGTCTCCACCATCTCCTGGAGGACGTACGACTCTTCAGCTGCTAAACGTTGCTTCATGTTCATCCAGCAGCAGCATTATCATTAATATCATTATCAGTCATGTTTGAGTCCAAAAATGATTCATCTGTTAAGAAAGGTGCAGTTATTATTATTGAGGGATTTGCTCTGTGAACTCTTAAGCTCATTAGGTGGCTTCCACTAGTCATGGATTTTGTTTTCTTTCTCTATTATCTTATTGTACAGCACTCTGGTTAAAATATCAATACATTTGAATTGCTATGATTGAGTGAAAAGGAGAAACGTGATGTGAAGGAGGAAGGAGGGAGATGGAGGAGAGGGGATTCAGCAACACTTCCTACATTTGAACGACTGAGTGGTTACAAAAGACAAGGACACTTTTGGATTTAGCATATATACACATTTTAATGTTTGAAGTTCTGTTGCAGGCTGTGATTTTCATCATGTCAATGAGCTCCACACTTTCCATTTAAGAAGCACGAATCCACAAACACCAAAGTCATTTTGCCGCAACGACTACAAGTGCACTTTCTTTTTCCATCTCTTCGGAGAAGCGGGAAACAAACAACCGAGCGTCACTTTGGTCAGTCATCATATTTTGGAATGTGATAAAACAGGTTGTGATGACGTTTTCCTTTTTAATAATATAAATGAAAAAAAAACAAAAACACAGTAACATAGTCCGGCCTCGTCCAACAAACCATCTCCTGCTTCTCTCAGGTAACACAAACATCGAAACAGAGGTCACGAGGTCAAGCTGATCACAACATTCCCTTCACTCATTTCCAGACAACAGAAACAAAAGATCTGCTTGTGTTGAAACCTTACACGCTCATGAAAAGGCATCGTTCTGTAAGGCAGAGCTGAATTTGGACAGTAGCACATTCATATGGAAGCAGCATCAGTTTGTTGAATTGACGGGTTTGACCCGGGATCTGTATAAAAAGCTCTTTGACGGAAGAAAACGATAAAAAGGGTCGTTTGTTTTTTTTTGGACATGAAAACAAACAAACAGAGACAACAACGTCTTTGCAATTTTACATTGACGCGACACTTTAAGACTCATTTCTGAACCAAGCCGCACACGCACACTAGTTGTAGACACACACTCCATCAGCCACAACAGAGCAAAGCAGACAAGCAGGTTGCGGTGTGACACGCAACTCGACATTTGAGTTAAAACGAGCTCAGTGAAGCGTGAGACCGAGTGAGACCGAGTGAGACTGAGTGAGAACGGGGGAAGGCCGTGGTTACTGGTGTTTGGTTGAGGTTACGTTTTTAACCCTGGCCGTTTGTTTGTGAGCCAAAACCAAGAAACAGATTTCCACGAAACTTGATAACATGATGCAGAACGTGTCAGAACAAGAACACCTTTTTTGTTGTGGTGCAGATCCCGACAAAGATGCAGGATACATTTTTTGTTGTTGTTTCTCTCTTTAACATTATGAGATCAGGCATTTTTACAACCTCTTCATAGTTTTCCCAGAAAATAATACACGGATCTTGAAAAGAACATTATGATGAATGAATATTAATACATGCTTAACTTGTAAAAACTTAACTTTGGCACATCTTATTTTTCATCGTGCTCCAATCCTGATCCTGGCTCATACTTATTAATTTAATCAGTGTAAATTATTGATGTCATGTGAATTTTAAAGAGATTCACGCCGTTCTGTTGATTTAAGTAAAACTGCAAATTCATTCATTGTCTACATATAATCTTTGGCAGAGCACAGACACCAGCAAAAATAATCAAACAACAACTAAGTAATGTTCTGTGGTTGTGGCAACTTGCTTGTGACGTAAATGTGAATTAGTTTAGCTGCATCTTAAATGTTCTCTAATAAGAAGTGAGGAGCAAATCTATTCAATAAAGGGATTCCAGAGTGAATCCGGATATTTTGCCGACGGAGAACCAGACCCTGAATGAAACCGATCATCACACGACGCTTCCACGCAAACACGACAAATACAACATGGCACATAGAACCTAATAGCCCTTTTGCTGTAAACCTTTTTTAAACGGTAGCATTTGACCGACACAGACGACACATCTCAAACAGACGAGCTAACCGCACGAAACCTACGACAGAAATTGACCTTAAGAATAAGTTAGCGGTCTGACATGTAACAGCCATTTGAATCGCAAAGAGGGGAGCGCTAAAGCCTCCGAGTCTGAGCAAGGCGATATCAACGACCAGGACAGGAGTCAGAGCAGTGAGAGGGGTTTAGATAAAAATAAGATACAAGTGGAAGTTCTTAAAGCTGCTGTGAGGCCGTCACACAGTGTGGAGGGATCGCTCATGGCCGTCCAGCTGTATCTTAATCTTGTGCAGTTCCTCTATCTCCTCGTGGTGCCGCTCTGTCTTGTGGCGCACCAGAGAGCGATAGAAGTGGATGGTAAACACCACAAAAATCACCCCCACCGGCGCCATGATGATGGTGGAGGCCAGCGCCGCATCCCAGCCACTGTATTCCACATCCTTGCACGAGGCCTTTGCCGTGGCCTCCGTCGTGCTGTTGTTGGTGTCCCTGCACGATTGTATGGGCAGGAACTTGATCCAGCAGAGGAGCACCACCTCCGTTAGGAACAGCAAGATGCCCAGGGCCGTGGAGAAACCCCAGGCCAGCTCGATGTAGTAGTGCATGCGCTCGTGGGGCGACTCGCTGACGGAGTTGAGGTTGTGGATGTTGCTGACGGCCTCCACGTTGGGCAGGATGCAGGTGCTGATCAGCAGAGCGAAGAGGTGCACCGCCACCAGCACGGTGGTGCACACGCTGAAGGCGATGAGGAGCACGCGAGGGTAATTGTAGTGCATCTCCAGCTGCACCTCCACCATGGCCACCTACAACATCCAGAGATATGCATCAGCAGGTTAATGCATGTCCATCGTATAATCATGCATATAAACAAACCCCTGGTGCCCCGAGGTCAACGGAACCTGGTTCATATCAGGATTCACATATAAAACATATTATAACCTTGAAATGACGATTACACAAATGAAGACGTTATGTCTGTCGTCTGGAAGTAGACTCATAGATGGAGCATTTCCAGGCTGCTCCTACTTGAGTTATCATTTAATTAAAAAAAAAATGTTAAACTGTGTTCTACATTTGAAAAAGCCCAATCTGATTTTGAGGCCGGAAACTTCTGGTTTCCATTTCTACTCTGACCAATCCCGTTTGAGCATGCATTGGTTTCCTGCAGGTAAACAGTAACATCACATATCCTCAGTTTAATGGCTGAGCCTTTTTAGAGTCACGCTACGGCAGCAAACTGACAAAGATAGAAAACCACGAGCTGAAACTCGTCACGTCTCAGTTGCTGAACCCAGAGGATGTTTTGCATTTAACTTCATAGATGGCCGAAGCAACGAATTGACCGAAAACTATGAAACCGCGTGTTCAACATATTAACGAGGCACTGCAGTACAAACCCTGGCTTATAATATCTCAAAGCAGACGTGATGCATGTGACTTCCACTCAAAGATCAGTTCTGTGTGTGAAACATACATTTAAAGTGGTAATACAGTTGTAATCAAACACTCAGTGATGCTCAGTGTCCATTAAGCTTAGTCTTGTGGATCTGAAACACAAAGAAACCAGCAGCCGCCACAGATCAGCACATTGCTTCCTTTATGAAACTGTGTTGGCGAACACCACTGACCATAGCGAAGCCGGAGAGCAGAGCGGACGTCCTGCTGGAGGCCTTCAGCTTGGCCCGGCTCAGGTAGAGCTTCCTCCAGGACAGGGCCTGCACCGAGTGGTGGTTGGAGCTGACCAGCTCCAGGTAGCTGCGCCGCACCCAGTCCCTGTAGTCCATCCCTCCGCCATCAGGGGGCTGCTCCAAGACCCCTGGGGCCGGGGAGCCCATAGGCACATTCAGCTCGCTGCTCATGGCACCTGGTGGGGATGAAGGAGAGAGAGAGAGAGAGAGTCAGTGTGGTTTCTGGTTCCTCGTCGAGGGGAGAACTTTAGAAGCATAGACTGAATATAAAGATGGACGACACTACAGTATAGGTTATAAGCCCCACCACCTCCGTGTTAGCAGGTGCAGAATGGATCATGAACTACAAGTACACGTAAAATCATTTTTTTCTCAAAGATGGTTTCTTACATTTTAAGTAGTTTTTAATCACACACACAACATAAAGATTAAAAGCAAATAATTCCGTACACTTTGTTGTTACGGTAAAAGTGGTAAAACAACAACCATCTGCTACATTTAAACTGACTTATCGCCTCATCGTTGTGCACGATACCAATCTGCTAACAGGACATGTCCGAATGAAGCCGATACATTTATGAAATCGATGTTTGTTTTCGTGGAGCAGAGCCACATACCAGCTCCTGTCCCTGAAGAGTCGTTATTCAAATATACACAACTTGACAGGAACGCACAATAATCCACTAAAGAAAATATCAAACTATTTAATGAGAAGCTCCTCTTCATCATGACTGTTTATTTTACAATCTAATGTCACTAAGCAGATAATCACTGAGTAGATTAGACGACGATTACAGTAACTTTGACTCTTTACTCAAAATAAGTATTTATCTGTATATAAATATCCATTATAGGTAGAATAGTATTTTAGCAGTTTATTATGTTTAAAAGCAAACTGGAGACTCAAACTTTGGTGTAGCTTTTAATATTAATTTTATGTTTTTATTCATTAATGTCTATTTATACATACAAGTTGTTTTTCCAGATATCCTTGTATTCTATTATTTATTTAACTATTTACTTACTTATTAACTTTCTCCCCTTTAATACACAACTTATTATCTCTGGTTTTACATTCTCCTCTTCAAGCATTTTATTATTTTACCTTTATCCTTTTCGCATTTTACTATTTAATATATCTTTATCACATTTGTCATTTTTTACCTTATCATTTTCGAATCTATTTTAGCATTTAAAAAACAAGTTTATCTTCATTTTTGATCTGCCTCTAGTTTCCTCATTTCACATTTGTTAGGTGCACGACACGTTTCCTCACTTCATGTTTATATTGTTTGGTCTGGTTGATTTAATTCTAACTCTCTACCATCCCCCCCCCGTCCTGCTGCTTGAAGGAACAATAACACAAACCACGTACAGAGCCACATCTCGCAGACCAATCGGTGTCGTGCGTCCTCCTTCCCATCAATCACTGTCGCTCCACGTTTCTATCCACATCCATCACTCGGCTCTTTTAAGAGAAACCCAAAAATGTTCCCACAACCCAGAGTGAACTTTCTCCAGAGGCATGAAAACCATCTGTCACAGTAATTGGTGCTGGGGACTTGTTCCCCCGTCCGGTCGCGATACACGTGTGCACCGAATTTCATGAAGTTAAACCAGACTACTGTACTTCTACTTCCTGTTTCCTCACAATACGTTGGTACTTAGAAGATTAGGAAATGATTGATATGATCTTTGTGGACAAAAGGGACAAAATAAATGTTTTCACGTTATTGTGAAATGTTGTAAATATTGTAACGTGCCATTTGCAGTTGATACATTACACTGTAAAAGTTTGATCAAAAATCAAAGAGATTTATTTCCGATATTGCCAACAGGTTATTAGAAGTTATAAACTGGCATCTGGTACCAAGTCTGAAGTGAATTATTATTATTATTATCATTAGGGCCCGAGCACCGACAGTGCAAAGGCCCTATTGAAATAGAAATGATTATCACATGGTCAACACGTGTATCATGACCAGACGAACAAAAGAGCCTCATGGAGCGATTTGATAGGCCAACCAGGAAGTCGGCCATTTTGGATTTAGTGGCGATTTCATCAGATCAACTTCAAATTTGACTCACAAATTCTGCTCACTGTGTTCTGCAAAACAGCCTCTTGGACAATAACTGTCTGGCGCGATGGATTATTGCTAATTTGCATAAATGTCAGTATAAAGCATTGTGAGACTGAGATACACATTTTCTATTATAAATGATTATGATGAGTCAAAGATGACGAGCCTTATTAAACATAAACTTTTGCCAAGGGCGGGGCTTAGAGGGAAATTGGCCATAACTCTTTAAATGTTTGTCAAATCATCCTGAAACTTTGCATTCCGCCCATAGGGGGCACCAGAAATACCAAAAACTTCCTATTGAGGAACTTTCCAGTTTCTGACAATGACAATGGCCCCTAGCCGGACCTGGGCCCATTTAGAACTGGTTTCCTCAACTTGGCCTGGGTGAACTGGACTGGCCTGAACCGTGGCCCCGACCTCGACCCCATCCGACCCCTCTGGGGGAAGAAGTGAAATGCAAACGTCCAACCTGACCCCAACAACGAGCTCCGTGACGCTCGTATCTGAAGTCAAGAAAACACCCAATTTTTCCCCAAAATCTTGCAAACAGAGAAATTCAAAGCCACGTAATCTGCAGGGTTTAGTTGTTTTCGTGGTTTTGAACATCTATAGCGTTCCTGCCGATGATCCAACGTAACAATACATGTCAGCCCAGTCCATCCCCCGACATCACGCTCCATTTGCCTGACGCTACATCTTTTACATCACACGTTCAAAGACTTGATGTCGATCCAACATCTCAGCAGAATTCTCTTACTCTTATCAACAACTCCTTTATGACCAACACTTGACATAAACTGTAACAAATAACATTTGACCAAACAAGGACATGTCCCGAGGCGGCTCCTACTTGACCCCATGTTTGTTTGGGAGACACTTGTTTGACTGTGATATTTTGTAGGTTTTTTTAATAATTTTTTAATTCTGACTAAATGATGCATTCGCAGTGATTATACATGTAAATACTGCGATGACGGTAAAAACAAACATGTTCCTACACTGTTTAAACTTGTCACGTTGGTTTTACTCTCGCCTCCTCGTGTGTGTTTAGTTTTTGTGACATTGCATTTGACTATGTGACTTTGTTTTTCCTTTACATGTCAATTGGTACTGCTCCAATTGCAACCACCGAGCTGAGCTGACCTCCTCCTCCTCCTCCCAACACCTTTTACACGTTGACCCTTGTGTTAAATAAAACCCTGACACGTTGTGTAGGATTGAACAACAGCTGGTGTTCCTGCTCTCCAACACTTCAACGTTGTGTAATAAAACCCTACATTGTGTAGATTGAACAACATCAATTGTGTAGGGTTGAATAACATCAACTGCCGAAGCTTCTCGGCTGCAGCGGGACAACTCACTTTTCTTTTCCATGTGCAAACACGAACAAACTGGTTTTTCCGGGGTCGTGCAAAACTTGTGCACCGCGTCTCCTCGGCACCGCTGCAGAATCTGCGCGACAGCAAACCTACATTATATTTAGAACCGCGGTGAAGTTAGCAGGATACGTTTACCTAGCATTGGCCAATAACCGAGCTAGTCCACCGGGGCCATGCATTAGTGCTAAATATACACAACAAACGGATCAAACTGGAAATCAAGTTAAAAGTGACAGGGAAAACACACGACACGCACACACGCGCGCTCCTGCAGCTAGCTAACAGTTGGAAGCTAGCTCTCTCACAGGGATTCGAACTTGTGTGTATTGTAATGTTTCCATCTCACCGGTTCGCAGAGGAGCTCGACCGGACACGGACTCCACGGGGCTTGTCTCCTCGCGCTGCCCGAACCACACGACTGCGCTCTACACCCGGAGATCTGACGCAGTTTTTTTCGCGTCAACTACTTCCGCTCTTTCCGCGTTCCCAGACGTTAGCTTTAGCATTTAGCTCCGATGGGAAACGCGCCGCTCTCCGAGAGGACCACCACCGCCGCCCCGCTGCTCTCACCTGGGTGATGTGTCTCCTCCTCTTCGCCGGCTCCACTCCACCGGGCATCGGCCGTCTCTCGGGTTCGGGTCGTCGGGACCTGGGAGGGAATCGAACCTGGAGCCGTCACAGGGGGACTTCCGGATGGGTGTGTGTGCGCCTTCGAAGTAAAAGCACGCAAACGTTCAGGTATGGAAGCACATTGCTGCCATACCTGAAAAATAAAATGGATCACTAAAAGAAATGTTTATTGTTGTATGTTTTTCACGTTATAACAGGTAGATTCATGTTAATGAGACTGTCCTATAATGAAATGTTTTGTTATATTGTAAAAAGCTTATTTTTGTAACAATAAACAATGAAGTCCCAAAAGATATATTTTTTAATTATGCGTGCAGAAGATATTTATTTAAGGTGTTTGGTTTTATTCACTCAGATGCACACAATCACCATATTTGTGCCATAGCTAGAGGAAACTAATAAAGTTTTATTTTCACCTGTGTCATACAATGAAATGCTTGTTGCACAGAGACACAGGATTGTCAGGAATCATTTTCTGAAGGAAAACAATCATAATATGTAAGAAATTAACGAACTCTTAAAAGCTATAAACACAACTTAGTGTTGTCTTCGAAGCATCGGCTAGTCATGTCTTTACCAGGCCGATATTAACTCTGTGTGCACACAACTTTTGTATCCTGTGTGCACAAGATACACATGTATAATCTTTTGGGACTTCAGGGGCTCAGTAAGGTGTTTATGTTAAAGTTCTATGCAAACATTCAGGCGTTGAAGTGCATTTGTGCCACACCAGAAAAAATAAAAATGGATCAGTATCCCGATATAACGTGAAACGTTTGCTGTTGTAAACCATGATTAACGTCAAACAACACAATACACACAGTGTTAAAATCCCAGGCTGAGGCGCAGCCTGGGATTTAACCGCCGTCCCCACACTGGAAGTTTCTAAAGAACCTCATTCACTGGCCAAGTGAAGCCACCTCACTGGTGACAGATTGGTTTAATCAGGGTAGAGCTGGAGGAGAGACAAGAGAAAATCAGGGACAAAGAACGGGAACAATCAGCCAAGTGTCTGTTCACTGATGCAGAGTGAAGAGAATCAAAATGGAGTTCTGTTGAACATTGTGTCCAAAGAAACATCCTCTGGCTATAGTCCTAATGCTTTGACGGCGACGGTGGCAGAACTGCTTCAATTTGTACAAACAGAACAGTGAGCAGGGACTGTAAACATGTGGCGTGTGCAAAGAAACAGTACAACCTTTGATTCGCAAGATGCAGTCAAGGAAACATACGACCTTCTGTAAATGGTGCTTTAAAAATGTTTTACAAAGATCATCAATCTTCAGATGGAACGAAATGTGTCCTGACATCTTCACCTGAGGCCATTATCTGGGTTCACACATCCCACATCAGGGCAATCCTGCAAAACAGAGACTAGAGACAATCAGACGTTAATCCACCGCAGTAGAGACTCTGACTCTCGAGTATTATTTTCTTAATCTCAGAATAACTGCATCTTTAATGTGAATTTAAACCCGATTCATTGTAAAGGCTTCATTTCATAGTGTAATAGTGCATTATTGTTATGCAACATTACACACAGATACAAAGGGGATTATCTGAATCGGGGGAAGATTAGCTATTCTCAGCTAAAGCCATGAAAAGAACCCAGAATCCCAGCACTTAAGATAATGCACGGTCTGCAAAACAAACAGTGTGAACAAATGGAAAGAAGACCGAATAGTCGTGTGAAGGTGGAGGAGGAAAATGGCAGGAGAATCGGTCGTGAGCTAGAATGTATCATTCTGGATGTGAGGGGTCAGTAAAGAGTCATGTTAGAGGAAAAGGCTGGAGGTATTTTTCTTATTGTTTAAATAACGGAAACAAACTAGAAGTCTCTCAGGCTTCTCCAACCAATTAGGTGCAAATCTTTGAAAATGATTTACAAATAAGCGAGAAGCTGACCTCAGTAAAGCTCGAACCTCCGTCAAGGCCCAACAGTCCCCTTGTGAAACCACATTTAAATTTGGAGTCGTCCTCAAGTGGCCACTTGGTGAACTGCACCTTTTTTGGCACTTCAGCATTGGCTCCATTTCTCATCCCCGGAAGCTGCAGCATAAAAACAACGTGGTTCCACTCATAACACAAGCGAGTTGTCGGAATTGAATTATTTTTGGTTTTTGGCATTTTCACACGATTGTTTATCGATGAGTAAAATGTCATAACCAGCCGTATTCTTTAAGCTCTACAGAAGAACCATGCCACAGTTCCTCATTATGGAGTAAATAACAAAAAGGAGTAAACGGCGTATTTTAAACATTTATTGAGTATCATCACAGACACCAAGTGAAAAGGCCGTGTGGACTCAGCAGCTGTTACAGAAACAAAGAAGGCACAGTTGTATATGCAAGGTGCTGTCATACAAAGAAGAGCTGCCCCTGAACACTGCAGCTCACAGGTGAACTGAGTGTTCTGAGCCAGCTCCCTTGTTATAAAGTCGTACATTAATATTTTGTATGTACTGTGAATACGATTCTGAATTTCCTTTACTCGTAAAACATTCTGGAGTCTGTTTTGGAAAAATACAAAGTAATATAAAATATATATTTAAAAAAAAAAAGAAGCTAACAAACAGAACTCTGTTACTGTGCAGTACCAATCAAGAGGCTTCATCGTGCATTCACGCTGCTTAGCAACACAATCAGCAAATCAACGATCCCAGCAGAGTTGTGTCGCTGCTTTCAGACACGCACTGAAGTCTGAGCATTTTCCTGAAATGTTCTAGAGTGGTGGTACGTGAGAAGCCAAATGTCTGAGTCAGTTGCTTCGCACATTTCGGACAAAATGTCAAAGTCAGTCCATGTGAGAATACTGCAAGAAAATTTCCGGAAAAATCACGAGCGAGCGAGCGAGCGAAGGAGCGGACGTGTTGACGACGTTTCTAACACGAGACAGATGCAAAACTGGAGGAAAACAAATATCTTCGTACACATTGACACTGACGAAGAGTTGAACTTGGAAAGACGACGAGATTCAAGAGCTTTTGGCAAAAGGGGCGGAGGTCGATGTGCAAAAACAATTTCGGCTGCGATACACAGATGTTACTACGCCCGAATGTTACAGATGTTTTCCTGTTGTTGTGAACGTATCGGACCCAAACAGTCTCCAGCTAAGTTTCTTCATATTAAACTCCAGAAAACCTTTTGTGGAGTTAATCCCCGAAAACGTCTTAACTGTTGCCAGATTTAAAAAATGAACAATTACGCCAGTGTCAGTGCAACACGTCCATTTACGAACTTTTCCGAGTACTCGCGAGTCAGAGACGGATGTCGACGCGTCATTGCTCTGCTGACGTCACGTTGTCTCACGTCAGCAGGTTGGGTTTCACGAATAATTGTCGGCGATAGTTACACAGAGCGAATCTGTAGAATCCTCTCTGCAGCTGCAGCACATTCGAACGCTGGCCAGAAGAAGGCTGCAGATGCAAATTGATCATTCTCACAGATTTAAAGCTTTACGAGAAAAAGGATTTTGGGGTAGAACAAATTTGCTTTTTTGACGAGTTAATGCTGTTGCAATGAGCTCGTATTCATGTGGTGACAGCCCTGCCCCCCCCCCCCCCCCTCCCGTATCTACTAATCCCCAATGAGTGCTTGCAGCTTGCATGTGTTAACATATCAAAAACAATATTTGTGTGCGACGCCAAAGCAGCAGATAAAGTGACAAACACAAATGTCTCCACCCCGCAGTCGCTCAGCACAGAACCGTCCACCGTCCGTGCTGCTTGCATTGACGGCGCACGTCGGAAGGAGGTTGTCGGAGGTTTCACTCGGGACTTTACTTCACGCTGACCACCGTCGTGCTGTGAATGGACTCCATGACAGCGGCCAGGCGGCTGCACAGGTCGTGTGCCTGGTTGACGTGCACTTTGGGGGGGTCCTTGAGCACGACGGCCTCCACTGCGCCGTCCAGGACCCGGGGAAGCAACTCGCCCAACTTCACCTGCAATGAGTCTGCAAACAGAGGAAGAATACAGTTAAAATGAGAAGCAGCTAGAGAGTAGATTCCAGGGGTTTTGTTTGAGTTGAAGATTTGTTTGTTTTAAAACAGCAGTGGGGAATGTCCACATTTCTCAATACAGCAATTTATTGTTTCTGCAATTAAAGGAAATACAGATAATAACTAAAATGTCCTTCAGGGAGGTCGCGTGTGGAAGTCTGTGTGTCTGAATTAATGCAACACGCATAAAGACTGACTGACGCAAACCTGGGAAACTGTGAGTAGCCTCCTCATCATCATCATCATCATCACATACTACCATTTGACATCAGACCAAAAAGCTGTTCCAGCCATCGCATTAGAGATATTAATGTGATATATGTGTTATATTGAAGGATGACTACATCCCTACAAATCTACTAATGTATGTTGGGAAACCTACGACAGTAAATTGCAGAAACAATCCACCGTAAGGTCATGAGGTGTTTAAATGAAACTCAGCTTTGAGCCTATTTGGTGGAATAACAGATGATTGTCGGTACATTTTTTAAAACCACGTGCTCATGTGTTCATTCAGCTGGTCTCACCCTCCATGTCCTGGCCCAGGCAGCAGCACCACTGGCTGCGGATGCTCTCCGTGACGTCCCGATCTTCCTGCGATAGAACCAGGTCCCGGCTCATCAGGTGAAGACAGGGGATCACGGCCTCGTCCATGATGGCGACGCCCTCCTCCACCTTGCTCTCCTCGCCGCTGCAGAACAAGCGTGAGGCGCTCTCGTTCAGCGCCTGGAGGAGGAGGAGGAGGATGGAGAAGGTGTTTTTATTAATGTCGCAAAGTTTCTCCTGCATTTTCCTGTAGTGTTTTATATTTTCATCGTGATTCTGATGCGTCACATTAATGAGATGTTGCTCCACACAGCGAACGTGAGAGCTGCTCGACTCACAGTGAGGCATTTCCTCCTGTAAACCCCAATCAGCGACTTGTCCACGCCTCGTTTCTCTCCGTTCTTCAGCAGAGTGGAGTTGGTCTCGTACGCATGAGCCAGGTAGTTCAGTGCCTCCCGCATCCTGCAACACACACGCACACACACACACGCACACCACACACACACACACACACACACGTAAGTCAACACAAGTATCATACAACCAGTCCCAGTTTTTTTTATACACATGTAAATCATCAACAGAGTGTAAATGTAAATTTTCAGTCCTAAAACATATAATTCATTTATATACATCAATATTATTTAAAATTGTCGTTGCTAACTTTATTAACCAAGAAATGAGAACATTATTAGTTATATTCCCTTCTTCATAAACAAACCTTTAAACTGTTGTTTTTATCTCTTCATTCTTATACAGACTGAATATCTCAACATTTCTATTTATAGAATGAATATCGAATTAGCAGAAGTGATGCGATGTGACAGTTGGTGGTCAGGTGGAGCGGCAGTGACACCTACTTCCCGTGCTGGTAGTGCTCCAGGCCGGTCAGCAGGTACACAAACACGGTCCTGAACAGCCTGTAGTCGTCGTGCCACTGCTGCGAGAGAGCAAACACACAACAAGCCACAGTTTGTTTCCTGTCGTTGCATCACACTGTCGAGCTGCAGCTCCCTTTGTGTTTCTGCCTCCTCGAATTCAAGCTTCTATTCTTTGTACTAGGGAACAGGCCAGGCTTTTACTGCTGCTTGATTCTTCTATTTTTAACCTTAAACAGACATAAAGACAATTTATTTGTCTTACAGGGATATGGCTGGAAATCTTAAATCCCATAAAAAGACCAAAATAAACTTTTCTTAATACTTTACACTTCCTCAACCTGCCTGTGACACTGTGCTTCATAACCATTAGTTCCTAGTAAAGCTTTGGATACTTTCTGAGAAACTACTACGACTTCTATTGGGTTCGAATCCCAGTTTGGCCGGGTTCTCTCTATTTGTATGGGTTTTCTCGGCGCCAGCCCCCCGTCCCACCACGACCCTTGTTTCTATAGCTGTTCCTGAACTAAGCAAACAAAGAAAACAACAATGACAAGTTAATTTCCCGTGTAATTAATGCAAAAATAATTCATCCCTTAAAAAACTGCCCCCCCCAGAGCAAAGTGGGATCAGTTAACACTTGATTCTTTCAGGTGATAGACGGTACCAAGTATTCATCCATGTCCATGTCGTCCGGCTTGATGAGGCGCAGCTTGGCCCGGGCTTCCCTCATGATGCTGATGGCCCTGCACATGAAGCACATGAAGAGATCAGACACTTTCACACTGCAGCTGCACGTCTCTGCTCTGGACACTAGGTGGTAGGATAAGCTTATTTTTAGTGAGGAGCTGCTGCTGTGAGTAAAACCATTTTACTTTAGTCACTCACCTCTGCTACGTGTAGATATTGTACATGGTCAGGGCTATTTAATATCTGTGTAATACCATGTGCAATTTTTTTTACATTATATATATTTGACAATACAATTTAATATATCCTTATGTCTAAATGGCATGTTTACTTGTTCATCACTTTTGCACTGATGCTTCTTATTTTTCTTTTTTTGTCACTGAAACATTTGTGGGACTCTTCTCTTCTTAATATTCTATTTTACTTATATATTATCATCTTATATCTTTTATCTTAATCACCGGATACTTTTAATCTCACAACGTATTTTATTAAACGTCCAACAGAGGTTTTTCTCCTTGATTTTAGGGTTTGTGATTCCTTCCAAGATGTAGCCAGTATATTATCTGTTCTCTCATTTTTGAATACTTTTAAAAACTCATTTTGGCTTTGTCTGATGTTTGTGTGCACCTCTCGTCGAAGCTCAGGTTCCGGTCGGTGAACTGCTCCAGCAGCGTCCTCTCGATGATGCGCTTGGGCGCGTTGTTCTGGAAGAAGTAGACCAGAGCGTGCTGCAGACGAGGATCCTCCTGGGGCGTCGTCTCCTCCTGGGAGAGCTCAAACAAGCGGCAGTACTCCTCGTGGAACGCCTGAGGGAACCAGTGGGACATGTTCAATATTTCAATGAGAAAACATGAAACAGCATGAAAACACATTTGATTTGATCCAGTCTCGTCGTGACCAATAGACCTCATACGGGACTGAACACTAGCTTTGTTAACTGAGTGAAGACGGATATTTAACTTTAATCTCATCAAAATACACAAACAAGCAAATTGTGCCTTTGGGCTTCAACACAAGTGAAGGGAGCAAATAGATATTTAATATTTTTAATGTGTACTTTCTGTGTGGTCTATAAAATGGGAGATTATCATCAAAAATAATACTGTGGTATATAGAAATTCTTGTCTTATTGAAGGAAATCTTTCAGAGGCTATTAATAATGTTGATAATTAATACAGTGTTTGCTGAGGATTATTAACGAGGAAATCTGCAGCTGAGAATTCAAGAAAAAGGGATTAAATTGTAGCCTTTTGTAATATTAAATATCTAATGAGTATATTTTCGAGGCACATACATATTTAAAACTGCAGAGTGGTTTACTTCAAAGTGAAATCATGGGGTGATTTTGTGAAACTGATCAAACCTTGATGAGGCCGGCCTCGGGCCCTCCTTGTCGAAGATGTATCGGGCCTTGGCTATGGCCATAATGACGCCCTGCATAGCTGGAGTCAGCATCATCTGGGAAAAGAGGAAACAACGGAGAAGAGAAATGAAATGAAAGAGAAACTGGGCGGCAAACTGACGACTCACTACCTTAAAAAGACAAAACAACTTCCTGTCCTTACCTCTTCATTGTATCCATCAGCATCAGCCCTCACCATGATCCTGCCCACGTTGGGGATCTCCACCTCTGACACCTCGTCCTCGGTCTGCCGCTGCCTCGCCGGCGGGACGTCCTGCTGCTGCGTCTCCTCCGTCTGCTCTGCTTCCTGTTCAGGGGCGTCTCCGGGGGCCTCCGTCTCGTCTTCAGCTTTAGAGCCGAGGTCCGTCACCTCTGCGTCGTCCGCATCCACATGGAGGTCAGGGGATGTCGGGTTTCTGAGCTCGGCTTCGGGGTCAGGGGTCTGTCAGAGAAAGATTTAAAAATTATTATGAGTTCGATGGAATTATGTTGTCTTCAGCGTTTAGTGAACCTCTGGACACTTATTACAGGACTTAGGCAGAGTGGCACAGCTTCTCTGTATCTACACAATGAATATATCTGAAAAACATCAGGTCAAATAAAGTGAATGCACTTGAAACACTGCAGCTTTTTACAGCTGGAAATACACTTAAGGAGGAAAATTCACTCACGTGTGATACATCAATGTGTCAAGTGCTTTACAGTCGCTACCTTAATTAAATTACCTTAAAGCCATCTGATGGAGCAACTTACAACAAATCCTACATTCAGGAAGATTAGAATCAGTTCTGTTGACATTTGGTCGCAGGTGGTGATTTCAACTTAACAGTTTGTCTGTCAGCAGGATCCAGATCAGAAGCTGGACGAGGGAATGTTTTTGAAGGAGGTGTCCTGTGACATCTTGAACAATTTCCCAGGATGAGTTTGTTGTTTCTTATATCTATTTTTATATATTCAATGTTATTTGTGTATCTGGACAAGTTGCTGAGTGTAAAACAACAAATCAGTTGATGTCTGTAATTACTCGTGACCTTTAATCCATCAGTAAGTTGCGCTGCACTCGCTGCCTGACATTAAGTTCAGATTTCCATCGCTATGCTAAGAGGTGAAACACAACCCTTGACCCAGATATACACAATTATTTTTGTGGCCTGGAATGTCTGACCCACATCCAACAGAGGGGTCAAACAGACGGGAGGGGTGTCGCTGAGGTGACCACCTGACTCTGCGGCTCCTTCTCAGCTGAAGTGGAGCTCTGACCGGGCCCCGGGGCGTCGGTGTCCGTGACGGCTGCAGTGCTGCTGTCGTCGGGCTGGAGGCCAGGGCTCTGCGGCGGGGGTGGGGGTGGGGGTGATTGTGTTGACTCTGATTCTTCTGGAGTCAAAGAGAGTGATGAGAGAGGCTGTGAATAAACACATATGTTCCTACTGGAAAGCTACTTTCGCTTCCAGGATGTTGAAATGTCCTGCACCAGGCTAGTTACAGTCATTTCAACACAACAGCTGACCTTCAGGCTTCTCTCCGGGTTCGGCCTCTGGATCCTTCTCTGCTTCTGGCTCTGGTTCTGGCTCCTCAGCGGCTCCCTGGTCCTCCTCCTCCTCCTCCTCCTCCGTGGAGGGTCCTGACTGAGGTGCTGGCTCAACAGCCGTTTGCTGGACGTCATCTGGACCGGGATTTGGGATCTCGGCAGAAGCGGTGGTCTCACCCTGCGGCGCGGCCGTCTGGCAGAACTGCTCCTCCCATTCGTTGAGCTCCTGCTGGAACCAGCGGTTGTCTTCGTGGACGTAGCGCCGGAGGACGGGCGGCAGGGAGTCCATGCCGTGCAGCATCTGGCCTGTCTCGTCATCTGTGTCTTCTAGGTAGATGTGAGGAGGGGTTAACTTACTCAAAAACCAATATATGACCTATATTTACTATCCTCATGTGTATATATACAAACAGACTCTCAGGTTTGGCCAAGTCACACACCAGCTCCCACCACTGCGTACGGTATTGCTGATTGAAAAGCACATGGCGGTGTACCTGTAATAAGGTGCGGTAGCCTGTCGTCGATGTACATCAGGCAGTAGGCGCTGGCGTTGGTCATGCCCCCGAACGAGTCGCGCTCCAGCTCCTCCCACGACGACTCGGTGATGCAGATGTCGTTGTACTTCATCCAGCGCTGGTTGGCGTGGTCGTAGATGTAGGCCCAGTAGTGGCCCGCCGACGCCTGGCCCTCATGGACGAGCACCGCGTGGAGTCTGTAGGGAGCCTAGACACCAGTACAGTGATAATACTGAAGGTTAAAGCAGTGATCTGATTGGTTCTTCTTATTACATGACGTGATTCTCTGTTTCTCCACAGAGATCGAGATAAATCCACGTTCCACAGCTTCTGTGTGTGTGTGAGAGTGGATGAAGTGTACGTCTCACCTGACAGAGACTGTTGTCTGAGTACATGCCCTCCAGCTTCTGACTGAGCCTGTCAATGCTGGCCTGTAGCTCTGACACACGCACACGCACACCCACACGCACGCACGTTCACACACACAACAAACAAAAACTGAGAATTAGTATATTACACAT
Organism: Reinhardtius hippoglossoides; assembly: GCA_006182925.3. Lineage (NCBI taxonomy): Eukaryota > Metazoa > Chordata > Actinopteri > Pleuronectiformes > Pleuronectidae > Reinhardtius > Reinhardtius hippoglossoides. The sequence goes on from CM031684.1 coordinate 20,540,067, forward strand.
ACAGCTCAGTGAAAATGTATTTCTTTAGCAGCATATCTTATTCCTTTACATATTCATATTTCGGCAAATTATCCAGATGTGGGGCTACTTTACATTATCTTACATTACTCATATCGTTTTATACCTTATCTTATCTTACATTACTCATGGGGCACCGCACCTTGTCTTATATCGCTCATCTCATTGTCTCGTATCATATCGTTTGAGAATTTCTCCAACTGCTACTCAACTGAGTACGACTCAACTCGACACGTCACATTTTATCGTTGTCTATTGCCCGGGACGGCCGTGAGTCGCAGGCCGCTGAGAGACAGCCTGAACCGGTTATTTATATATTCACACACCGGGTATTTTCAAAACCAGGTATTCTGCTGGAACAAAGCGCAGTGAAGGAGGCGCCTTTGGCAAATCTTCAACTCGCTGCTGTTTTATCAGAGATTGATCGTATTCTGCTCCATCTGTTGTCGCATGTTAACGCGGCAGAATTAAATATATCTTTTTATTAACCATCTGATCGGCCCTGTTTCTGTCAATTAAAAGCAAACTCTAAAGTCTAATTGTAGAAAACCTCTTCAGCGCCATCAAAACAGAGATACAAGGAGATACAGGTTGATGCCTTTCATATCTAGAACAAAGCCCATGAATCAGAAGTGAATAAGCACCGTGATAATTGTGTTGGTGTGTATTTGCATCAGAATACCATTGATGTCATTCTCTACTTCGGTCCTCCAGCGCTGTAGGCAGTTCTTAACAAAGTGGAGCTCCTCGTCGGTGATGCTGTGTGGGGCAGGGTGCGGGGGGCAGTCCACCGGGTGTCTGCACTGGGTGAAGGGCTTGTATATGGGGGTCCGCTGGCAGCTCGACACGCTGGACACCAGGCCCTCGGAGGAATCTGTGTCTTCTGGTTCACTGAGGGCAACAGAAACATGGGTGTGTAATTATTAAGCTTTATATAAAGTAATTATGTGCAATACAACCTGTTGTTCTGTTTTAACCACTTTTCTGCCTATAAAACTCCTTGAGCTGCTTTTATGCTTTGATATTTATATAAATTAAGTTTATATTAGAATGCAAGGAAATGTTGACAATGTTTTGTGTTTTCTTATTTGCCTTTGTGTTTTGTGTTTTGCACTTGAGGGACAGTTTTCTCTAGATTCCAGGGAACGAATACAAAAAATGACCATATTGCTATCACTTGTAAATATGAACTGTAAATATTCCAACTTGTAACTACTGTGAGAAGTCCTATCAAATACTTGTGTGTTCAGTGCCTTGTACAGTTTTCTGGTTCACACCCGTTCTCTCTGGATGTGGGTTCACTGGGGGGGGGACTTGACGGAGTCGGTGAAGACGCAGCCAGTCTCAGGTCTTCGGCCGGGGAAACACTTGTGGGCTTGGTCGTAGCAAACTCCAGCACAAACTGCAGCATGTCAGCCAGAGGATACTTGGTCGGTCCTGAGCCGTAGTTTTTGTAGCTGTGAATGAAGACGATTAGAGACGATTCAATGATTAGATAAACTGACGTCAGATCTCTTTAAGCTTTAGCGACGAACGCACCACTCAAACTTCTGTTGAAGGACTGCAAGTTGCTCCTTGAGTTTCTTCACTTCCCCTCTCCTCTCATGGGTCTGGTCTATGTTTTTGTGAAGATATCTGTAAACCAATAATTGATCAGTATTTAATATTTGTTAAAATTAATTAATTCATACAGACATGTTTTTATCCTCCATTCTACATTGATAATACACTGAGCATTTGAATAACAGCTATATTCTTATTGTAAGTATATTCTCTTCAGCCGCGAGTCAAACAGAATACATTTACTCTCTATGTTATATTATCTGCACAAAGCTCACCTGTCCATGTAAATGATTTGTGGGAACTCCAGTTTCTTGTGTATCTTTTCAGGACGACCGAGCTGAGTGTTGAACTCAAATCTGGACAATTCAAACGTCAGGACCGGCGGCAACTTGTTGAACCATCTCTGCAACCGGGAGAAAATACAAATCGTCTTAGCACAGAATCAGATTTTCACGAACACTGGATGAAAAGTCAAAGAAGGTAGAAACTAAGCTGCTGTGGGGGTGATGAAGACGTTCACCTCACGACCAGGTGTAACGCTGTGTTCTGAATGCAGTGATTCAATCTCCCTCTCGACCATGGCTCCTTCTAGACATTCATCCAGGTTGTTGAAGCCGTTGACTTGAAGGGGATACTGACCGAACTGCTCGGTGTTGCATAGCGTCTTACCTACAACAGAATCACAACAACCGTGAGTGGCCGAGATGAAAACGCAGATTGATTACGGCAAAACTACAAAACCACACCTTCATGTTTTCTTTCTGTTACGAAGGTGCCGTAGAAAAGCTGGACCATGGGGTTTTTCTGTTTGTCCTCTGCGTTGCTAAAAGAAAAACACGACATTATGTTTATGAATCAAATGAAGAATAGTCATTAAACATGTCTGAGGGTGTCATCAGCAGAGAACTTACTTTCCACTGGCAGCCAGTTGAAATGCGTCCTCCAGCCAGTCAAGCAGCTTGTGGGAAAACTCGCTTACATCCTAGAATAAAGACATTAGAAAGGAAAAATTCTCCTTATACTCCGTTTATATACGGAGGCTGCCATGTTTTTTACAGTAGCCCAAACTGGACAAACTAAACCTTTTGAGTTTTTATGACAACTGAAGGTTTCCACAGGTTCTCTTTCATGTCTGGAAGGTGAGGGTGAGGTGAGGGGTGTTCAGCTGAAACATGTAACTTCACCACTAGATGTCACTAAATACTACACACTGAACCTTTAATAAAATGCTGTTTACATGACAGAGTCTTAATCAGACCATTATAATGTCAGATCATTGGTGTCCATGTAAACGTAGTCAGTGTCTTTAACCCTAAGTCTCGGTGGTAGCTCAAGAAAGGAAATGAAGACTGTGTATATCTTCCAAAACAAATGTAAAATCCTCACTGCTTGTTTAAAAATATGTGAGGGAAGGATTTAAAAAAAAATTATATTGTGATTAAATATCCCGATGATCTAACACTCAGGTGCTGACATACCCGCGCGGTGATAACAAGGTGCTGCCAGACACGCACCCTGCCTCCTGAGAAACAAGCCCCCCTCGGCACGTGGGAGGTTTCGAAGAGATGTTTTGGTAAATGACAAATACAGCATGTGTGTGTTGTACCTGTTGGGCCTCACTGCTCCTGAAGGCATCTCGCAGTAACTCCACGGCAGCAGAGGGATCCACGAACCGGCGGGTGGAGCCGAGCATGAGGGCGAACAGGCAACGCAGCTCCTGCATGAACGCGATGTTCCTCTTGTCCTAGAAACACAGAGTCAGAGATTCAAACTTCAACCCTGTGCCGGCTGAAGTCGTGTGAAGAAGTTCTGATTTACTCACTGAGTGGCTCTTGCACTTCTCCAGGAGTCGCTCAGACAGATGGTAGTTGAGAACCAGCCTCCGGAACACAGGCAGGTGGAACAGAGACTAGAACAAAAAGGAATGCAGGAGCATTAATCCTTAATAATCCAGTTTTATAGTCAAACCACGGATTTTAGTCTAATATATCATTAAATACATGTAAAAAACAAACATAATTAATACGACAAAATTGGGTATACAAAAAAGAGCAGATGTGTATTGCACATTAAAGAGAGTGCAGCTTTACACTCAGCTGTGGAGCTCATCACTTTATCAAGCGGTAAATTAGTAAATGATCTGAATGAGATATTCAAAATTGACTCCAATTGCTATTAAAATCACATTAAAAGTTTCCTTCGACCTCATAAATAAACAGTGTTTTATTCTTCCAATTTCCAGATTTAAAACTACATAAATGATTTAGTTTTAAGGATAATAGCTGCGCACACATGCCCTGCCACTAAAAACACGATAAGCTAAACACATTAATACCTGTCAGCTCGTCTTATTCGTCATGTGGGTCCGTGAGTGGAGCCTCTGAGCACTTATGATATATTTTTCCGTTTGTGTGGGAAATTCAATTACTGCTTATCTCAGTTTTACTGTAATTTATACCACAAAGGATAATAGAGGGATAATGAACTGACAATTGAATCATGTGGTCACTCAGTCTAAATCTGATAGTGTAATTACTTTGTTGAGGGAGACGGCTTTATCAAGAGCCGGGCTCTGTTTGACTTGTAAACAAAGATGTCAGTTAAATTTGCATTCAAACTACAACGCCCTCGATTTCTCATTTCCAGACGATAACCTCTGTCCTGAGAGGGTTCGACGTCTCGATCGAAGCAGAAGCACGTTTGAGTTCAACAGAGACAAATAGCCGCCGTCTTCTCGTCGTCCATTTCAGGCTCGGACTCGGAAGTGCTCCGCTCGCTCCATCATCGCGTCCCTCGCTCTTTAATCATCCACACGGCCTGAGCCGCTCGATGAGGCTCCGGTTTCTGCCGAGCCACCTGATAGGTCCGACTAACTTCAGTCGGGAATGGACTTTTAATAGAATTAGCAGCTCAGAAAAAAAATACTGTAGATGTGAAGATTTCCACACACTCGTTTTCCTTATTTCGTTTAATTTTATTAGCATGTTATGAGTTGATGATTTAGGATTCAGTGCTCTCACTTTAAAAGCATGAAGACATCAGTCGATATGAGGCCTCACACATATATCAGTATCAGCGTTCATGTTTGCTGATTTTAAAATTGTGTTTACTTTCTCAATCAAAGTTCTATATATTTGGTTGTATTTTCTTTTTATGTTTAGTTATTTACAATTTATACTATTATAATAATCCTTGTCATAAGGGTTTGATAATGACATCTTGGGAATCACTGCAAATTTATAATTTTTTTAATATTCATATATATGTTGACTAATAGATCGGTATCAGAAATGTTTTATCCCTGAATATCTGTCTCAGCATCAGCCCTCATATTCATATTATTCATATTCATATTGGTTGAGCTCTAGTAGTTTGTAAAAGACCAAAAGTCTGTTGCTACCTGAAAACAAGGTTTGACACCTCTGACAGACTAAAGTTAGAAAACTTGGAAGGGAAACAAGTCTATAAATGTTCGTAGAGCAGAATGAGGGAGATATTTAACTCTGTTGGAGCAGGTGGACACTCAGAAGGAGCTCGGTGCACCTCACAGAACATTTCCTATGTGTGCATTGTGTATTTTATCATAGGGTACTTGGGTTAACCCTAATACTTGTACTACCTGTATGACGGCACTGAACCAGCAGGTGTTCCCCACGTTGCGGATGCCCACGGGCATGTCGTCCTGGCGGATCCAGTCTGCAGGGCTGCTCATGTCGCCCTGGGCCTCACATCGTTTCCTCTTCATTCTCGCAGCGTTCTCCACGGCACTGGCCTCCAGAGCCCTGACAGAACATCATGAAGGTTCCCGTTTACAAAAACAGAGATCTGACAACTCTGTTAGACACAGGCTGACGTATTCACATTGGCTGCCCTGTGCACAGGTTGTATAATTAAGTCTCAATCAATTAGATGTTTGATCCACTGTCTCCTGCGAGAACTTTGCTTGAATTTCTAACTTAAATCAAACCAGAGGCAAAAGGTGAAAAAGCACCTGTGAAGTTCTCTCTCCTCCTCCTGGGCGTTGTGGGACTCTTGCAGGCTGAGCTCTATGGCCGCCTGCAACTCATCTTTACGAATTCCTGGAGAAAAATACACAACAACGTGCAACAATCTAGTGTCGGACAATTCTTTTCAACTTTAGGAAACAGAAAATTGAACAATAATAATAACACACTCTAGCATTTGAAAACGTGTGAAACAAGCATTTTTGACTAATCCTAAAGGGTGTAATTGTATATTAATTAAATAGAATTCAGTCAGAATTTTGTGCCAGTCTATTTTGGCCCTTGCTGTACCTTTTGGGCCCTCCCAGGCCTCGTCAGGGGCCCCGGACTCCTCTGGTTCTCCAGGATCCTGAACCTCTGCAGGTTGTGTTGTTAACAGTCCCACAGCATGTCCAACGTCCCCCTGACTGGCCTTTAAGACACGAGACAAGGACAAGATAAAGGAGCTATAGTGTCTGCAGAGGAATTAGCAATAAAATAAAGAAGTATTGCATTACTACATACGATCGACACTATGGAGCTGCTCTGCTCTTATAACATTAATCATTTGATTTTTGATTAATTACAGAACAGCGTCCCGTGTGGCTCGAGCGATGGATTGTCACGACAGTTTGTACGGACGTTCCTTTTTCTCCGCGGCGTGAGTTGTCGTTAAACATCTATTGACCCTTGATGATCTTACCTTCAAGGCTCTGTAGAGAATCTGTGGGTCCTGGATGCCAGTGATCTCCTTCAGCTGGTTGATCAGCATCTCGCTCTGCTGAGGAATAAGATCAGACACAAGGCAAACAACAAGCATGAGATCAGCCACGCGTCTACAAAACTGACATTTGTTTAATGGCACTCGCACAGTTTGGGTTATTGACGGACTGGCTTTGGAAATGCAAGACGCGTCTCCACTTCCTCCCACGATCCATAAACAGAGCCACAATATCCATATATCCATGCATCAGTGCGATGATGAAAGGAACCATGTTAGAGAGAAACTTATTTAACATGGTCTTCGACTTTTTAGTTTGGTCCATCAGCTAATCTAACAGCTGTCATTTCAAATGTTTGACTCAAACACAAATAAAACAGGTTTCCATCAAATAGCAATAGGTTTCCTTGATAATATCTAATTGATGAATAACCCTGTCTATATGACCCTATATGCAACCCAGGTTTAACCCTTTGGGTAACAGGTAGATTTCCCCACATCCATAACTCCCCAACTTACAGTCCACCGTGACTCATGCGAACACAATGTGCCTCATGTGAGAGCTGAAGATAAAAGTAGGCCTCAGTCGTGGCTTGTGACGCACACATGTGTCGACACATCATGGTGTGTGGATGTGGAGCTGAAGGACAAACGGGTGTCAGGACGATGCAGCTTTAAAAAAATAACTGTGGGAAATTACAGCATTAAAAGTAATAGTTTGGGGATTTTGGGAGATTGATTTGCTTTTCACTGGTACCAGTCTCATTCCCGTACACAAGCACATAATGAGGACGGATTTCACGTCCTGGTTCACGCGACTGATCCCTGAAGAAACTGAAGAATCGGTTGGTTGCTTGGATCTGTGCCGTCTCGTTTCCAGACTTTGTGCCAACACTTACTGCACTGACGCAGGGCTTCAATCTTTTCCTTTAACTCAATGCGAAAATACAAATCAGCGTACTTCCCTATTCCTTCGATGCAGTTTTTTGAAGACTTGAACAAAAGTTTGATCAATCAACTGCCCCCCCCCCCCCCCCCCCCCCCCCCCCCCCCCCCCCCGACTTGACAAGTGCATCCTTGACCAAACAGGAATGTATTAATACTTTATATACGTCGTCATCAAATGCAAACTCTCACAGGCCGTCATATGTTTTCACTTCACAGACACAAGGAAGAAATAACACGAGTCTGCTGAGCGAGAGGTGCTATATAAAGCCCCCCCGCAACAGCAGGTGGACATGTCAGGGTCTCTTTCTGACACACACACAAAGACACACACACACACACAGAGACACACACTGGCAAAAGCAAGCCGACCAGACTTATATGGAGCCCGGGGGCTATCTGAGACCCTCTTGCTTAGCCTCTATTTAAAGCGTCTGACATGGATAGCACAGAATTCTGTTTATCATTCCACTCAGCATGCCACCAGAGCTGAGTGACAAAGGCAGTGGGTGTCACTCTCTCTCTCTCTCTCTCTCTCTCTCTCTCTCTCTCTCTCCACACACACACACACACACACACACACACACAGAGAGAGACAGACACACACTTCCTATGTCAATACCAAACAGAAAACACATGATTTTCTTTTGACACCTCATAATTTCTACAGTGTGAGCGAGCGTTCGAACCCCCGAACCCTTTAGCCCCAGTAGAGACTTGGCTTCATGTGCTGTGTGGGGTGGGTGGGGGGGCTGGAATTAGAAAAGGCCTATTGATAAAGTCTGGTCGGATGGAGACAGAGCCCAACGCTGATTTATCTAAATGTTACAGCCTCGAATAACACTGAGACAGAAATGGGATGTTTTACAGCCTGTCGAATTTGTTTTGAAAATATCACAGCCATATTTCATTATATATTCTATAGTTATATATAATGGAATGTGGCAGTTATAAGTTTTAGCCTTATGTGACTATATCTGAAAACATCATGTATTTGCTATAGTCACATATGATTAAAACGTATTAGCACCATATTCAACTATATAAACATCTGTAGAAGATATAATGGAATATGGTTCTGATTAGTTTTGGTCATATACCTGAAAACATCTTTTGATTCTAAAGTTAGCTACTAATTTACGTGTTTGTGATTTAGAGAATAAATGTGTAATAAGATAAGAAGCTAAACTGATTTCAGACAGAAATCCCTGTTTGCTCATCAGCCACATTGGGGACATATATATGGATTTTATTAAAATAAAAGCCGTTTGGTGAATTATATGTGAGCCGAATTTTACAGTGTTAGCTAAATAAACAATATAATAACGTGTCATGTGTTTATAACCTGTGTGGATACAGTTAAATTAAAGTCAAAGTGTAAATGCGGTGTTTTCTGAGGCAGGTCAGGATTCTGGGGGTTAGTGTTGGAGTTCACGTTAGTTCCCTCACGCAAACACTCATGGTTACTTATTGTTACGTTCCCGTCATGCGCTGCGCTCACCGAGTTGGTGGAGTTCTCTCCCTGTTCACTCTGTTCGGTTCTCATCGCGGATACAAAAAAAACCCGGTTTTCCTCCGGTTTTGTCCCAAAGTGTCGGAAGAGATCCGGAGTCAAACCAGCTCCATCCGTCAACGGCGCGAGCGACCCGCCAGCTGCGCGCGCCCACCTGTCAAGGGACACACGCGCGTGCACCGGGACCGTCGCGAGGGGCTGACATCAAGGCGTGCGCGCTCTCGCGACCGGAACGGCAGAACATTTTATTACATTGAAGTAAAAGTAAAGTTGACAGTAAAGTAACGTCGAGTTTACACTTTCTAATCATTCAATACTTTAAATAGATACAATACAAATATTTAATACATACAAACTGTAAAAAGCAAACGGATTTTACAGGATGACATTCTCTTTTCAGAATCAGAAGTATTTATTATAAGTAGGTTTACACCTACCTGGAATTTGCCTTGGCATGGCATAAGGTGCATACAATGAACATAAAAACATAAAAACACATCTTGTCTGTGAAGCAGTCTTGTTGTGATCATAGTCCACAATAGTTGCCACCATTATACACAAAAAATATATATACAGCTGATAATATTTTTAAAATATATAATAACCAAGCTAATAGTCACTGTGGCAATGCTCCTTGCCACGGGGCTCTCCCACACACAGCCAGAGACCGACATGTTGCTTTTAATCATATTTATTAATTAACCAACACAACTTCAATCAAACATAAATCGGACTGGCTTTCCAGCTCAGTCCGGGTGTCTCTCCAGTCTCTCCAGTCTCTCTGAGTCCTCCAGTCCCTCCAGTCTCTCCAGTCTCTCAGTCTCTCCAGTCCCTCCAGTCTCTCCAGTCTCTCTGAGTCCCTCCAGTCCCTCCAGTCTCTCCAGTCTCTGAGTCCCTCCAGTCCCTCCAGTCCCTCCAGTCCCTCCAGTCTCCCCAGTCCCTCCAGTCCCTCCAGTCCCTCCAGTCCCTCCAGTCCCTCCAGTCTCCCCAGTCCCTCCAGTCCCTCCAGTCCCTCCAGTCCCTCCAGTCTCCCCAGTCCCTCCAGTCCCTCCAGTCCCTCCAGTCCCTCCAGTCTCCCCAGTCTCTCCAGTCTCTCTGAGTCCCTCCAGTCCCTCCAGTCTCTCCAGTCTCTGAGTCCCTCCAGTCCCTCCAGTCCCTCCAGTCCCTCCAGTCTCTGAGTTGGTCCTGGGCTAGTCCTGAGGCAGCGCCGACACTGCCTTTTAAACACGAGGACCAATCAGCTAACAGCTCTCCCCTGCGCTGATTGATCCTCTATGAGCAGGTGAGGGTGCTCTCTCAGCCCCCCCACCTCCACAGTCACTAAATGCAGCTTTAACCTTTCCCACCTTTTCGGCCACAACGAAAGAGCCCAATGAACCTCCTCCAAAGGTTCTTCTTCTTCTTCTTCTTAGGCAACTCATTGGTGCCTTCACAGCTAACCTGTGGAGTGCTCCTATCCTCCTCCACACACCTCTGGCATTGCTGTTGAATGAATAAAGAGAACACATACATTTAAATGTAAACTTTAAATATTGAATTCCTGAAATTAATTAACGCAAAAAAGTGTAATTCAGCCTTCTCCACGTTTCTCACTCCGCTGATATTTAGTCCTATTTTCAAATGACTTTGAGAAGCAGTGTTCTTCCAGTATAACTCCTGTCTTTAAGTGTATGAAAAGCTATAGGATGTGATTATGATCAATGATGATATTGATAATATATGGTATTTTTTGTTGTTGATGCGTTGAAGTGTTTTTTTCCCCTCTATGAATACAGAGAACAAATGTAAACTTAAAATGTTCTAAATTATAATTAAAATGTTGAATTTCTTAAATTAACTGATGCAAATATGTGATTATAGTTAAAACTAGTCAAACATTCAGCTTTGTATCATAGACAAACAATATTTAATCACATCTAACCTCGTCACAACACGAACCTGTAAATATAATGTAGCTGATGCAGGAAAACGCCACTTAAAGACTTTTCAGCATCTCGTTCAGGAACATTCACGTTACCAACTGGACTTTATTTCTTTCACACCACTATCTTCATTCGTCTACATCAGGATCTGTTTGTAAATTCCACTGTGAAGAATGAATTTAATCCCAACTTGCTCTCGTCGGTGTCTTAAAATCACCTTTACAACACTAGATAATCCTCTGGAATGAAGCAATAAACAGGCACTAAACAAACCTTTAGGGAGTTCCCTGTCCAGCGAGTTTCATTAATTTACGTATCACATTACTCGGGAGAAGTGGGAAATCAATATCAGTGCAACCAAAGTCTCTGTGCTGCTCCGGCCATTGTAATGTCCCTACGCTCGCTGCTGCTTCTGCTGAACCTGTTCGATCAAACTGGGGATTTTCTTTGTGTAAACATATCAGACGTTTGCATGTGACACCTGGGAAACACCTGGAATCTGGAAGGTTCTAGATTTTTTCCCCAAACCCTCATGTCTCTGGTTTGGCTCATGCTGCTGCTCTCAGGTAAGATGCGTCCTCACTGATATATTTCCTCTATGGTATGAAATATTTATCAGCTGCAGGGTTTCTGTTTTGTGAAATGCTTCTTCAAATGAAGTTATTGTGGTGTTTTCAAATATTTCAAACAAGTGTGTTCTGCATGAATCATTGTTTTTCCTCCTCATATGATTTAAATAGGTCAGTAAGCTGTCAAGATTCAGTTTTTGTAAAAATATTTATTTTTATTTAATCTATTATTTTTCTTTACCACAATTAAACATAATCAATTGCATGTGCATGTAGTAATTAATGCGAAATTGATTCATAGATTCATATTATTGCATAAAAAGTTGTAGAATCATAAAACGATATAAAGTTGATTTTACCTTACACAGTCCTCACAGTCTAATATTAAAAATACAACTTTATTGAGATCTTGCATCCCAGAAATATGACACATGAATCCATACATCCACCATTTTATTAAAGTTTGTTTACCATCTTTATGGATTGTATTGCATTGCATTGAGAAATTGATCAAGACTTCCTTCATCTGCAGCTCATCTGTGTGAATGTGTGCCAGAGAAGCCGAAGCGCTCGGCTCTGAACCAGCTCACCAGGACCCTCCTGAAGAAATACGACTGCGGAGTTCGGCCGGTGCACAACTGGACCAGTACTACCACCGTGTCCATAGACCTCATACTGCAGTCTGTCCTCGATGTGGTACTTCAGGACATCAGTACTTCTCGAACTTTACGCTTTCTCTTCCACTTGTCAGGAAAACTAATATCTTTGAATTAACGCAAGGAGCAAAACAAATGTTTGTGTTGTATTGGAAGTTGTACCGTCTGTCTTGTTGCATCACACAACTTTGACTGCAAGAGGAATTAAGTCAAACTGCTTAATTTCGAGGTCTTGATAATATAAAAAAATATTAACTGAAGGTATATTTTTTCTCTTTTTACCCAGGATGGAAAGACACAGAGCATCACAATAAGTATTTGGTACAGACAGGTATGTGGCCTCTCATCCAAAAACAACCATTTAACTCCTCTATAAAATCCACATTTTATCGTATATATTTTTATATTTATAATGAAAAACAGCTAGATGAGTTCTGAAGTATATTTTCTCATAGAATTTACACTGTAAACGTATAATATCGTGTGTGAATTGGTTATTATTATTGGTTATTAACAAGTTTTGTGAATGTGACTTTTTGTCAATCATGCAATATTGACAGAACACATTGGAGTTTATAATATAGTTTGTAATTATTTTTCTATTTAAATATACTATATATTAATATTTTCCTGCACAATGTCTTGTGTTGTTTGCAGACCTGGATTGATGAGTTCCTGGTCTGGGATCCAGAAGAGTTTGATGGCATCAACGAGATCTCTCTGTCGTCTGATGCGATCTGGATACCTGACGTGATCGTTAGTGAATTGTAGAAACTAGTGAACCTTGTACTTTCAGCACTCATCTGTGTTACCCAGTACTAATGGCAAAAGCACTAATCACTGAATCCTTAGTATGATTTTAAGTGTGAACAAATAAGACTAGACATCAGGATTCAGGCAACTAAACTACAACACTCAGTTAGTTTTTATTATATAGGCCTAAACAAAATGTGTTCATAATATGAGCAACAAGTAAACAAAGACAGCTCTGCTATGTGCCTTGATTTCACAATACAAATCATACTAAACTTTACTGTAAGACACTTTCTAGTGGTCAGCATCAAAAGAGTTTGTGCGACACTAAAGTTTATCTGTAAAAAATTGTTATATTATATGTTTAAACATAAAATAAATGAGCATCAGCAGATCTCACATACTTTAAACTATTATTTGCTGTGATTTAAGTCTTTACGAGTTGATAAATAACAAATAAATCACTAGGAAACAGTTAAGTCAACTAAAAGGCTCAATCACATGCAAAAGTCTTTTCCTTTTTAATTAATTATTTAGAAAATTGTAATATAAGAAATGGCCTTATCCATCGTTTTTTGGTAAATATACTTTCTGTTAAATAAATCTTACTAAAAAAGAATCAGTTAAATGTGAACTGTCCTAAAGTCGCCTGTAATAAACACAAGTCATGATTCCAAAATGGCCGTTAAAGTTTCATTCGGCGTGTCTCATATTCCAGCTTGTTTTCCACGTCTCATCTTACCTCCCCCCCCCCCCTTCCTCCATGTGTGTCCCCAGTGTGAACGCTGGGAAGTCCCCACCGATCCCCTACGTCTACGTCAACTCCTCTGGCTCGGTGAAGAACTACCGACCCATGCAGGTGGTGCTGGCCTGCAGCATTGAGATGTACGCCTTTCCGTTCGACAAGCAGAACTGCAGCCTCACCTTCCGCAGCTGGCTTCACTCAGGTCTGTGTGGAATGAGTGATGGAAAACACATTCAGGTTACATGTCTTTATGTTTGCAAAGCAGAGATTTCACGCCTGCAGTGGTTAAACTAGGATCCCATTTTATTTATTTGTTGGATTAAAGTATTTGATTTGTTCTGGTTCTCATTTTGAGAGCTTACCTCCTCCAAGGCCCCATGAAACCACAATTACATTGACTAGATCCCGATTTCTATTTGTATCCTCGCCAAATTGCACACTCATAGATATCATTCCCCCAAATATTGCTAATTTGTTGGTTAACACCACGAATAATTCCCTGGGAACTGGAAAACAAAAAAAAGCCCAATCACGCAAATGTTACAAAATTCCTGGATCTGCCCTTTTGTTCGGATCCACGCTAAAATGGAATGGGCTCTTTTCTTGCCCCGTCTCTCATCCTCTCACCAAGTTAAATACAAATCTGTGACACCGTCTTTCACAATACATCCAACCACAACCAAACCAACCAACAACCAACCAACCAACCAACCAACCAACAAATTCAGGGGTGAAAATGAAAGAGAAACATCCCGAACCTTACAGGAGCTTGTTTTTGTCAATGTTTTTCTTCTTTCATTAGAGTTTAGTCAGTTGTCATGAATTTGGTTAAGATTAAGACGTAAATGACACTGCTAAATCAGCAGGGGTCATCAGGAGCTACAGCAAAGTAAGAACCTACCCTCACCCTGACCAGTGTGAGGAACACTGCAGTATCTGGCAGGAAACCAGACACACAAATCCTGCCTGGCAACCAAAGTGATCAACCTAGTTTACCCTGCATCTTTTGTTTTTAACCCTTCGACATCTCTCTCTCTCTGCAGTGAAGGAGATAGACCTGACTCTGTGGAGGAGTGCAGAGTCCATCGCTCATGATCAGGGACAGTTCATGAATGACGGAGAGTGGGAACTGCTGTCCGTCCCTTCACGCTACTGGCAAATCCACCAGGACCAGACGGACTACGCACACATCCAGTTCAATGTACGTCTCAGTTGTGCAGGGCTGCATTTGTCAGGGAATGATGGAGAAACGTGACTTTAATCGAATGCTAACGTGTGTAATTGTGGTGCTCTCCAACAAGCCACTCCTAGTGAGCGAGTAACTAAAGTGTGATTGTTCATCGGTGGGTGAGCCCTCTGTGGGTTCCACCCCCTCAACCCCTCGAATTGCAAAGCACAGAGCAACTGGCCGTGACCTCCATGGATCGGACTGGTGGGCTAATGCCAAGTGATGAGGCGGAGGCTGTTTCTGGCAGGAAAAGAAACAGAAACAGAGAGAGAGAGAGGGGCTGATAGACAGGGGGGAGGGTGAGCCTCCATAATGAGACTGTCTCAGCGGCTGCCTGATCAATGGACTTCTTGTACGTGGTGTGGGGGGGGGGGGGGGGGGGGGGGGGGGGGGGAGGTGCAGGTGGAGCTCAGGGAGGTTTATTTATTCAGCTCCAAGACCCAAGGAGGCTTCTCGGTAACGGTGCACTAGTGTAATGGCTCATTTGGATTTTGTTAGTGGTAATTTAGTAAGAGTACATTATATGCATATGTTTATATATTACACCACATAATGCAATTAACACCATGCACATGCTACTCCTTAGTTTCAACTTTAGGTTTATTGAGCTTTTAATGAAGTTCAATAAAGCAAACAAATGAGATGAAATATTTAAAAAGTGAAAGAATATGTAAAAAAAAATATATATAACAGATGTATGATATAAATAATAAATAAAATAATACAATAGAATAATAATATCAATATGTATAAACATTTATGCATACATTAAAATGGCATATTATACACAGATTATTGACGGACAGTACAAGCAGAGTAAGGTTAGAATGATCATAAATCTGTAAATGAATAGAAATGAAATAAAATATTGGAAATTGGTATGTGGTAATGGTGGATAGAATTAGATTCAGTACTAGAGGTAAGAAAACCTAATTTAAAATCACACTGACATTTGTAATAATGCAAATACAGGCCTAGAGATATACACATACATCATTGACATCATTTATTTTTATGCTTTAATATGTATTTTTTGCGTGATGCGTTGTATTTTATCTGTGTCTGAATAATAAACGTCATCACAAATAGACAAAACAGTTTAAAAGCTGAAATGACGTCAGAGTTGACTTTAGATGGATAAGTAACAAACAGCTGCTCGATGAGAACTGAACTGTTTTTCAGAAACTAGTGAATCAGTGGTTAAATAAAACCATAGCCTCACACCTTCTGCCATCAGTCTCTCAAAGTGTCTCTGACCTTATCTCTCCTTCAGGTTCTGATCCGCCGGCGCCCCCTGCTGTATGTGGTGGGCCTCCTCATCCCCAGCATCTTCCTTATGTTGGTGGATGTGATGAGCTTCTATCTTCCTCTGGACAGTGGCGTACGCATCGCCTTCAAGACCAGCATTCTGCTGGGATACACCGTGTTCAGAGTCAACCTGACGGACGACCTGCCCTCGTCTGCCCTCACCACTCCGCTCATAGGTGGGTTCTAATCATGGTTCTATCAGAAAACCATCTTATCAATAACGCTTTACTTTGTTTATTGGTCTTCATCAGGTTTTCCACCTCCCCTCTCTACTCAGGTGTGTTCTTCGTGGTGTGCATGGCCATGCTGATGCTCAGCCTCATCAAATCCATACTGGTGGTGAAGCTGTTCCACCACAGCGAGAAGGAGGTCAGACAAATGTCGGTGTCCGCCTGCCTGCTGTACAAGTACGGCTCAGGTGGTCCCAGCTTCACCGAGAGCGCCTTCACCTCCATCAAAACCCTCGACCACATCAACACGTCTGCAGGTAAACAAGCTCAGACTGGGATTTTATTAATGTCCTGCTGACAGGAATTTAAAAGTATGTTCTACTTTTGGCTTCATCAAATCAAAGGTGCTCAGTGGAAGTTACAGGCTACACATAATAGATACTCAGCCTCTGTGATGGAGATGACAGGGACATGGACGCCGGAAGTCAGAGTTCGGTTGTGCTGTGAGAAAATCGACATAATGACGTCATATTAAATATGGATCATAACATGTTACACAATTTGTGTGGCTGACAGGCTGACATAACATTTGTAGATGTGACGTCAGAGACAAAAACACACTCTGTACCATCCCTTCTTTCCATATTAGATGATCACATTTGATGTATCACAACAAATCCAAAATGATTATTGAGAAACTTAATTCAAATCATAAATTCAACAAATTTTCATCAACTCACACCCAATTTCTGATATATAGTTTGCAATAAACAAAAAATGTCTCTCACACTGTCACAGGGACCATAGGACATTGTTCAGATATAGATAAGTAACTAAATGTAAGATTATTCTTTATCAGAAATCTTGCCAAACTTTAGCTATATTCTAGATTTGTGCATCAGATACACAGACAAACCCACAATATTCTGAAATGAATTAAAAATTTGATTAAAAACTAAGAACACTGGAGAGTGTAAAGAAAGTGAAAAAAAAAAAATCCTGGATCCACCCCCTTAATTGAATCAGCTCTAAAAGTGAATGGGTTGAACCTTGACCCCAACCTCTCACCAAGAATCCATAAAATCAGTTGTATAGTTTTTGCATGATGCTGCTGACAGAGAGACAAACAGCAAAGACAACATAACCTCTATGGTGGAGGTAACAATACTGGGTTTGTGTATTAAACTCCTTGATTCCCTAATTTCCCTCCTGATTGGTTTTGATTGCTCACATTTATCTAGAAACATCTGTCCACATGTATTGTTTTACGTCTGAAGTCCGATTTGTTGATCTTCTCGTAGATTACGAGCTGGATACTCGCTGGACGGGGATTTGTTGTCTCTGACTGAAATCCAGGAAGCTCCCTCTGGGCCGGAGTGGCTCCTCCAGGAACTGGTGTCCCTCCGCTTGGCCTTGTCTCAGGAGGACATAGAGTCTTCGGCCCAGGCTGATTGGCTGGCCCTCTGTTCTAAGCTCGACCGCCTGCTGTTCCGTCTCTACCTGTTGGTTCTGACCGTGTACACTGCCACTCTGCTGCTGCTCTGGGCCACCTGGAGCTTTGCCTGAACCAACACACGCTCAGAGACTATTGATTCTTTAAATACTGGACAGTGCATCTGGATTTATGGTGTTTGGCATATTTACAGAGATTCCAGATGCAGAGCTTCAAAAGGAGAAAGAGTGGATTATTGTATGTGTATTAAAAATGCAATGAAACTAAACTGCACTGTATTTAAAATACATGTCAAGAAGTGGATTGTCTGAATTGAAATATATACAGTATGTTGTATGTTGTATGTTGCTCTCCAAATTAATAAATAATAAATTGGTCCCAGATCTACAGCTTTTAAGTTGTTGACAAAAATTCAATTTGAGTCGATATAAGTGTTTGCTACAAGTTCAAAAATAAATTTCAATCTGTCTGAAACCACAACCATCGTTAAATATTCTGTTTGTGTTTTCTCCGCAGATATTCCACTACACAGCCGCCTCATAGTTTCACAGAGACGTTATTACACAGGGAGTGTTATCATGTTTTCCAGACAGTGGAGATGTGAGCGACGATACTATGATAATAAAGCAGCTCCCTGGAGAAAAGCCTCAGTGCCGGTGTGATGTTATAATATTGTATTCATACTTTAATCTCCATCCTGCTGCCACATAATAGATCAATACAGCCCATTCAGAGCTCAGCTGCTGTGGCTCTGCTCCCTGTGGGCTTTCCTAATACTCGTGATAAGAATATCAAAAGTGCGTCACACAAAACTTACCGGCGGAAAGATCCATATTAATGCGATTTTCCCAGTAATTGCGAGTCTCTTCTGCGAGTGGATCTGGTTACATGATGTTATGCAACAGCTCTGAGGATTAAAGTTTAGTCAGTGTCTCGTTTTCTGTCTCTGTTACATCTTTTCCAGCAAGACGTCGGGAAAATGTGCCAACTCAGAGCTGGTCACGTTGTGTTCTCCACAATCCGATCTAATGCATGGATTTAGCAGAGAAGAATGAAAGAAATAAGAATTTTCAATTGGAAATAAACAGAATGCAGCGGCTCTGCTTGTTTGCTTTGGATGAATTTATCATTCGACATTACATCTTACATTTTAGATGATCTTTTCTCAACCAGTTACCACGTGGCAGAAGGGTTTTGCCAACATGTGGCCCACACTGCCACACTGTCATCCACCAAAACCCACTTAGAGTGATGGCAGTCCACGCCCTGTTTGCCAGATCTGGGCCACAAGTAAGCCAAAGCAAAACCGGATGTACACCAATGGAGCCAAAGGTGGCCTCAATTTGTTTTGTGATATTTGGGCTGAATTCACAATTTACCACATGGGCCACGTCCAGGTTACACGTTGCCTTCAGCACCGTATGTTTGCCAATAAAGGCCCACATTTGTTTTGGCATAGACAGAAGAGCTGCATCATTGCCTGAAGTGAGGCTGGTCCTGTCTGATTGGTGCATATCCTGCTTTCTTATTTTGATAGAAGATGTAGACATATACAACAAGAGTGGAAACTATACCGATATATAAAGTACAAACTTTAGTTTCTGTTTCATCCTCATTTCTTATGAACTTGGAAAGAAAGAGAAGTTTCTCAGCCCACAAGGTAAATCTTTTTTTTCAGTTTATCTGAAAAACTGAAAAGTTTTAGAGATGCTGGTTTTGTGCTGGATTGGGAGGAGATACCTGAACATAACCCTGAGCTCAATCTCACCCAACTCCACCATCCAGTGACACGACTGCAGAGGAGAAATCATCGCACAACATCAACGTTGAACCCGTGTGCGAGCAAATACCTGCAGACAGGTTCCATAATCCAGATTCTAAGCATTGTCATACTGACGTTTATTGTGTCTACACACTTTTGGCCATCTTGTGTATTTGTCAGCAGAGGTAATATTTTGATTTTGGACACATTTATTCGCCATAATTATATATTTACACACATTTAAAAGTTGTTTAATCCATCATACACACCCAACTGGCAAATTTAAATAAGGTATTTTATTATTAATATTGTCAGATTGAACTTCCACATGTTGGATCTCAGTGTGAAGGTGAGTAAAGAAGACCACGGTCACTGTGGAGTTTATGTGATGAAGGATATTAAATGCAGAGACTTGGTTCTCTGTAAGTGAGTTGACACTCTGACTGATAACTGATAATCATCACATCAGACCGTCCTGATGTCCGCGTATGACTTGATCAATAGAATTACTCTGATATGATCCACGATAGAGTCCCACTGGCCTTTACTCCGTCAGTCTATCAGCTCCATTTATCTGGCAGCTGTGTCTGTATTGAACGGGGAGGAGTGGCGTCAGAGCGCATGCAAAACCCTCTAATGGGCTGAGTGACACTAACAAGGTTTTGCTGCTGGATGTGGCTGAACTGATGGATATAGTGGACGGACATGGAGCCCGGCGGTGTCAGGCGTCCCGAGGCCTTCCATCAGAGCAGCAGGCAGATTTCCACAGCGGGAGGAGAAACACACACCGGTGAACTGGCAGCATGAGGCTCTCATCAGCCTGGACGACGCTGGTTCTCCTCCTGATCCAAGGAGCAGCACGAGCCTGCACAGGTACAGCTGCCTCTGTTTTACATGTGTGCTTTCAGATATGTACCTGTCACCACGAGCCGGCAGCCGGACGACGGGCTTCCGACTCTATTTGTCAGAGAGTCATAGAGATTATTATTTTGTCTGACACAGTTTTATTTTTATTGATTTATTAATACACAATATCATTTCAGCCATTTGGAAAACATCATATAGGTATTACAGTGAAAAAAGATAATTGTTGGACAAAAAAAATACCTCAATTGATAACACACATTTTATTAAGTTTGTTCAAATTAAAGTGAACAAGATACATTGACTTAGATCATAAATTCAACTTAAGTTATTTGTGTGTTACTAATTAAAGGGATTTCTTAAGTTGGTCAAACTATTTATTTTTCTAGTGATAAGATATAATATGAAATCTAAGATGTTCTGAAAGAGCTGATTTTTAATATGACTTACTTTACATTGATTATAAAAAAGAATTCAAAATATAATTTTGAAAAATTTTTGGCATTTTTAATTGTATTGTTTATGTTCGACATACACCCATGCAATCTTTAAAGCTTTGAAATTGATCTTTTAATAAAGATATAATCTGCCTGATGAACTCAACATAGAATAACTTGATATTTCTTCTCGTTCTTTATATGACCATCTTCAATTTAGAGACATTTGAAAGAAACTTCTTGCAAATATAATAAGCAAATCGTGAGAGTATTTTAAATGATTACTATATTTTTTTTTGGTATTATTCCACATTACATATATAATCATTTAAGTGTTTATGTCATTGTCCGCTGAGACAACACTGAATTGACTTATTATGTTTGAACTATATTTTTGTACTTTTCAGTTAAGAGACAGGGCGGCAGCACCGGACGATTTGCCAACGCCACCCTGGTGCGGCTGTCCGAGTTTCTGAGTGGGGGCTACAAGAAAGGAGTGAGACCAGTGAAAGACTGGAGGACGTCCACTATCGTCGCCATAGACCTGATGGTTTACTCTATTCTGAACGTGGTGAGTCCAATCCTCCACTACCTGCTCCTTAAATCACCAATAAATACAATATGGCATCTTCAGTATGTAACTGACGACCTCGAAAACTATCTATCGTCTGTTTTTGTTTTCCTCAGGATGAGAAGAACCAGGTTCTGACGACGTACGTGTGGTACAGACAAGTAAGAGAAAAATCTATAAAGTCCACTTAGCTTTCTCCATAAACACTCAAACAGAACCACTTTAATTTAAGGAATAATAACTCATCATCATCAGCATGACCTCGGTGTTATAAGATGCGTTATTGACCTTCAAGATTTCTGTTTATTTGACAAAATAACACAAACCCTAAAGTCGGGATAAACATCTCTTCACATTCTGTAAGTGTTTTATTTTCGAGGAGATGCTTTGCAGATAAAACCGTCTATTCCTAGAAGTAAGCTTTTTACATTCCGCCATCAGGCAGGATGAAAACCAAGCTCCATTAATTAATTACTGCATAAAGTTATGATGAACACACAACAGCTAATCGCAAATCTGTTCTCAAAACTTTTCACAGGTAGATTTAAAGTGACAATATAAACACATTCAAAGCAATACGAGTGAAATAAAAACAATATGCTGGTGGAACATATTTCTCCTCCTGGGAACATTTGACAATTAGAGAAAAACGAGATTGGCGATCAAACATTTTGTATAAAACGAGTACAAATTGTCGACAAGTTGTCAAATCAGTGTGAATAATAATGTTTGATAATATATTTCTGAGGTAACGAGAAATTAAACAGTTCATTAATTGATAATGACAAACTTCAGGTCACTAATTCATTGGTTTTAGTAGATGAGTCATTAAGTTTGGATATTTTCCTCCATATTTTATTTATCTTTAAAGCTTATTTCAAATAAATCATATTGTCTGAAAAATTGTCTTTGACTGACTTATTTCCTCTCTTGAATACTTTAGTCGTGGACGGATGAATTCCTGGTCTGGAACCCAGAAGATTTTGATGAAGTCAAACAAGTGTCTCTACCCACTGCCAACGTGTGGGTTCCCGACATCCTCATCAACGAGTTGTAAGAGCTGCTTCTGGTTTGTCTACCTTCGTTTGTCCTCATGTCTTCCTCTGGTCCCTCACACACCTGCTTTCCTCTCTGTCCCCGACCTGCAGCGTGGACGTGGGGAAGTCTCCGGACATTCCTTATGTCTACGTGACACACGAGGGACTGGTGCGCAACTACAAACCCATCCAGGTCGTCACGGCCTGCACGCTCAACATCTACAACTTCCCCTTCGACGTGCAGAAGTGCAGCCTCACCTTCCAGAGCTGGCTGCACACCAGTAAGACACTCTCATATTATAACCTGTGCAGGATGTCATACAGGTCCATTTTCCATTATTATTATTAATCTGTTTTAAAAAAATAAAAATCCCATTAGACATTACTGGACTGCAGTAGAAATCATTTTGACTTTTTAAACTGTAGATTTTCATTCTTTCAAGCACAAACTCTAATATCTTCATAATCAGCTGTTATTCCCATCTGCACAATAATGTATAAACAGATTTTGGTATAAATTATGGTATATTCATTTATCTATTATGAACTAATTGCCAAATCAATTAATTTAGAATTAAAGATTTTATCGAATTATATTTTATGTTTTATTATGTTTCATTTAAAATATATCCCACAGATCAAAGTAGGTGTTATTTTGGCCATTGATTTTAATTGTGGCCACTTGAATAATAAGAATAAAACTGATAGAACAGGAGACAGTAATTGGAGAACAGTTGAAGTTTATTTTTTACATAAATCATAAAGATCAACCATTCAAACTTTTTTGTCTACGCAATTCTAGTATAATTGATAAAAATGGACAAACCTACAAAATAAGGCCGACACAAATCTATGCCAGGTAAACCTCCAGAGTCAGACGAGCGGGACCTTTAGTCATTATGCGACTTTTTATGTAATTTAGTGAAAAAAAAATCTCCCCTCGTTGGGAAATAACGTCCGACCCTCTCCTAAACTCCTCTCGTCAAGACTTGAGCAGAACAACAGTTGTGTTCTGTGCATCCGCCCATCTCCCGTCGAGATGAGCAAAGCGCTGGTCGGAGGGTAACTCCGTCTCACGCTGCTCCCGACATTGTGTTCGATCCGTAGTTGACGACATCAACATCACCCTGATGCGAAGCCCCGAGGAGCTCAGGGAGGACAAGAGCGTCTTCATGAACCAGGGAGAGTGGGAGCTGCTCCACATTCTGTCCAACTACAAGATCTTCAGTGTGGACAATGACGACTACTACGCCGAGATGAAGTTTCACGTGAGTACATGGAGTCATGGCCGTTTTTATTGAAAACAACACAGACTGTTCAGGAAGATGGAGGAAATGTCAGCTCCCAAAAAGTGAAGCCAAATGATCTTGATCACCCCTGGTGGCTGGATGCGGTACAGGTCAGAGACCCTTCCTCCTCCATGTTAGTGGATAGGACATAGACATGAAAAGCCAATATCCAGAGCTGAGAATCATAATTGCGTATGGTAGCTCCTGTTATGCACAACTGGAGGAAGTGGAGGTGTGTCGTTCATCTTTATTTACAGTTATGGTACAATTTTACAAAACAAATAAAAAGATATATATATATATTGTTATTTACTGTCTTTTTTAATCAGTAGGTTACTCAATAGGTGCTCAATGCTTTTTCAATTGTCTTAAAAATGTCTTATTTGCTTCTTTGGTATATCAATATGTAAAGACTGATATTCTCATATTTGTATGTTTATAGCCGAAGTTAGTATGTGGTAGCATAGCTTAGCATAAAAGCTGAAACCAGAACTTGTGTTATATCGTCACAAATGATTTCTCGGAGAACTCTGGTATCTCCAGAAATCCTCAGAACTATGAGGCTGATGGATGATTTGTTGTGTTTCTGTCTGAATCCATTGATAGATTATGTTGAATAGTGTCGGACTCACCTCACTAACTGTGTCCCGCCTTCTGACTTGACTTCAAACTACATTTCCCAGGTGGTGATCCGGCGGCGGCCGCTCTTCTACACTGTGAACCTGCTGCTGCCCAGTATCTTCTTGATGGTGATGGACATTGTTGGTTTCTATCTGCCACCAGACAGCGGAGAGCGGGTCTCCTTCAAGATCACTCTGCTGCTGGGCTACTCCGTCTTCCTCATCATCGTATCAGACACTCTGCCTGCCACCGCCATTGGAACCCCGCTGATAGGTGACTGGGACCTGTTGGTGTTCATCAGCAGTTTAAATTGAGAACAGGATTTCTGCAAAGAGGGCCTACTTTCGTGTGAAAGTTTATTTAAACATATGAGCAGCAATTACTCTACGGGTCTGGTGCAAAATGTCGTGCAAATCGGTTGTGTAGTTTTTGTGTAATCCTCCGCACTATAAACAAAAGCAGATGGAAAAATAACCTCCCTGGCGAAGGAGGCAATGATGTAATCTCCAAAAAGAATCTGGACTGGGACCCAGTGCAAACCATCGAGGCGATAACATCCAGCCCCATCAAGTTGTTTAGAAGTGAAAATGATGTTGTTCACGCCAATTTCTATTTTCTTTCAACGAATGTCCTCGATTGGATCCTCATCAAACACCGTCTCTCCTCTCACCTGCCACGTAGGTGTGTACTTCGTGGTCTGCATGGCCCTCCTGGTCATCAGCCTGACGGAAACCGTGCTGATCGTGCGTCTGGTCCACAAGCAGGACCTGCAGCCCCCCGTTCCGCACTGGGTGAAGTACCTGGTGCTGGAAAGAGCCCCGGTCCTGTTCTGCATCCACAAGAAGCACCGCCTCTGCTCCAGACTGTCGTCGCAGGCCTCCGACCTGGAGCACTACAAGGACAACAGCTATGGGACGGGTGAGGTCCAAGTCCCAGTTGGGGTTATATCTTGATATAGGTCATGAAAGAAGAGATGTAGTTTAGATGTGTGGGGTAGATCTCAGTGTTCAGATAGTTCAGCAGTGGACAGTCTGAGCTGTCCCTCCCACAGAATAGGTTCAAGTCCCCATTTTTCACATCACGGCTTATCTCTCCAGATAGTCCGAGCAGGAAAACTCTCCCTCTAATTGAATTAGTTCCTTTTTATTTAGCGTTAGGGTTAGAAGGAATCACCAGCGTGTTTCTGTGCACAGGCTTACTGCCCCGGACGGACCCTCTGGTAATCTGATTGGGTTTATGTGTGGGGTAGATGTAATTGGTTAGATAGCTCAGCGGGGGAGTTGCCCTCTCTACCGCAGGGAAACTTGTTTCTATTCCCTGTCCTCCCACAACTGATTGGTGGAAACATCCCCGTCTAATTAGTTGGTTTTGGGGTTGGATTCGGGGTTTGGGTTAGGGGTTAGGTTTGAGTTAAGGCATAGCACCTTAAATGAGAGCAACTGGGGGCACAGGGGGACTAAATGGGTTAGAAACACTTAAAACGTTCCTTATTGAAACCATGGTTGGTTAATTAAAGGGGGTTGGTTAAAAGGACCACCAGCACCGGGGAGGGGGGCAGCAGTACTTAGGGTTAGGGCTTCTGGTCTTCTGGTCTTTAATTATTAACATTAAATAACAATGATAAGTAATTTACAGAATTTATATTTTAAAAAGTGCTGGTCGAATTAAATCAGGTGGCAGGTTAAAATATATAATATATATAATACATAAATACATCTTTAAGTTTAGTATAAAGTGATAGGATTATAAAAAACAAGTGCTAAAGTAGGAAAAATAATTATGTGCTAAAATCTTTAATCAATACACACAACACAAGAACCCTGGTCAGGGTTGTCAGATGGTTTTCATCTTGATATTTTGATGAACATTGGCTTTTATGGTTAGTTAGTTCGATTTTTCTTGCAACACTAATATCAGTGTCATTTCTTCATGGGAAGTCAGTAATCTAAAACTACCCTTGACCTTTGCTTTAACCTCTAAATGACCTCTTTCTACCTCAATGACAAACTACAAACTTGAAATGAAATGAGTCCCGTCCTTGTCCCTTCCTGCAGCCCAGTGCACCCACCACCACCACACCTGTGAGATCGGCCAGAGGCTCAGCCAGCACGACAGGGAGGGCGCTCTGCAGGGACTCGGCCTTCCTCCCTCCCGGGACCCCACACCCCCCGTCATGGACAACATCCTGCACGAGGTGACGGCCATACGCCACTTCCTGGAGAAGAGGGACAGGTGCCGGGAAGTGGCCAAGGAGTGGCTGCAGGTGGGCTACGTGCTGGACGTGCTGCTCTTCAGGGTCTACCTGGTGGCCGTGGTGGCGTACAGCATCACACTGGGCACGCTGTGGTCGGTGTGGCAGGTTGCCTGAGGCTCCCGGTGACGCTCAGTAAGCGGAGCGTGGAATTCAAACAGGTGAGTGTTGGAGGCTCCGGGGCCTTCGTGTGTCGCTCAGTGGATTCAGAGAGCAACTCGTAAAGTGACAGAACAGCGACATGGTTCCTGTATTTGTGGCACTATATGCCACACGTGTTATTAAACATAGAGCCCCTTAGATTTGTAAATGTAATGTTGATGATATTGTTCATATTTCCATCAACTGGATCTGTTTAATACAGTTTCCTTTTCATATAGAGAACAAATAACTGGTAGAAAAGAAAGATACAAATCTGCATCATAGATATACAAGGTATTTTACATGTGTACTTTACCTGTTTCATATTATTCTCCAGAATTATAAACAGACAGTTACAATGATTTGTTCATTACTTGGTCCATTGTTAATACGACCAGGACTTCCATGTATTTAAATGATATAATATTTGTCTGTGAAAACCTACATTGTTCAAACTTTGACAAACTTGTGTTAAGGACAAAGACCATGTGGACACATCCAGATCTGAAGCTTCAGTAGAGAGTGAAACTTCTGAATTATGACAACGCTGTTAGTGCAATATAAATCATTTTAATATGCATTTACTATACATGGATTCATACGTAGAGAATTTGTATCATTAATGCACTACATGTTTATTCAAGGAAACATTGAATTATGTCTTTTTGTGTGTAATGTGGAATTTATATAGTCTAGGGA
Source organism: Reinhardtius hippoglossoides (assembly GCA_006182925.3). Lineage (NCBI taxonomy): Eukaryota > Metazoa > Chordata > Actinopteri > Pleuronectiformes > Pleuronectidae > Reinhardtius > Reinhardtius hippoglossoides. Next base: position 20,567,286 of record CM031684.1, read on the forward strand.
CAGTCACAAAGATTGTTAATTTAATAAAATTTTAATTCATGCCATGGTAAATTATTATTCTGTAAATAAATATATATATATAATCATCTGAAATGTTGAAAATACGTTTTTTAAACTGTTGTTTGTATAACAGAGTTCAAGTACAGCGTCTTATTTGGGGTTTAACGTTATTATTTCATATGTTATTATATATGTATGTATGATGAATTATTGTTTGTTTCATGTTCACCCGACTGCATCACATTTTTGTCAGTTGCACAATGATGCTTCCAATCTCATGTGCAACAAAGCAAAGAGTCTGAAGAACATATGTCATTAACTTTTCAGCCTTTACTGTGTATTTATATTTTGTTTAATGCTTGTACTTCTCGTCAATGTTTATTTCACATCACTTTGTTCAACTCTGGTTGTTTTAATGAGCTTTATGAATAAACTGGACTTGATTTCAAGCAGTTGTCTGCTTCACTGTTATCCAAGAACAAGATCTAATGTTTGATGTGAACATCAACTGAACCCGTGTTGCTTTATTTCATTCACTCCACGGCTGACACTCGTTTCTCTGACTGGATAACTCCATGAAAAGCAGGTGTTCCTAATAAACTGCTCGGGGGGGTGCACTGTAAACGCTACACACCTCGAATAACGCAGTTCACCAGAGCAGCCAGAGGAGGGCACCATCTACAACAGGATCAGATTTGACTTCATCTACTGTGGGGAAGGTTTTGAAACATCAACTTTCAGAGATGCTGCCGATTTGATTTTCTCGTTGAAATCCTGTCAAATCGTTTTACCAGCAAAAGAAAAGGTGGAATACGTGATATTTGGTGGAATCACTTATATTCGATATATATTCTTTTTCACATTGTGCGATAAAAGCACAATGTGAAAAACATACATGTCATCATAAGAACAGCTAAATTTCTGTACAATCAAAGATCTCATGTAAAAGTCCTGACCCTCGTTTTTCACATCGTCCAATTAACCTTTGCTGTGAATGAATCTTGCTGCTGAAAACCCTCCATCAGGCAACATATGGCGAAGCTGCTGTGACCTACACTGAGTTAAGTGTCATTATAACTTTGTGCTGCGGTGACATTCTGTCTAAACGAACCAGGAAGCGTCCTGTCAGGAGACTCGTGTCTGTCTGTGTGAGTGAGAGAGTGGGACGTCTTCTTCCTCCTGACTCAGACCTCCTCAACATCTGGTGCCCACGAGAACATTCGCTCTAATGCGCCGAGAGGGAATCGAGAAACCACCCAGATCAGAACATCCTGTTGACTGACTGGTTCCATCATGATGTTGGGTCTGAAGATTAATGTTGAAATCTGTTGATTTCACCAGATTCTCTCAGAAACTGTCCTTGAGGATTGCTGATCAGGTGGAAAGATACAGTTTAAAATGACTCAAGTAGCCGAGTCACACATCAGACATCACTTCTAAATCTAATGTTCAACATTGTGCAGGAACGGGGGACACAGGGATTGAACCTGCGGTCGTCTGGTCAGTGGCCGACCCGCTCTACCTGCTCTACCTCCTAAGACACAGTCAACACTCCTTAAAATCAGCAACGGTTGAAATTCAAATCTAGAGGATCCAGACTTTTTTCGAGATGTGGGAGAAAGATCAGCCCTGAAACCTCATGTGGCAACACAAAGGCCCCCTCACTGTTCACATTACCATCCCGACAAACCATTCACCAACCGCTGCCCCTTCCTTCCTGAAGACCCCCAAATTAGATCAAAGCCCCAACGAGTCCAACAAAACCACTCGCAGTCGGTCAGTCTCATTTCCTGTTTTTGTTTTCTGCCAAAATCAAAAAAAAAACCCACAGGAAAATAAATAAAGTAAGAATAACCACGAAGCTGGTTATATGGGGTTTAATACTCGGGAGTGGCTGCAGAAGGGAACAGCGGGGGGAGTGGAGAGCCGCCTCATTAGTTTCCAATACGCTGGAGTCGAGATCTGATCCCTGCGAGCCAGAGGGAGGAAATGAGCAGATCTAGTGGCGTCGGATGAGACACTTGTGATGTGATGTTTATTTGCTGGACGCTCAGACGGACGAGCTTCGTTCAGGGTTAAATTACTGCAGAGACTATGAACTATGGAGATTTATTACCTGGTCTGATGGATTTTTGGACTTCAACCCATTAAACAGCCACGCCAGCGGTTATTTGCAAATTAAGTATGTGGAAAAATAACAAGCAAAGCAGGTTATTGCTATTTTCCTAATGGGACTTTTTCTGATTTCCCCTGGAAATGGTGAATTTTCTCAGAAAAACTCGTGAAACCAGCCGATTAATGTTTGGAAAGATTTGTGGAGCATGGGGAGATTGTTTTGGATGCTTTCTGCAGAGGAAAGGTCACGTCACGTTTAAAAAAAACATAGATCTGTATTTACAGATGGACGACGAATCTTCATTTCTTCTCAAAATTGAAGCCAAAATATCCGGGATACAGGGGCCGCCATCTTGGAATTGTGACGTCATTTGGAGCCAGAGTCTGTGCAGCAGTGTTTGAATCTCAGGGAAATTGATTAGCAGCCAGGATACACAACACACACAACACAAACTGCACAAACACACACACAATCAAAACACATACACGCTGGTGGACAACCAACAAAAACATCAGGACATGTAGTTTACAGAGTGGTTCAGAGGCTCGGTAACAAACAGTCAAAGCAATGATGACATGAATATCTGAATATCTGAATATATCTCTTGGTTCCTGGACCTGGGCCACATTTCACCACATGTTTATATCATCAAATATCTAATTCAAACCAAATTTATCAGAAAAATAAACATACATGTCTTAGGAACCACCTTAAACAGCAGAAACCATATTTGACTAAATGTATTTGACGTATATTTAGAGTTTTTAGTTTCGCCTGTTCATCCACTGACATGGAGGGTTTATGACCTATACTGGGGCCAGCCACCAGGGGGCAATCCAGATGATTTGGCTTCACTTTTGAGGAGCTGTGATGTCGCCATCTTTATATACAATCGATTCTCTCACAAGCTAATTCTATGATAGCTGTAATTCCAACACTCTCAAACACGTGCGTCTCCCCAAACAGTTTCTTTTTAGGTGCTTTACTTACACTGAGACGCTGAAATAAGACGAGACATCATCGAGTATCAGATGTGAAAACGTTTACTGGTTTGATGTGAGACTGAATAAAGTCACAAAAAGATGTTTAATCAAGTGCTAAAGCAACACAAAACCCCAGAGAGGGAGTGGAACACCAACGACAACCTGCCGCATCAGAATCATCCAAACCTTGTTCGGCCTAATCTGCCTCTGAACATTTGGTGTCTCGGCTCGCTTGCGCTCTAATGACAGTCATACGTGTGTGACAACAGAGCTGCACTGGAACACACGCCCTGCATATCTAATGACAGCAGTTATGACCTCTATGGCACAAGAGGCAGCGCAGACAAGAGGCAGTCGGGCTTGAAGTGCTGCAGTCGCCGTCATTACGACGCCACGAGTAGGAAAAGTGAGGAGCCAGACTCTGCACCTCAGCTGGGATCGTTTGTGGAAACACACCTCGGGCTGTGAGCGCTGGAATTCTGCTGGATGATTTAAAATCGTTGTAAAAGGAGAAATCAAATCTGTATATGTGGGGAAATTATTATGGTTGTGCATCTGTTTATGTTTTAGGGACATTTTCGTCCTTGAAGACATGAAGCCACGAACATTTCATTCAACAGAAGTATATTATATTTAAATAATACACATAGTACACATGGTACACATAGTACACACAGGTCTTAACAATAGAAAGTACCATTTAATTATTATTTGTGGAGTAAAATATATTATTATTATTTTTATAATGCTAGAATTAACTCAAAAAGTTAGTGTCTTTAATTTTCTGGTTTGAAATTTTTTGGAAAATATAAGGCAATTTTGAAAAGTTTTAAAATATACTACTATATTTGTATTAAGTCCAAAAAAAAGTTGGTGTCTGGTTGATTTTCTGGGTGAAATTTTGGGGAAATTAAAGGTAATTATATTAAGATTCAAAACTGCTAAGTTTTAGAGACAAATAAACTTAATTTAATTCAAACTTGATTTATTCTGCTGAACTACAAGTGTTTAGTTTATTCAATTATTTAATTAATTTCATATCATATTGTCTAGATTAATTAACAGAGTCGTTAAGTTCGTTCATCGTTTTTGAGTTTTGAGGATGTAAGACTGAGTTTAGTAAAATGATTTCTAGAAAGTTGAATAATGTTTTAGACATTATATTAAACTCTTTGAAAAAGTCATTGAGACTTTCTCTTTTCTACTTTTTCTCAGTTTTTAAGTCAGTTCTTGAAATTAACTCTTTATTTGCTTTTGACTTATATGTGGATTATTTACTGTCATAGACTTTAATTATATACTATTCAATATATATATTTTTAAATATACGGATTCATCAGCTCATTTATCTTAAGCCAGTCACGAGGAAATAATGGTCCAAAGAGTGTTTATGTATTTGGCTTATTCATCAAGTTTGTCATATTGAACTGATTTTTTCCCACTTTTTCCTCCTAACTCTGATAAGTGGCTTTGAGTTCCTTGAAAGGCTCCATGTAATGTATTATTACTTTAGTAGCTGGATTACACAAAAACTAGAATCTGATTAACACCAACCTGGTGGAGGGATGGAGCCTGGTGGAATCCATAAGTTTTGGTGCAGGTGCAGATTAATGAGCCAATCCAGGACTTTTTTATACATTTTTAAACCATATTTTATGACAAATAAATGATTTACTATCTCTGACAATATCTCTTATTTCCTTTTATATATTTCTACTATAAGATCTGGAGAATCAGGCATGACAGTTCAGTCTCAGTTCAGGTTCACTTTCTACTGAGTTTCAGGTTTTTCTTTTATATAAATACTATGAATAAAATAAATCATTTGTATAGAAACTAAAGCAATAAAATAATATGTGCCATTGAAGCTGTTGGTGTGTTTTAGTCTCATTGAACTGAAATTCTATGGGAGATAATTATAGATAATTATTTTAATTAATCTCACAATTACACAGTGAGTTTGTTATATAATAGTAGAATAAAAAGTACTGTGTTATATTAGGAAGCAGATCACGAACATGCACATCCTCCTACATTTCTTCAGAACGAATCCCGAGATCGAAAGATGGCTACGACAAACAACATGAAGTCAATTTTTTTTATTTTTTTCTAACTGCAGATTGAAAGTATACAACTGAACATCGTGATTAGATTTTTATTATGAGACTCATAAATAAAAATACAAAAAAATGTCACTACAAAAAACAATCTACCGTTAGTAGGATGTAAAAAAAAAAACTCGAAATATTCTTTATATTTTTCACTATCAAAGGCACAACATTGACTTTAGTGACAACATGGAGAAGAGAACCTGCAGCATTCAATCTTTTATTTTTCCTTTTTATTTTTTTTCACACTCCATCAGAGAACACTGAAATGTTACAAAGAGATGTGTCCGATTCTACATGGAAAGAAAACAAAAAAGAACAACCTCTATATCAACAGACGGTGGCTATAGATTGGTGGCACAGCTCAACAGGAAACGCACGGCCACGGGAACAAAAAAAAAAAAATAGCACATTGTCGCTGGAAAAGACAAAGGACCTTTGCAAAGCTCTAATGCAAATTTTCAAAAAAACAGAAAAAAAATAATCATACAACCATACAACAATAGAGAGAACAAAATAAAGAAAAATAAAAAATAATAATTGGGCACCTTCTAAGATTAGGCTAAGATTAGGTGCTGAGGTAGACAAAAACTATAACAATTCAAATCATAATAAAAACACTATTTTCTTAATACAGAGCAACTCGACTGGCACTTGTGCTGTCACAACAATGGAGGAGAGAAGTAGCACAGACAAGCCAGGGAAAGACAACGAGAGAAAAAAGCTTCGTTACACAAAAAGCTTAGTTATGCTTGGTCCGACAGGGCGATTGGTCCTCAGTGCTAATATAAAAAAATACAATGTCTTGGTGCTTTGTTACTCAAACAGTTTTTAGTCTAGACCTTGATGGCACATGCATTGCAACACTGCATGAAATGGCTACTTTGCTCTAGAAACATCACACCAAAACACAGAGGGCCAGCTCCAGGGATGCCATGATTCCTCTCTGACGAAAATTTCACATCCCCTTCTTAAATGCATTTTGTAGAAAAGAAAAAAGAAAAAGTACTTTCAAAAGGCGAAAAAACTGAAGTAACGCAGAAGGGGGGAAAGGGGGGGGGGTGTACCCCAGTGCCAACCTACCCAAATGGAGGCCTCCGCTATTTTTTTTTTTTCAAGAGCGATATATAAAGTTCTCATTAGCAAACCTGTTGCTGTAAAATAACAACAAAAAAAACAGACGATGCGCGTGGAGCAGATTTGCACGTCTGCGTTCCACCACATTTTGTCTTTTGCATGCTTTTTGCTTTGTGTTCGCTAAACAAATGCTTTTGTGCGCCAATCACAGACCCAGAGGAGGAGGAGGAGGAAGTGAATGCAAAAATTCCAGTTGCTATTTCAGTAGCATTAAGGGGTTTATTGCAGTCCTTGAAAAAGAAGCCCTGCTCTAGTCAGGATTTTAAAAAACAAAAACAAAAACAAAACCCCCAAATCGGGTCATTTTCGAGCGTCATGACATCCCTAGGGTGCTGGAGACACCATTTTTATTTTCTTCTGAAAATACAGAAAACTAAGCAGATATAGATGGATATTTTTGTTGAACAATTTCCATTTTTAGGCACAAAGATAGTACAGAAACATCGGAGGAACACTGAGGGAAGAACTATATCGATGCCAATGTATATATATATTTTTTTCCAACATAGAGAAAAAAGTGGCATAGAATATCCTCTTATTTTGTATCTGATCTGATTAGTGCATTTTTCCACTAATACACACACACACACACAGACACACACACACTCAGGCACGCACACACACTCAGGCACGCACGCACATAGTAACACAGTCGTTTACGCACTCGTTCACCCGCACGAGAGAAAAGTAGAAAACATTCAGAGGACGATGATGGGAATAACGTGACTGCACAGGTTTTGCATTGTGGTGGTTTCAGACTGAGCCGTGACTGGGTATATTATAGTGGGTGGATATTTTTAAGGAGGGTGAAAAAAGCCCCCTCTGCTCACAGTGTTTGAGAATAAAATGGCAAGACACCAAACGGGACATGCCATCCCTTCTTCTTTTTTCATTTTTTTTTTCAAGTACAAAAACAAAAATATGTCGACAGTCAAGTTTGATTGAAAAATTGTGAATGACAAGTACTAATTGGTCGGTTTTGGCAGCGCCCCCCCTCCCCCCCCCCCCGCCGTCAACCTTTTTTTTTTTGTTGTTTTTTGTTGTTTTTTCAAACTCCGTCACATACACACACACACACTCGTAAAAGTTGTGGCAGATAGATTTGAGTCCTTCACCTACAATGCAATTTGACATCCAGAAAGCAACACTTATTATTACAATATGTTTCACACACACGGTTTTTTTGTCCAACAATATCAAAGAGGAGCAAGGCAAAAATGATTCACACCCAGAGAGAGAGAGAGAGAGAGAAAAAAAAAAAAAACAGGTAAAAAAAAGGAAATACAAATATTTGTGCCCTGCTGTGACCCTCCACAAATGGAAAAAGGACTGACGATACAAAAATATCACAATTTTTATATATCAAATTGCCTCTGTTGGCTCTTGTTCAGGAATACACTCGAGAGAATCTCTATTTTTAACCCTCGGGGGGGTTTTTTCTTTTCTTTTGTTATTTTTTTTGTTTGTTTTGATTACCGCTTGCAGTTCAAATTGTCCAACGCACGCTGCATCGCTGCAAATATCACCCGTGTCCCGGGAGGTTCCGCCATATTTTTCCGTGAACCCTCTTTTCTCTTTTTTTCTTTTCTTCACATTACAAAACTACAATTCTATTAACATATTTTCAAGTTTAAATTCTCCACTTTAAACCCTCTTGAAAAGAAAATTCCTCTCGTCTGCTGCGTCCCTCCGACTCATCACTTAAGGCTTCAGAATTGCTTTTGTTTTGTTTTTTTCTCTGCGCTTCTCTGGTTGGAGTTGGGGGGGTGGGGGGGTGGGGGGTGGGCGGGGGGGGACTATAAGAGAAGAATAAACATCCGTTTGAATGATTTTTCACATCCTATCAATCTCTACTTTTGTTATTTCTTACCCTTTTATGTACATTTTGCTTAAAACACAATCATAAATCCCCAAAAAATAAAAAGCATGAGATGAAGTAGCAATGATGAAATAACGCAAAACACACAAACACACAAACGTGCTTTTGCCAAAAATAAAAAGGAAAATAAAACAACTTAGAGGTAGCTTTTATAACAAATGACCAAACCTTCCGGCTCTTTAACAAGCAGGGTTAATAATAATACCAAGTTTGGTAACAACTAATGCACAAAGAAATACACAACATTAGAAAAACAAATCTCTTCACCGTGGCACTTAAATTTTTTTCATCGTCTCCATTGCTTCATCATGTTGTGCAACGCATCTTTCCGACGTACGCTCATGAACGAGAGAACAAAATAAAAGTACAAATGAAACCAAAAAAAAAAGGGAAAAATTAAAAAAAATACACAAGCAACATGAGGTCACAAAAAAAAAACGAGGTAATTCAAGTACGATGTGTTGAGATCAAACTCAAGGTCAACAATAACGACAACAAACGACAGGAGACGAGAGACAAAGCGCAGGGACGAAAAAAAACCCACAGAAAGAGAGAGAGAGCAGATTTATTCTGTCGTCTCACTGGTCGCCCCCTAAGCTGCTGGGCCGTATCTCGTCCAATCAGTGATTCCTTTTTTTCCTCGGACCAGCGGTCACCGCGGTAACGCTGTGACACGCAGTGACGTTCATCAAAGTCTTTCGGTTCGACCTTAATACCTGTGGCTGTGTTCACCACGAGAGGACTAATGCTGCGTTTCAGGGACGTCAGAAAGTCTGGAAATTCAATCGTCAAGTGCGAGAAGATTTGAATTTCGGGTTTGAGACTTTAAAGGTTATTGTAACAATATCGTTTTTTTAATATTATCCTGAGGGTCTTGACTAACCCTCCATCTTTCCTTCTTTCTGTGTCAGATCAACAATGTTGCATCCTCACATGTAAACATCATATCTGTAATATAACTACAAAATAAAGCGGCGCCTTCCTTGAAGTTTCTTTTAGCCGGTATTCTACTTTCCAGGCGCAAAATGCAAAACAACATTTTTTTCAGTTAGTTTGGAAAACAAATCCTTGTCTCGTTGTAGAGTTAGGTTTGAATTGAATGATCTAAGGTGAGAAGGTTCGAATCCCTGGTTGGCCGGGGTTCTGTTCTATAACTGCTTGATACTGGATTGGTAAATACAGCCTGGCCTCATTGTATTCTAAAGTTTGAATATGAAGACCAAACACCCGTTGGTGGATGATTAAGCGTCCTAGTTCCAGCGAGTCGGCCGATGTTTGAGCCGTTTCGATGGCGGATGGAGAAAATCTTCCGCCGTTGAGAATCAAAGACGTCCGACATTGACCTAAAATGCAGCATTGACCTGCGACGGTAACATTTCGACGCAGCCTTCGTCCGAACCCCGGGGCTCACAGTCTTTTCACATTCATGTTTTTTTTTGCAGCCATATAACAGTCTTCATCCTGCAACACCGCCGTCCACCGAGCTGTTCGGGGGTGCAGCTAAGGCATCCCAGCACCTCTTCAACATTCACTACGAGCAGTCAGAGTCACAGGACTCCCACGACAAAAAAGAAAGAAAAATAAGCAGCCTTGTCCCAAAAGGTTGTTTTCCATCACAGTGGTGGTGAATGGACAGATCCGCTGTGTTAGAGAGAGTGTTGTTGTGTAGTGTGAGATTATGATAGTGATGTGGTTACAATGCACATGGATAAACGCAGTCCAGTTTTCTACTGCTGAGTAGGCGAGTAGGTTGGGTGTATTGTGGCGTGCTGCCGTAGCGAGTTATGGTTTTAATGGGAGGATATACGACCTCGCAGACATCAAACAGAGACTGTTGTCGTCATTTGTTTTATCTGTGCATTCAAGCTTTGATAAACTATGACGCGGAGCTAGAAAAGAAAATAATATATATATGATGAAAGAAAAGTGACGCAAGTTAGCCTTCGGCTCGGAGTGGGGGGGTGGGTGGGGGGGTGGGGGCGCCAGTGATGACCCTTCCTCCTCCTCCAGCCCTCGTCTGATGCACAACCAGGAAGACTAGTGAGAAAAAACCAGGGAGGCATCCGACCAAAGGCAGCACCAGCTTCCCCCGTCACCACCACCACCACACCACCCTAACAACCAAATGGCTGCTTGGTTTGCAGTATTTTAATGCTCCCACCTGTCCACTTCAGCTGTTTCGTCTGCTGCAGAAGCCGAGCGGCTCTTCTTGCCGATTCTCAAGGGGCTGTCTCGCTGCCACCGCTGCCGGGAACTGAGGGATTTAATGTGCAGGCCGGGGCGACAGAGATTTTTTGGGGTAAAAACTGTGTCCCGCTGCTTAAACAAAACTGATCTGTTTCCCATTCGGGGAAAGATTAGGGGGCGTGTTCACCCACAAGCAGGAAAAACTCCCACCGGAGTGTACGGTGGTTTTAAAACTCAAATGAAAATGGAAAATATGTTTCCGTCCAGAATTCGGAATAAATTTGGCGATGATGAAGTGGAGGCCTAATCTGATGCTTTACATATTCCTTCATGTGAAGCGTGGCAGTAAACACAACAAAAATCCTTTTATCTGTTTTGGACTAAAGAAATGGAGTGAGAGATCCAGTTCCCGGTGGCGGTGACGTGCAGGTTCAGGTAGCCCTTGAGAATCGGCTTCCTCGCCACTGTGGCCGCAGCCGCGTCCCAAGAAGTCACTTCCTTGCAGCTCGCTTGCTTTCTGGTGCCGTGTGAAATGACCCGAAACAATAACACAGTTGCCGATGTAGTGAATGACCCGGTGAATCCGAACAATGGTGGAGAACCTCTCTCCGTGTCCAAGTCTTCCTCTTCTCAGCACCTGTGTCCCGCCGCAACCGCCCTTCAACCCCCCCCCCCCCCCCCCCCGGCCGGTCGCTGCCGCCGCCCTTTTGCATGAAAGGAAAAAAGAGAAATCGAACCCTCTTGCTTTCAAGTCTCTCGCCGCTGACGTTCCTCAGCTGTCAACACTCCGCCACAGCTCCAAATGCCTCCTCTCCGCTCAATTACATTCCCTCTCCTCCTCCTCTCTCTCCTCCCCTCCCTCCTCTCCACCCCGTCCCCACCCGCTCACGTACCCTTTCTCTCTTCACTCTCCCGGACTCAGACATAGCAGAGGTAAAGGTAGGTCTTCTCTATGCGCCAGTCTGGGGGGACGTCTTCAGGCTTGTGGCCTTTCATGTGCTTCTGCATGGCTGACAGGCTGGCGCAGTACTCCAGGCAGATGGTGCATTGGTAGGGCGAGGCGCCATTGTGGGTGCGCAGGTGCTTGATCATGGCCGAGTAGTCCCTGGATCGCTGGTGGCACAGCTTGCACTCAAATGGCTTCTCACCTACGGACGGAGACAACACAGCGTCGGTCAATAACAATTTTATGACCTAATAAATGCATTTAAGCAAACAAATCAGTGCACCGCAACACAATTTGAACACAATACGACAATACACTTATCTCCAGCACTCCCAATAAAATCCTCGGTGTTAAATTGGCAAAGAGAAAACTTCAAATAAAATCTACAAGACGAGAATGAAAGCCGTCTAATTGAAATAAATTATCCCTTATTGGCAAAATACTGTTTCTTGGCAGTTTGCAGCGAATGAAAACCTGTTGTTGTGAGAGAAAAACCCGTCTCTGTCTCCGGGCTTCAGGAGAGACGAATGTGCTGTCACTGCTAATTCAGCAGCCGCAGATTTCACCCTGTTGGCTCACAAGGAATGCTGGTGTTGTTATGATAATTGGGCCGCGCACGCATAAAGCGACAAGTCAAAAATGCGGGAGAGCGAAATCCCAGCTGTCTGACGAACAGCAGCGTGCGGCTGCGAGAGACCACGCTAACGCTTTAAAGTTGTTCACGCGGCCGCCGATAATTGGTACAACTCCACGAGAAAAGAAGAACAAAAGGCGTAAAATGTTCAGCGGCGAAGTTTGTTCACCTCTGACAGACGGCGTTAACACAGTGCCAGTCGGGTCGGTCCCAATATCCCTCCAGAAGATAACTAAATGAGCTTCTAATTATTCCTGCCGTTGAGGGGAAATAAGTCCTTTGTGTTCAGTTGTTATCAATTCTCATTAGTGGCTTTATTAAAAAGACTCCACTGTATTAGGATGTCGGAACCGGGCGACGCTTTTTCCCCCTTCACGTCACGCTGTGCCGCGGAAGAAACGGGAAGAGAGATGTCATGCTATTTAATCAGATGGCTGCAGAGACGGTGCAGAAAAATTAGGATTTATTTACCATCCTTTAAAATCTGAATCCAAGATTTGAATATGAACCTAATGGTTCCATTGCTTCCACTGAGGAGGACAGAAAAATGGGACTTGAAACCTGCAAAAAGAGCCGTTTCTTAAGTGTTTGTGTTTCTTGCCCTGTTAGACTTAACGCAATGTCCCCGGGTTCCCGGATCTCAGCGATTACTGCCGTGATTATAATGGTATTACCATGAATATAGAAGCAGACAGTTGCGTGGGTCCCCGAGAGCGGCCGATCACGTTAATCCACAAAGACAGTTTAGTGGGAACGTCCTTAAATTCAATGATCAGCCACGGAGACTCCCACCCGAGAGCCAGTCTAGTTATGTGCATGCATGGTCTATATTCTTGATAAATAAAGAATTGTATTACGTTTATAATGATGTGGTTTGGTTGTATGTGTTTAGTTTGATTCGCTGTAGGGGCCCCCCCCCCCCCCCCAGGTCCCTTTTGCCTGCGGCCCCCCCAAAGTCCCTTGAAACGCTCCTGAACAGCATTGATGGGGAAACTGTGACTGTAACTCTACATGAATACTCAACTGTACGAATACTCAGAAAAATATTCAGATGACATGCTCTAAAATTTCCAGGTAGCAATTTTAAAAGAAAATGTGATATTTAAACATCTGGTATTTCTGTGCTAAACCACATCTAATCATCTAATCTCTGGTACATTGCACATAATACAGCTCCTGCCACAAAGAGCTCCTGGAGGTGTCATGAATCAGAGCACAACTCCGCTTTCTTGCTGTGGGGGGGGGGGCTGCTACAGTCGAGAGGCACATTTCAATTCTGCAACAGCAGCCGACCTAAATGTGCTAATGATTTGAGTGATGGGAGGGAATAATCCGCCAGCGCTCAAGCCGGCAGACGCAAATTAGACATGTAAATGCTGACCTTTTCCAATGGCATTTGAAATGAGCTGTCGGAAGTGATCTGGCGCGGCTCTCGCTGTCACCTTTCAGCCGGAGCGTCGCACGTGCGCGGCGGCGGAAAAACCGAGCGGCGCTGTGCCCCCGCGGCTCGGCCCGCCCCCGTTCTCTCAGCGCCCTGGTTAACCTTGACCTCCGCGGGAAGCCGGGGTCACGGCACCGTTTAGCCAATAAGCATAAATACACTATCGCAGGTTTTCCTGCAGGAGCGTGTGGGTACCTGTGCGATCTCGATGATATTGATAAGCAAACTGTAAACAGGCTCGCCTCGGATAACCAGCTCATAATGAATTGCAAATGGGGCCCGGGTATTGATCCGCCATTGGCATTTAGGATGTGTGAGGAGAAGGGGGACGGGGAGGTTAGGTTGCCAATGTCGATGATTCATCAAGCAGCTGCCTTTTGTGTGAGGTGGCCTTTGACTGTGAGCTTGTCACTTGCTCTTGTTATCTGCTGTTGCTCTCCGGCTTAACGCAAAGCCCCTCTCCCCCACATAAAAGGTGAAAGGGTGGACAGGGGGGGAGCCAATTATTGGACAGCCTGCCTTGATAGTGTGGCTTAACAGCTGGCTTACTGAATGGGAGAAGGTGTGTGTGTGTGTGTTAGAGAGAAGGAGATGGCGAAGAAGCATAAAGCCTTGGCCGCGTGCCATCCTGGTGAGCACTCGCGGCATCCTCACTCAGTCGGGTACGGAGCGTGCACTCATTCTCCGGGGCACCCAGCTTATCACTGTGTCAACATCTTTATGGGGCTCTAAATATACCGGGATCAATACAAAGTCTTCTGAGACATTCGTCTACTGTATCGCAGCAACCGAGATATCCATCTGCTGCGGCCGCTGCTGCACAACTTGGATTCCCTAAAACAGAGTCCGTTAACGGCCTCCATATGCCACATCAATATGTTTAAACACTGCGTCGTTATGAGGGGCAACGTGATGTAGTGTTGCACTCATCAAGTTCAGGGATGGGGGAATGATGCAACGACTGTGCGGATGTTACTCTAGAATAGAGCTTTGCCGATACTTGGTTTAGGCGTTGGTGGCACGGTGGTGCGTGTGGTCAGCTCTGTTGCCTGTGGGGGTGTTGTCTGGTTAGTCCGGCTTCCCTGTGCAGGTTGGGTTGACTGGAGACTTGAACTTGCCCGTAGGTGTGAATGGTTGTTTGTGTCTTTATCTTGGCCCAGTGACACGTTGGTGACAGGTTGCAGGGTGCAACTCCGCCTCTTGCCCAAGGTCCTCCTCCTGGACCCTCAAAGGATAACGCTTCATTCACACTACGAGATTTTTAGCTTGATTTCCACTTGCCGATACATTTTGGAAGTCTTTAACTAAAGCCCCAGGTCTGAGCCAAACTGGTATTCGATCAGAAGTCGCCAATCTCTACGTCTTAACTCTTCAAAGATGCGATTTAAGAAGCTACACATCGCTTACTCCAACGGGCTACATGTGTGGACAACTACGGCCAATCAGAGTTTGAAGACCAAGTTTGAACTTGGCATAAAGATGGATACATTTAGGGCTAATACCAATTGTAACGTTGAAAAAGTAAAAAAAACCTGTGTAAGAAGAATAATATCTTTTGAAAACATTTGTAACCACAGTACCTGTGTGCACACGGTAGTGGGTTTCCAGCTGGTGCTTGAGGCTGAACTTCTTCCCGCAGCCGTTACATTCATAGGGCTTCTCCCCGGTGTGGATGCGCTTGTGACCCTTCAGCGTGCTCTCGTCTCGGAAGCAGCTCCCGCAGAACTCGCATTCATATGGGTGGTCCCCCGCTGACATGTGGGAAGAGGAGAAGACAACGTTTATAGGGAGGAAACGGCAAAAAAAGTACAAACAGCACGAAGACCGGAAACATGAAGATTTGCTTAATGAACATCAACAGAAATATTTACGGTTGGTTGGCAACAGTTGTTGAGTTGGGTCGGTTCATTCAAATCACCAGAACAACAGTGGCTATGCCTCAGTGAACCCAGTTAAAGGCTTTAATACAAGCAGACGAATGCAAACCTCTTTCTCCACAAATCACCTGCACTGTTGTTTGGTTTCGTGTGAAGCCTTAAATAATTGTCGCCCGTCACGGCTGTCCAGCGGCCATGAGATGTATTATTGACCGAGCAGACCCAGTCCCACGGAGCGCTAATGGAGAACCTGACGGATGTGGCGACGCTGCGATAACGAACTAAGTTTGTCATCGCAGAATGTATTACCCTTCGATGTACAGTATATATATATGGTTTCAATATGACGAGTCACAAACATGCACATTTTCTAAAGCTCTCGTGGACGAGACGTCGAACAAGATGGCTGCTCCACGAAGCCGCTCACAAACACGTGGGGCACACGGGATCAAGTCGGGGGAATTCACGAGGGCATTGTGGGTAAAGCAACGATGGTCGATGAATAAACGTGTTTGATATAGGATCCAATGAGTCAAAGTTGTATTCTGTGGCTTTTATTAATACTTATACTTCAAGTACTGCAGCCTTACTCCTGTGTTTGTCTATAACCTGCCAAGAGAGACCACCGCCCCCTTCCCCTCCTTTACTACCTTTAGTGAACCAGTAGTTACTTCAGCGTTAAGGCAGGTAAAAACATTCGTGGTTTAACAGGAGTCTGAAGCCTGTAAGTGAACCGCAGATCGATACAAATAAATATATATTAGTGATTGTTTGCTGATGTGCACCTATACGAAAACTTTTATTTTTACAGAATAAACAATACAGAAGGGATTAGCATTTGTGTTTTATTTGCTTAATTCAAATGCAACATATTCCTTTTTCTTTTCTTAGTTATTTATACGAAGTTTAACGATTAAACTGTAAAATATTAAATCTCAATTATATTTGGGGTTTGATATTGACATTTAAGAAATCACTGATATACAAAAACCAATAGACAGACAGACAGACAGATTATTATTAGAATGAATGACAATCATTACATCCTCAGTAATGAAATATCGTTAATGTCAACACTGAAGATGATGTTACACGCAAATGATGATTAAATGAGAATAACTGAAATTAATCTCTTGATACCTTTACTGTTACTGTATTTATTTACTGCGTACGTATTTATAGCTCCTCTCTCTAATCCTCCCACACCAGGTAAACGTATTCACACTCTCAATTCACACGGCGCCGTATTTACATTCGGAGACGTTCCACTTATTCCCGGCTGGCGGATGTACAGTGCGTGTGCTCGTGGCAAAATGAGAACGACAACAGGCGTCACACATTCGGCTCCTCGGGGCCACGGAGCTCTGGTCCCCACGGGGCGGCGCTAATGGATATTCAGATGTCAATGATCGGGGATATTATGATTTGCAGGAGGCTCTCACCAGCCGTCCAGCGGACTAATTGTATCCCTGACGTTTGACGAGGGGCTCCTCCTCGCATCATTTGCACCCCCACCGCCCCCGTTACACCCTCCATCCGACTAATGTTGTGGATATTTATTAATGTATTTCACTCCATTGCTGCGGGTTTAAGTCGCCACCAATGACCTATGCCTTTCATTATCTGGCTGTCCAAGCAGCAGCGTGCCAGCGAATAAATTGCATTTCTCGTTATGTGCTGCTGCCACTGCCCCGCTGTTAGGGGACAATTTCACTTCCATTCCTGCGTATTGTATTTAATATATATTTCTCTTTTTTTACAGTACGTACGCATGCATTTGCTTTTCTTAGCACGACAGGAACAAGAGATGGCCCCACTCCTTAAATGCTGATCACACTGTGGGTGTCGTGGAGGGAAACTCGACGTCTGGAGATATTGCAACGCCTTACCATTAAAGAGAAGCTGTGATGGGGACGGGGGGGGGACGGGCGGTGGTGGTGTTGGTGGGGGCAGGGTAGGAAGAAAAAAGAAAATCAATAAAAGTGACAGTCTTTATTTGTCTGCATGAAGTTATCAGTGGCTCCCGCTGTAAGACATTGTGCTCTTTCTAGCGTTTCAACCACAGCAGAGATCACAATCCATCACGGAGCTCGGTGGGCTCGCACGACGCCGCAGGAATAATAATTGAGCTCCGATTCACCTGTCTTTAATTAGGGCCTCCGATCAGACCGGCCGAGTGGGATGCTAATCCACGGAGGAGGCTGTGCGCGGGGGTTATTTATGCTTAATGTCCTGTTGCTGCGGCGCTAACGTCTGCTGCCGGGGAAAACATCATCAAAAAATCTGGAATTTAGAGCTCACTGTCTTTGTGCACGTACAAAACAATGTCTTCACACAAAGGATTATAACAGGGGGGGGGGGTTCTGCACTGCTTCGGATTTACTACAAAACACGCTTTACAGCTGTGGTGCTCATAGGAAATAGTATCTATCAGAAAGTATCCTATATTATCCCATCTATCGTATCATATTCTATTTGATCGTATCTATCATATCCTATATTGTCGTATCTATTGTATAGTATCGTATCCATCAGTCTATCCATAATATCTATGGTATCTAACAATTGTATCCTCCCATTATATCTATCCATCCATCCCTCTATCGATCTATCTCTCCATCTTTATAACAACAAACCCGGCAAACAAAATTGTAAAACCAATAAAAACTAGATGCCACAGTAGCTTCAGGTTAAAGCTCTGACTGATGATGTGCAGTAAATAGAGATAACAGTAAATTTCTTTTTCTGTTCTGTATAATTCACACAGTTGAACAGTGCAGATAGCATCTGATGTTCAGTGTGAGTGAAGCCAGACAAAGAACAGACTGGTCTGAAATGCCAAGTGGCTGCAGCCCAGCTCCAGCAGCCTCCTGTGCAGTCTGTGCCTGGGATGCACAGCACGCCTGTTACCCGCGGTGGCCACCTGGGGACGCCAGAGTGCAAAGTAGCTGCAGAGCTTTAAATAAATCAGACACAATTCTATAATAATCACAGCGTGCGGACGTAAGAAAAAAAAAAAGAGGACCAGACAGGACTTCATTCTGTCAGGATGTTCTCACGGGGGGGAGCTGGAGAATAATGGTGTCATGGTGTCCATCCCAAATCTGCCACTATTGCTTCCTTTCCTCCCCTCCTTCCTTCCTCCCTTCCCTTCCCTTTCCTCTCCTCTCCTACCCTCCTTCCTTCCTCCCTTTCTTTCCTCTCCTCCTTTCTCTGGTGTGACCACATGGCAGCGGGGCCACAGATGAGGACCCGGCACAGTGAGGTGGAACCGCAGAATGTGTGGCGAGAGGACCCATGGGTGCCCCCAAGCATCACCACCTGCGTCTCCTCCTGACCCCACCACACCCACCCCCCTCAAAACCATCTCTACATTTACATATCCACTCCCCCCCCCCACCTCCCCTCCATCACCTCCTTAGACACCCCCATAGGCCTAGTGAGGGTGCCCATGGGCACCTGGGGCGTGTTCATTATATACGGTAAGAGGCTGTAAATCACTGATCTCCATCACTGCCACGAACGGAGCTGGCTCGTTCTCTCTCTCTCTCTCTCTCTCCCTCCCTCTCAATTCATTTTCTCCCTCTCTCTCCCTCCCTCTCCTCTCCCTTCTCCCTCTCTCTCTCTCTCTCTGGCTGTAGCACTATCAAATACAGCTGCGAACACAAAACACCGCGCCACAGCAGACAGCAAATTGGCTCGGAGTAAAAAAAAAAAAAAATCACACACGTACACACACACACTCTCACAGACACTTACACACAGACAGTGCACAACAACAGAATATTAATGAAGGCCTGGTCTGTAAAGACACTGTGTGTGTGTGTGTGGTGTTAGGGGAAGGGGAATAGCACAGCTGCCATGACTGCCACTGTTACCAGCCCCACATTGTGTGTTTGTGTCTCGACTCCCCTACTGTACCGTGCACACATGCAATGAAGACATACAAGCAAAACAAAGAGGCAACATGGAGGCAAGTGTGCGTAACATCCACGGGGTGATGAAACCGCAGGTGGATGGGGGGAAACAGGAGAGAGAGAGAGAGAGAGACAGACAGCCCGGGCGAGATTAAGACGCCGAAATAAACACCATTAAATCTGCTTCCCCCCCCCCCCCACCCCCTTGTCCTAAATGGTGATCCAGTGTCAGCGCCTCACTAGCGAGGCTGCTTTCAAAAGATAAGGCGGCCGACAGGTAAAATGAAGCACACGTAATGAACGCCCATAAAAGTGCTTTTTGCTGCTCCGTGCTGTCAGTTCATACAACAGAACAGTGATTCAACCAATAACCGGGCTGAGAGCTTTTTCCCGAGGCAGGCGAGATGCCACGTCCATTAAAATTAGGAATTGAGATCTCACGGTATTTACAAGGAAATCTGGCTGATATCTACTCCTGCTTCTCTGGAAAAAACACCTGAGGGAACCAGTGATTTTATTTGTGCGCGAGTGTGTGTCAGTGCTTTTGAGAGCTGAGGACGACTGAATGCACTCAGACAAAGACTATTCATTAAACCTCATCAACAATAACACGCAACAGAACTTTGCCAACGGTTCAACAGGTGAGTGGCTCAGACGTCTATCAGCAAATATGAAGAATATGATGGACGTAGAGTTAATGTTACGACTAAAACATCAACAACATGAATAATACAAACCAAACCACAGAAGCAACAGAGCAAAATGGCTGCATGAAGGATTTACCTTCCGTCTCTGCTCACTGTAAAAACCTCAGGTCCGTCTTTTTTACTTCAAAGATATTGTACCTTGATGTAAAAAAGTTTTTCTAATAAAAAGTATATCAATAAATGCTACATAATAAACTGTTTTAAATGTTTTAGAATGAATTTTCTAGAGTTCTGCGTTATATCTTTTATACTAATATTATTCTAGGAAGTGACTTTAAATGTTAAATTCATGGTGAAATATATGAGCTGTTCTTCACTTACAGTATATTGCTCAAAAATCTAATGGAAACAGAACGAGCAACAATATATTGTTTTGCATGATAAGATGAATTATGTGGAATAGGATGATATGATGATGGAAGAAGGGTTGTTTGTTCTTTATTAAATAGAGTTTTATGCAGGGTTAGGGTTAAGACTACGGCACAGACAGTCAGGGAATTTGTAATTTATGGGCTTTTAGTATGTCAATACTGATATAAATATATATCATACATATCATTAAAGGTATCACAAGATGTATAAGTTACAAATTCCTTGATAGAGAGTGAAATTCCAACTATTTAGATCTTTGTTTTGACTTCTGCATTAACAGATAACACACACGACTAAATATAGGTCCCTGAAGAGATAATTCAGTTTTCAGTCTATATTGTTCATAGTTCTCTTTTAAGTTATTAATTTATCGTTTTAACTCACGACAATGAGCTTAATGAACAGATGATAGTTTGAACTTCTGGTGTCTCACATTCAAACAGCTCCAACCAGGATAAAAGGTTGCTCTTCATTTATAATTTGATTTAGAGTTAATATTCGCATTAAAATACAACTGAAGATAATTTAATGGCAAGACTGTCATAGACGATGTTGTTTTTTTAGTGGAGATGCAAATACAACATTTGATTTGATAGTATCCTTATTGTGAAAAGGACAATATCACGTCGGTTGAAGAATCCCTGACTTTGTTGTGTCCTGCTCTTCTGAATCCAAACCTACATACATTTCATCAGGACCACATCTGCATTTTTAAAAAAATGCATTTTTGAAAACAACTGAACTTAAACCCCCCCCCCCCCCCCCCCAAAAAAAACCCAGGGCACACGAGTCTACGTCTGAACAAACACGGCAGCACGAAGGTAAACTTCCCACAGCTGCTCCTCTGAGGCTGATGCGCTGTGCGGCTCGGCTTTCACACGCTATTTTTTGCCAAGCAAAGTGTGAATGAGATTATTAACATCAAAGTGCAAAATGTAGAGGAACGCCACTTCGGTTTTTTTGGAGGGGTAAATTAGGACCTATTTCTGGCTGTGTGAGTCGCTACGACTTTATAATCCCCCCCCCCCCTGACAAAAGGCTGCACATCATATTTAAACGATTGCTTTCATGGCTGCCTCATTGTGATTTAACGCACGCCCACAGCGGGATGAGGTTCAAAGTGGCACGAGGCTGCAGAGTCTCATCTGCGGCAGCCACCAGGAGACGGGCCGGGGTGACATTTGCGTTGCTCGGGTGGGCAGGTGGATCAGAGACGCCGCTCGCGTCCTCTCCAATGTCTGGCACACGGAGCAGATGTGTGCAACGCTACTGTACAGGCGGCTCAAGCTGATCTGTTCCCCCCCACACCATCCCCATCCCCGGCATCAACCCTCAGCCCGTACCGCCACCATCACACACTAATGGTGTATTCGCCTGACTTGTAAATAGGGACGACTGCTCTCATCTCGCTGCCTTTCGTTTCAAATATTTATCCGTGAGCCGGTGAGCTAAATCGGCTCTGACAGTGAGACTGTTATTTAAGGTCGCAGACAGGCAGCTGGGCGAGAGAGAGGGCGAGAGAAGGGAAAAAAAGCCTTCATCCCTCTGCCGGTGAAATGGGATTCATTTCCATGTTTTTATATTCTGTCATGGCAGTGTTCCCCCCCCCCCGCCTGCCCCCCCCTCCGCTCTGAATAGCCCCCATCTATCAGGGCTACCTCTGCTCCCCTGCAACAACGTATTAGTATCCAGGCCTCGCTTCGGCAGAGAGCGAGCGCTGAGAGAATTACTGGTGGACGCCAGGAAAAAAAACACAACAACAACAAAGAAAAAAGAACAGAGTGGCTGTAAATAAGCTGCGTCTGACTTGAGGCAGACTCCACTCGTTCTGTTGACCTGGATTGATGCTGCTCATCCAGATCTGCTCAACATGGAAAGGGACGGAGATAATTCACGAGGATTGTCTTAAAGATTGTAGTTGTACTGTATGGGCTATGTTTGACCAGGATCATACTTGTTATGGTTGTTAAGGTTTTAATATTTCAGCTGTTACCCTGATACACCACAGTGATATCACACGGTTTACTAATCTGAGAGAAACAAACCGAAAGTAATTTACAAGAAATAACTAAATCCTTCTCGGTTTCAGATGTATATTTTGAAAATAAATTCAAATGAAATTCAAATTCGAGCTAAACTTTTGTGAAATTATCCACAATTTAGGCCAAAAGATAATAGATGAATGGGAATAGGATTAAAAAATTACACTGATAGATTAAAATAAAAACGTTTCCAGTTGATTACTATTTTTGTATTTCACGTTTTTCATGTTTAAATATTAACTTGAGACATTATCCAACCAAATTTGGACCCATTGGTACGGCATTGTCCCTTTTATAATTACTATATGCTAATATTAGCAAAGGAAATGACAATGGTTGCCTGTGACAACATTAAGCAGGAGACAGACAGAGCTTTACAACCTGTTAACCTGACCTGTCAATCATCTCTGTGCATTACTGTGTGAACTTATGGTGAATTCAGGAGAAATCTACAGACATAAATCAACCAAGTGCAGTGAAATAAACATAAATAGGGGATTTTCCACATATTTACACTATTCTGAAAGAAGCCACGTCCCAAATTCTCAAAATTGCCTAGGTTTGTCTCCCTATAAATACAAAAACAAGTCGATAATTAATTGTCTGTGTGACTAGTTAGATAAATACATCAGTTAGAGATGTGATATTCCTGTGGCGGTCATACAATGTATAATATTATATGAAAATCACTAAAGCTGTATCTGTGATTAACATGTAAGATACTTCAGAGTAGTAGTTTTATTCCCCTACAGCTTAACAAATACTAAAAGAAAAGAAAAACATATTTTTTGAATAAAGTGTGTCCTTGCTCTCTGAGGCTGGTGATACTGAATATCAACAACCATCTTTAACCACATGTTGATTATGTGGAGGAATTTCATACAAAGGTTAACCACACAAAAAACAATTTAACCAGAAACCACCTGAGAGCATCTGGAATGAAACCCAATCAGGCCTTGATGCGGAGGCTCGTCCTTTCAGCTCTGCTCCACTTCGCTAACAAACATCTCACGTTCAGCTCGCACTCGAAATAAAGTGGCGAAGTACATTCACTGCAACTGCTTATTTAAGCATGACCGGCGGAGTTGAGTAATTTCCTCGAGCAGAAACGCTGCGGCAGCAACATCGCACTGGTTCACCTGAGACACTGATGTAAAACCGGTTGGAGCGCGGGTGGTGGGGGGGGGGGGTGTGTGTGTGTGGGGGGGGGGGGATTAATCATTAGCTGGCAAGTACGGTAACTGGTAGTTTTTTTTTTATCAGCTGGGTCTAGATTTTATTGTGGTGGTCGATATTTGTAGCCGCAC
Source organism: Reinhardtius hippoglossoides (assembly GCA_006182925.3). Lineage (NCBI taxonomy): Eukaryota > Metazoa > Chordata > Actinopteri > Pleuronectiformes > Pleuronectidae > Reinhardtius > Reinhardtius hippoglossoides. The sequence goes on from CM031684.1 coordinate 20,590,939, forward strand.
TTCTCCACTTATAATTGTATATATTGAAGTATAATCTTAAAGTTTTTCCAGTTCTCGTGTGTGAAACACAAGTCGTTGGAATGACTCTCAGTTACTGGGTGTCTGGACAAGTGGGTGAGTCCACGACCTGAGCAGAGTTCGGAGACAAATGTATAAATCATGGCGATGAGCCGTTAACAGGTCTGCTGCCGCCAGACGTGATCTGAACTCCAGAATTTCTCCTGAAATTATCCAGAAGGGCTTTACGCAAGAACGCAAATGTCCGTCAGTTGCTTTATCCTAGTCCAGATTGGACTTCTTACCCCTTATGTCAAAGAGACAAAGGTGTGTTGAGTTGACTATGAGGCCATGAATCGTTCCTGCAGGGGTATTTAGGGTAAAAATCGTCGCTGACCATCGGGCGGAGCCAGAAAAACATTAGAGGGATTGATCAGATCTGCCCTGGGGAGGTGAAGGGATCCCCCACAACAGGTTGGAGAGGAACATCTAAACTACTTTGCTCTATTTAGTTTGCTACAACCACAATCCAGACCAGGAGGAAGAGGCTGAAAAAGGAAAAGACGGACAACACAGAACAACCATCGACTTCCACTGACCTGTGTGTGAGCGGAGGTGACGTTTGAGTGCAGTATGGCTGGGGAAGGTCCGGTTGCATTCGCTGCAAATGTAGCTGCGAACGCCGGCGTGGACTTCCATGTGCTGCTGCAACGCTGGCTGGGTCTGGAAACGCTTCCCGCAGAGCAGGCAGAAGATGGCCATGTCCGACCCTGCGTTGGAAAAGACACATCAGGCGAGTTAGTGGTTGACAGTTTACAGCAAACACTTTATTTTGGTAGTTTCAGGATTTTTTTTGCTGGCCTGTCTCTCATCTCTGACAAGTAACAGTTTACTAAGCCTGCCTTCACAGACTTAGGTAGAAAAAGACTGTATTTATTGGATTAAAGTTACACACAATACTCATGTTTTAGGGCGGGGGGGAGTGGAAAGATAAAGATCTCCTATGCAATACGTCAATCGAATCTTGGCTCCGGCAAGCAGTGCACATTTTCCTCCAGCAGAGATAAAGAGCACACAGTTGCAAGCACAAAAACACATAGAATCACAAACACAGCAACACACACACACACACACACACACAAACACACAAACACACACCCCCTCTGACACAGCTGCACGCTCTCTTGAACACACTCCCTTCACACTTTTTCAATTACCAGGCTGGGGAAAACTCTGGGGAAGGACTGAGTGTTTGGAGCTCAGTTTCTATTTCATCAGTCAATAACACATCTTTGGGGCAAAGCTGACACTAATTCAAAAATCTATGAAGAGCAGCCCGCCTCATGTTCATAACCACTGGAGGAGGCGGAGGGCCCACGACAGCCTCCACGCCAGATCAATCACTGTCTCGGCCGCACTACGCCCGCTACGGAACGGGGGGGGGGGGGGGGGGGATGGAGGGAGGACGTGCCGCTGAAGGATGATGATGATAGGAGGGATGGAGGAGAGCTTCTGGAGAGCAGGTGAAGACGGGAGATTCTGAATGTTGCAGACGAAAGGGGACGTAGAAGCCAAGGGAGCAAAACTAAATCAAATTTTCGTTAAATAATTATTGACATATCGTCCCCCCTTTGGATTTGTAACTCTGCTTGTTTTATTTTGACAGTGCGTCTGCAGGAGTGTGTGATTTTCACTACATCCTTGTCGAACACGCGCAGCTGAAAAGCCTCAGAGACTAATCTGTCAGCTCTGCAGGTGAGGGAAGTTAAATGCATGGTCCCCAGAGGATGGAACCCAACACCTTTAATGCTTCTGCAGCTGCACCGTCGAGGCACATTACAGTAACATTAGCTTTTATTGTTGTATTATGGAGTATTTTTGGAATACAGCCTATGTGTATACTGTTGCATGTCCAATTTCCCCTCCATGCTACCCTGAGGATAAACCTTTAGGAATTTAACACCCCGGAGTTTCCTACAGCTCCACCTGCAGGACAGACTTAATATTGTTGGACCCATTATGTCACATTTGCAAAATCCTATGCGCAACTTCTGCTCATTTTCACATGTCTCTAAACTTACAACTTACAAATAGGTTATATACACATACATAACATTTGTTATGTCAGAATATGCCTTTGTTTTGAAGGAGCACCTAAAATACTGACAGCAAGTTTATGAATGTTCACATCTCCCTTACGTTTTATTTTAATGACTCGTACATCAAGCTCTTTACCTTATATATATATATATTAATCCTTTTTTTCCGAAACAATCTGGGAATGAAAACTGAATCGCTTCCTGTTCACCACTGGACTTTCACCAGCAGCACAAGTGAAAAAGGACATTTAAGTGAAAATGTTTCCATCTGTTGCATCAGTAAATACTTTGGATCGTAACGTGGCAGTTTGTTCTGTGAGCAGCGAGGTTGGTCCGGAACCTTCGTGCAACTCGGGCTTTTGCTAGTTGTTTGTTCCTGAATGTTATTTCCCTCCTCTCCTCCCCTGCTCTTTGCTTTTATCAATGAAGAGCCTATTGACTGGGGTCGATTGCTTCTGGAATCCCTCTAGGACTCCAGGTACTTAAGTGGCTTTGATTGACAAGCCTGCCTCCTATTCACCCTACTCCCTCTCCACCTCACTCCCTCTTTCCGAGTTCATCGTGTATCTCGGCATTAGCAGAGGACTTCTACCTCCAGGCCGCTTCAAATCGAGCCCATTAAAGACGACGTTGTTGTTGTTGTTGTTGTTGTTTGAAAAATGAAAAAGTGTAATTGATTTAGAGGCCAAATAAGAGAAAGAGACGGTCGAAGATTGAGAGAAGGACTCTGGTTGAAGACGGAGAATTAAAGGTGGGGGAGAATAGAAAGGTTTTGGAATGTAAAAGGTGAAGTGACCTCTGACCTCTGACCCCAGGCCAGGACGAAGGCGTGGACTTAGTGGAAATATGAAACCCACACACACTCACTCACACACACACACACACACAAAACAAAGCTGGCGAACAAAAGGCAGACACACCTCATGAAAAAAAAAAGAATTTCCCTTTGAAGTCAGTTACAGTCGAGTTGACTGCCGTACGATACGCGTCAGAAAGTATGAATCAACTTTAAAAGAAGCCCCGACAGCCTCTGCTTTTACAGGTGTGTTTTCAAAGCAACACGTGAGACAGGCGGAGAGCGTAACACACAAACACACAAACACGCACACAAACTGCAAGAACCAGTGAGAACAAACGGGAAAAACTCAAAAATGACGACATCTGACAAAGACTGAAGAGACGTTATTTTCTTATACAACACATAAAGACTCTGATGTAATGAGGACATAAGACGAACAATAGGCTTGAAAGGTCTTTCAGCTCCTCTCCCATATGTAGAGCTTCGTTAACAAACCAGCCTCCCACAGCGTCTCACGACTTCTGTCCCCTTCATCCTTCAAAAGAAGTGGACGTCCTCCATCTTAAACAAGGGGCTGATATTGACTCTGCTCGATGTGGAGCGTGGACGGCTTCAGGGACCGGCCCGAGAGGAAGATGATGCATGGGAACGTATGTGAATGTATGTTTGTATGCGAGAGCAACAGAAGTAATGCATAGTCAAGCTGAATATGCTGCATGACCGACGACTCCTGAGAGAAATGATATATTGTGAATTTGATGGTGATGGGTGTGAAATGCAAATCCTGGCCTTTGAAACATGCTTTGAATAACCCGACACCTGAGATGTTACATGCATGGCGTCAACGGCGTGTGCGCCCGGCCTACTTGTCGTCCCTGCTCGCCCGCAAACCGCACTTTGGTAGTGTACTGCAAACCCTGATTAGTGTTGGACACAATTAAGTGGTGCAAACTATGCAGTCAGTACAGGGAATAATGTGTGTGCTGCAGGAAAGTGAGTAAAAGTGTTGTCGGCTGCTGATAGATGAAGAGAGCGGCGGCGGTGGAGGTAAGAAAAAAAAAAAACAAAGAGGGAAGGAAAGGCGGGAGGAAAGTAGTTGACCCAGAAGGTCCATTACAGTGTAAAATTGAGTCGGCCCAAAGTGACACCTGAAAAGGAGGAGCTGGAGTGGTGGGGGGGTTCTTAGTCTCAGTCCTGTTTGGTTGTTTTGGAATAATTTAGCTCCTCCGACCAGCCTCTCGCTCGCTCTCCGTCTCTCGCCATCTATTTATAAAGGCCTGGGCAGTTTGCGGCGGTCCGTGTGTGTGTGTGTGGCCGCGGCAGTGCCGGCAGTATCTTAATGGGCCTGGAGTGGCAGGGCTGCTGTTATTTAAGTGGGGGACGGACACAGGCTGGTAATGGAGAGGAATACTCGCCCGATGGGAGGTGACAGTGTCCGGATGGGCTCAGAGCAGAGAAATGGCCCCGAGGCTGGAGGACGGCCACGGAGGCGGAGGCACTTTCTCGGATTCTGAGGTGCAGCGGAGGAACGACTCTAATTCAAGTCTGAGAAAGTCTTAACAGATATACACTTAATGGCCTCAAACTTAAAGTCTCCATTATATTAGACCCCATTTTTTTTAATGGCGCCAAGCGATTTGGGTCCAGACTTCTCTAGCAGGTCTTCTTGTCGTACATTTCCTTCCCCTCGCCGTCTACGAGCAAACGACAGAATTTACTAAATGTTTTGTGGATGCAGCATCTCAGAGGCTCCACAGGATCCTGTAATGCTGAACTGTAAATATTCAAAAGATAATGTTTCCGCATGAGCATTACAGTCCCTGCAGTGATCCCTCCTAGAATCCATGCTGAACATTGTTGTGTGTGTGTGTCTGTGTGTGTGTCTGTGTGTGTGTTGGACTGTAGCTGAGACAGTTAAACGCGTCCTGACTGTGGCCTGCAATGCAGCGCGCTGAACAGAGGACCTGCCAGAGTTAATGAGGCAGAGAGCAGCGGGACCTCAGCACAAGGTGTTCAATCACAGGCCATTACTGCAGCCCTCAACCTCTGTTACTGCTCGCTCATGTCAATAGCAATCTATAGTTTATGTGTAGAGGGCACGGTAGTGACTGAATAGAGGTGTGTGTGTGTGTGTGTGTGTGTGTGTGTGTGTGTGTGTGTGTGTGTGTGTGTGTGTGTGTGTGTGTGTGTGTGTATCCTAAAAAAACTCCCAGTCTGTTCTGATGAAGCCTGATGAAAAAAAACTGTAAAAAGTCATAAAAACACGTTATTTTTTGATGTTTTTCGGAGATAATTTCACATCTATTTGTCTAATTGTATGTGATTTCTGTAATTACAGTGTTTTGGCAAAGTTTGGCAGAATAAATGATTCGTTCTATGTTCAGTTGGATGGTGCGTCACTGAAAGAACAAAAACCCCCGTCGCTCAGAGACCGAGTCCGACTCTTCTCACTTGCATTTCCTGCTTTGCTCGGTTTTCACGGATCATTTGAGGCGTGAAACTCAAATGCAAAAAGGTTTTCAGCTTCCTATGCGGTGGATGAGCGCCGATCAGCCGTGGCAGCAAAATAGCTTCATTTAACGTGCACCGTTTTCGCGGGGTATCATTTAAAGTCTGAAATATTTGTTGTACATAATTGGGACATCTTCAGCCCCTGTGAAGGAATATGAAAGCAAGCACATCCAACTTGATGAGCCCGACGTGTTGGACAGTAGAGACAAGAGACAAGAAATGTCCAGAGGTTCCCACAAACTTTTTAACGACGTCCCGGGTATCCAAGACCCTTCTGGGACCAGTGCTAGAAACTGGGGTGGTGACATTTGTAGGCCTGAAACATTGTCAGGCTGTTGCACCGTGAGGTAATCAGGACAAGGACGTCCACGTGTGCATCATGGAGTCTTTCTTTGTGAAAACACACTGACCACATTTCTTATTTTCTCGCCTCGCACCGTCCTCGCTCGACAAAACCGGCAAACTTCAACAATCAGTCACAGCACCATCCATCCAACCACCTGCTCTGTCCAATCCTCGCCTCTGCAAGCCGCCGCCACCGGACTGACAGTCGCCACAAACACCAGTCACAACAATCCTGCCACCGTCGGCGGCGCGAGGTGTGAGGCGACGCCGAGCAGGGGGCGACGTTCCCGGCTGCTCTTTAGCTGCGTCTAGACTGGAAGTGTTTGTTGTTACACGCTCAGCTGCAATCAGGCTTCATCACACATTAGGTCACAGCCGTAATGAAAAGGTCGCCGAGCACCTTTTTACCTCCGTGGAGCGGAACCGGAGGAATGCATCTCGTCAGTGAGAGACAAATAAACGCCTTCTGGGATTTACTGTCGTACGGATGGGAAAAGGTCCTGGATGATGTACGGGGGTGCGTCCCTCACACTCGGTCATTACGTTTGGCAGCTCTCTGGCTAACAGGGAACCCCCCCGTGGTCCAACGGTGCTTCCTGTTTCAACATGGCGAGCTAACAGTCCAGTAACGAGACAGTTTCTCCCGTCCTAAAAATAAAATACTGCACTGGTTTTTTTTCCTCATGTCACTCTGCTCATACTATTTGCCCTATTTCAAATGGAAAATAACTCTTTGCGCATTTGTGTCATCTGCACATCACAACAGGTCCTTATATTTATGTACAAATGGTTTTTCTACTTGCTTAAAATGTATATACTACAGTAAAAGGTGTTTATAATGTACATACTCAGCACTTCTATTACATTTTGTATATTTTGTATTCCCTCGTTCTGACCTGCCTGCTGCTCTAACAACTGAACTCCCCCAGCGTGTGGATCAATAAAGTTTTATCGTATATCTTATCTTCCTCTGTAAGATCATTACCCTGCAGCAGATGATTTTTAATTCATGTTCAGGGCATCGAACCCCTCACGTTGAGCACGCCGCCTCTGGACTGATTCTACGTTGAGGCCCGACTGTGCAGTAAAGGCTCCATGTGGAGGGGGAACCACCGGCACAGATGCAGAGATGAGGAAATAAACGTACTGTTCAAAGTAGTTTGCGTAACGTGCATTGCATCCAAATTACATCACTCACCTCCTGTTACATGCAAACTGGAGCTGATGGTTCAATCTGGGCGAGCAGGCAATCTCAGTTTAAATTAGGGATTAAGTTAGGATTACTTTAATTTCAGCTCAGGCCACGAAGTCTGTTCTACAAATTGACGTTTCCGAGGCTGGAGCGGTGGAGTTCTCATGTGCACATGAAGATCTCAGTGTTGAAGCTGTTGCAACTGAAGAACTTTAACAGCAAACTTCATTTAATCTTTGCTTTTTCACTGTTAATAACAAAAGTCACCTAGTGGTCACAACCTGTACTGAACGCGAAGGGGACACAGGTTCATGGTTTTATTTCCGAGACAATAAAGGTTGTTAATTAATGTATTAGTTATTAAAATCATGCATAAATATATATATATATATATTTAGTATAGGTACTCGGAAAGACTGTATATTTATTTGTTTTTCTATTGCTCATTAATCAACAGACAAGATACTGTAAATGAGCCCGAGTTTGAGGTATAGGCTCATTCTCCCATAGCAAATTCTTACAATATTACATAAATAAATATAAATATATTGGTACAATTAAATAAGTCATAAGACATAAACATATCCTGACAATATTGTATGAATACTCCGATACGATCCATCAGACAGTGACCTGGAAGCTTCAGTGAGCGAGGAATCAGCTCAAGGAGCCAACAGCTCCTCACATTATTCATGTGAGGTCAAAACAAGAAATCAGAGGAAAGGCCATCTCTATTATAGGAAACAGAAACAGCACAGTCAACACCCCCCCCCACACCCACACCCCCCCCCGCTCCGCCTGTGTTGTGGTTTGTTTCGCCGCCGCCGCCCCGTTCCGTCGGGCCAGTGATAATTCACGTCGGGGCCCGGCAGCCGCGCTGACATTGGAAGATGAACTGCTCGCAGCCAGATTAATGCCACCAGATGCCAGGCGAGATGCCATATTAATTACCCAGAGATAATGTCAGCGCCACCATATGGCAGCTCAACTGGCCATTTAGTTGACAGGGAGAGGTCTTTATAGCAGAGCGGATTTCCTCATCTGCACAGCGTCGCCATATTTCCTCCCTACTGTAGCAAGTGGAGCACTTCACCGCTATTAGCACATGATTACTCAGAGTGTAAAGCTCCGGGTCTGTGGGTGTTGGGTTGGACGGCGACGCTGAAGGATTTTTCAGTGTTTTTACTTCTAAACGTACTTAAGTGCAGAAATGACTGGTTTTGACGGAGGCATCGTCGGCGTTAATGGGAACGACTTGATACGCTCGTTTGTGATTTACCTTGTTTTCGTGTCTAACCTTGTGTTTGTGTGTCGTTTGCTTTGATTTACTGATTTGATTGCTTCGCTTGTATTGATGTTGGTTGTCTTTTCTTTTGTATATATTCTCTATATTTTGGCTGTTAATTAATTGTTATTGTCTGCATCATGTATGCAACGTGTTGTTTGATTTAAGGCTGCTACCGTCACACCTGACACGGGACCATTAACATGCACTGTTCCTGAGAAATAAACTTAACGAATAAATAAATATCTTTTCTCTTTTTTTTGCGTGACAAATCAAAAACACACAAAAAAAGAAAATCCCACTGTCGTTCTAACCTTATTTGTTTTTGCCACACAGCTCCGTTATTGACTAAAAAGTAATATAACAATTTATTAATAGGCTTTATTCTAATTGGGCACCACTGCTGCTGTAAATACAGTCTCTAGTTTTCGAAATATGCTCATAATTGATGTGTTTATGGTTTTCTGTATACGTTTCTGCACCTTTAAAATCAAAGGAGAGATATTTGTGACCCATTTCTAAAGCGTTACGCCTTCAGTAGAAACAAATAAGCTCCCGGCTCGGTGGCACAGAAAGACACGGGGAGGTCACCGAGTATTTTTTTTTTCTTTGTTAACAGGAAGAAAAATAAAGTATATAACGCCTGTGGAAACACGACTTAAAATGCAATAATTTCTCTCAGTTTAAACTACAGGACGTGCATGTAAACGGAGGGAAGGTTTTCATCCCTGTAACATGCAGCACTTAAAGCTTCTCAGCTCTTAGATACACATCCCACCCACATTCAAGAGCCTTGAAGGGAAAAAATCTCAGAGCCTTCCCCCCCGAACGACTGCAGTGGATATAAATTCTGAAACGTCGGTAGAATTTATTTACCAGCCTGTGTTTATTCTTCTCTTCACCCCCGTGCTGACTGTAAAGATCATAAATGATGCAAGCTGGGAATTAATGTCAACATGAGAGACAGTGGCAAAGCCCTTTATCATGATTTACAGTTGGAACCCCCCCCACTCCCTTCCTTCCTTGTTGTGGACCTGCGGATCATTTACAAGTACAGGCCAATGCTCGCCGTCCAATCCGCCCACCGCCATCTCCTCCTCACCCACCCCCACCACCACCACCACCGGAGCACCCACCTACCCCACTCTCCAATCCCCACAAATCCGATTTAATCAGACAACTTGTGCAGTGTGGCTCGGAGTAAGAAAAAGGATAATTAGTAAACAGAGGAGCTACTCGCCAGGCTTCATTGGCATTCGCACCGGGTTACTGTGTCGCATTTAAAATGCAGTCTGATGAAGTCTACAGAATCAAACCATTTGTTACTCCTATTGAGGAGGCTTCGGGCTACTGGCAATTAAATTGGAATTAGCGCTGGGGAATGAGATACGGCAGATTCATACCAAGGAGAGGAGGGAGGGAGGGGAAGGGAGACAGAGAGAGCGCTCTGTCTGGACCCGGCTCTGCTCTGCACTGGGTCAAATCTGGAAGTGATTTGGTTTCCCCTTTATTTCTCTTTATTTCCTGCACGACTTCAGTTATCAGTTTATGACTCAAACACTCCGCACAGGCCCTCGGTCGCCAGTACATCTCCTGCAGCTGCAGCGACGGACTGATTTATATGAAGAATAAAAGCCGAGCCAAAGAGTAAAAGTGAGAAAAGTGGTGCTTTATCAGGAGAATGAGGTGGATTTGTGAATCCTTAAAATCCGAGCGCTTTAATACGATAATGAGCGAATGTATACGACTCGAAAAACAAACGTATGACTGCACTTTAAACTCTCGGAGAAAAAAAAGGAGCGAGGAGACAAAAGATGCCATTTGCTCGGCCACAGCTGACTGGGCACAGTGGAGCTCGGCGTGGAGCGAGTGCTGGTCCACTGGTGGAGGGGGGAAGAGAAAGGAGGAAGGGATAGATGGATAGATGGATGGATGGATGGATGGATGGGTGGATAGATGGATGTTTGGATGGATGGATGGATTGAGGGAAGGAGGGTGGAGGGGAGCAGATAAATGAAGTGGAAATGAGAGGGAGCCTCTCCTGTGCTACAGCTGGCCTCCCTAACTCTCAGCCAACCTGGCCATGACAACTGGCTCGCTCTTCCTCTGGCAGTCTGGGGGGGGGGGGGGGGCTGTACGAGCGGTAAAGAGCCAGTAGGGGCCACTAAGTAGGACCTGCCTTTATTCTAGCCTTTTTTTTTTTTATATAGGAGAATAGTAACTTGAAGACGACTGAAATGATTCTGTTGTCAGATTTATCTACTCAACCGATGGAAACAGGTGAATCATTTCTTAGTCTATGAAAACAACTCTCGGTGGCATCACAGCCTGAGTGAAGGTCGCCTGCTCTTCCTCACTTTAACTTCCTGTGGCAAATAACGGACTAATATTACAAAATCCCCCCCCTGGTGCTCATAGTATTATTTATATAAAATCTGCTGTCCTGCCAATAAAGTACTCGAAGAAATATTTGAAGTATTGAGTCGAGATGTCTCGGTTTTGAGGACAAGGTTCAGTATGTGCAGCAAACACCAGAAAAACTAAAGCTTCTTTTGTCTTTTTCTTCAAATTAAAAGTCTTTACTTCCCCTAACAGACTATAAACTGTATAAACACCTATCGGCTCGGTTCGCCCTCTATTTGTTATTTGGCCCACACCAAAACCCTTAGGTACAAATACCGTGTACTGCTCAACCCTATATGGAGTATTGAAGTATTAAATGTGTATATGTGTCGTATACTTGCAACAACTGTCTTTGTCTCGCTATTTAATGTCACACAGGGTAATGGAGTAAACCCTCTGATATGTTTCCTGTGCACCGATGTCATCAAGACAAATACCTGCACGTTAAATAACGTTAGCAAACAGAGCACGACTGATCCAGCGCTTGAATTAAAACGCTTAATTTACATCGTGACCCCTGTGCAAGCGTGCAAAATAAAGCAAAGCAAAATGTGCCATTATAAAGAAAAGAAAAAAAGACAGTAAGTGAGATGATCATCATGGTTAAGTGTGTGTTGTCTCTGTGTGTGTGTGTGTGTGGTGTGTGTGTGTGTGTGTGTGTGTGTGAGTGCGTGTGAATGCATAAACGCACATATGCACTCAAACGCTTCGTTCTCAAGGTTAAATACAAAGATGTCGCTCAAGCGAAGTCCATTACTGCAGGAAACCAATGAAAATAAATGACAGCATTCAGTGGGAGGTTCGCGTATCCCACGGAGAAATTTGCACAGCTCGCTCATTTGTATACCCACTTCTTTTTCTTTTTTTTTTGTGCACATAAAATGCTCGATTGTGTGTTTACAGATGAAGCACAACATTTGAGCGCGGCCCTATTTTTCTCTTTAGCAGGAAACGGAGACGTTTTCACTCTAGATTAATCAGTTAATCTGTCAGCTGACGTAAATCCCCCCGTCACCAAGATTAATGATCTCGAAGGTGAAAAAAAAGAAAATCCTTTCAGATTTTACTCACAGATTCACTTTGCTGCAACAATAAAAGGTTTTTATAAAAGCTGCAAAGGGAGCTAAATGCAAATGTAAGCGTGTACATGGACAAAATGCAAAGGAGAGAAAGAGCGAGTGACGTCAGCGAAGCCTCATTAACGGCCTTGGAGATTAAAATGGGGTTTTCTTCACGGGAGAAGGCAAACGGAGGAAGACGGACAAAACGGGACGAGGGTCCGAGACCAATTCAACAGGTGCCAGAAACGCCACCTCCCTCCAACCCCGCGTCTCGAGTCGGTGCAAGTTAATCACTACAAGTCGGCGTTCTGTGTGTTCATTGAGGGAACTCGCACGTTGATTTTGCATCACTTCCTTCCTCTTTGATCACCGTCACTTCCTGCACAACGTCAAAAAAAGCCCAGAGCTCTCCGGTCCACTCTTCTGCAGCACGACTCGGAAAATGACCTGATCTGTATGACTGAGCCGTCTCCACCACCCAGACCATTACACACTGTAAGAAGAAAGACTTATTGGCCTGCGCCGAGGGAGTGAATCGATTTACATGTGTAATTCCAGAGTGAGGAAGAAGCCGGGTTTTTTCCTCAGTCTTCCAAACATGAAATTAGAGATAATAGAGCTACTTTTTTGCAGGATAATAATAAAGATATAAACAGAAACGAATGGGTTTAGCAGGGAAGGAGGTAAGAATATAACCAATAAAGGGCTTTTCCTACATCAATTATACTTATAAAAATGTTTTTTTATGTTTAAAAGGGGAAGCAGGACATGTAATTTCCAATAGAGCACCTGTTGAGTTTATGTACATTTTAATATAATACAAAATATTTTATATAATGTTGTTTCTTTTAAATCTTGAAACCTTTTAATCAAATAAATTTCAAATAAATAGGAAATTGTGCATGTTCATCTTATGTCATTTAGCTTTATGCTTTTACGTTTTATGGATTAATTGAGCGGAACATGAGGTTTATTTGTAAATTGATTCAGGATCCAGGTCTTTAAGTATCATATTTGATGAGTTTTCATTTAGTGATATGAAAGATGGGTAAAATTACTTATTACATGTCTTCATCTAACTGTAAACATTATAATAAACAATGAGAATATGAATATTACAATATTATATTAATTAAGTTGTCAGAACCTCTGCTTGTCTCCTACTTTATGTTTTACAGTTTTGTGGTTTATTTGAATGGAACACGAGGTTTACATACAGATGGATTTAGTATGTGCAGTTCAATAAGCAAAATAAAGTGTTAACATTTGTGCTTCATCTCTAATCAGATGGCAAAAAAACCCACTTTTCTTTTGATAAAATAACTATATTTCATGCATCTATTCATTTCTTTTACTGGAACATCTTATTTTATTAAATCAATAGTTTCCTTTGTTGTCAGCGGCTCCATGATGTGGAGTTTGGACTTTTATTCTCCGTTCCACCTTGTTCCTGTAAATTTACGTCTTAGTCTTCGTTGCACTTCTACCTGATCACAAATTTTCACTAAAAGTTATTAAAACGTTTTTACTACAGGAGTCTCTCTGCTTCCTGAAAAATAAAAAAGAGTTTGTGGTCCAGACCCACTGACACGGACTCACCCACCTCTGCCCCAACCCCCCCCCCCCCCCCCCCCCCCCACCTTTACCCTCTGTCCTGCAATGGAATCCCAAATCTCTCCTCGCCTTCCCAGGATTTATTCTTCTCACTGGCCATCTGGACAGTGGGGGCAGACAATGTAAAAGGAAAAGGGGGTTGGGGGACGGGGCTGCAAACTCACATTAGTCACAGGCTCTTAGGTCCTTCGACCCGTACACACACACACACACACACACACACACACACACACAAAAAGGCTGGAGCCAAATGACCCCAGCTCCCCCTCACTTTTTTCCCCCCTTCACTGTGGCTGCTGACATCGTCTTTCCTGCTGGACAAAAGGCTTTTAGCACCTCACTCTACTGTCCTAACCACAACCACACACACACAACACCACACACACACACACAGTCAGCACCCTCCATCCAGCACAGACACGCTGGACAGGATGGGGTGTTTGTTGTGTTTTCTCAGACGGCTTAGAAAGAAGGGAAGGGAGGGGCGGGACAAAAAGAAACCCGGCGTGGGGGGTGGGGGGTGTCGGGGTCGGGTGAAGGAGGCTATCTGACGTGTGTAACCTTAAAAAAGTAGAGCAAATCATACGTGAATGCTCGGGGGGGGGGGGAAAGCATAGCCAAGTGGCTAATCGCTGAGGTATTAGGTACAATGGGCGATGGCATGCTTCTCTCCCGGCTTAATGTAGTTAATGTAGGGCTTTTGTTGGGCAAGGCCGAGGATGAGTACAGGGGTGGAGTTCGGAGAGAGAAGTCACACGGCACTACAAGCCTCCATTGTCCGCGAGGGTTTGCATTTAACACACACAAGGTTTTCGCTGGAAGAAGAATTGCAGGCATGAGTAAGACAGCGGGCAGGTGAAGGCCGTGCCCTTGTTGTTTCTGATAAACAGATGTCACAGGTAGGCGGCGAGGCCGTGACACCGCGGCGCTGCACACAAGCCTCGGCCAACGCCGGGAATCACAGAACAGAAGCAGAGCTGTTTGTCAAGGCTCAACGTGTCCCTCCACCACGTCTGGATTATCTGCACCAATCTCATATATCTCAATTCCATTAATATGTTTTTTTACACCACGATCCATATTATTTCTATACTGTTTTTATATACCAGTAAAAAAAGGCTCAGGAGGTAGTGCGGGTCGTCCAATCGGGAGATCGTTGGTTCAATTCCCTGCTCCTCCTGTCTCCGCGAGCTGAAGTGTTATTGGGTAAGACACAGAAGCCCAAAGTGTTGAATAAATCTGTGAAGTAAAAGTGGTTGTTACAAGTAGAAAAAGCACCATATAAATGGATTTGTTTACCACCTTGCCTCTGTAATTTCCTTGGCAGAGCACAATGGGGAAAAATATATACGCCCGTGACACCTGAGTTCATCAGAGTAAACAGCCTGAAGAAGCTTGGAGAAACGACTGAACACTCCCATTATACCACACGTGTGGTGGTAAATGAGCAAAGGACAACTGGAAATAGAAAACACCTCAGCGGTGCATTAGAAGCTGCAACAGATCACACTGAGCACGTGGAGCGTGAGGAGACGATGAGCTTGTGTAAGAGATGAGGTGGTGAAGTGGCAGGAGACTCTGAATCAAAAAGGTTCTATAACCATCAGGATTATTGATGGTATACAGGTTATTGGTGTTAATAAATCGATTTTCTGTCGGTATTATAACTTCAGCAAATCACAATGACAAAGATGTACGGACCAGATTTAACTAAACAAAGTTTTTTACAGATGTTTTAGAGGAAAAAGCAGATTCTAACTTCTAACAACATCTGTCTGCATCAAAACTACATGAACCCCCGACCGGCCGCGATGTTAAAACCTCCGACAGCTGAAGTGAACCACATTGATTACTCGCTGCGATGGCCCCGGTCAGAAGGTGGAACGTGTTTAGCAAGAGAACGGACGGTTCTTGGACTTGATGCGTTGGACGAAGGTAGAAACGGACAGAAGTGAAGTTGTGAGTGACTCTGACCAGGGGCCGAAGACGACTGGGTTTAGAGAATGTGTAAAACTGCAGAAGCATAGTGGGTGGGGGGGTGGGCTGCTGGTGTGTGGTTGGTTAGTTTCCATTAGAGTGTTGAACTGGCAGCAGGGTCGTGAAGGATCACTGGAGCATTATGGGAGCGAAGGCTGGTAGCCCGATACCCACCGGACCGAATCCCAGTGAAATAGCTGCTCTGCTTACAGGCAACATAAACATCACAGCACGTGTCGAGTTAACACTCAGTTTAACTCTGTCGGCAAAACTCTCTGTACACGGCTCTGCCAGCACATTAGGTCAGTTCTGCACTTAGTGAGAAGAATGAATACATTATTTAGACATTTTAAACAAATATCTACAACCTTTTCTATTTCTGAAACCATAACAAAATGTCCACATCGACCTGCGTGCATACGGTGATTCAGGTTGTGAGTAACCTGTTGAATGAAACGGTTTCACTTTGTTTTTCCTCATTTACGGTTTCAACTAATGTTGAAAATCCGTTGTTTTCAGTAATCCTGGCTCGTCAAACTCGGCTGAGTTAGATTTATTAAACCGTTTAATAGTTTAATAGGTTTCAAGCGGGTAAATTACAAACTCCACCGTGTTTGCGTTGTAAACAGAAAAGTCTGAAAACAAAAACCTAATGGCTCATATCATTTTAGGGCCCATTTGTGTGAAACATCTGGCTGAAAACATTCACTTACCGTGATGCATATGGATGTAAGTTATATCGGTGATTATACGTATTAAAAAAAGGTGTTTGAGTCTCACCGGAGACTAAAGTAAAAAAAAAATTTTAAAAAAGCATTAATTTCTTCATTTGATGTTTCCATTCCCATCAAACAACAGATTCCCATTAGTGTAAAGTGCATTCAGAGCCATTTCACAAACAAGTGGTGGATGGCTGCAATAAAGACGAGTTCAGGCAGCTGTGACCTTGGAACCAAGCTGCAAGCGGCCAACGTGACTTTGTGGGCTGGAGGAAAAAAAGCCTTTATTTATAGATCAGCTGGGTGTTGATCAAACTCCATCAAGGGGGGGAAACGGCAGGAGAAGAAAGAGAGAGAGAGTGTGTGTGTGTGTGTGTGTGTGTGTGTTGCTGGGAGGGTTGTGTTTTAAAGAACTAATACAGTGGTGTGTCTGAATCTCAATTAATTCAATTTAAAGGAAATTGATTTGGAGGTTGGGGGGGGGGGGGGGGTGGAGGTGGAGGTGGGTACACAGGGTTCTTCTCTCTTTCAATTACAATCGTAATGAAGTCCTGGCCTCGTTTCATTCGCTTGCGTCCGTCGCTGCTGCTGCTGCAGCCGGCCGTGTGCTGGTGTGTTATGATATGCAGTAATAAGGGAAGAAGAAAAGGAGATAAAACTTTAATGATCCCCGTGGGGGGAGGGAGGGTGGAGGTGGGGGAGCTCAATGCAGCAACAAGTAGCAGGAATATAAATATTAAAACTGAATATAAATAAAGATTACAGTCGACTGGGGGGAATCCAGCATAAATACATACAACTGCTAATATGACTGGAGCCGTGGGAGGCAGATGGAACACGAGGTAATGTGCTGTGCACAGTATTCCTCATTCAGTCCTGATAGAAAACCGCCGCAACACCTCGAGACGCTCGGAATTTAGCTGGATAATCTCTTAATTATTCATTTCCAGGTGCCATATTTGGGCCATTTGTATATATTTCTTATTTAAACTCCACACGACAAACTATACAAATAAACAAAAAGTGCCCTCATCGTGAATTATTTAACACGGAGCGTGATTTAGACAAATGTGGACAGGATGCAAAAACACTGCATCCTGGTTTCTGGCAGTGCATTTACCTGCAATGACCCACTTTCTCCAGATGCACCGACTTCACCGGGTTCTGCATCTTTTTAATTTCAACACATTCTCTTACTGATTATATAATAATTATCAATTTTAATGTTGTAGTATAACGAGGTGTTGTATTTTGACCAAAATTGCAGTGAAGTGCAGAGACAGATAACAAAAGAAATGTGAAAAGAGTCTTTTAAGTTGCTTTTTTGGATCTTTTTAGTTTTTCCTTACATGAATATATGCATAAATAAATCAACATTACAAATGATGTATTCCCTTTTATATTCCCTACATGATAAATATTGATCAAAGGCTTGTTATAGATGTTAAGGAGCATTGCATTATCATCAATCATAATATATTGGTAGTAGATTGTGTCCCGCACAGGCAACCATTACAATACGTTTCCTTAAGTGCTCTTGTAGAATTCATTGAACTGACAATTCCAATCACTGTGAGACGTACAAATTGGACATGTGTGTATCTTTGCCTCATGCTCACGCACTCCAAACTAAAACAAATATTTCATTTTGTACGACAGAAGAAAGGAGAAAAAGTCAGTCCCAGCGAAATGTAAATCAAAGCTCTGATTTAATTCCTTTCCAGCAGGAAAGCCTCAGTTATCACAGCGTCGGTCGGGGCGGCTTGTAGATGCAGTCGTTTAAGCTGCGTGCACGCTCAGGCAGACGAGAGCAGGGGAGGTTCATGTTTGCCACGTTCGTACGGGAGAATCAAAGGCAGCCGAAGGAACTCTGCGAGGCTCGAAAAGCTCCTCAGACAGCGAGGAGAGAAAAACAAGTGCGATCGGTGCCAGGACTGTTAACAATCACCTGCGTGTGCCCACCTGTGGTTTCCAAAATAGGCACACTCACAAAGAGCCAGTGTGCAGGAGGAATTCAAACTAATCCAGAAATTATCTTTATGAAATGAGGACATTGGAACACGTGCACTCACGGACGTGAGGTGTCGGAGCGTGCGTCGAGCTGCAGCTCTTGTATATTCAGATTCCTCTGTCTGTGCTGTGAGCGTGCACACTGCCACAGATCCATACTTCAGAAAAACGCTGCCACATCACTCCGAGTTGAGCCGAACGCTCTCGCTCACGATGATCAAATTGGGATTCAGTGAAGGTAGAAATGAAATCATTACTAAAAGACCATCATCTTAAGCCTGCATCTCTGGGGAGAAGTGAGAAGCCTGCTGCCCCAGATTGCCTAAAAATGCAGATAAGAAACGATCCTGCTCCAGAAATTGGTCCTGCAGGACTATTACAATGGAGAGATTAGTGGAAGATAATCATATAATGGCGATGATAGCGCCGATCGCAACAAAACGGCTCCATAAAGTCACCTCTGAATAAAGAACAGGCGATACAGATGAGTGGGAATAAAGCAGTGAAGTGCTTTGGCTTGTGCTGGGGGGAGCATGTGTGAGACAGCTGTCTGCAGGGGCCCCGGTGCTGCCTCGGCCAGCAGGGGGCGCTCCTCTGTCTCTCCACACACACTCATCATGGTTCCCACTGGAGAGCCGGAGCAACAGTGGAAGCAGAGAAGTCCTCACATGACCCCCTCGGTTCACAGGAGTTTGCCTCCAGCGAAAAGCCTCTTATATGGTATATGGTGAGATTTAACAGTCTCGGTGTCCGACCGCCGAGACCGTTAACGGTGGAGAATGGAGATTAGAAAGTAGTTTAGAGGGTCAGGTGTTTGTTCTGGAGCGCCGGGGTCAATGAGGGTAAACGCTGTTTCTCTAACACGCTCTTTTTACACATTCGGGTTTATACACACACGAGGTGCGTTACGAGGAAAGCGCTTCGATGTGAGACTCGCAGGGTGAGATTCTTCCACTTGCTCCCGAGGCATTTTCTCTACTTCTCCTTTTTGTTTTAGTTTTTCCAGAAATCGATATCTCGAAACAAGACTGCGAATACCTCAGAAATGACTCCATACTGGAAAATTAATTAAATCCAAAGCCAAAAATGGTTTGAACTCCATTGAACTGGGATGTCTTTGCAAAACGAGGGGGTTTAATTAAGAGTTGATATGAAAAGTCCTTGTTAATATTGAGAAAAATGTCATAATATGCAACATGAAACTCAACCATAGAAGGAAAATATGAATATGACAGATGAAAGGGAGGTTAGAGAAACAGATCTGACCCAAAACTGTTATTCCACACATGCACAATGAGCTCCGTGGGTAAAAGATCAGAGTTGGCAGGTCAGGTTGTACCTGCTCTTTATTCTGGCTGTTTTTAAAATCTCGTCTTTCATCGTAAAAAGAATAAAATAAGCCACTTTTTGAAAGTAGTTCCAACTAAATCTGCCTGATACATTTTGGAAAAAAAGAATCTGATATCCTAAAGTTCGAATCAAAGAGCTGAATCCAAGCCGTTGCACAAACGACTCCCACAACATTGTTCAGATTCACTGAATAATCCACATTAGCTCTGCGGGGTGACCTCTGGCTGACAGGGGTCACTTAGGAAATCCTGCTACAGGGGAACAACCCTTAAAGGTGAGTAAACGTAACGATGGCCTCTCTGAAGTGATAACACCGAGCAGGAAGAAGCTGCAGGAGGAAACCAGATAAAGAGGGATTTTCAGTCTGGGCCGTTATTCGAAATTCTTCTTATTTTGCAACAAATGAAAAGAGCCAAAACCCCCCCAAAAATCCATCTCTCTGTATCTTTTAACTTCTCTATCCAGTTGGTGTCTGGGGTCGATTCGAGACAAATCTTTAAAAACACATCACAGACGGTTTCTCTTTTTTAAAAGCCGCAGTAATTTCCCTAGAAATACCTGGACACAGATGAAGCTTATTAATCGGATCAATTCGCCGCCCGACAGGAACAACAGCACCACATCGGCACTTCTATCCGTTCACCTCCTGGAGCAGAAAGATTCTTTGATGAGCTTTTTATTTGTTCCTCGAGCGTCATTAGGAACCATTAAGACCGTTAATGGAAGACACGGCGAGATGTGTTTAATGTACAAAGGTGGAGGAGAATCGGGAAAAAACCCGATGTGTCACGTTGTTGACATGTTTCTCCTCGTCGTGCGCCGTCATCTCTATCTTTAGCTTCCCCCCCCCCACTGTCAGACTCCAGGCCATATTTCTCCACGGACTGAGCCCTGGAATTATGGTGTGGCGTGGGAGGGAGAGCGCACTTCAGCTCCCTGACCCAGACTTGATGCCATAAATCCACACTTTTTTCGGGGGGGAGGGGGAGGTGGAACGCAGAGTATGTCTTCTCCCACCTTGACCCCCCGTCGCTTCCCTCAGTACATCTGGTCTGCAAACACAGACTCTCGCACCCGGGGCGGCCCAGGACCAGGCTTTCTGGCTTCATACATGTGACCGAGCGGCACCACGTTCACGCCACAATGTGCTGATCCGTGACAAAGATTCTGTCTGTGGAGAGGACGTCCAAATTCGATTAAATGAGCAGCGACAGTGGAAACACTGACGGAGCATTGTCACGAGGAAAGTGATGCGAAAGTCACATTCTTCCACTGCTGATTGACTCACGGGACATAATGTCATTTTCACTAAGTTGCTGCGTATAACACTCACAGTGCATACTCCCCACCAAGTAGCACACACTCATGGATATTGGTTCCTTAGTGTGCAGGTCTTTTTAAAGCAAGATCTTTGTGTTATTGATTTAAAATTCCCCAATATGTCAAAAAACTGTTCCTGGATTCGCCCTGTTTCATCTAATCTGCACCAAAAGTTCATTTGTTCTTCCTTCGTCCACCAGGTTTCAAGAAAACTGGATATGTAGGTGTCTCTGCTGACAGACAGACAAACACAACCTCCTTCAGGACCCTTCATGTTTACATCTGTTTACAACGTACCACACGTCTCCAGACTGAGACCAGACTCTGTGAGGGTCTCAGCACCGATCATGTCAAAAAGACTAAATATACAGAGGCAGAGATGAGGATTTTCCTTTTTTCTGTGTACAATATAGTCGCTCTGTGGACAAGCAGCGACTGATTCAGACCACATGCTTCAAGCTGTCGTCTGATCCGTCACCTGATCGATCAGACTTTGCAGCGAAGGAAGTTTTTAACAAGTTCTAACAAAACCTGCTTCCTTACATCGGATCTACCGGAGATGTGAATAACATGCAGGTTGTTGTCGGTGAGGAACAAAACAGAAAGACGGTGTTGGTCAGTGGTGGAATTCAAATTAAATCCAGGACTTTGGTTTAAAAGGATGAACTTTCCCTCTTGTTTTTCCTCCTTTCCCTCCGTTTGTGCCCTGTTTAAGATTCCTGGCCTTTCACCTGACCCCAGGCCTTAGCCGGGGGGGGAGCTGGGGGGGAAGCTGGTTGCTTATGGTGGTGGGGGTTAAAGTGTAATCCTGGTCCTGTGACCACAAAGGCTTGGCCCCCGAGGGCCCGGGGACCAGCCGCATTTTCTGAATTGCAATGTTATCCCTCAGCAAACCCTTTGGATTGACTACATATCAGGAGGATTACATCGCCGGGCTCCTCTCGGCCCTGTCTGCTGGGTAAAGATGGCCGAGAAGCAGCAACCCTCTCCCTCCCCAATCGAGGATCCTGTATCAAACCGTTATGTTTTTAGATCTCGGTTTGGCCTCTCGCTCGCGTGCGGGGGAGGAAGATTATACAACACAACAAAACCTCTCCGGAGCCTCGTTTGAGAACTTGTCATCGGCACCGGAAAAAAAACAGGAGAAGCTCTTCTGGATTATTTCAGATGCTTCGGTCCAACAAGCGTCACATCAATCTATTAACAAGAGTAATTGGCCACATAGCATCGTTACAACTGACACATATTTTAAGCCATTCAGATGCTGATATCTGGCTGTTAGTGTACTGCTAATTGCTTGCTTAAGTAATCCATTAAGGAGTGTTTCTACAACAGCTTGCATGCTCCATTATCATTAGTTTTATTCGGAGGAAACCTTAACACACCCTTTTTAACAGCACCGCGGCTTCGCCCTGAGCGCCTCTTTGCATTTAAACCTAAAGAATTTGCTTTTTTTTTTTTTTTGTTTAAAAAGGGAGCAACTTCAGAAGACAGAGAGAACTGAAGCGAAAGAGAGAAAAGATTTAATTGACGCCTCCCCCATTTTCCCAGGGTGAGGACAAGAGGGAGCAGGGCCGGGGGTGAGAGAGGAGAAGGGGGTGATGTGACACTGCTCTCCCGGTGTTGCGACTGTACAAAAGGAAGCAGATTTGCAGAAGAGGTGACCCCTAACCTCTAAAGCTGCAGAAAGGGTCCTTGATGGCCCCGGCGCCGACCAATCAATCACCTCCCAGGGCCTGGTGGTCAGCCGGACTGTAAGAGGACACTGCGGTCGGACCAGTGGAGCCACCCCCGAACATTCCTCGGTGGCCAAAAACCTTTTCTTTCTCTCTTTTCGGGCCGAGGGATGGGAGGGGAGTTAGATAATTAAGGCTTTTACGGCTTTACAAGAAGTTTCTATAAATAATATACTTGTTGCATCCTGTCGAACTCCCGAATTAAACTTTGGTGTCAGGATTTTGTCAATGAGTAATCGGCACTAATTTAAAACGGCAGCCAACATGTTCCAACAGTGATGGAGCCTCTTCGCACGTTGGCCCATGAAATAAAGTCGATCACTTGACTCTTCTTGAATTACAAATCCAAAACCTCTGAAGGCAACAACACTCCTCTTTTGACTAAATCTTCTATATTCGTCCACACACAAATGCATGTGGGGCTTTTTATTCTGTTTTCTATGTCAAAGTTTGTTCTTTTTAATCTCATCTGAAATGTAATGTCCGTCTCCACTTTAATTAATATCATTCATTTGTAATCTGGTTATTTTCCTGGTATCAAACTGAGCGTTGATTCTCCTCCGTCGCCTCCTGTTGACCGGTGGATTCCACCGCGGCGCAGAGGACGCCGATTATCCTCTGATAAAAGTTAGTCAAGGTCAGCGCGCGGGGAACAGCTGGCCGCTGACTCACGATGTGTGTTGCTCTTTGCATATTTGCTTGTGAATGAATTCATAATTAAATGCTAAATTAATTTTCAAAAGGACATTTGACATATTGGAAACAAGAGAGCGAGAACGGGCACAGCGATCCCAGAGTCTCCGGTGTCACGGGGGGGGAAATATTATTACGCTCAAGCATCAAGTGTTTTACAGGCTTTTTCACAAGGACACAAACTTTGTCATTCTTTTCTTAAATACACACAGTTTTTTGTCAGTCGAGCACATACGACCACAAAGGCCCATCACAAACTCTTAGATGTAACTCCTCTGATCAGTTCCTCCATCAAGAGCCATGATTTATTCCCTGGGAAATTAAAAAGAAGTAGATAAAAACTTCCTGAATCCACCTCATGATCCAGATCTGCACTAAAAATGTAATGGACCCTTTTTAACACACGTCCGATCCTAGCAGCAAGTTTCGTGGAAAACCTGTTTTAAATTTTTCGGTGCGTAATCCTGTTCACAATCAAACCAACTCACCATCAATTACAGTTAAATGGAAAGGGGTGAAAACATTTAACTGCCTCAGCTACGAAGCAACGATAGAGAAACCCAGATGTTCCCTCTGCACTGGAGATCGACACCCAAGTCTCCATCTCTCCACTTCCTGGTCCTTCACAGGGTTTAAACCTTAAATCACAGAAGGTCGGAGCCTAAACAAAGACTCGTCACTCAGATAAGAGTCGTGGATCTTGTTGAATCAGCTCGACAGACCAAACAGACAGTACAAATAAATGTTTGTTTTCTCACTGATCTGATATGAAGATTTAGTTGATAACACATCATGTACTTTTTTTTCCTCAGGGAGACTGTTAAATAAACCAGTTCGGGACTCTTTGCCAAAGAATGTTTAGCAGCGGTTATTTTTTATTACAATCGTAAATTAATTGGAAACAACAGCCGAGTCTTCTATTCGAGAAGCCTTGTTTCGTGGCAGCGACCCAGACGACCTGCGCAAACTCACCTTCTTCTCCGTTTATGGATGTTGTGAAAAAGCCGCCGCAGATATCACAGATGTATGTTTGTTTAGCCTTCGTAACTCGACCCCCGAGATGAAAAATTACGATAAAAACGGTGAAAAAAAGACACACGATGCCAAAGCCAACAACAGCAACCCGAGATGAAAGCATTCCAGGTCACAGCAGCCTCTCAGAGCTGAGCACATAAAATGTAATTTGGGAGAAGAATGCCGTCTAATCAGTCCAACTGCTGATTCACTCCTGACACCACACCTGAGCAAACACACGCTGCCTTTGTTTCCACCGGCAAACAACGAAAAGAAGAAGTGAAACAAGTCAGAAAACATGAACAGATCTCGAAACTCGTACTTCTGCAGCCACGTTCAAATTAACACTTTTCCTTCTTTCCTTTATCCTCCCGGTCCTTATCTAGCTTACACTAGTGTGTGTTTGTGTGTGTCTGGTTGCAAAGGCCTGACCAGGTGACATCTATCAAAACAATCTGCTCTCAGAGGGAAACCTGCTATTAACTGATAAGACTCAGCCCTCGGTGGGTGTAATGGGTCCCACTTGAGTTCCTTTTCGCTGTATTGTCCTGGCAGGCCACCTCCGAGACAAACCCCCAACTCAATGACTCGCTCTGCGTCTCGCTGCTCGCCGCACGCCACCGTGCAGTCGGCCAACAGCCACGCTCTGCACGGCCGTTTGTAAAGAATATATCATTATCTCATCGCTTTTATGTGTTTACGTGCAGACGAGTTTCAGAGAGATTAAATCCTCTGGACCTGGATTTGCATGTTTTTGATGCTTGCAACACAAGTCACACATCTTTTGGAAGAAAACCACAAACTGTGTGATTTTTGAACGTCGTCTTTTACTGAGTTATTGACAAATTCATTACCATACTCTTATGATATTGCTGCAAAAACAAATGTTCTATAGATGCAAAAACATGCGATCAATCTGCAACAAGTCCCTTCATCCACTTGTGGTTAAGCTTATGACGGAATCAATGTTTGGTTAAGTTGAAGCACAAACACGATTTGGGATAAAATAAGCTGCTCCTCAACTTAATGCCTCACGCCATGCCGACAATACTATAATATAATCTCCCAATTAAGGTTAAAAGCTAAAAACTGGGATTACTGTAACTTCAAGAGTTTGTCAAGAATAAAAAAAACATCAATTTGGAATGAACATCTGTAAAGCCTCCATATTTCTCTCACACAGTTAACAATGAAGTGCCTGGAAATTCAAATTGAACGAATGAAATGTACACGATTCTCCTGTAAACACTGTCATTACCATTGAACAAGGCTTAATCTTGAATTCTATAATGAAGAACAACCAAATCTAAAGTGATCTGAGGGGATTTCTTGTAACGTGGAAGATGAAATCACATTCAAAATGTAGTGCTCGTTATTTAGGTTTTAATTAGGTTTTCGTCCCTAGTGACACGTGCAATGTGTCCCTGCGTCTTCTCGAAAGCCGCTACATGAATTCAGGTTGTGAATTATTTCATATTTGGGCTTTTCCAGGATCTGTGCTCGATTTCTCGTGATAATATTCTCCTGCATCGAGACAGAGGGGACGTCAACTGCCTCAGCGTTGACCTCAGACGAGGGAACCCCTCTCTCCCCGCCGAGGCTCGTATGGGAAGGCTGCCAAAGCGACCCATCGGAGATTGACGGGGGTTAGCTCCCATAATCAATATGACACCACTAAGTGCCCTTTGATTGAGCTGCACGCAGTGAAAAAGGACATTTCTGTGTGCCCGGCTGCTCCTGCCACCAAGAAATGCAGCATTTGTCCAGAGCTAAACGGTCTTCTGAATGTCATTGTCACGGGTACATTAACTTTTATACGAGTCGAGAGACGGACTCGGAGCGAGGATGGACGGCCATTTTCATTAGTGCGGCTGCTCGCTGCCATTAAGGCTGCCGTCAGACACACAGGCACAGAGATGCTTTTTTTTTTTTTGCGTCGGGGCCCCGGAGGTTTCATTCCTTCGCTCGAGACGTTCCACGAGGAGCTGCGGCGGCGGTGGAGGCAGCGGCTAAATTTGCCGGTGTGAAACCCCCGTGTCACTAGGCAACTGGATCTGATGGCGCCTTTGTTTGGGGTGAAAGGTTGGAAGCACTCGTACTAATCTCCTTGCTTCACAATTAAGGAACACAGGAGAGCTGCTCAAACCTCTTCCCACTCTCAAACAACAACAACAAAAAGAAAAGGATTGAAAGACTCCCCCATTGTCCCTCCTCCTCAGTCCCCGCTCCCCGCTCCCCCCCCCCCCTCGCCCTCCACGCTAATCGAAAGGTATTTGCACTGTAAATTAAAAGGGCCCTCGTGCGTTGCTGTTTTAACACCGACGCACCCTCCTAAGATGTCCACAAACAGCTCCAATCTAATTACAGAGGGAGATTTACTTCAAATAACACTGTGGACAAAAGAGCCCCGGCTATTGTTGACGCGGGGCCAGTGTTCCACATCTCTTTCTCTCTTTCACTCTCTTGGGCGAATCCTTTTATATTCAAAGTCCTCGCCTTGCCAAGGTTAAAATGCGATGGGATATCTGAAAGTGGGGAACCTCCTGACAAAAGCGGCCCTCTTTATTCCCTGAATGGCAAATGCCTTGGTTGATTTCCAGTGTTCTGTCTCTTTCCTTATCTATCCCCTCTTTTTTTTTTTTTTACCAAGCAGATTTTCGAACAAAGCCGCAGCGGCTGACATGCAAATGTAACGCGGGAGAAAAGCGGCGTCCAGGGGAGTTGAAGATTGTCCGACAACGGGACGCGCTTGCCGGGGTTGCATTGTGACATACGGCTGCGACACATCCTCGGGGTTGAAAGCGGGAGGAAAGGGATGGTGGATATTGGCTGGCCAGATTTGCAGTGTGTCCTGCTGACTTCCATTTTATGGCCCGTGAATCGCAGAGCCCTCTGGGAGTCTATAATCCGCTCCCCCCCTCCCGCCCCCCCCCCTCAACCCACCCTCCTGCTGCCCATACCACATCATTTTATTGGTCTCTCTTGGATGTGTGGCTGCTGTCCCTGGTTCACAAAGATCCCATCCATGTGGGGATTCTCCTGCAGCCAGACTGTCGCACACTACGGACATCCCAATTTGCCACTGGATCCCACCCACCTCATAACCCCCCCACTAAGAATACAGCCTCCCTCTTCTGACATGCTGTTGTCCCCTGGTTTCCTGCGGCGATGCCTCAATGCGACGGTGCCCACCATGACAGTAAGCCTCGCCACTGAGGCTCCGCAGTGCGGGGGCCCAGTTGGGTATTTCTCAATGAATGAATCTGGGTGCGGGGGGAAACGTATCAGTGCCAGCTCTCATTCACACATTTTTATCTCATTTACACACAAACCCCTATTCAAATACAGGCCTCTGTGCATAACACGTATGGCCGTGCGTGGCGGATGATTACTGCTGGGTGTTGGTCCCACCGCGGCCCCGGCCCCGTATCCATCAGCCGCACGGAGGCGCTTCCTCTGCTTGGGAAAACTCATTTAGATCTTATCTGGGGAAAAATTTGTTTGCCGAGGGAAAGCGAGGGAGGGTTAGTAGCAGGGAGAAGTGACTGTAGTCGAGCCGGTGCCACTTGATTTAATTTAGCCGCCGATAGTGTCTCCGACCACTTGTACTCTTCTTATTTTGGAAGGTGAGTGAGACTGAGTGCCACGGAGGGAGGGGGGGGGGGGGAGATGGAGGGAGGCGAGCAGAGAGAGGAATCTGTTTACAGCGGGGACGGAGGTGAAGGGAGCTGTGGGGTATTAAACGATCACACTGCAAATATTCGGACGGTAAATAGATACCGTGTGATAATCTGTATGAACATCGAGCCGGAAGCATCGATCTTTTTAACCTAGATACCGAGACAGACGCCACTTTCTGCCGTCACGCGGGAGTTCTTGATTTTATGCTCATGAAACCTGACATTAAAAAGCTGATTAATAAACTAAAGTGACGTACAAAACATTTGATATCTTTTATCTGCCAGCATCTCACTGTAGAGTTTGTGTGTATGTGACTCGCACATCTCGAGAAACACTCATCTTATCACCTTCACACTTGGCATGTGTGTCGTTAAGGGGCCTAAGGAAGTGCAGCGTCATTTTGGGTACAAGTTGGACGTGTGATATGTTCAATATATAAACTTTGAATAAACAGGCGACCGGCGCTCTGCAGCATCGACAGCACGACAACTGATTCTGCTGCTCCGAGTCGATCTTCACTGGACTTTCAACAAACAGGTGAACAGCCCTTTGTGCAGCAGCGGGGGTGCAGCTTCATATTTCAAAGACAAAAACCAGCTTCTCTACAAAGCTAAAGAGGGCAATGAATCACGGAGTTCCACCCTGAGAGGACATAAAGCCATAAATATGTTCTCTGTAGCGTTTTTGTTTGTTCTCCGTACACGTCTGTACGTCTCGCTGTCGGCCTCATTGTTCTGATAACCTGCTGCGACCCAGAATGCCCTGCGTGAACTCCCCCGGCCCGCTGAGCACAGACGCAACCCAGCGAGACGGATAATCTGCCTTGGTCCACGGACAGCTTGCTCAGATATGAGTGGGATGCTGGAAAAAGGACAAGCGGCGGGCGGGATGGTGCGAATCAGCATTTTTGACTCACCAGATGACACCGGCAGGACGCTCGCCGCCACGCTCGCACTAACCGCGATCGGAAGTCGTAATGCTAATGCGCATCTGCCCTTTAGCGGAGAGCGGCGACGAGCTGGAACGCCTCATGAACATGTTTATTTTATCTTTATGGTGATAATTGTATTCCAACAGCTAACAAGAACTTGGAGTGATCTGTAGGTTGGAGTGGAATCACACTTCCATGGTGCACGGGGGTGGGGGGGTGCTGTGTGCTGTGTGTGTGTGTGTGTTGTGTGTGCAACACATGTGCATGCCGGGGGTGGAAGAATATTTGCTTTGCTTATCGCCTCCCTAATGCTCACTGACAAGTTAATAACATCACAATTAACTAAATGCTAAACAGATGCCAGTGCTGGACTAATGTGATTGAGACAATCGGCACTTTTGACGTGACCCCTGTGTAGTGCTGCCATTGGCCTAATTTGCTTGAGTGACATGACTGTGTTGTGTCTGTCTGTGTGTGTGTGTGTCTGTGTGTGAGTTTGTGTGTGTTTGTTTGCGAAGCCGTGTGAATGAGGAAGAAAAAAGAAGCAACATTACTAAACAGAGCGTCTTTTTTTTGTGACCATCATAACCTTCTTGTGCTCCTTTCCCCCCCTCGCTGCTCTTTCTCTCTTTCTCTCTCTCCTCCTTTCCTCCCTCCCTCCCTTCTTTTCCGCAGCTCTCTCTCCAGCCAAACTATTTCTGGCTTGAGAAAAGAAAGTGTTTACTCTGTGGCCACAGCCTGCTGGAATCACGCTGTGTTCCCACTGGCTAAACCCACTATTGCCACTCCATGGTTTGCATATTTTCCCTGTATTACAAGACTTTAAAAAAGGGCGGAGGGAGATAAAGAGAGAAGGAAAGAAAAATAGGAGAGTCAACAGAGCAGCCTCCCCCTCCTATTCTATGTGGATTTTCTCGGGCACCGCTTGTGTGTGTGTGTGTGTGTGTGTGTGTGTGTGCACATGGAGATGATTCATGTATAAACAGGAACACCAACGGTCGGACAACATTTCTTCCATAAGCTGCGGACTCCAGACTTATTTCTACATCCGTCACATGGCAGATGCAGTTCCCTAATATTTCAAGTGTTACTCACAGCTCATGTTAAGTAACAGGCAGCTGTGGCCTGAGTTTCCTGGACTCATGTGCAGGTTACAGTGCAAGTCGCACAATGTGCATTCACGGACACGCAGTTCACACCGGCAGTTGCAGAGCCTGAGAAAATACACCAAGTCCAAGCAGTGAAATCTGCTTTTACTAAATCCACAAACAAACAAGACAAAAAAAAAAATACTTTAACTTCAATTTATTGCTTCTTTTTTTTGTGTGTGTCTTTGTTTGTGAGCCACTTTCTCTGTGCACATATTCTGACCTTTTGCTTTTCTGCCGAGAGCTCCGGTTTAATCAAGTGGAATGTGAGTGTGGTGGGGTTTACTAATAAAATACAAGAGCTATAAATTATGGCGGGGACCAAAGCAATCTAATGAAAGAAGCAAAAAAACAAAACAAACCAGCGAGATGACGATAGCTGGCAGAAATATATAGAGATAAAGACGGAACGAGAGAAAACAGCAGCTCGGAGATCAGAGCGTCTACGGCCCGACGGGGAGAGGCTTTACTGGAAACGCAGACTGAAAATGACACGTTGGAGGTGGCTGCGGGGGAGACGAGCACAACGCTTTCACAATATGATATTATGGCGTGGGACAAAAAAAAAATCCACATTAAAACAGTCCCGGAGACGGATTACAACTGATATCACGAGAGGAAACGACAGTGTACGGCGGTAAATGACAACTGTCAGCGTTTTCTGCCAGAACCACTGACTTGTGGGGGCCGTCGGTGCCGTTTGAGCAACTCCTCCATCGCAAACCGAATTCACAAAGATCTGTAAAGCAGAATGCGGTAACGACCGTCCGTGTTAAACAATAACTAGCTACTAAAATTTTACTGCTCCTTTCAATAGCAAAGCTCACATTATATGTTAAAGCGCTTTATCGGCCTTGGTTCTGAAAGAGGAAAAAAAAATATCCAAAGCCTCATTAATAAGGTAAAATCCTCTTTTTCTGGCCCATAACTTCAAAGCCAATGTTAGAAATGCAACAGCTAATAAATTTGATGCTTATCTCCCCCCCCCCCCGAGACGAGACGCACGTCATTCAGTGCCGCGTGTCGAGCGTGGCATTTGTGTACACGTTTTTCGAAAGGTACAAATGCTGCTCGGCATTCGAGGACATGTGGCTGCTTGTGTGGCATTGCATCATGAGACAAGATGGACAAATCCAATAAAAGGTTGTTTTGACATTTCTGCAAAAGCTCAAGTTTGTCCCCCCCCGGCCCTTTGCTTATTGGAGTCCTCGTGCAGGACTGTTTGCAAACTGATGTACATGTTAAAAAACAACCTAGAAGTAGTTCCACTATGTTAGGAGAGTGAGGATTTGGAGTAGCTGACAGTTTTATTGTTTTATGTCTTATACGAGGTCGCAGGCGGAGCTGGTCCCGGCTGACATCGGGGGGGGGCGAGAGGCGGGAAACATCCTGGACTGACGTACAGAGAAACCTACAATTACACCTACAGTCAATTTAAAGTCTCCAATTAACCTAACTCCAGTCTGCATGTCTTGGCCTGAGGAGGAAGTTGGAGTACTCGGAGAAAACCCACGCAGACACTGGGAGAACATGGAAAGACCCTTGCGGGAAATGGGATTCAAACCAGAACCTTTTGCTAGTGCTAACCGCCCCTAAAGTTTGTATTGTTTTAATTTAATCCTGTTACAAATTGATTAACACCCAGAAAAAAATCTGCATTCAGTTTGACCATCACTTCATGTAGGATGACAGCTCCGAACCAGGGAACTAGTATTTAGTAAAACCTGCAGGTATCAGGTTCTTTTTAAGTTCTGCTCTTCACTCAGAGGAAGCAGCTGTCTGCCACTCAAACTTGCTTAGACAGTATTTCAAAAATAAAAAATGCAGTCTGGAGTGGTTTCACATCAGTATGCACATTATATCACGCTCCGCTTCCTGTCTGTCACCTGACAGGCACATGATGAAATGGAAGCCTCCACCAGGAAATCCTTCCTGTGAGCATCGCCTTGCATGTTGCGTTTGCCTGGGAAGGCTGCTATCAGCGACAGGGCCGGGTCTTTAAAGACGGGTCTCGGTGCACGCTGTGCATAACAATATGAGGACACCAGGCTGAGACACTGGTAAATGGGCTACAAGTCTAAATGACAGCAGTGCTTTCTCTTTAAGGATGAGAGCTCCATGGGAGCCAGACCGACTGTGTTCTTTGCTGCTGACAAGAACCTCGAGGCGAGTCCCTGTTTAGTGAGAGAGAGAGAGAGAGAGAGTCTCTGATGCTGTGCCATCCAATTTGGGAAAATATGTGACAAGAATTAGCCCTGAGTAGATGTAATGCAACTCACAAGTGACTTCGGCACCTGAACGCAGGCTTTCCTGGCTTTGTATTCCAGCGTGTTGCACAACACTGCCAATGTAGGGGGGAGTGTTTGTGCATGTGTGCTTGCACGAGGCGACTGGGTCAAAACAGCCACATGATGTTTTGCTATTCGCACAAGGGCTCGTCCGTTAGCAATGACGACAACTTCAGGAATGCCTCCACGGCCTCCACGCTCACAGAGAGGTGAATAGAGAGGTGTGTGTGTGTGTGTGTGTGTGTGTGCGTGATATACCCCGAGCGTGAGCAGCGCCCGCTAAAAACGAGCAGAGACAAAGTGGAAAGAGACAGAGGTTGAGTCAGACTGCAGCTGATCAGGCCAACAGAGGAAATGCCACAATAGTTCCCATTCAAAGCTGCGAGAAACAGCCACAGTTTCAGAGGCCAAATATTGTCTGAGAACATTAGCCAAGGGCTGAGTCGCTGCCAAGAGTCAGGCAGAGATCAAATCTGGCTTTGATGGCCAACAGTAACCCCCCCCCCCCCGCTCCTACCACACGCCCTCTCTGATGTTATGCGTCGCGGGCACTGTACACACAGACGGTTCTGTATGAATAAACCCATGTTGGTTAAGCTCTCTCGCTCAAACTGATTTCCCACAGCATCGTCCAGGGGAGCGGCTGTTGTGTCTGATGTACAGTGGTTTCTGTTGGTTTTTTTTTCATCTGCCCTTGTGTTGTTGTGCTGAAATATTATTTACATTACAAGGCACATAAAGAAGAGAGAGGGGGAGAGAATAACTGTGCAGCCCTTCTGGCAGGCCCAAGAGGAGGTTATCTCAAGATTAACTTTGTGATCCGGTGGAGTTTGTCTCGGGCTCAAACTGCAGCTATAAAACAACATTTCATAGAGGAAATACACGAGTGTGTTAGTGAATAACAAGCAGGGCTCCAAAGGTGCCGAGACCACATTCCCCAAACAGAAAATAACGTCCCTAACAACCACATCAATGAACACAGAGTAAATCCCTTTTCCATAAAACACCTTCAAGCATAGACGACCATGCAGCGTCTGTATATCTTGACCTCATCCATCACTATTTTGAAGGTGTGGGCAAAAATAAGAAGATGAAATCT
This sequence comes from Reinhardtius hippoglossoides, assembly GCA_006182925.3. Taxonomy (NCBI): domain Eukaryota; kingdom Metazoa; phylum Chordata; class Actinopteri; order Pleuronectiformes; family Pleuronectidae; genus Reinhardtius; species Reinhardtius hippoglossoides. The sequence continues at coordinate 20,624,211 of CM031684.1, forward strand.
ATTGAAATTAGACACAAAGAAACCAAAACACACGGAGACGCTGCAAACTGTGGTTAAAGGTAAAAAAGAGGCAAAGATTTAAAGGGACGAAATCCAGGAAATCCAGAAAAAGGTCATTCCAGTTGGTTCATCTGCTTTCGGACCATGAACTGCACTTATTTTCATTTCCCTAACGGAAGGATGAGTCCTGAAGAAGAATTCCAAGCATCTCTGGGCAGATATTATTTGGGGCATTTTGCCTCCATTGCCAGGAAAGTGCGCACGAAGAGAGAGAACGGGGGGGGGGGGGGGGGGGGGGGAGACAAGTAGCTAAAAGGTCCAGGTCAGAATCGAACCCACGCGCTGCCAGAGGAATCTCTGCCACAACACAAAAAGAGTGATTCCTAAGGAAGACAAATATCTATCATCTGCTGTCCCGACTTCCAAAATTGAGTATTTCAAATGAACGCCCTAGAGGAGGCTGTCTCCTCTCATCGTGTGGCAGACACAACCCAGCAGCACCAGGCAGCATGAGGTGCAGCTGCAGTGCATTGGGTTTTTGGACGACACGCTCCCCAATTTGTCCACTGGCCTGGACCGGAGAGGGAGGAACCTTGTGCAATTCTCTTCCCACTGCACAATGGAACAGACACAGTCATAATAAGTCTCCGCGCCGCGTCGGAGCGAGAGACACAGGAAGGGGCTTGTTTGTTTACCTCTCGGACTCTCGTGTCATCAGTCATTCGCTGCTGGAAACTGGAGACCAGTCGGCTAAATGCAATCAGCCGTCGACTCTTCGTGGAGCCCAGTGCATGAGCAGGAATTAACCTTTGAATGTCACCATATGTAATAGGACACGACACACACAGACAGAGACACACACAGACACACACACACACAGGTTTGCTCAGCTATCCTTATTTGCATTGAGGTCCATTCATCGTGGGCTGCCAAACCAAAACCTCATCCCTAACCTTCACCATAACCAATTCATGCCTGACACAATTCACATCTGACCACTAACTTTGAACCAGAACCTCGGAAATAACATTTAGCCACATTTGAACTGGGCTTTGGGCCCCGTGACGTCTACTGGTCCCGACAAGTTCAGTGTTTATGCTGGAAAAGGTCCTACAGAGGTAGTAAAAACTAGCACACACACACACACACACACACCATAAAGCTGTGCATAATTCCAATTACAGTAAAATACACTTAAATTGATTACAACCGATGTAAAACAACAACCACAACGTGTTAATTACCTATAATCTTTTCTTAAATATTGGTATTGCTAATTGAATTTTGTCATTTAACGTGTATTGATTGTGAGTTGCGGTAATGACGGCAATTAGTCTTTTCGCATGAACGCTGAAAGGAGGGGCCGCGCCTTCAGGCTGATGCACGACGCGTCACGACCCGGAGCCGGCAGCGGCGTCACGCGTGTGCGTGTGTCCGGCAGCGTGAAGATCATGATCTGAGAACGAGACGGAGCGGTGGAGCTGCCTCGTCATATTTCTACCGTCCTCTGAAGCCCTGATCCCTCGCAGGGGCCGAACACATGGATGATGACTATACTGCTCGCTGCTGCTCCAGTTGTCTGGCAGGAAGACACGTCTGGCCCTGGCTGCGGCTTCTCCCCCCCCCCCCCCAGCCCCCATCACCCCCCTTTCCATTCGTTCCAGACGAGGATGCCTATATTTAGAGCGCTCCTTTCCGCTGTTATGGCTGTTGGATCATTAGCCTCGTTTAACCCTTCTCTGCCTCTGGCGAGCTGATTGGCTGAGGGCATGCCCCTCAGGAGTACCCCCACAACAACCCCCCATTCCCAAAAGTCAAAATCCTGACTGCACCGCTCTGCCTCCAGTGTTTAGGAGGCGTGTGTGTGTGTGTGTGTGAGTAGCCACAAACCAATGGGAGCTGATACTGGGAGAGCGAGGGTCACGGTTTTAGACGAAGGACACAACACAAGATGGCGATAATGATGATGATCTCGACGTGCATCAGTGCAGCTCTGTTCTCCCGTCTGATTATGTTTGACAGGAAGGGGCGGGGCTACCGGAGGCCGATCGCCTGACCTCTGACACCCTGATGAGGCGGGTCGACCTGATATTTATCAAGAACAGTCGTGCACCTCAGAGGATGAACCTCTAGTCAAAATGTCACAGACTAAATGCTGGATTGTCCTTTCTGCAGTAAATTACACTATTGAACGACCTTATTTATCATTAGTGTGATGCAGGTTGACCCGAGGGCCTTGAAGCTGTAACAGCTGCCATGATAATCAATGTCTGATGTTTTAAAAAATGCTGCATATTTTTGTTATCATCATTATAATGTGTTTACATTATCAGAAATATCCCTAAATCCTCCAGAGAATAATAAATAGTCACATTGAGAAAGACGTTTAATCTCAGTGACAGCTCTGTGAGTCACAGCTCTCATCGCACGTTACTTCCACTGACTCTGCGACAGTGAAGCAACAGGAGCAAAATATCGGAAAAAAAAAAGTCATGTGCGTGGAAACAGATCTAAATTTAAAAGAAGAAGCCCAAACAGTAGCGTGCCAGATACGCCGAAGGAAACCGGCGCATCACAAATCTATGACGAATCACCTGAGAACTCCTGAGTGTGACCTGCGTGTAAACAAAGATGTGGTTTTAAAGTCTGCAGTGAAATAAGTAATAGTGAGAATAAAAAGTGAGTCACAGACACAGATGCTGCCCTGAGTCCTCCGGCACAGCCCCCCCCCCCTCCCCCCCTGGCACACCGCCTCCATAACCAAGTGGGATAAGTTTGAGACATTCTTTTTCTCCCCCAAATTAAAGGTTTCATCACCAGCAGTGAAAGCGTTCCGAGCCATCACACATCTGTTGACGGGGTATTTACTTCTTCCTATTTACATCTTGGCATCTACATCATCCTCGTCCTTCCATCTTCAGAGCCGAGCGCTGATAAACAACGTCGGCCTGCCAACTTTCTCCCGGTTTGTTGATTACTGTTGGGTCTGCCTTGATTCAGGGCGAGTGGGACTAATCCGAGATGATGTTATCTATCTATGTGTCAGTCCACGGCTGCGGCTTCGAGAGGAGGCTGAACGAGCACAGCACAGCATGGAAATCAGATTGCGAATCAGGATGGACCCGATTCAATATGATCTTCTGTGAAGTTCTGTCAGGATGCCTCGCCACAGAATTAGTCTCGTTAAAATATGCTTATTATTCTGAATGCAGCATCTATTGAATGAATCGGTACACGGAGAACAAGAAGGAGCTGAAACCGACACAGCAGCTGTGGCGGAGAGTTTGTAGATTTCAATGGAGCAGAGGAGCTCATAATCTTTTTGTTTATGTCCATGGCGTCAGGATGAAACCTCGGACTGTGTGGTGTGTGTGTGTGTGTGTGTGTGTGTGTGTGTGTGTGTGTGTGTGTGTGTGTGTGTGTGTGTGTGTGTGTGTGTGTGTGTGTGTGTGTGTGTGTGTGTGTGTGTGTGTGTGTGTGTGTGTGTGTGTGTTCATACCGGTGTGGATCTGTCGGTGAGCCTCCAGGGATTCCTCTGTCTGGAACTGGGCGCCACACTGGTCACAAACGATGGCCTTCTCACCAGCTGCAAAACGAGAGACGAGACAGTGGATTATTAACTCCCGTTGTTGAAGTGGAGAAAATAAAAGAGGGAACTCAGAGCGAAGAGGAAGATAGAATTCATCATATCAAAAACACTGGAAACGCTTATTTCACATTGCAACATACATCTCACCGCGGAGATTTTGAGCTAAAATGGATCATGATTTGAAGTTACACGCAAACATGCTACTGTAACACGCTAAGCAACAGAGCTTCTTATATTGCTCAAACATCAATGACAAACTCTGAACAGGAGGAAATGTTTATCTACGACAAAATCAATCAAATCTATAACTCTGACGACCAATAAATCAATAATTAGATTCTCCAAAGCTGCAGATTTATCAGCTTAGAGTAAAAAAAATAAACTATTTCAGGGATTCAAACCACCCCAAAAAGATTAATACTCATTTACCAATATATCTAAAGTTAGACTTCAGTTAAATACTTTTCAGCGTTTGTTTGATTAATGGGTGCGTTGCAATATATAAATCATCCAACATTTATCTTTATAATCGGATAAATCAATCTAATAAAATTAAAAAAAACATCATCTCCAAGCCCATAAAAGCTTGATGTCGGCTAAAATAAATTTCCACATTATAATTATAGAGTCCACTAATTGTGATAAACTCACACAAGCACATTATTCTCTAACTGCATCAAGACTAATTCATGTAACTTCCAGATGAATGGATATTCTTCATATACATATACTTTATACGTACAATTTGCATTCAAAAGCAGGAATCTACTTGTTATTCCACCACACGCTGCTTCTATTTATGCAGGTAGAAGTATTCAGGCCTTCAGCCATGACCTGGAACAGCTTATACTTGCTGCCATATATAATCACGTATACTTTATGAATGTGTACAACAGTAAAACGAGAGGAAGGATCTTGGCATGTATACCCACAGGGTGCCGTTGGAGGGCACATCAGATCAGGCTCACACAAATGACTTTTTATGGCTTGGCAACAGGCACTGTACATGCCATACGCATCACACATCAAATAGACCCACGCACACACACACACACAACACAAACAAACACACACACTAACATCTGGATATTGTGTGTGCAAAATGGGTGTGCGGGTGTGTGTTGTGTGTGTCGGTTTCCAGTGCAAGCACAGAGCGATCTCTCCCGACCAGACCTTGGTTTGTTCTTGGCACGGCCTCCTGGGTTACGACACCTCCAGAGAGAAACAGAACACAATGAAAACAGGAAGCCAATTCTTAGATGACAGAAAAAAGAAAAGTCAGGGAGCGATGGCTTGTGTGGTTTTGCAACCGCACAGACATTAGGGAACGGCCTGTACTGTAATAAGCCCGAGCGAAAGCAGAAATGACACGGAGCGTACATGACAGAGTGTGCCTGCCAGTGCAGGGCTTATGCAACAAGTTATGCAAAAAGACGGCAACGCTGCACAAGGGAGCGTGACAAGATCATAAGCCCCCCCCGTAATGCAACCTTTAAAAGCTGGAACATCCCAGATTCACCCGCGATATCACAAGATGTATTTCCCAGTTAACAACTTTGGACTAAATGCACCGAGCTCCCGAGCAGTGTCCTTTTTAATTGGCTGCATATTCAGGAGGCATAATTTGCCGAGTGAGCGTATGGCGCTCCGGTGTCAAATGCACAGACGAGCATATGGGCCGAATTAGCTGGCAAGAGCGGCCACTTAACCTCCGGAGAACAAGACATGTAGCGGAGATGTAGACAGAATCCCCCAACACACCAACCGATGTCCCTCATTTGCATTAATCACGTCGCCCCTCTGTTGTTTCTTTAACTCCCACATTCATCATCGCCGGCTCGGCTATAATTATTATTTTTACAGTCACCCTGCTACCCGCGTCGGGCTCCTTCCATCTAATGACGTTACGAGTGCAGCCGGACTCCGTCATCTGCTGCACACAGACAATCAAAAGGATAACACAATGTTTTTACAATACGACAAAGAAGTCTCGAGAGGGCCGTGCTGCGTTCTACCACATGCACATACTTCACATTCTTGCTGACCGGTTCCCAAAATATAGACATGCCCACTTGCATTTGGGGTTTGTACTTGTGGGCTTGCAGGAGAAACTCCAAAAAATACTCGCAAATAACTGACTCTGACATTTGTGTTCTCCCATGCAGCCCCAGTGCATTTCTGGAAGCAGCTATATTGTAGCAACGGGCCTTTGCTATTTCCAAGGTAGCTAAAGGCCGTGTTCATTTCCGTAATGTGTTAAAATCAATTTCCAGTGACACGAAAACTAAAGTAATCCACGGCAGGTTTCAGGTTACAATTTGTCTTCCTTCACTGCCACCAGTGAGGTGCCCCTGAGCAGGGCACTTAACCCCCAACTTCCCCAGATGGCCCCCTCGGTAGCCCATAGATCAAACTGGGAATGTACTGGTGCAGCTTCCAGGTGTGAACGTGGCTAAATGTGTTCCTGGAAAAAAAAGGGGGCATTCATGCTAAGAAAATCCAATCTGGTTAAAAAACATTATTGAACACCAGCGGCTGCCTGGAAGGTAAGAAAACAGATTCACGTCCGGGCCTGGCAGAACCGTAAAAACCCGGGGTGATTTGTAGTAAATAAGCTTTATACTGGCAAGTAATGACTCCGCCTCACAGACAGTGGTGCAACACTTAAACAGTCTTCTGGGAGGCCAAGAGGCGTGTGCTAAATGGACCAGGGATAGGATTTTAGTGCAGGGCATGCCCCCGCTTGTGGCACGAGGACATAAATTGTCAGGAAATGCCTGCATGATGCCTTGCTTCAAGGAGAATGAAGTCTTGCGAGGTCACCACGGGGCACGGCGGAGGGTGGGGTGGGGGGGGAGGAAGGAAAAGTGGGAGCACAGGAATCCAGGGTGCACACGGCCAGGCAGCCACCCAGCCAGATGCCCGTCACTCTAGTTAGCCAGCTAAGTGCTAACAGGGGGCCCTCCGCTCGGTAACAGCCGCCATCAGACATTTTCACTGCCAAATTAAAGCGATAAATCTCGGGGCCCCTTTGATTGTACGAGGGCGAACTTGTTAGTTAGGAGGGACGGGGCAACCGGGAGGAGACGCACACTTAACATCAGCTGATACGCTTGTCACATCTGCACTAAATAATAGTTTGCCTTGGCCCATTCACACTCACACTCACACACACATTACAAACTATTAACTCAACTTGGAATTTAACCTGATCTTTGATTTGGCAAGTTTTTAATTTAGCCGCTAAAACAACTGAAATATAAATCATCATGCGAAACAAAAAGAGGAACCAAAGGGGAATCTCCAAATTGTAGACTTGCCCCCGTTGACTTGTGAGGAGTCCTGTGTCACATTGCCACATGTCCATCCCTTAGCTAAGCTTAGCGTGCGTGTGCGTGTGGGTGTGTGTGTGTGTGCGTGTGCGTGTGCGTGTGCGTGTGTGTGTGCGTGCGTGCGTGCGTGTGGTGGTGGTGATCAGGTGCCACATGCCACCGAAGCCGCTTCCCTTTTCGCTTCCCTCTCTGAGATATTGCACAAACTGTTGTTGCAGTGCACTGTTGCTCGGTTATTTCATAAAGGGCCGTAAACGAGAACAAGCCAGCGAGGGCCCGCTGCCAATCAAGTAAACTTCCTGCAAAAGCCCGGCAGCGAAAGAGCAATATAACGGTCCCGTTCTGTAAACTCGATCTGCCTTTACAGGCCCTGCGTGGCCCTGATAAAGAAACCTTCCCCTCGCACGGCGTCACGTGGTGAACTTTTTTTAACAGCGCTAACCTCCCTGTGTGCTCTGCTGATCTTCAGAGATAGATTAGCTGCTGTTGTTGTTCATCTATAGTTCAAACTGCAGCTGGAGGAGTGAACTGCGAGTGGAGTGTGTTGCCAGACGGCTCACATCCGGCTCGTCGGTTTCCTGACAAAGTCAAATTGCTTAAAATCTCCGTTTATTTAATATCTGACATATATGAAACGAATGTTTGAATGTGTTTTTAAATAAATTTCACTAATTAACGAATGAAAATGTTTGAAAACTTTTTCTCACAGTGAAGAAACAGCAACACGAGTCGGCCTCACGGGTTCACACCTCCGTTTAAATCACTGTCACAATACTATCATTAAATTCTTGTTGAGATGTGTTCGTACAAGCATCGGAAATGATGCAGACAAAACGCCAGGTCGGGCAAAAGCACGAACGCAGATCTATGCACCGATAGGATTCCAAGAAAATTAGGTTCGCCCACATAAAAGTGAAACTTTTTATCTGTAACGAACCGTTTTGAGAGCAGTGAAAAAGTCATTTCCGATAGTGAAGCGTTAGCCAGAGCTGGAATATCAACAATTTGGAAATATTTCCTGCTGGAAGTTGCACAAGTAACATAATGTATTTTTTTGCAAATGTGGCTGCATGTTAAAAAAAGATATATTTCTAGATTTATCTTGTTTTGAAGTTGCCGTTGTACTGTTACTGTGGATTCTCTTTAAAAGGAATGAATTCTTTTTTATTCCTAGATGCATCTACTAATCATTTAACATACAACTACGATAGCAACCATCACGTCCACACAGGGCTAGTTTAACACATATGTTTAAATAGACACATTATCTTGGTGAATGCACCGGATCAGAACAGGTCAAATGTTACCTGGAACATCTCTACATTTATTTCTCCATGAATAAAACTTGTGATTACTGTTGGCACTTGTTGGATCCGTACCCAGAACCACTTCCTTGCCATTCCGGAGTGTTCCACTTAAACTTAACTGCCGAGCACTTTCCCCGACGGTGGCAACATTTCACCGTGCAGACGTTCGGAGGATTGTGGATTAGCGACTGGCGTGCGGGGGCCTCCCAGGGAAGTGATGGCGTGTTCCCCCCCCCCCCCTCGCCTGTAATTTCCCCTGACATAGTAAGTGCTCATTCTCACATTTCCCTAAATAATGTGGCGTGCAATGGGCGTATTGTCCTATTTGCTACTACACCAGTTCCATGACTGCGTGGAATCTGAGTCACAGATGCGAAACCGTCATTACACTATGATGCAGAGACGAAGACAGGGGGGGGGGGGGGGGGGTTTGGGGTGTGGGGTGGGGTGGGGGACGTAACCTTAGTGGCCATTTGGGGGTTTCGTGGGTGTGATGAGTGTGTTCGGCTGCGACGACACACATCATCGCCACACTCGCATCATCCCTGTTGGGCGATGTGATCGCATAATGCCGCCATTCAGAACCTCATCTCATTGAAGAGAATATGTCAGAGGCAGAGAAAGGCCTCGTTTGTTTGGGACTGATAGTCCTGCTTTTCATTTCGCCGCCGCCGCCGCCGCGGAAGACAAAACACTTTTTTTATTGTTGAGCGACTGCGCGCCCACACTCAGGTTTGACACTTGTTCCAACCTACTTCCCTGCGCAGGTAGAGTATATATATATATATATGCTTAGTTTGCAACAGATGCCCCCCCCGCCCCTCGGGGATGGCAGTCTAAACAGAATCTTTCATCAAAGACAATCGCAGAATTAAACATAAGAGTAGGAGAGCCTGTCTCTGCTCACAGCGACACGCGAGAAGTAGGCCAACGTGTTGAACGCTAAACATTTCATCCTGCAAAAAAACACTTCTTCTTTTGTGCTTCATTTCATAATCTGATGAAGGCGCCGATGGTTCCGTGGCAGCACGTCGCAGCACTCTGCGTGACCTTGGTTTTGCCAGTCGAACATGTTGCAGACGTAAAGTGAAAATAGGGTGATGACTGCAGAAATAAGTGAACACAGTCTCTTCTCAGGAAAACAGTTAAGTCACGCAAGAGACCTCTTTCCTGCAAATAGTTGTCAAATGGCCTCAGCTGCGTGCTTGCGTGAGATGGCGTGACTCTATTTATCGCCGTTTAACGGAGAAAAGGGCTCCGTCTGAGAGCTGCCACATCGAGGAAAGGTTGAACAATGGAGGCCGACTGTTCCGAGAGAATAAGCATTCTGTGCGGCACAAAATGCCACATTCAAGGGAGTACAATTCACGACACGCCGACACGACGCGGTAAACAAGCCACCGCGGAGCATGGGAATCAAATGACAGCTGCGTTTATGACTGTGTGTGGACTTGACCTGATAAAACACATTGTCCTCCATCAGCAGGGATCAGAGCGGGACACCGGCTCTCTGTGAACGGATGCATTCGGTGGGAGTCGTCCGTCCTCTTCTCAAGAAATGTGACATTTGAATTAAGCTAGCAAGATTGTGCCTTGTGTAAAAAGAGCAATATCTTGCGAAGCTTGATCCTAAGATTGTTCACATCGCGGTAACATATTGGAATTTGTCTCGATTACCTGGAATCGATACTGGATTTTAATTTGGGCAAAGTGGCCACTAAGCAGCGTTTAACAGGGAAATGAAACTGTACAATTTACTGTTTCATTTCATCTGACCACAGTCAGAGTCACGGGGGAATCGAGGATTTTATTCTTTGCTCTATTAGCACAAACCAGATTACTTCAGACCTCAAAACCTTTTGTAGAACTGTTAATCTGATCAAAGTAATAATATCAATGTGAAATATCACGATGAAAACTGAAGATTTGTTTATGTTGTCGTCGTCCTCCTGGGTCCGACTTGAAATGTTCCACTTAAACAGGACTAAAATGTTTGTTGTTCTTTGACTAAGAGTTTAAAAACTGCCAGAGATTCAAAAGCACAGTTTTTATTACATGTGACTGAAACTCACATGGAGCTTTAAATCTCAGGGTTGAGAGCAAATCGAAAAATCTCACAAAACAAACACGATTTCGCTCAAAAATGAGCAAGTGAAGGTCAATTTGACTTTAATCCCTATTTAACGTTGGCTCTTGCAGGGCGGAGGGGGGGGGGGGCTGTTTACTGTATGTGCATATGTTTCAGCATTGGCTCAGTGATCTGCTCCCGGGAGTCAGGGAGGCTAAATGGGAAATTAAAAAAGCTAATTACAGTGTATATGTCGATGGCCGACCAATATCACACTCAGTGGTTTTTAACAGTGTAAACGGGGCGAAAGAGAGAGAAGCAGACAGACAGATTAGGGAGAGAAAGTGTGTGTGTGTGTGTGTGTGTGTGTGTGTGTGGTGTGTGTGTTGCGACCAGAGGGAGGGAGGCAGACAAGCGCAGTCACCAACAAAAACATAGCCTGGCTGTTCACTGAGCCTACATAAATGGCTTATGTAAGACGGCACTCTCAGAACCAAAAAACTGCAAAAATCCATAAACACACGCAGACACACACACACACACACACGCACCCCCCCCCCACCCCCCCAGCGCACACATATTGGCTTTGACACACGTGTGAGTTTTCCCAGTCGTGTCCATGACCCCAAAACATAACTTTGTCTGTCGCCGTCTTCAAACTTTTTAGCAGAAAATATATAAAAGTGAAGCAAAGGACCACATGACATTCGTTACCCAAAAAGAAAAAATTTAATCCCAGCATTTAAAAAGTCGATGTGGTTCACATGCAAAGTGCACACACACACACACACACACGGGAACACACACAGACGCAGTATGCTGTCAGAACAATGAGTACAGACACCACACGCTCTCTCTTACCCCCCCCCCCCCCCCCCCGCCCCTCCTTGCCTCGCTCTACGTTCAGCGTTATAACGAGCCGTGCTGTACAGTTTTATTTACACCAGCCTCTTATCGGTGGTACAGCGGCACAGAGGCTGCCAATTGGAGAGGACAGGCCACGGCACTGCCTGCACCCTGTAGTGAAGAAGGTGTGTACCACCGCGCTCCCAGCACGTTTGATTTTATTTTATCCAGGCTCAGAAAAGACTGGGCCCTCGCCAGACTGCCTCTCCAAATAATAAAAACATAAACACACGCACGCACGCACAGGATGAGTCCGCAATGAGACACGACAACCGCGGGTGTGCGCGCAGGTGTTGCAACACAATCCAGAGGAGTTCCCGTGCAGGAGATGAGATTTATCTTTATTTATCTTTGAGTTTATCTTTTCATGTACACAAACAGAGTTCAAGTTCAGTGCAATATGCAGAAGCATATTTAACTGACATAAAAAACCCCGACGTGTACCAGGGAGCACGTGACGGCAGCAGGGAGCGGGGAGGTGGCCGGGTTCAGTGCGCTACATCTGCTACAGACGTGATGTCATAAAGATGTCAACCTCATTTAAGTTATGAGTTTCACTAATCTGTGCAAACGTATAATGTAACAGCAATAACACGGGAGAGGCTGCGAAACATGCAGCAGCTCAAGTTCAGGATTCAGACCAAGTACAGAATCCAACAAGTGGTGCCATCACAGACCAGAGCTGTAAACCGCAGATGGAAAACTGGACTGGAACCGTAACTTATCACCAAGTTATATTACATGTATTTATTATTTGTCCTTTCAATCTTTTTGTATTTTGTTTTACTTCAATTTTTGTGTTGATTCTATGTCTGTGTTACTAAACTTTCTAACCGATTGTTTTGATTTGCATTCGTCTCTGAATCTGATGTTTATACTTTCACATCCTATGTTTTGAAAGGTGCTGTACAAATAAAGTTGAATTGATATGATTGATTGATGGTGGCTGCTTGAAGTCAATGGCTGACTAGCAGGGTTAATTACCAGCTATCTTTAAAAACTCTACAGGGACAAATACCTTGCAGATTTCACATGAAAGGCTTTTTAGATATCGTGCGTAATTGGGAAATAAGAAGACCGGTGCACTGCCTGTTCTTCACCTGCCTGTTCTTCACCTGCCTGTTTCCCTGTGTATGACTGCCTGCTTGCACTGTCTCTTTCAACCTGACCTGCAGTAGTCGAGCTGCAGACCGGACTCAGTCCACAGAACCCAGACGCTGCCCCCCGCTGCTGCACAAAGAGCTGTTCACCTGTTCCCTCAAAGTTCAGTGAAGTGCACAAACTTAGAATCAGTTTTAATGTCCACAGAAAGACAGAGATTTCTGGAGTTATTAGACAAATAACTTCTCTTAAATGGTTTCACTCCCCCCCCCCTCCCCAAGATGGCCCCCATGTGAATGACATCCCTGATTTAGGCATGAGAAATTGATGACAGGGTGCGACAGTAGCTGAAAGAACAATTATGATGACAAGTGAGCTGGGCAAACACAAAGAACACGGAACATACATAATGTAGATGATGCTGCTGTAACCATAAAACACCCAGAGCCTCACAAATAGCACAACACACACACAAACACACACACACACCGGAGGCAGAAATGACTTTATGACGTGATCAAACAAAGTGCTGCAGATAAGAGGAGATAATCTTGCTCTTCTGTGAGGGAGGTGGCGCGGAATAGACAAGCCATCAAAAAGCCCCGGCGCACGTTCGCTCCCGGTTGATATTGTTATCGACGGAGAGAGAGAGAAAAAAAGAAAAAGGAATCAAAGGGAAGCGGGGGAGCGCGAGGAAGACGGAGGGAGAGAAAGAGGAGGAAACAGATGAAGACAGAGAATATTCAGGTCGCATTTGACAGCTTTACGGTCTGTTGCGCCGAATGGGATGTCTAGGGACGTGGCAAAGCAGACAAATATTGACTTGCCGAGCGTTCGCATGCACACACACACAGAGGAAACGGGGGGGGGGGGGGGGGGGGGGGGGGAATACACAAGACACTTCCACACACGAAGCCCCTAAATACAAGCCCCCCTCCCCAACTTTAAAATGGATGAGCTCACATTGCAACATCAGTCACCCTTGTTTTTTTGCCCGGCTCAACCTCTTAATCCATTTTGCCTGCAAACCAATTTGTTTGTCCAGTAGGTCACAGACAGTTTCCTGCCCTCGCTGTTCCCCCCCGCTCCCCCGTACTGTTTATTTCTCCCTCTCCTCTGCCTCACTTTCTCTGAGCGACGAAGCCATTTCCAGAGCGTCTGCCCCCGGGGAGATCGAGGGCATCTCAGTCCACACATTCATCGCTCTTCCTCCTCCTCCTCCCTCCTCCTCCTCCTCATCCTCCCTCCTTCCTTCCCTGCAGTCGCTTCCTCTCCTCTACCTCTCTCTCTCTCTCTCTTTGCCATCCTCCCCTAATTTCAAACTGTCTTGACGTCAGAGGAACCTGGTTTAGAGTGTGCACTGACACAGATGCACACGAGTACAGAGTACATCGTTTTAAACCATTTCTTCAGCTTTCTGGACAAAAAAAAAAAAGGTGTAATCAGATTACAGTTACTGCTGTGGCACGGTGCTCTGGAAACACGTGCTGACATAAATATAATATATTTTTTTCTTAAAATGTATGAGACCTTATGCTGATTCTATTTTTTCGTCTGGTTGTGCTTTTATGTTATTTGACTGAAATTTGATTAAAATCCTTTTAGATTAACTTTCTGGTTATAGTTTCATGTGTTTTGCTTTTTATGCAGCACTTGGATGCAGACTGGAATATAGATAGCGTCCCATTAAATACAATCATTCATGGTCCCCCTAGGTTGAGCCCTAATGAATTTGATGAGTGCCACATTTAAAAAAAAATCTTTGTGAGAATGTCTTGAAACTATTGCTGTGGCATTTGGAGCAGAAATTCATGTTCCCCACAGGATGAATTCAAAAGCCAATAACTTTCTTTATTGGCAGCGTATCGCAAAATCACATCCCTGTGTCTGTAAAATGAAAAGGTAAATAAAACGTAGTCGAAACTGCTCAGAAGGAAATAAAGAAAATACGATCCGGGTTGTAAAAAGTTGAATTTCTCCCCAGGTGTAACACACACACACACACACACACACACACACACACACACACACACACACACACACACACACACACACACACACACACACACACACACACACACACACACACACACACACACACACACACACACACACACACACACACACACACACACACACACCACACACACACACACACACACACACACACACACACCAGCAATTACCCTGCTGTTGCCAGACACTGACCAAATGTTTCAAGACACCCCCCCGCCCTCTGCAGAGCCAGGCCTCCCCCTCCTCCCCGGCTGCCCTCAGAGGTGAAAGGTGCCATGTGTTTTCAGCTTTGCTTTCAACCCCCCTCTGTTTTCAAAAAGAGAGGAGAAAATGAGGCTTTGACATGTGTCCGTGTGCTCCTGCAGGCCACAGACGCGAGCATATCTTCAGGGCCTCGGCTGGACGTGTGTGTGTGTGTGTGTGTGTGTGTGTGTGAAGACATGCGAGGAAGGAAACAAGAGCTGGATGCGTATAGAGGAACTACCCGGGGCTCTCCTGGTGTGAGGAGGCAGGAAGTAAGTTAGGCTGCTCTAAAATGCCAAAGTGGACCATTTCTCACAGGCCCCGGGGCCTGGTATTAATAGAGCCTGGTCGGACAGGGGTGGGTGGGCTCCTGGTGAAATATACGCTGACATGAATGACCTACTGCAGCCCGGGTCTGCCAGCGTCTGTTGATAGAGACCCTGATGAGATCAAGCTAAACTCTTAACTTAACTTTTTTTTTTTCCCCCAGTCTAAATAAATTAAACTGTTGCTCGGGAATGCATCGTGCAACAGCTTTGAAGATGTTGCTGCCCAGAAGTAACACAAGGTGACAGTGGGGGAAAACACACACATTACTCATGTTTACCAACCTTAACAGTCTGTGGAGCTGTATTTAGACTTTAGATCCCTGAGACAGGACTGGGAGCTTTAGTCAGAGTCCTGTTAGCGCTGCAGCCATCGAGGTCCGAGACAGTGCTGACAAACATCCATGTAGGATTAGGGCTGGGCAATAAAAAATATCAATAATTATACCAGTATATGATTTTATACCAGTATATATTGATATATTGTTTATGCAGCGAAGCACAGTGCGGATATGTAGCACATCACTGATTAGATTTATGACATGTCTGTCACCCTCTGCCCATAAAGAGGAGTTGGAAATACAAATAGTAATGTGTTGTTTCTCGTGATAACTATTGACGTTGACTAAAATGAAATATATTTTTATTTGATTGAATTTTTGGTCGTATTGTTTTGCTCTATTTGGATAAAATTCAAAAATGTTCAATCAAGCAAAATGTTGAGAAACGTCCTGTAGTTCAATGTTTAAGAAAAGGGAAACAGATTTTTAGTTTAACAGGTTCTTTCCTGACCCACAATCCATCCTTCCACCAAGTTTCGTGGGAATCCATCCAGTGCGTTTTGCGTAATTCTGCTAAATAACAGACAAAGAAATGCAGATTTAGACATAACCTCCTTCACAAAGTGCTCAATGACACTTGGGGTTCACTCTTAATTATTAATCAGTAGTATTCTCGTAGATATCAGTAAACGTACGCGGTATCAGGATTGCAATCGGAGGAAAGAGAGGAGCTCTAATCAGAACAACCCGACACTCGGGTCAAGGTAAACACAGAGCGACTGGCAGTGCAGCACATTGGGGGCATTGAGTTAATGTATAATCTGCTCAGAGCCATTCACAGAAGAGCGACCAGGTAAAGAGCCGGTGAGAACACCAGACAATGAAGAGACAATCCTTCTGTCCATTGATAATAAGCGACTATACACTCAGCCTTCTCACAGAAGAATGTTCAGCAACAGCCAATATGAGCTTAGTGTTGAGAGTGTGTGTGTGTGTGTGTGTGTGTGTGTGTGTGTGTGTGTGTGTGTGTGTGTGTGTGTGAGAGAGTTAAAAGCTGCTGCAGAGTGTGTTTTCTTTCTACTCTTTACTCTTTTAATTCCTCTCAGGGAGCTCAACCCCGAGCTTTGCTCATTTCTTCGGCGAGTGAAATGCTCCTGCTGGATTTTTTTTCGACCGCCTACGAACTTCAGATCAGCTCCTTTACTCAACGGCAGTTTTCCCAAGCAATTTGACATGAAACAGGAGCTGGCAGCGCGAGTCGAGCAACCTCAGAGCAGCTCTGGCTCTTTATTGCAACGTACAGTGTGTCCAGAGAGCGTTAGCAGTAAACACATTGTTAGGAAACGCTTGGAAAATCATTGATATTTACAGAACTTGGCGAGTCTGTGTGTGAACTGTGAGACCAAAGCCGTGCTCGTGGTACCTTGGGGCAGCAGTGTTTAGATCAACAGGCCAAATAATAAACAGGGTTTTATATTTAACCCTCAAATGTAATGGGGCTGAAAAAAGTTCAGAACTCAAAGTTCTTCCAAACTGAATCACTGAACGTGTAGTTTGTTGTGTTTCTCAAGTGTACCTCGATGGTTTAGGGTCAGTTTATTTTAAGCAACTAAAACTACTAAGTTAAAGCTAGGAAAAGGTTCTGGTCATGTTTTTAAACATACCAATACGTAACTGCAGCCACTAGGGGTCTATCAATCAAAGTTTGACGTCATGAAGTGGGATCATGGGAGTTGTTGTCTAATCTAGCCGACGTGACTCAGGCACAAATCATGTTCACTAATGAGTTGATGTATTAAAGCCAACGGCGAAGATTAATCGTGATCAGTCATCAGCTCCGTCCCCCCCCCCCACCATGTCATTCAATGCGCGGATAAACAAAGTCAGGAACTTTAAACATGAGTCATTTCAGGGGCTGGATCAAACTTTGTATATTCATGGTCCCCAGAGGATGAACTGAGACTGTCCTCATTACACACAGTTGTTGATATATTGATAAATCCAAGTGTTGGACAGATCATCGGCATGTAGGTGATACCACAGACTGATTCACTTATTTTTATTCAGTGTTTCCTGGGATCAGTTGGACGGACCCGAGACTCTGACCAGCAGTTGAACCCTTACCCCCCGTGACCAGCGCAGACTGTTGCCCAGCCAGCTGCTGGGACTCCAGCCATGGAGATCCTCTTTACAGTGCAGTAAATGCATTTATAGTTCAGGAGAGGGAAGGGATGAGACGGCTGCTGATCGGGGCTGGAAAACTCATTTTGTGTTGTTGTTGTTTGCCGCCTGGAGGTGGAAGCTGTGCTGGGTGGACCGAGGTTTTAAAAATGTAGACAGCGAAGTAACACTTGTTGCCCCGCACTATTTCATTTTATACTTTCTTCTCCTGCAGTAGAAGGTGAAAAAGCCGAGCCTGCCACTTTTACCAGCGTAACGAGAGACACTGAGCCCCTGCTCATTAAAACGCAGCGTGGTGCTGGTGGTGGTGGTGGACACACAATTCATTCACACTGTTTCATGTGAGCCTTCTGGTCGGATGCTGAGGAAACTCGGGTCCACTGAGACACAACACCTTCACTGTCCCTCGTGACCTCCTTCTGTCCCTGTCCAGTCGTCTTGGTTAAGTTGGGTGAAAAATAAATAACGCCAGAAGTTGGTGGATGCCCCCCCCTGCCCACACCCACACACACACACCCCCCTTCCCCCTGGTCAATAACCTGTAAAGATTTACTGTTTAGGGCCCATTATTTCCTGCTTTCAAGTCACACATTGTCAAAAGGCAGAGCTGAGTTTATTAAGGCTGGAGTCCCAGGGCCTGAGAGGCAAGCAGGGGATACAGGGATCACTCGGGTAGTTAAACTGTGACAAAGAAAAATGGAGGGAAGAGTGTGACCTGGCAGAGAAACACTCGGATTTCTAAAGCGATCGCTACAAATCTGGAAACACGGCACCTTGACGATCACTTTTCTTTAATTCCTGAAATTAAGTGTGATATATATATGGTGAAGATTAGTTATTGATCCGACAACGTGGATATTGATGAACAACTGTCGATGTGAGCGAGTTCGCCTCAGGAAGGAGCCGAGCCAACAGAAACACCCGGAGGGCCCGGCGCCGAACGCAGATGATAGGATATCCAAATGGCCTCGCAACAGGAAACGCTCGAAACATGCAGCTTTTTTTCGTTAACTGCACTCAGGTGCAATGATCTACATACTTGTTTATTGTATTTTGAATCCCCCAAAAAAAATCCTCTCTTCCATCCCCGTTAAACCTTCCACATAAAACTTAACAAGTGCCGACTTCAAACGGCCAAATCGGATCAATTAGCGAACAACAAGAGCTGTTCGGGGGAATAAACCTGCCTCAGAATACCACAGAACATGCAGTCATCGGGCCGGAGCCTTCTGCCAGATGACACCACGCAACGCGCTCTTTTCCATTAAGTCATCTGTTTTCCCCCTGAACGGGTGTCGGGGATATTATTTGCCGAGCGGAGACAAAAAAAAAGCTGAAGAAAATCCCCAAATGTGTAAATTCTGTCCAGATCCGCATTGAGATCCCATTAGTTATCATTTATGAGCAGCTGAGCTCAGCTCTCTGACCGCCTCCGTCAGCTGCTTTTATTTTGTACGACAATAAAGTTAAAAGATGTTGCGTACGGGGTGTATCACGCACAAGCACATGGTTCTAAATGAAGAGCAGCTAAGGAGAAACTCATGTTTACTGTCCATGTGTCTCTAAGGGCGTTTTCAGACCTCAACAAAGCTTCGTGTCTTTTGTTTCATTGTTTACATTTGATCCGGTCAATTTTGGTTTCATTTTTTTAATTCACAGAGCACCGAAGACTTCTCTGTGCCGTACGTATAAGTCCTGTCCAGCTTCCTTTACTTGACATCGATTGGTTTGTAGACAGCCGTGTGTCGGACGTTGGCGTGATGTCGATTTAATGTTTCATAGTCTTTCGTTTAAATGGCAAAAACAAAATGAACTGGTTTGTTTTTACTGATGCCGTTGCAGCTGTAACATTATTCTGGTATCACTAGCTTCAGGTGCAGTATTCTACATTAGCTGGAATGGGCTGAAAGAACGTCCTCTCTTTTTTCTTCTTCTATTGTTTAGCGGTGTCTCATCTTCCTGCAACTGCTCCAAACGTTTTAAAAACTGCAAACACACCGAACCAAGACATCGTGCTATGGTCGGACAATCTTCCGTCCAGTCACTGGTCCGAGGCACCGTTCACACCTCTTATTGTAGTTCTGACTAAACTATAAATGCCAAACCAAACGAGGTAGATGTCAAAGTGCTGAAATCATCTGAGGTTGTGAGGTTTTAAAAACAACCCTGCGATAAGAAGTTAACTTAAAAGTTTGGGAATCTTTAACGCCAAACTAGCTGCAACAAAACTACTCTGACCAGTTTTCCCCTTTTGACCGGAGCTAAGTGGGCCCTGCAGCAGTCTAGACTCCCGGATGTGCCGGCGGTCTTCCCAGCGCAGGGCCGGTCACATTGTGCCGGGGCCTCCACATGGCTGTGGATATAGATACAGCAGAGCCGATACTGTAGAGGCAATGACAGCCCCTGGCAGCCGGCCAGACATAGGGAAGAAGTGTGTGTTTGTGTGTGTGTGTGTGGAGGTGGTGGAGGGAGGAGGAGGGGGGGGGGGTACAATCAGCTGAGGCAGAAATAGGCCAAATGGTGACTGTACGGTTCAAAGAGTTCGCCTGTCCTCTCTCGTTGCTCGGTGAGTGGAGCCTTTTCCCCCTCCTCTCTTTTCCTGCTGTTATCTAGTTGTGTGATCAGGGGAATAATTCACTGGACACGACTTGTACTATTCATCTGCACATTTTATATTTTCATTCCGTGTCCTGTTAAGTGGATTCATGAGGTGGAGACTTAACTTCATTATAGAGGAACCCAACAGATCCCACAATGAGCGAGCACTTGTCCACCCGTGATAATTAACGGCAATATACTCATCAATACTTTACATGTTTACATTTTAGGATTTATTCTCTCCAATGCAAATCTCACTAACTTCACATTTTTACACGTTGTGACATTTAAGTTTAAAACAGAAAAACAACAACGACGCGTCTGTTTGAATCCGACTCGCTTTTAATTTCGAGCCCCCGCGAAAGAAAAAAAAAAAAAAAAAAATCTATTAAATATTCAGTTACTTAATAACCAGTTAAGATTTACTCAGTTTATTATCATCGTCTAAACGTCTCTAACCTTGGAGGAAATGAAACTTTAATGATCTGCGTTAAACTGTGCCACGAGCAGCAGTTATGACAGGACGTAGCAGAGTGAGGCAGCCTCCGTTTAGCTGGATGTGCTGTTTGATGTACGAGGAGCTGGTTTATCCACTTCAAGCAAACTGATGGAAACATCCCCAGTTTACATAGAAGTTTATGCAACATTTCAAAGGTTGGTGTAAATCTGAAAGTGGGTGACAGTTTGACAGGAACCTCTGTATCGGTGGCGCGCGCCGCAGTCACGCTGGCTGCACTCATTACGTCTTGCTCCTCTTTACGTCTCTCGGTTTAACCCTTCGGAGACGTCTTTGAATATTTAGCGGACATCTAATGCAGCAAAGGCTCCTTTTCTTCAGAACTTTCTTCGGGGGTGGGTTCACACGAGGCTCCCTTTTAAAACCAGTTAGTCCAGCAAACTGGTTTTGGGGTCAGTTCATACAGACATAATAACGGAGTTGAAAGGAGCCGGGTTGTTCTTCACACTGAGCGCCTCAGGCAACGTGCTCCAGCAGTGTTGTCAGTGCAATGATATTAAGGTTTCCCGGTATTAGTTGTGCTGTCCGCGGCGTTCTCACACACTGTCACAATCACTGAACGCTAATAATTTGCAGTTACTTTTTCTCTGCGTGTGTTGGATGTTACGCAACGCGCGGTTTTATTCAACAGCCTAAATTAAAGCCACGACTCTCAAGACTTCAAAGTTACGACTCCCTAAATCTCTGTCCTGCCTCGTTTGGCAAAACCTGGAGGTTACTGACGGAAATAGAAAGGTTGTTTTCCCCCCACAGTGTTTTGTGGGAAATGGATGAATTGATGCAACGTGCTTTTTTTCCCAAAAACATATTCATCCCAGACCGGAACGAGGGAAAGAGGGAGATGCAACAAATGTTCCCGGTTGAACTCGGACTAGAGATGCAACGATTCACGGACAGTGTTTCAATCCATAAAGTACAGCCCACCCAAATTATGGAAAACTAGAAGGGCTCTGCGTCGAGGCTAATTCCCCGTCTCTCCACTTCAAAGCAGCTTTTCAGCCATGTTCTAATTGGACCTGCCGCAGTTTAATAATGGATTTATTGCACTTATCATGATAACATTTCTAACTAGGTGTTTTGCTCTCTTGCTATTCGGAGACCTACGCACCTGCAAGTGGCATCCATCGTCTCTCTGCCTCGACAACTCGTACTCCCTAGCTGTCACCGCGGATTAAACTAATTCTGTGCAGAGAAAGATCTGCACCAAGGGGTTCCTTTCCTGACATCGCATCCTTCCACCAATATTCACGTTGATCTGACAGGTAGCTTTTGTGTAATCCTCCAAACTAACAGACAAATATAACCTTCTACGTAATAATCGTGTAATAATCGTATTTTTTTCCTGCATGTCAACACAGTAATAATCAAATGAAACACACGCCCTGCACAGTACAAGTGTGATACAATCAACTAATAGCTCCACGTCAATCCACCCTGTCCCCCCACCCTCAAAAACCTCCCCCCCCCAAAACCCTCCCTCTGGAGATTGTCCAAAAAGCCTGTTTGCTCCTGGATTGAAGTGCTGTTCCCTGTGACCGCCGGTATTAGTATTCTGTGGCCACTTGCTTGTTTTGAACAGTTATAACACAATATCCATGCTTCGCTTTTATGTCGCACCTCCCAGTGGAATTAGTAGCATAAAAGCAATCCTTGTGTGTCCTGGCTACTTCCAGATGGCTTTGGGAGTGCTTTTATCTTCTCCCTCTGCCTCGCTCGCTCTGTCTCCTTTCACTTTCCCCTCGCTTTTTTTTCTCCCCCCCCCCCACATGAAAGTGCCGTCGGCAGATCTTTGCTTAGCCGGGGTTCATTCTCTCTTCATCCGAAAATATAAAAGTTTCAAAGAGCATTTCACGAGGGAGCTCTTCCATAAATGGGATTCATAGCTTTCTAATCTGCGCTGCGAAATTGATCTAAAAAGTTTCCCAGAGCTATTGGCCAACTTACATAATGCAATAAAAAGGTTGTGCCTGAGAGAATATTTACTTTTATTACCATTTGTGTCACAAACAACCCCCCCCACCCCCCCCTACTCTGCGCTCCCATTTGGGGCCGTCACAGAATCCAGATCCCTGGAATCGTGACATTTCATTCAGCTCTGCAAACAATTTTTTACAATCACAAAACTGTCAAAAGATTCAGAGGAAGTTTTGGATGTTGCTTAATAATATAGAAGCGAGGC
The DNA here is from genome assembly GCA_006182925.3 of Reinhardtius hippoglossoides. NCBI lineage: Eukaryota > Metazoa > Chordata > Actinopteri > Pleuronectiformes > Pleuronectidae > Reinhardtius > Reinhardtius hippoglossoides. Next base: position 20,646,855 of record CM031684.1, read on the forward strand.
CACGATGAAAAAAAGCCAGATTTTTAAAAGATGTGTGTCTGCGGCGGGGTAATAATGGAACAAGTGGACAGGACACGTGAGCAGGGAAGTGTGCGACTCCCCGCGCGCTTATGAAACCTTCCTAATTACACACACTGTCGCGACACAATGGAGGAGCTGTCAGATCTGATTGGCTGAATTCCATTTCTGCCAATGTCAGTGCATACCAGCGGCTCATTACAGCGACTGCGACGGGTATGGTGAAAACCTAATAGCCGGCGTGACTGCATGACACAGTGTTATGCCATTACCGCAACAATGTTTTACTGTTGGGGCAAGAAAAAAAGAAATATCTGAGGCATGAACACGTTTTTTTAAAAAAACTTTTCCGTCACACGCCGTCTCTCCCGTGAAATGACTCTTACTTCACTTCCAGGTGCGACTCCCTGTCGAGCTCGGGAGCAGACGACGGGAACAATGCGCGAAGGCGAAGGATCATCAGAGGAGGCTGTGATTCGGCGCGACAGTGAGTGTTCAGGCAGCTGACAGCTACAGAATCTCATCTGCGCTCGCAGCCCGACAGGACAGTTTACAAGACACGCCGCCCTCAGACAGGCAGCGCATTTCACGCTCGGATGTTGGCGCGCGGGGCGGAGAGGTCCGTGGCACTCGACACGACGCGATGATATTCAAATGAATCAATACGCCGGAGCTGTGTTCAGCGGTTTGAGCCACGTACGACATTGAAATGATACAAGATTTAATGCAGAATTATGTTTCTTGTGTACGTCTGGTGTTTTTTTTACTAAATAATAAAGAAAATAGCAATAAAATCGTAACAATGAATAAAGGAAATGTATCTGCTTTGAATTGTTCCCTATCGTCCACTTTGTAACTGTATTAATAACGTATATTATTACACATAATTACCTTCTTGATTTTTATGCAGTAACATTTTTGTGAATCTGATTGGCACTTTCTAGGGTCATATTTTTCATTTATTAAACCAGTATCATGCATTGTTTGCTACGACGGAGGATTAGGGTCATAGTGAAGATTAAAAAATAGAGAGATTTCGAGAATAAAGCTGCAATATTAGAAAAAATAAGGTTGTAATTGAGAAGAAAGTGGTAAATATCACAAGAATCACAACCCTCGCAGGCTATTACAAGAATAAAGTCATTATTTTTTCCCCCAAGAGAAGTAAGAGTTCTACTTGCCTCTGGACCAAAAACTTAAAACCAATTTCCACACAATTTCCTCCAAGTCCAACGATGTGGCGCTGACGAGCGGGAAGTATTTTTGATATTTGTAAAAACCTACACTTCCCCATTTGAACTCAGGCGACAGGTCGATCTTCTACCCATCTCCCGATGTTCTGCTCGGAGCGATGTAGGTGTAACTGGTCCCACCCGAACAGGTTGAGCAGAACAAACAGGTGGTAAATGTACAGTATGTCAGTCGTGCCTGTTCACACCCACACGTGAGAACCTCAGAGCACCCGGGAGGGGAAACACCTGAGGGGGGGGGGGGACCGCGGCCTGGACGCTATAATTCCCTTCACGTTGTTTGGACGCGCGTGCGGATCTATTTCCATCCTCACCATTGATATTACTTGGATATTGAGCTGTGGAGTCGAGAGTCACTGTGGCACTGTAGCGTGTCATCACACACAAGCACTGGGAACTAAATACATCTGTGTTATTCCGTCCAGTAAAATGTCAAACCAGTTCCTGCATTCTGTGTGTGTGTGTGTGTGTGTGTGTGTGTGTGTGTGGTGTGTGTGTGTGTGTGTGCAGGTTTTACTGTCAAACTCAATGCACACGCACACACTCACACTCACACGCTCACTCACACAAAGCAACACAAATCCATACTAGCCACAGGCTCCTCTCCAATCTATTTTCTGCTCAGCTGGTTTTAAATGAAGTTATTATGACTCATTAAAATGCCCACAAGCTTGTGGAAGTCGGCCAATTACGATTTAAATTTAGCCTCCCTCTCTCACAACCTTATCTCCCCCCCAGTGCTACCTACCTCTCACCACTGCCACGGGATTTTTTTTTTTTTTTTCTCTTCCTACTTTTATTTTGATTTGCTTTAAGAAAAAAACCTTTAATGACCCCCCCCACCACCACCCCCCCCACAGCTGTCTCCACACGCATGTAGGCCGTCCTTTGACACGACGTGCCAGAAGTGAGATCAGGTCACCAAACCTCGATGATCTGCGTGAAGAGCTTTGCACAGAGTAATTACACATCACAGAGAAACGCACACACACACACGTGAAAAAAAATAAACGAGAATAAGAATCAGACAAAGCGCATATCGACATGTGCAGCGCAGATACGAATAGCAGCACCTCCTCCGAATGTGGCAAACACCACTAATTACTACACAGAACTGCACCGGTGGACCTTACCAGCACCACATGTACACACACTTTTCAGTCTTTACATAACTGTGCCTTTCGAACTGTAATTGCTGAGGGACAGGTTTTCTTTGGGAAGCTATGATTTGACATGGTTTTTGCTTTTTAAAATAATAATTTAAAAAAAAATCACAATTAAGTTTCCTCATTATGCCGTGTTTATTTCACCATGCATCGCAGGACGAGTGGTTTTGCAGCGTTCGACACAGAGATGGGTGGGAAATTCAGGAAAAACACAAAACCAGAATGTTACTCAGTAGTTTCCCACAGAGCTGAGACCACATTGTGTTACCTCAACTACACAAGTTACAGGTTTCTAACCCTACTCGTTTCCACATGGCTGCTGATTATTATGAAACCACATTTAAATGAGCAAAATCTGGATCTTTATTTGGATATCAGTCCCCTAACTGAGGAATTGGTAGAAACATCTTGAAATTGTAAAGAAATCGGAAAAAACTAAATCCTGGATCCCTTTGTCCGCATCCACTTCGGAATTTGATGTCTTTCTCTTTTGGGTCATGCACCATCTTTCCACCAGGTTTTGTGGAAATCGAATAAGTAGTTTTTGCACAATCTTGCTCACATACACACATCTCAACCGACCAACACGTGGAGCGTTGATAAAAACATCCCCTCCATGGCGGAGGTTATAAAGCGTCTCAGTTTCCACACGTGTCTGGGACGCCGATGATGGCCCCTCTGATCTAATTGGTTTAAAATACGTTGACTGCTCAGGCCACAGCACGAAATTCACCTCATTTGCATCCTCATCAATCCATTCAGTCGCTTCTAATGGCGGTGACTCGCGAACGCCTAAATAACCCGAGCTCCTTTCTGCCGAAAGTAATTGTCACGGGCGTCTCTCTCCCTCCTGTCGTGTGAAAACCACGAGACAGACCGAAGGACCCTTTGCCTAAAATAAGACGATCCCAGAATACCTGGAGACGAGACCGAGCACTTCCACCTGATCCCGTTTCATCCCCCGTGAGCCGTGTTCACTATTCAGCCGGTAAGAGCCCCCACACACAACACACACACACACACACACACACAAACACAAACAGATTTAACACCACACTCTGGCGCAAACAAATGTCTGCAGCCCGTGCATCTTCTCCCTCCATTCGAGTTAATGGTAAGCAGTGTGTGTGTGTTTGTGCGTGCACAGCTCGCCACATGTTTGTGCGTTTTGCGAGAACGTCTGCGCGCGATTCGTGTGTACATGTGTGTTTATGACTGTGTGCGTTCTACAGTATCATTCGAATTTCCAGGAGAGCAAATTAATTGGAAGCCTTTTGCAATAATTGACTTTTACCACAAACACACACACACATTAGGCACACACAGCGAGCACTCGCATCTCTCTCGCTCAGACACACATGCTGCTCGCTGACAACAAAGCTGCAAGGAGGAGGGAGGGAGGGATGATGAAGCGAATCCAAAATTCAATCGACTGTGTTCTTGTTTTGAGCAGAAGGCACACAGTGTACTGTACTGAACTGAGAGAGGCCATAAAACTCTCACTCTCCAACCAAAAAGGAAAAAAAAAAAAAGAACCAGCCTTTGGTAGAGAGACACTGACGTTTCAGCAATCACCCTCCATCAAAACACTTTGTCTCGCATACAAAAATAAGACTTGGCATCGGAGCGGAATACCAAATCAGGCCCATTAAGGGAGCACAGGGCCACTCGCTACTTAGCAACCGAAAGGATTTAAAGCTGCAATATCCCAGTAATAAAAAGAATAAGATCAAGTCTTCCTGCTCCCCCCCCCCCCCCCCCCCCTCCCCTCTCTCCTCCTCCTGCTTGTCTGAAAATAGAGAGGCTCTGAAAAGTCGACTTTGAGCTTCCCCCGTCCAACTTTTTGATCGACAAGCTTTTATGAGTCACCAGCGCCACAGGAAAAAAGGGAAAAGATAGGAGCCGCCGCGGTAATCTGACCACAAACTAATCTGCCCGAGCTGCTTGTTGGACAAAAGGTGATTACTGGTGGGATTATCTTTAATAAAAGCAAGTCGCGCTGGAGGAGGGAGGGTTCATCTTTTTCACGTCTTAAAGAAAATGAAAGCGGAGCTTGTAAGAGATCGTAAACTGTGTTGTGTTCCGTGACTTATTCATCTGTTTCTAATATTATATCATCTCGTCTTACTGGAATCTGATCGAGAGCTGCAAATCATCAAACTCTGAGTATTGATGATTACAATTTCCCCTTTAGATTTCTTTATCGATAGTATTTAAATAGTTATTTTCGATTCCTTGTTTTTCTTTGAATTTTGTTTTTTTGTAAATGTGTGAAAGTTCAGTGTACTTACTTTGTGTGTATTTAACTAGATGATCTACTATAATAGCCAGTGCTCTGTGTTGCAATAAAAACAATTAAATAATATGAATAATCATCATATTAACAATAACATTCTCAAATCTGCATTTCACAAAGCAAACAGGAAATAGAAAAGTAATTTCTGATATAACAAGTGAGGTGAGACGGTGTCTGACAGGATTCATGTAAAAAAAAAAAAAGTGTTGCTCTGTTATATTTCTGGGGCACGGGATTGAAATGAAAAGGGCGGGTGAAGCTTTTATTTGTGTACAGCAGTGACGAGAACAACATGTTTATGTTTCGCCAAACTAAAAGTCACAGGCTGAAATCGGGACTTGTTGATTCACTGAGGGTTCATTCTCTGGGGAGCATGAATGTGCACATTTTAAATCAATCAGCACGTCCAAGATGTTCCACTGGTTTGTTCCCGTTTCGTGTGGGTTTCTTATTTAAGATGTTGGTAATTTGTGGCTTTAAAAATGTGATGAAACCTCCTGACTGACGAAATCCCCTGATCGCCGCTGCGCAAAGTTGTATTCAAGATGGCAGCATTTCGGATCCAGGATATCTTGGCTTCACCTCGGGATTACGGGACTGACCGGAGACGTGTTGTCCATCTCAACACAGAGTCACATAAAGGTCATTTAATACCAAAGGGCCGATGTCGCCCGCCCTGCAATGAACTGCAAATAAAAAAAACGCCTTATCAGACAGGGAGACCGCCTTGTGCCGGTCAGTGACACATTTCTCAGCAGCAGCACCAGTTTCGGTTCCACAGCCGCTTCCAGGAAGCTGCAGGTGTCAGGTAGAAGTCCACGCTGAGCTAAATGGCATTTCAGGCGACTGGACATGTGGTGTGAGTGTTCTTCCAGGCCCCCCCGAGCGGTCGACCTGGTCACGCAGCCCCCGGAGAGGAGGATCACATCCCTCACGTATCACACTGGGGGGGGGGGGGTTCAGCCGGGTCTATTTTTACGTGTTATTTCTGTCAAAAACACCGGTCTTTTCCGAGAACCTCGCAGCGCAGGTACACCGAGTTCTGGGTAAAGGAGCACAGCTGCTCCGAGCAACACGTTTCCAATGAAGTCACATTTGTTCAGGACAGGGGTCTAACAAGTCCAACCCCCCCCCCCCCCTCCTCCCCTCCTCCTCACCCTATCACTCCCTCCACCTCTCCTCTCTCTCTCTCTCTCTCTCTCTGCCGGAGAAATAAAAATATCAGACCGTGGCAGCGGCTCATGCTACAGTATGGGAAGTCGACCCCTGGCTTGTGTCACCTCGCACTTGTCCTCGGCGCGCCCTCGTCTAATGTAACACAACCCAGCTGAGATTTGCGCGGTTGCATAATCCCGTCGGTGCGCGGAGCGTTTGAATCAACAGGTCAGGGTTAGTGTTATAAGGAGTGAAGGTGGGTGGGGGGGTGGTGGGGGGGGCTTTAAGTTAATGTTATGGTTGTGCGAGCGACTGCTGTTTTTCGGCTGCTCCGTTTGTCATGTTGTGTTAACGCAGCCGGGCAGAGAGCAGTGATGTATATATGCGAGGGAGCTCGTGCAAGCGTGACAGGAACATCAGCTGTGGTTAAAAAATGTACTTTACACTTTGGGCCATAATATTTTTATTTTTTTTCTGAACTACTTCTTTTCCTGCTACTTGCTTTTAATAGCACATGTCAGCCCCCCCCTCCCTCCCTCCCTCCACCCCTCCCTCGAGTCTCCTGTCTCACTTTCTCGCTCACGCACACACACACACACACAGTTAAATACACACACAGACACACACAGACACACGCACACACACACATTTAGGAATTTGTGGCCTGGAAGGCAGTCAAGTTTCATTAATTTCTGGGTTTGGGTACAGTACAGTGTGTTCCTGGACTCACATCTGCAAGCGATCATAAATGCTGGAATGCTGGCAGAACATCCAGACCTGCCGGCACAAATATGACGTCATCACTGTGAGGGAAGAGCCGGCACGCGGCCAAAACATCCGACCGGCCGTCAGCCAAACAGCCAAACAAACATCACGGAAGATGGGAGCTGGAGACGCAGAGCGATGAGGGGTGGACGGGGGGGGAAAAAAGCGAACCCCCCCCCCATCCCGCTCATATCCAGATTCCTTGCATTTCTTCTCATCTAAACACGCCGGACATTTTTTTCGTGGGTATTTCACTCCCACGCTCGGATTGGGATCAGCTTGGAACAAAGCTTTTAAATGTAGGCAGCCAGGACGAACATCTGGTCGGGAACAGCTGGGAAACAGGAGTTTTGGTTAACTCGGGCACATTCGCAATAATGTTAATAAGCGTGTACTTCTCTGTTCAAATCGACGATGGAATAAGGCTCAAAACCCAAACAACTGGGCACGAGGTGCACATACACTTAGATTAAACTGCACTCCTCTGCATATTGCATCATTTTCTATATTTAAAATCTGCTTAGGTTAGGGGGTTATTTGTGAATTCGTAACTTTAAAAGAGGTCAAGGGGAAAAAAATGATTTAATTTTTCGAATTCTTTTCGATGCCACCACAGGGGCAGCGCCATTGTCCGAAATCTTCCATTTCCACATGGTTTGTTGCAAAAATAATAATTCCCTTTAGGCTGCAGGGTCAGAGACACTGTCCTACCCCCCCCCCCCCCCCTCTGTAAATACACAGTACTGGATGTTCTGGCTTACTAATGTACAAACCAAACACAAGCATACCGAACAGATGAGGCCTGTGTGACACAGCGTCACACTGTGCCAGCACATGACCCAAAGGCCCAGAGATTTTCATATTAAGTCCTGTTTCCATCAATAATCTGGAGATAAGGGTTTGTGGGTAAACTGTGATTGACTTTGTTAGGATGACGGCTAAAGATCAACTGTGTTGTTCATTATTTTCTTTGTGCCTATTATTGTGTGGAAATTTCTAAATATCTCCAGTGAGAAGAAGTCTCCAAAAGATCCTCACTGCTCGGTGCATCAGTGTGAAATCTAATAAAAAAGTTAGAAGGATGTCCAGGAAAGTGTAAAACTTAATATTCTAACCAAGTAGTTTAGTACAGACTCAGGTTTCTACCCCCTGGACGTTAACTTACTAACGTTCCTCATTGTTTAAAACACCAAATACTCACGAAGAAGCTCTGATCAGATCCCATTTATTGTTCCTTTGTTGTAAAGCAAGAAAAAAGTCCATTAAAAAGATAATTTAGCTTATTCAATAATGCTAAATAATGTTTAATCTAAAAACTAATTGCTAGATAACTCTGATTTACAGTCCGGCACAGTAGGTTGCCACTAGACCGAATGAAGAAGAAGGAGAAGCTATCAAATATCAAGGGTGATAAGAGAGAAGAAGAAGAAGAAGAAGAAGAAGAAGAAGAAGAAGAAGAAGAAGAAGGAATATGAAACACACAGTTTGAATAAACACTAATCAACCAAACGGAGAAGAACAACAACAGATTGCTTATGTTTCCAATCATGATCTCACTGTTCCATGATTACCACGATTTGTTGTATTTCCTTCATTATATATTTATAATATTTATTCTTCTCCCTCTTTTGATCATCTAGTCTAAGGTCTTAACTTTCTCTCTTTCTGTCCTTACTTTGTTTTCTTGTTTTCCACCTGTTGTCTTCCATATTATTTCCCTTGCACCGATTCTGTTTTCCATTCGACAGCGTTTGGAAGACGATACGTCTCAAGAGGGTTTTTATCCCATGACAATAAATGTCTACACAAATGAATGCCACATTTTTGGGTTCTCGTCCCTTTTTGATAAACTCTGAATGGGAGAAATTCCAGCTGAGCCTCAGATGTAATAAATCATAATGTCGTGTCTCAGCTTTTTCAAAACACCGCAGGGAAACTCGCTTCAAGGCGAGAAGAACGAGGAGCAGCCATGTCAGAGCCGTGTAGCAGCATGAACTGCACGTGTGGGTTGGATTTTACACGACAGCTTCTTAACACAACAGTACCAATATTAAAACAACGAAAAACCGAAAAAACAAAAAGGTGAATAAAGACGAGTGGATGGTAAAACAATATGACGACTGTTGCTTCCTTCATATCATCACATTGAGGCCTTGAGCAGGAAGCTTATCCTGCAACTGGTGGTTAGAAAAATTAAATACACACACATATTTACACACACACACACACTTAGCCGGCTAATCCAACAACTCTTTACGATGTGTGCATACTGTAAACAGAGGATTAACGCTCTTAAACTATAAAAGCTGCGCGATGAAAAGTTGATGGCTACAGAGACGATGATATCCGTCGGCTCGGGTCTCGTTTGAAGCTCGGATTTTCTTCACCTTGGACTTTGCTCAGGTGTCAAAAAGATTTTAAAATGTTGATTTAGCACGTTACAATGCGTATGAGTGCATATTGAGTCGTTTTTCTTTTTAGTCCAATATAAACAAGTATTCCAAATAAAAATTCCAAAAAGGTTAAAGCAGCCCTACAGGGGATTTAAATAAATGTCACACAGACTAAAACTGGGAGAAATATGATTCTCAAGATCAGAATCAAAAACAAACAGGAGCTTTAGATACCCGACAATCTGTCATACTCACCCCCGAGCTCTGATTGAATCCAAAATGACTGTTATTACTTTGGGGTTTTTTTTATTGTCGTTTAATTTGCTCTAAGTTCACAAATTGCTGCTATTATTGTTCACCTGTGAGCGAGAAACTGCCGCTATCATTTCAGGACAAACAACATCTAAGACCTCAGAGGCACCCGAAAGGGGCTTAGTCCACCCCCCCCCCCCCCCGTCTGCAGGATATGGCTCTGCCAACTGCTGTCAAACGCTAAACGTCAGGAAGGGATTTAAAAAAACAATGTGGAGGGAAGGACTGAGAGAGAGAGAGACGAGAGAGAGAGAGAGAGAGAGAGAGAGAGAGAGAGAGAGAGAGAGAAAATAGCTGGCACAAGGTAGACTGTACATACTGTACCCTCAGTGGTGGCAGGCAGCCCAGAGTGGCGAGCCGCCAAGTGCTCTGTACAACAAGCACAGAGACAGACAGACAGACAGACAGACAGAGAGTGAGAGACAGACAGACAGACAGAGAGTGAGAGACAGACAGACACAGAGAGTGAGAGACAGACAGACAGACAGAGAGTGAGAGACAGAGTGGAAAGCAGAGGGGAGGGTGGAGGCGGCGGCGGCGTCTGAAAACGCTCCACATCCACGACACGCTGCGCATACCAAAGAGCCTCTCCACTCTCTCGCTTCATCTCCCCGATATTCTGTCTTTTCTGAAGCGAGCTGAAGGATGATGGCGGTGGCGGAGGAGGAGGGGGAGGAGGAGGAAGTGGGGTGGGGGGGGGGGGGGCTGTGAGGTTGAGGGGTTTTGGGACTCGGTGAAGTGTCATCATTACAGAGAGAGAGAGAGGAGAGAGAGAAGAGAGAGAGAGAAGAGAGAGAGAGAGACAGAGAGAGAGAGAGAGAGAGAGAGAGAGGAGAGAGAGAGAGAGAGAGAGACGCGATAAAAATCGAGACGCAGCGTCAGACCGAGAAAAGCCTTGAAAGTCAAACGGCGGAGGCGGAGGTGGAGGAGAAAAGTGCAAAAAAAAAAAAGACAGACAACAAAAACTATCAAAGCAGCTTTGCCTCAGTTGCCGTCTCTTCCCTAACCGTCGCTCCGTCTCGACAGAAGCGCTCGTCTTGCCTTTCTACGCCAGACCAAAGCGCCGATGAATCAACACTGATGTGTGTAACAGCACAGGTTGAAGTCGCGCATCAAGGCGGCCCCCGCTCGGAAAGAGGAGAGAACAGAGAAAAGAAAAAAGAAAGAAAAGTTTGTGCACTTGCTGCCACTGTTGCTAAAAATACACTGCCCACACCTTCCACTCGGCTGCCGCTCTCAAGGTGGAGTGCGCGGCGGCTCTTCCTTTGGTTCCTGGTGTTATTTTGTTTTTCCATTTGATCTCCCATCAACAGACTCTTCACCCTCAAGTCAGCGAGTACAAACCGCGAGTTGTTATTAACCTGTTGACATCACAGGAGCTCTTTAAACCGATGCTCGGGTGATGATTGCCTCGCTGATGTGGTCGCAGGCACTTCGCGGAACGCCGTGTTTATCTTTGACTTTTATCGTCATCTTTTTTCTACACGTTTCACAGGATATTTATACTTTACCCGAGAAGTAAAAACCCGAATCTCTCTCAGGCCTGAAAAAAAAAAACCCAACGACACATTACCTCTCCTCCCTCGTTCTGGTTTTGAGTTTCCGTCTCTTTCTTCATCCTTTCATTCGTTCGCATGTTCATCTCAGACTCTCACCTGACCTGACCTGCCTCCTCTTCCTCTTCCTCCTCCTCCTCCTCCACTCACCTGCTCATCTGTTCTCTATTCCCTCATTAATACACCTAATACCCACCGGCCTGTTTCCACTTCCTCTCTGCAAGGTTGTTTTTGTGCCATGTGTGTTCTCTCCCTGACTGTTATGATCCCCATTGTGTTTTTGGACCTTTCCTGTGTTTTGGGGAGGGTTTCTACTAAATAAGCAAAGACTGTTTCAGTTTGAAATCGGCCTCCTGAGTTCTTTTCTGAGAATCTCTCAAAACCTGGTGCACACTAGAGGATATTCAACCCTTCACTGATTTTTAAATGAATAACCAACTCATATAATGTTGTTAATTGCTAAAACTGCTCAAAACTCCATGTTTGGATTATTTAAAAAGTGCCAGTAATGAGTATAACTCTGACTCATGGGGACATGAAGATACAATGCACCAGCATGCCCACAACTTTTACTATTAAAACTGCGATGACTAATTCAGCGCCAACATGAAGTTTAACTTTCTGTCTGAGCATGGCTCTTTGATGATAATCCCCACTGGAGCATGAAGAGCACTGTGCACACGCACACGCACACGCACACGTCAGGAACACGCAACAAGTGTCTGAGCACCAGATTACCTTGACTCACCCCCCACTTTGTCATAACTCCTGACCGGTTTTAAATTCATGCTCACTTTTGCCGCTGAGCTGTAGCAGCACGATGTGACATCAACATGGGAAACACAACATCTGCCCATGGACACTACTACAGAGGGAGACGGGAAAGAAATCTCCATAACAATCACCATCCCATTTGTTCCTGTGACGGAGCCCTCTCTCTCTCTCTCTCTCCTCCGCGCTTTGACAAGTGAGCGAGCGGGGGGGGGGGGGGGGGGGGGGAGCGTGCGTCGGCAGCAGGGGCTGTGAAAACGGGCTGTAATTTTAAAATAAACAGTGAATATTTCCTTGGAGCAAGTTTTGTTTTTGACACGCTGAGCTGCGGTGCTGAGCCAATTCACTGGCCCAGCGTGCGCCCGTCATTCATCTTTGTCACAACATAGCGGGAGCGTTCGGGAATCCATCGCAGTTCATTGTTTCGAATTTGGTGAGATGCAAACAAACAAATGATCTTGGCAATTATGTTTTCCGTCTACTGAGAGAGTGGTGTGTGTGTGTGTGTGTGTGTGGTGTGTGTGTGTGTGGTGGTGGGGGGGGGGGTCGCAGGTTGTATCCTCGCGGCTGACGGCGATGACGCCAAGTACGCACGTCAGACCACTTAGTGTGACCACTGGAAAACATACAGGGAACCCAACAGGACAGGGGGCTCGAACCAACGAGCCAACGACAACACATGGATTTGGGATTGTGTGTGATGTGTGCATGTGTGTGTGTGTGTGTGTGTGTGGTGTGCAGGAGGGGTTCCCTCAGAGGTCCCATGGCTTTTACAGTGTCTCAATAAACCATCTGCACTTAGGGCCTTAGGACCGAGGAGCTCTTTGCTGCCTATAAAAAGCGGCCCATGCCATTAAAGCGGCGCTGCACTAAGTAGGCTCAGTGCACAGGGACTGCTGGCACGCGTATGTGTGTGTGTGTGTCTGTGTGTGTGTGTTTTGGGGGGGGCGGGTGTAACAGTGGCAGGCCGGACCAATCAATGCGTCCAGTGTTTTGTGACTTGCGCTGACTTTCAGACCTCTAATGTCACGGAGGTGTAGAATGACAGGAGGACGATGTGCAGGCACCTCTCGGGGGGAAGTTTCCCAGAGCTGCTCAGATTTACTGGGCTTGAACACTTACTTAATCCACAAATCACGAAAGTGGGTTATGCTCCACATTCGCACATTAAAAAAAAAAATACCCCCAGCATGTTTAGAGTGAGATAAAGCACACGTGAGGTATCTCATCCCTTTGTTCAGCTCGCAGGCTGCGGCGTCAACAGTGTCGCTCTGTTGTCGATATTGTCCAATGCAATATAAAAGATCCATTTCCAATACTTATGTGCTGTGCTGTGTATTTATACCGACGCATTCAGTCTGCATTTATGAGGAGTAAAGGCTGCAGATGGACTATCGGTGTGTAAATCTGCTAGACATTCACTCTCCTGTTAAAAGGAGCATCCACACTTAGCATCCTTACCCCGGCTGAGCTTTACGATCACTGACCGCACCGACACGCCGCTGCAGGGTTAGCTTTTGTTTCCCATTCATGTAAATAAACGATCGAAATGAAACTCTCAAGGACGTGAAACTTGCTTAAATTCAGGGCTGCGGCCTCCCGACGAGGAAGCGAGGCTGCATCCTTGAGGAGGAGATAAAATTGATAGAAAATGTAAGTGAACAAATACGGAAACTATAACGGCACTCAGGTTGAGCACACACACACACACACCCCCCTCCCCCCCCCGCCGCCAAGGCCAAACAATGGCGGATTCAACATTGTTTCACATCAGATCCGGAGTATTATCAGGATCTACACTAACATCTACAAATTTATGGAGTATTTTCCGAGAAATTGAGGGAAATGGCCGGGCCCACTCCCATTCCTCCCCGAGGTTCATACAAAATTACTTTTTAACAAACAAGGAGACACAGGTGAAAACATAACCTCCTTGGTGGATATAAAAACAGGATAATTAGAACTAAATCCATCTTTGATAGGAGGGGTTGCACTAAGCAATTTTGACCCTTGACCTCAGTTCTTCTAACTGACAATGTGATTTTTTTTTTTTTTTTTTGGCAAAGTCCTGATTCCATTCATTGCCAATATACAGTTTTGAATGCAGACTGATTTTGAAAAGTCCTTTAACTCACTAAGCCAAGTTATACTGGACGTTGTGGTCAAGTTGGAAAGTTGTCATAAGAAATAATTGGGTTCAACCCATTGGTCGGCCCTTTAATGAGCAGCTCGCTCACCTCTGACCTCCATTAGTTTCTACAGGATTTCCAACAAAGTTTCAAATGACTCATATTCTCAAAAATGTTGTCTAATCTCTGTCTTCCTTGAAAGTAACGCAATTCTGAGGGAGCACTTTGCTGTTTCAATGCTTCAGTGACAATAAGGAAATGTCATTTACTCCCATCAAGCCATTCGCTAAAAATCAACAGCAGCCCCGGGAAACAGGAGGCGTCTCTGTTATCGCTCTAAATATAATGATGGTCTGGGGGTTTAGCGGAGTTGTGATTCGGGTTGGTTTGATTACTTTACCTGAGTGAGACAGCAAATGCATCCGTAGACGGAGGCTGTCGAGGAAGCTCTTCCCACACAGCTCGCAGCCGTAGGTCTTCATCCCACTGTGCATCTTCCTGTTGACAAAGAGCAAAACAAACACATTACTGTCTGGAGTCTGCTGGTTAGAAAGTCGCTGTCGTGCGTGCATATCGCTTAAATTGATCTTCTGCGTCTGCAGCAAAGTGCCGTTTTCACAGCTGCATGGCTGATGACTTCGAGCACGGCTAAAGGTTTCGGCCTTTTGCAGCTTCAGGGGTGAGAAAAAGAAAAAAAACTGTCACACTCCATAAATCATAACATCAGCACATAACAATAACCATCAGTGCAACAAGACGTCCAACCGCAGCACATAGTCTTCTGCAGGGAGCAGCAGACCATGACTCGGTGCTGTAAATCACGAGATGCTATTCAAGCGGAGGCATCGTCGGTTCCCTGCATCTCCAGAGCTGCAGACGGATACGATGCTAAATACAGAACACACACACAGAGCAGCTATTTAGTGTATGAGCTATTTATGGGCCAGTTTCTGACTAAACAGAAGATAATGTGCAGCTCGAAGCGAAATCAGATCTGCTATGAAATGTCCTTTTTTTTGTACAAACGGACAGTCACGAGGATGTAACGCAGTTTAAACGCTCAAGCCCAGACGAGGCTAAGGGTCAATATTTGATTATTGTGGCAAAGGCCTCGAAGGTTGGGTAACGAAATAACCTCTGACAACATAAAGTCTGCGCCCACAACTCTCTCTGTTACAAAATCCCCAAAGACCCCACGGCTTATTACAAAGCATATTGTGCTCTAAAGCAATTAAGGTGACACGAATTGCCAAACAACTGCCTCAGTGCCCCTAAGCCTCCCGAGAACTTCAAATAGAGCGGTACAGAAAGGCTTCGGACATTCAGGACTCAGGTCGGGATTTATTCCTAAAGTTGGCGCAGATTCGACACAATCAATAAACGTCCAAAACGGTTGCTTTAAACACATAGTTGTCGTGTTTTTTAATTAACGACCGGCCGATTTATTCTGATAAAAAAAAAAAAAAAAGTTAATATGAGTCTTTTATGTTTCCAAATATGCACTTATGCATTCATAATAAACGTTTACAAAGTTTTGAACTGTAAATAAGGGTTTGATAACGACGTCTAAGGATTTTTGCCGGATATTTTTTTACAAATATTGGTATTGGCCCCTAAAAGTCAGCATTGATTGAGCTCTGGTGAAAATACCAGACAAGGAAATAAAGGTGATGAAACCCCAACGATGAGCCAAAAATAAGGCTTTTGGTCTGATGAGCCTGTTTCCAGAGTCAAGTTGACTGTCTCAATGCAAAGCTCGAAATATATATTTCCCTGAAATGTGCTGGGACTTATGACAGATTCTATACTCCCGGTGCTTCTGGCAGACAAAACAAGACAACGTCAAACAGATGGATTGTGGAGCCTCTGTCGGCGAGTCAGGTGGCGCAGAGTGATCAGCCGAGTGCATTCTCGGGGAAACAATGCCCTTGATAAGGGATCCGCTCAACTTGGGCGAGATGACAGCCATCCATCTTAGTGTCTCTCAACAGCGCCGCAGAGGAGGAGGTGGTGCCACTCTCCCAAAACATGACTGATTGATGTCAGATGTCGAATGCAAATTGATTTACAGCTCTCTTCTGTGCCTCGGGAGGGGCAGCGAGAGACCGGGCGAGACGGAGACAGACACAGACACGTTATATTGTCCTTTGGCAATGGTTGCAGGAGTTATTAAGTCTAGTATGACTTCAGTGACAATTAATTGCCTTGAAACCTCCTCTAAAACCGGGAAAGAAGAGTAGGACAAATCTGAAATGAGGAAATCATGATTGCCATTGTCGTGGTTGGAAATTCGGTGAAGAGACCCTGGAAACCAAAGTCAGAATAACGGCCCTTTGGCAAGTAGAGGGTAATTACAAGGCCCTATAAGGGTCAAATGCCCCCAAAAGGGAGAAGGGGATACTTGAAAAGGCAAAACAGGAGCGAGTGGCACAGAGAGACGGGGGGGGAAGCAGATATCAATCTGTGAGGGTGCAGAGCAGAGTCCTACATCATTTTATATCATTACATTTCCTAGTTTCCAACGACCAGCAGAGGCATTCGAGCCTGACGAAAAGCAGGCACCACAATACGCCATCAAATGCTGTGTGCCACCGTGCTGCTCTTGGTTACACATATAGTAGAGCAGATCAATAGCAATTGCACCAGACTGATGCACGGCATTGTGGCCTATTAAGGCAACTGCCAGTAGACAGACTGCGATCCCTGCCACCTCTGCATTGGAATTCCTGCTCCGTGATTGGTGCCAAACAGCAACAATCGAATGCTTCACCTCTGAAGGACCGACGCCCGACCTTTACTGTTAGATAACAAACAAAAAAACATCTTCACGTAATTTTGTCTCTGAAGAGTCATCCGCGGGAACGAGACAAATTCAACAACACGCGACCAAATGGACAAAGCAGAGGGATGAAATTGATTCTTCCCTTTAAGGATCATAGGTGATGTTCTCACACACTTTCAGTCTGATAAGGGGGGAAAACTCACGCAAGAGGTAAACCACAACACAACACGCACAGAGCACAAAGCCTTTCACAGGCCCATTGTGTCCCTGCTCAATCGGACCATTGTGCCCCGCAGACAGAGCACTGATAAGGTACGGATGGACTTATTAAGGCCACTTGAAGTGGAAGCAATGCCATGTATTTCCAGCGTACATGTAAGTGTGGATGAGCCAAGTGCTGTGTGTGTCCCTGTTGAGTGTGAGTTAAATTCCACTGCAATAGCTCAGACTATACACTGAAACAGCACATTACTTGATGTTCAACAGAATGGTAACAGCAGCTGCTCCAGTAATTTAGTCTGTAAAAGGACAGGTTTAGGACTTGACGCACCACTGGCTTTGTCCATGGGGTATGAAGCCATTCTCCTTTTATAGTATAGTTAATATGTATAGTATTTAAAACATATAAAGTGGGTTTAAATTATGACAGAATTGGCAGCAGTAGCTAATGTACACATTTGATTGCAGTGACTTACGGCTGTTTCAAGAGAGGCACAGCGCAGACTATTGTCAACAGCCACGTTTGGACCATTGCACTTGATTCTGGCTCATTCTTCATCACCAGACTGGGGACCTGAGTGCTGCCGACAGAGCTTTTGAGCCTCGGTGCTGCACGATCGAAGTTTCCTTCACTTAAGACACACCGGCTTCCGTGCCATGCTAGCTCTCCATGCAAAGGTAAATGGAAGTCAAGGGACATAAACTCCACAACCAGTGGAACACGCCAGGTTCACCAGCTCCTCATTGGACATCACGAAAGGTTGAAGTAGTCGAAACGACGGAACCGTGATGCGGATCAAAGCACGACATCATTCCTTTCTAAAGGAATAAGCTGCGTGTCCGTTGACGTCCTCTGAAGACAGCCACATTTTTTTAACTGCAACTTAATGAGTCACATTTGACGGCGAATCCTAGATGATCCAGAACAGAGGTTTACGTGATGATTCAAAAGTAAAAAATAAAATTTCAAATATGTCCAACTTGCGCCCTGGGAGCGAGCAGGAGAGACACTAGACAGGAAACCAAGGTCACCTCACAGATATGAACTCAGTAATGCGCTGGTGTGAGGACGGGGAGGGAGCGTCACCACGACGATGGTGCACTCGCAAGCTTTGGATTCCATAGAACGAAATGATAATTAGAAACAAAAAGCATTTCGGGTGATTTATACGCCTCCGAATGATTTATGTGCTTAAGCGGAGCTAATAATATACTGTGATTCGGCTTCGGCAAAGTTTAATGATATGTAAAAGGATACTAAAATATTGTCTCAGCTCAGTGATTTAGCTCAGATAGACTCCGCACGCACGCACACACGCACAGACACACACACGGCTTTCATGTTGTGCCTCTGCAATAGATGATGAGATGTGTGTGTGTGTGTGTGAGAGGTGGGTGGGAGCTTGGGGAGGGTGGGAGAGGGAGAGGGAGGGGGGGGGTGATTTGAAACAGACTGACTGTAGCCATTAAGGAAGTTCACATAAAACTCTCTCAGGCCATTTACTCAGTTAATAATCGACTTTGTCCAACAGTCACTTTTGACAACGGCAATAAATTTTAAATTTATGTCAACAAAACATATGCTGATCACCTCGTGCGGCGTGCCTGCTCGTAAAACGCAGCCCGACCCAGGGCTGTGTGAGCACACGTGTGTGTGTGCGCGTGTGCATTTGAAATGTGAGTGGATTACAGGCCGGCGTTATTGAGCAGCAACAGCTTGCCGCGTGTAATTCACGACTTCGTTTTCTTCTTCATCATTTTGCCGCTGGACTTGTTTTTCGCCATATTTCATAACCAACACATTCGGTGAAGACGGGAGCTTCCCACCTGTTCTTCTGCTCGTCAGATCGACAGCTGGAAATAAAAGTCAAAGTAAAGTGATCTACGATAGGACGACATGTTACAGCCACTTACGGGAGATAATTAATCTGAGTTTGAGAATAAAGAGGTAATATTACCTGAATAAACTCGTAATATTATGAAAATAATGTCATAATTTTACGAGAACAAGTCGTAATCAGAGGATCAGCCTGTGCTTCAAATGTGGAATGTGGAGTTAAACTTTAGTTTCACAAAAAACTAAGTACGTAATGTTTTGGCTCATCAGCCACTTCATTAACCTAAGTCAAAAAATTACAAATGTTTTCTTTCTTCTAATTAAATTATGACCATTATCATTAAATTACGACGTTAATCTTGTAATATTACAACAATATTCTCGAACTCGCAGAAGTTTCTCTATTGAAATAAAAAAGACATACTTGATATTTTGTTATTTCTAAAATCCTGAAGTTGAAACTCCATGACTGGCTGATCTTCCGATACACACACCTCCCCCCTCAAATACCGTCCAAAACCAATACTTTATTCTTTTAAAATTGTGAATTTTTCCTCGTAATACATTCAACTTTATTCTTGTAATGCTGCCACTTTATTCTCCCGATCACAGATTCATCTTTTTGCCTGTAAGTGGCCCTAGTACTCCGTCGTGCCACAACAAATAAAATAAGTGAAAATAACTCCAGCGTCCCCTTGATGGCTTCGAGTCGTCCACATTTCACATGATTGGGCTTCGACACAGGCAGTGGAACGACTGCCAAACCTCATTAAATCAAATGACTCTGCTCGAAACTCATGCTGATCAGCTCACATCAACATTTCATATCACCACATCTAAACTATTAGACGGAAAAAGGGAAAAGCCAAGCAGGGCCGTGTGCCTGATGACTTGCACTTATTTCTCATTGCCTGCCCAGAATCTATTTCTCCCTCAGCAGCCCTGAGTGCTGCTCTCTATCCTTTCATCTTTTATTTTTCCCATTTTTTTTTTTTTGGTTTTGTTTCTGCCTTCTTCCATCCTCCCTGGTCCTGAGGGGAGCCATAAAACAACCTGAAACAATGTGCGTAAATAAAAGCTGTGCAAGAAAGAGGAATGGAGGGTTAAGATGGAAAGAAGAAAACACTAAAAGATAAAGGGAGGCAATTGATAAGAGGTGGTAAATTGAGGAAAAGCTGCGTTCTCTCTCTGTGTGTGTGTGTGTGTGTGTGTGTGTGTGTGTGTGTGTGTGTGTGTGTGTGTGTGTGTGTGTGTGTGTGTGTGTGTGTGTGTGTGTGTGTGTGTGTGTGTGTGTGTCTTCATTATGTCTGTGGATCAGATGAAAAACAACAGATAATCGGAGAAAGCAGGGCCACTGAATAGAGCTCAGACTTAAGTAGCGGAGCGATGGCGAGCTCCTCGCGTCGCCATCTGAAACGTCGGGTGACGACCGTTTCGCCCACATTAGCTGTTAGCGGAGCGTACAACACTAAATAATGATCTATCTTACTCCCCGTGAAGTGTCTCTGTCCAAAATGCAAGCTGTACAAATCAAGATTTTTTATATTATCATCGAATTAAATACATTTTGTGTGTCTCTTTCAAAACCCACCGACGGTGTTTTAGACCTCGAACTTTGCTCTCGTCGAACACAAAGCGGCACAAAGCGGCTGTTGAAATCATTCAACATTCAGTGAACGGCTCCAAAACCAAGTGAGGGACAAATTAAGAGCCGGTGACAAAACTGAGATAAAAAAGGAAAGTGACACGGACTTAAATTCATCAGGAGGCTGAGAACACACCAGTGAATGAATGGTAATGTCGCCTGTGTCTGATGGATCTGACCCGAAGTTGCTAAAGATCACAAATACAGCTTGAAATTCTGCAAAAAAATCTGACAAATGGATTTCGTTCAATGGTCAAAAATACATATTTTACTTCAAGGCTTATTAGATGAAGCATTTCTCCGTGTGCCGATTTGGCAAAGAGCCCGAGCGATTTGATTCACGCGTTTCTAAAATCTGTTTGAAACAAGAAAAATGATGGATATGATTAATCAACGTTCATTGTGTGTGTTGGTATTTGTTAAGAAGTATAAAATGCAGCCACCTTTGGAGATTTGTACACGTTTATATTAATTCTTTATTCGAAATTGATGCCAAATCAGGTAAAAGACAAGAAGATTACAAGTTACTTGCATGTTTTTAGGTAATTTTGTGTTGTTTTTAACAGTTTCCTATCTCGAACAATTAAAGATAGTGATAGTTTTAGACGTGTGCACTTTCATGTCCTCTTTAAATCATGTCCCCAGTAGAAACTAAAGTAAAATACACAAATTAACCAAATTTACTTCCATTTATATATTGGGAAGTTTGGGACCAAAGCACAGGAATGCTGTTGCTAAAAGACGTCTCTCTATTACGTCTTCGGCAACTGTGACAGTCACTAAAGTATTAAACTGAAATGAATTGATTTAATCAAAGCAGAAGAAGTATTTTCATTTCCTGAGGAGTTTAGGTTTGTGTAGTCTGTGGGTGGGGGGGGGGGGGGGCGACATCGACAGAAAACACTCAACAAACAAAAGGTCAATAAAAAGACTTTCACAAATTATGAAGTGGGATAATGCACTCGAGAAGTTAGACCCCGACCGATGGTTCATCCATTCGGGGATAAAAGCACAGGGCGGACAGGGACCGCTGACACACACACACAGACACACACAGACACACACAGACACACACAGACACACACGACTCCCTGTCATGGTGAACAAAGCCCAAATGATGCACGAGGCAATTCGGTGTCACTTTGGTGGCTGATCCTAATGTGGCCATAAGCGCCGCAGTGTCCCGCCGCCACCTCTTATTTTGGTTATCTGACACAGAGAGACGGAGCGGGAGGAACAAGGGACTTTTATTTCCACCCCCGATGTGAATTTCCAGTCCATTAGGAGGCTGACCGTGTCACACAGAGACCGGAGAGCGAGGGCGAGAGGGGAATAGTGATGGTGGCCGATCATATTTTGGATCTAACTAAACCACAGGCTGTATTTAGAGGTGAAAAACAGAATAATAGGGGGAGTAGCGGCATCCAGCTATTTGGTAAAGTGCTCCGATGCTCATCTTATAATGGGAAGGTCACTGGTTTGTTCCACCCCCGGCTCCTCCAGCTTTCACGTCCAAGTATCTTTGAGCTAAACACCGAAGCCAAAAAAACCTGTGAATGAGTGTGTGTATGAATTGGTGAATGGCGTGTAGCGTAAAGCTCTTTGAGTGGTCGATTAGACTAGAAAAGCTCCGTATAAGTGCGGTGCATTTATCTAGCGAGGCGCCGTGTGTGTGCGTCACCGCGGGTCTATTTTCTGCCGACAGGAGAACCAGGTGAAATAAAAAGGGGAAAATGTTGCTGTCATTTCATCACGGCTTTCAAGCCTCCCCCAATTCCATTTGCCCTCCCACCCCCCAACTCCACCCCTCTGTCTTTGCTCAATCAAAATGTATCAGGCAAGCTGGCGTAACACCGGTTGGCGTGGGCTGTTTATCCCGAGTCCTCCCGCACATATCAATGACTTGGCCCCCGTTGTCCCTCGCCGGGGAGACGTTCATATAAATTCAAGCCACACACGCGAACGCCGAGGCACTCGTGTTGAGCATAGATGAGTAGCAGGGCGAGAGGAAGAGAGGAGAGAGATGGAGGGACGGGGAGGGAGCGAGCGGGCGCCACAGCCTTTCATCCTCACTGTGTTATTTATAATATTGCAGACACCAACCGCCCCCGAGTTTGCCCTGTGGGTGTCTCCGGTGAAAACAGCTATATCATGTTCCCGGGGTAAAAACAATACAAAGAGAAAAAAAAAAAAAAAAAAAAAAAAAAAAATCAACAACAGTAATCGTGTTCTCTCGCTTGAGTGACACAGACTCTGTCGCGGCCAATCAGAGACAAATGTGTCACCTGTGGTCGCGGCGCCGCCTCCGCTGGATGCATCATTTCATTTGATCTCACTGCTGCAATTTTGATAACGAGGGTAAGTTTGACAGCC
Source organism: Reinhardtius hippoglossoides (assembly GCA_006182925.3). NCBI lineage: Eukaryota > Metazoa > Chordata > Actinopteri > Pleuronectiformes > Pleuronectidae > Reinhardtius > Reinhardtius hippoglossoides. The sequence goes on from CM031684.1 coordinate 20,669,522, forward strand.
GGCTGTAAGGCGGACGGATTAATGATTCACACAAGTTTCATTAAAATCCAATCAGTCATGTCTGAGTTAGCCCACAAGAGGTGTCCTAACCTACAGGACTAATTAATGCATTGCACAGACTCCTAATGGCGTTACACGCAGTTTCAAGGGGGCTCTGTGCAGCAGCCCTCCGTCTCCTCCCTCCACCAACATGTGTCCCTGCGACTAGCTTCAAAGTGCAGGAGGATAAATGAGACCTGAGACGGATGAACAGGAGCAACACGAGTTCTGACCGGAGTCTGCCACCGACAAGCCCAACGCAGCCCAGAATGCAATGCTCCGTGTGTGCACGCTCTGTATTATTAAATACAATGTGTAGTAATAGGCCCAGAAAGATGAGGTTCTATTTTCTAAAGCTGCGAATTTAAAATGTCATCATGTCCTTAAGGCCCTCTAAACCGCCAGCAGGCATAAAAATCATCGGCTTCATTTATCCGCTGTGGCTGGTCTGTCATTGAGATGTGCGTCCGTTAAATAAATGTTTCTTATGACTTTATTCAGACTGAAAATTACCCACAATGCTCGCACGATACCCGGCCTCTGGCGTGCAAGAGGGAGAAGCGGCGGCGGCGGCAGAGAGCGTAAAGATGCGAGGGAAGAAATCTTATTTTGCTATTAAAGCCTTAATTACTGACAACAGTGTGGAGACCCTCACACAGAATAAATGTGGTCATCAGCTTCATCATTCATTCGATTTAAAACATGTTGCATGTGATACTCGTAGTTTTCCATATGATTGTGATCGTTTTGGGGAAATAATCTTGGTGGAAATATGAATAAAAACATTAGCTCCTCTACTGTATTGAAGGGTTTACTACACTGATTTGACTGTTGTACACGAAACTGACGCCCTGTCCACACTGATGTGATCTTCCTCCTCTGGGTTTGGGATTTATGTAATAAAATGGAGATCGTTACAACTTTCAAAGTGAAGATTTTCAAAAACTACCTTGTACATGTAAATCGGAGCATTTGGGAAACCACGACATCAGGCTTTACTTCGCACATGCCCAACAATGGGATCTCTACGTTTGGTTAGCACTGCTCGGTCTGATCATAGTTTGTAGTACAGTACCTTCAGAGTTCTTCTCTGGTATTTGAACGATTGTTGATGTCGAGACGTTTATCGCCACCTACTGGCCCGGCATGCCTGTTTTCAACGTTTGTACTATTTCCATGTTCTTGTCTGGAAGGAGATATTTTGTAAAATGAAGGTCATGTGGGGCTGAAGATTTTTTTTTTTTTTAAAGTGGAGCGGCAAACATCAGACGAGGACTCCATGATATCAAACCCTGTCAGTTACGACTTGAGTCTTATCCCTGAAATCTGCTCCTTTGAGGCCAAGAAATAAAAACCTCTGGGCAGTGTCACATCTCAGTTTCTTAAAAGGAAACGATGCTGCAGTTTCTCTTCGCAAAGATATAATGTGAGAAGTATAACAGCTTTTTGGCGCCACCGCCGTTTCCTCTAATTATCGCCACCCAGGCCTGATTGCTACCCGAGGACGTACGGTTCCAGGAGCCTCGGTTCTCAGGTGAGAGAAGGGGAACAATCCGAGAAACGTCTAATTGTGCTTCCTGGGCAGGAACAAACTATTTCTCCCTAATCCCAGTTAGATACCTGGATTCCCCCAAAGCTTAGAAGTTGGGATTCACTCCCTAATACCCTCGGTCTTACTCAGGAAGCCATTTCAACCCGGCGGCTTCAGTTCCACGCAGTGTGAAGATTCTCTCACCCTGCGACAAAGTCCCTTTATTCAATAAAGAGGTGACAATGAAGAGAGAACATGACCCAGAGGTTGCAGTTCAAATCCCCCCCGACTGGCAGGAGATATTTTTCTTGTTACTGCAGAGACATTTTTTTTTTATCAAAGCCTGTCGAGGGTTCAGCCTTTTGGCAAGACACTTAAATTCCCCCAAAAAGCCACGGGTGCTGGAGAGGAGTCGATATCAGTCTGGTAATTTGTAGAAAATGGAAAATAGAAGCTTTTTGCACTGTGACTTCTCGTTCTTTACTTACATATATGTTTAAATATTATCATCAGTCCTAATAAACCCTGAAAACAATGCAGCAGATAAACAGCGTTAGCTACAGAGGCTCTGACCCGTCACTGTTCGGTGACACCACAGGTAGGAGCGTGTGTACATGCAACTCACTGCAGATTCTCCCCGAGGTCATTACTATAAACGACAGTGTGCTCTTAGTCAACCGGCCTGGTTAAATAAGGATTAGAGGGATAAGCAAATGGGGTTTTTCAAAAAAACCTGCAACCAGAAGTAGGAGCTCGACTTGCCTGCAAATTATTTGACATCCCCGGCTCCTCCCTTGTGTGATAACTCGTTTTTTTTTCTTCTTCTTTCCCCCTCATTTTAACTAGACCTAAAGACACGTTCACTGAAGTGTTGGAACGGTGGGAACAAAGACGGAGGAGAGCCTGTAAGATCACATGTATAAAGTATTTCTGTTAAAGCCCGTCTTTGAGACAGACGCCAGCCCCGCTGCTCCCTTTTCCCCCCCCAGCTCCGCGTTTGGTTTGTGCATCAAACGACGTCGCCGTCTCAAAATAGCGCGTCAACATTTCTGTTTCGTCTTGTTGTTTCTTTCTCTTCTTTCTTTTTTTTTTTTCCACTCTCAACAATGTTGCTAGATTCCTGTTTTTTCCTCTGCTCCTGCTTTCTTGATCTGAGGGGAGGTTACAGCGCATCGAGTGAGACGGTCGGCTCAGGCATGTGCATGTGTGTGTGTGTGTGTGTGTGTGTGTGTGTGTGTGTGTGTGTGTGTGTGTGCGTGTGCAGCAGCAGAGCTTTGGTGGTCTATAAAAAGCAGCCAGACGAAGTCTTCCCTCTCTCCTCATGCATTATGCATCGGCTTCACCTTCCATCAAGTGGCAGAAAAACCTCAAAGATGTCTAACTTTAGCTTCCACTCTGAAAGCCAAACAGAGGAGGAGATGTGTTATTTTGAATGCCACAGTCGAGCTAAGCACCTGTTACATCAATAAAAGCTGCATTTCGCAACAAGAACGACAACACAACAACCTGTGTGATGGCGCGGCACTTGCAAAAAAAAAAAAGAAAAAGAAAAAGGGAGGGCTGTTAAATGCAGATAATAGCGTCGTGTATGCGAGCGGGGAGAGAGTTCGAATGAGAGGAATCGGGATCAAACTTTTACCTTGTGGAGAAGTTTTTTGTCTTTGCTGTGGCAGTTAGAATCAGAAATGATAAATATAACGGCAACGAGCGTCGAGAAAAATGAAATTTATTTCCCCGGGAGGAGCGAAGAGTGACGCAACACTACTGTAAAAACAACTGAGCTCAATATTTGGATTCGTAAATGTGAGGAACACGTCTGGGAGGAAATGTGTCGCTAGTTTAAAAAGAAAAGTTGTCTTTTATAATCAGTAAACAGAAAATAAAAGCCTAAATCAATGTCAATGGACTATTAGAAGTAAAAATGCCTCGATAGGTTTGTAGAGTTGAGGCCTTTTTAACTGCAATACAATGCTCATCACGGATTTATTTTATTTTACCCTTAAAGTTCCATAGAATGAAATCAAAATGACTTTACAAAGATCTAAAAACTATAACACTGACTCTCTGAGACCCGCAGACCTATCAAAATGATATGTAGAGAACACAATCTAAATTAGAAAAGCTAAATAGAGTTCAGCACATGGAATTCAACTAGTACTTATTGTGGCTTATCTAAGAAAAACCGCTGGCACACAGGGAATATTGTGTGGACAGCAGAGCCTCATAACTTCACTCCGCGTAAACACTCTTGTTTATCTGGAAACAGGAGAGGGACCTTGTGATTTTATTTATTTCGAGCCGGAGCGAGCCAGAGCAGACCAGTTGACAAGGTGATTATTTAGCTATTTGGACTCGGCTCTCAAACTATTATGCAATGCCTCAGAGATTGATTTACTGTACGCCTTGTAACACGGCGGACAGATCGCATTCTGGGAAATAGATAGAGGCAGGCCAGTGTGTTTGTCTGTCTGTGTGTGTGTGTTTGTATGTGTGTGTGTGTGTGTGTGTGTGTTTGTGCCTGTCCATGCAAAACAACACAGATAAGATTGTTTGCAGGGAACGACTGTGTATATATGCTGAGGAAAATAAAAGCGTTTGAAAAGAATAAAAAGGTAAAGATTGCAGGGGTTGTTTTCACACTTGAGACGGCCGCAGGCAGGTTGTTTTGATGTGTCCGACCTCGTGAACTTGTGTGTGTGTGTTTGAGTGTGTGTGTGTGTGTGTTTATGGGGCGCGTGGGGAGGTTCAGGTGGCAGGGATGGCGCTGGGCTATCTGCACTGTCATTCACCGCACGTCCACCTTCCAAGAGCTACACAGCACCCACGGGCGTCCCAAACAGCCCCAGCCGGAGCTCTGCGGGGCTGCAGTAAACAAGTCGCTCTCATCTCAGAGTGTGTGTGTGTGTGTGTGTGTGTGTGTGTGTGTGTGTGTGTGTGTGTGTGTGTGTGTGTGTGTGTGTGTGTGTGTGTGTGTGTGTGTGTGTGTGTGTGTGTGAGGGGGGGTGACACTTTGTTCTTGTACACATCACAGTTCCTGTAATAGCTGTTTGTTTCCTTTTTAATGGCTGTAGAGTACTTAGATGTGGATGTTATGTGTCGTCTACACCTGTAAGCACCTATTCTAGACTAACTATAATACATTTATACTTTCTGTATATACGGTGTCTATTGAGTATATATGCAAGACATCATGAGGAAAACACACTCTTGTACAAAGGACTCATTTGCTGTACAATTATCTATTTGTTTATATGTAAATGTGTGGAGAGAATCAATAAAATAGTTTTAAATCACTTAAGTAGTTGATTAGACCGATTATAGATGATTATTGGTTGAACCATTCTGATCATTACTTAATCAGCAGAGTCTTAAAAAAGCTAAATTCAATTATTGAACTAGTTTAAGATGTATTTTTGACACATTATATATATAATTAAATTATCTTTTTAATAAATTTTGTTGATTTTGATACATTATGCTTTTTCACTTTACTGTTTAAACATTTTGGAAATGTGCAAATATTTGTGTTTGCGTTTGTGTCAAGCATTCCGGGGAAGGGTTGCATGATTTCATTTGATTTGGGATCACACAATTCCTGAATTTTAGATTCATTAATTCTATACCTTCAGGAAAAAACATAATTTTCCAAAAATATGTTTACTTACTGCACACCGAGCTAACTCAGAGGAAGTGGAAGATAATGAAGCATGACAAGTGCTCCTATTTCTGGCAGTCCGCTCCTATTCCCTGGAGGAGCCTAAACCTGACTTCGAGACTCATCGGTACCGCGACGCTACCGGAGCTCGTTCTCGTCTCATTTATACCTGATGTCTCTGTTCTGCTGCTGTCACGAGGCAGCGTCCTCTCGCTCTCATCATATCTGACCCGCGACGAGTGGTTAACTGTGGATAAACACGCCGCCTGCGAATGCAACAGCTCGTGTTGGTGCATTCATCTCGGGCAGCGGCACCCCATTTAACGGGAGAAACTTCAGCGAGCGAGTATGACAGCTGAACAGCAGCCAGTGAATGGAGGGGGGGGGGCGGTCTGTGCCAAGAAATTCTGTCGGCTTGAATCAGTGCCTCTGCCCGTACAGCGGAGGGTCATGTGAGAGTTGGGGGGTTTATGTGTGTGTGAAATATGCCTAATAACAGGGTGGCACAGTGGCACGGTGCAAAACGTAGGAAATAAAAGATTATTACGAAAATGCACAAGGTAAATCCAAAAAGGCAAACGCTGCCAGGCACTAAATTTGAGACCAATTTAAAAGCAAATGTGTTAAACCGTAATAAAGTTGTATTACTCTGTTGTTGAAACACGAAAAGGACCACGCCGTCCTGCTAAGTCGGAGGAATAGACTAAGATGTCGTTCTCCTCGATTAAAAATGAATCCATGCGCAGAAACCTCGGTAAAAAAAAACCGACAGGCAACTTTTATAACATGATTTAACCAAATGAGCTGCCCTGAAATGACTTTAACAGGTTGTAAGGAGCCATTAACGCCTCGTCTCGGGTCTGTGTCACTGCTATGTACACAGAGGGAGGAGAGGTCGTGAGACAAGTCCAACAAGAAGAGAGGCAGCGAGAGGAAATATACTGTGCGAGCAAAAGGATAAAATATGTGCTGACAGCTTTTTGGCCAGAGGGCCAGAACACTGAAATAGTAGCGTCTGGATGTCAGGCCGGGGTCGCTGCCTTCACTCGAGAGCAGACTTCCCCCGACCCCGGCTAGGAAAACATCACACACCACTACAGTCAGCTGATAATGTAGTATCTGACAGATAATGTACTTCTCAATGTGACACTAATGCACCTTGGAATGAGACGGAGCCGCAGCGAGAGCCGCCCGTTTAATAAACTCGTGCATTTATCAGATTTGGCAGCGATTGTTCCTCCGTGGAGGAAACGGAACGAACAGTAGCAGTCGGGTGAATATGGAAAATAATTACTACATTGTTGTTTAATGGAATTATGGCATAATGAGGTGTTGTGATAAGTAATAACACTGGATAATGTGGACGATTATTACTTTGGGTAGATTGCTGCAATGGCTTGTGTGACTACTGTGTGTGTGTGTGTGTGTGTGTGTGTGTGTGTGTGTGTGTGTGTGTGTGTGTGTGTGTGTGTGTGTGTGTGTGTGTGTGTGTGTGTGTGTGTCTGGAGGGGGGGTCATTTTCCTTTACAAGGGGTTAGAGAAAGCATAAAGGAAGAAATCGATAGGACTGCTAATGCTGTGACTAAAAAAAGGCATGTGCGTGTGTCTGTGCTGTGTGCATGTTCATGTGTGGGGGAGGCGTGGGCAGACAGTGGGGGTGGGGGTGGGGGGGGGGGGGGGGTGGCGATTTAAACAACAAACAGGACCTTTAAATGTTCTTCATGGCCCAACTAGCGTGTTTGTGTTTGTGTGTATTACCAACAGCTAGAGGCCGGGGACACACTGGAGGTATACACAACTTTATATCACACTACGGAACGTGTGTCCCGATTTCCAGCAACGTGCACACGGAGCTAAACTGCTCGGATCAACTGAAATGTGAAAAAAAATATAAAGAAAGAAAACCCAGCGAGAGCAGCGTTCATGGTGGTGGCTGCAGCCAAAGTGATTATAGGGCTTCACTTGCAATGGGAGAAGCCTGTAAACACCAAAATAAGTGTCCTCAACTCACCAAACTGCCTGTGACACGCTGCGGTCATGGATGATTTACAACCTCACCCAACTACGGATTCACAAGGTGCTTATCTAGGATGCAGGCATGTGTCTTTAAGTCATATGGCTTTAAAATGCGAATGCGAGTGTTGGTTTAATAGCAACGTCAGAATAGTTACGGGCCAACATCTGGAAAAGCTAAGGTTTAACTGAGGTGAATCTCGAGCTGATCAGGAGATTGAACCGAAGCAGGAATCAAATCCTTTCGTAAAATACATGGATGATTGAGTCGTCTTTTTGCTCACATCAAATCAAGACTGCAGCTTCAAGAGGAAACACAAACACACACACACACACACAAAGACCAACACAATGTCTTTTAGTAAGACAACTATAATCTTTCTCTTCCAGAGCAGCAAATCAAACATCTGCTCCGAAAAATGTCCCAACCTACTTGAACAGAGTGGGCATCTTACTGTGGCTCACGGTTGGTTAAATATTTGCCAGCTGGGGTGCTTTGCTCTGCTGTGTGTGCGTGTGTGTCTGTGTGCGTGTGCGTGTGTGTCGTGTGCTGTGTGTGTGTGTGTCTGTGTCTGTGTGTCTGTCAGTGTGTGTGTCAGTCTGGCGTGTCATAACAGCACAGTGTCAGGTGCGAACAATAACATGAGATAGAATCAAAGCGGAGCGAGACTGAGCTGGGTCCAACGGTGACAGAGACGAGACAGAGAAGGAGAGAGAGACAGAGAGAGAGAGAGAGAGAGAGAGACAGAGAGAAGAGCAGAGAGAGACGAGAGACAGGAGAGAGACAGAGACGAGAGAGAGAGAAAGACAGAGACAGAGAGAGCAGAAGAAAAGAAGAGAGAGAGAGAGAGAGAGAGAGAGAGAGAGAGAGAGAGAGAGACAGAGAGAGACAGAGACAGAGACAGAGAGAGACAGAGACAGAGAGAGAGAGAGAGAGAGAGAGAGAGAGAAGAGCCGCGGTGCCCATGTTGGCAGTGCTCGCTCTCTCGTCCAGTCTCAGCAGATGCCATGTTACGGGGAGGGTAATTAAAAGCCCAGTGGGGCCGAGGTGTGGACGCCAAGAAACCCTCTTTACACACATACACGCACAAAATAATAATGTCTCCATTTGCCCCCCGGAGCAGCTTTGTGCCAACTAGCCTTCACCTCATTATGCCAATCAAATCGAGCGCGGGGGGGGGGTGCAGCGGAGGGCCGAGGGGAGGGGACAAGCTGTCCTTTCTCATTCGGCCTCCCTCACTTTTACTGTCAGTGTGTTCATTAGAGAGAGAGATCTGATCCTAATGAGAACAATGCAATCGCACTGAGCCGTCACGAAACGGCCAAAGAGCCGGGTTTCTCTCTTTTCCGTGCCTTTTTTCCGGATCGCACCTCGGTTTGGAACCGAGCCACGAGCCACTTCTTCGACTTCCAAGCAGCTAAAAATGTTGGAGTCGCCAGCTGCCAACTCCGAGCCACACACCCTGAGCAGCAGCTGGCTTTTCACAGTTCACTTTGCCTTTTCCCCTCTCAACTGCACATGCTAAACTATTTACAGTCCGAGTGCCAGAAAACTACTTTAAAATAATAACAGGGATTTTAAATAGGAAGAAAAAAAAAATCACGACTGAAACTTTGTCATTTCGACTCAATCTTTACTTTTAGTGCCAAACTCCTGTCGGTGGCGATTCTTTGCACGATTGACCGACAGAAACTCGGTCTGGAGTCAACGCGTCACGGTGTTACCCAGATAACAGTAAGTACCTCCAGAGGCCGGTGCACAGCATGGAACACTCGGCTTCGTTTTCCCTGAGGAGAAGCGCTCGCTCTTCTTGAATCCGCCCCCCCCCCCCACGATCCCAATCCACCAAGGTGCTACTGCACCTGGCTGTTAAAGGGGCCGGGACGCCGCGCTCTGATTGGTTTATTGCACGTTATCCCCGAAGAAAACACCCAGGATTAATAAAGAGTTCAGCCCGTCTCCACCGCGCAGCTGCTGCAGCGACGTGTTGTTTTCTGTGGTTGAACCAGCGAGTGCACGTGGACCCGCCCTGAAGTCACTCGCTCCATGTGCTTTGGCTCACGCCGACAATTAAAATTCAACATGTTCAACATTCACCATGTAACAGAGGAACCATCAACCCCAAACCGAAAACTGATGACTTGTACTTATTGTTAAATGCTATATATTATCGGCTATATAAACTATATATATATAACATTCTCTGTTTACTTCAAAAACATCTTGATCATTTAAACATTTTTGATTTAATTAAATATTACAAATAATGTGAAAGTTGACACTTGCAGTGATGAACCCATATAGGTTGTTTTTTTTTGTGCCTATTTTGGCTCGTTGTTTTGGTTTTACACAAACTTTTATTGTATATAGTCTTTTATGGCTGTTAGATAAACAGCGGGCTTAAGAATTAAAGCTACAATAAAAATCTACTTACCAGCGGACGACCGAGTTAGCGGCTAGCTGCAGGGTCAGAGTGACAAAGTCTGACAACTGAGAACAATGCGAATGTAGCTTCATAAAAAGATTGTCCCTGATTAGCAATAATAGAAATGTTTGCTAACACAGTAACCATAGCAACCTGTTTAGGGAATAAAGGGACCGAATCGGTTCCTGTTTTGAAGTTATTCAGCCCCCTAGTGGTGATAAATGTAAATGCATTATTTTCATTTGATTTAATCCGATGTTTGAAAACAATAAAACGTTTTCTACATCCTTTTGCTTTGGCGTCACGATCTCTGGCATTTCGAACTGTGTATTTATGTGTAATTATCTCTAAAGAAATACAGAATCTATAGTCATTTCATAAAAGCTTTGACATTTGTCATAGCCTCCCTCCTCCTATGGGTCACAAACCATCACATTTTGGACTTTGCTGTTTGAATGATGCTTATTTTAGAAATGGCAACATGAAAACCTTCAAAAAGTAAAAATCCCTTTGTGAATTGTCCATTTTTATCTCCGTACGTACTCGATCGCCGCCACAAAAAGCCAAAACACCCCGAGCTGCCACCGTGAGGCAGCAGGGGGGGTGTAAGGAGGTGCACTTAGTGGCAGCCTGCCTCTGCAGAGGGTCCTCTTCGGTGTCAGGACAGCGTTTAGGCCGTTTCGGTAAACTGCATCGGTGCGTTTCATCCTCCCCCCGGCAGCATCATTGAAATCAGCTTCTTAACAAACACATCTCCATCCTCTTATTTCCTCGCTGACCCTCTCCTCCACCCGAATCCATTACCCCCCCCCCCCCCCCTCCCGCCCAGAACCCGCTGCCACCGCCGGCTCGTCCTGTGTGTTACCTGAGACAAGCAATTTACCTTTTTTGTTGTTTGCCTGACCTAGAGAAAACAATTTCAGAGGGGTCTTCCTGCGCTCTTAACAGCCCTTCGTTTGAACAGGTAAAGGCGACTGGCGTGCCACAATGGCTTTTTTTCCCTCCCCGAAGATGAATTGGCGAGCTGTCAGCTTCAGACAGGCCGAGTAGCAGTGTTTCTGTAATGGGACACTGGAAGTGTCTTTGATTAATGGAAGAGCCATACTGAGCTGTTAGGGAACCCGCCGTGGCCCAGTGAGAGCGATTGAGCGGCGGATACATGCCGACAGATGTGCAAGGGAGCGCGGGCCTCGATACCAGCAGAGGAGGAAGGGAAGGAGGAGAGAAAACGGTCGTGTGCCCGGCTCGGAGCTATTCTTTTAACCCGGAGCCTAATTTCACATTTTCTTTCGTCACACAGGCTGATTTACACCTCTCGTCTATTCCTTCACCACAGACCTGCTTGCTTTGATGCTTTATGAATTTAAATATCCGCTAAACATTGTCTAACGTTCCCTTCTATCGGGAAAAACAAACATTTTTCGTGAGGATCCCTTAACCTCTGGCAGTAGCGGTGCATGTTCCCACAGAAGAATTGATGAGGGAGAGATTTATCAAAAACATTTCAGACGTTCCGAGCCTCGACTTGGGAGGCTGTGAATTCAACTTGCTTTCATCCTTTTTGGCAGCGAGCTACAGAGAGCAGCAAAGCCACAAAGCTTCAGTCGGGGGACCCCAGCTGTCCTCCCAACTTCTGGAGCGAACCCTTATCGCTCAAGTCAAAAACTGACAGATTCTCTGGACTGCAGCGGGGACACGGGCGTCGCACGTCACCGACTCTGTGCCGCTGTCGCCCCTCGGTCTAGTCTGGTCGGGCAAATGACCCGTTTTCCTTTCTTCTTCTTCTCGTCTCGAAATACATTTAGCTCGGCCTCTCATTTGGCTTCAGCTCCAGCGAGTAAACACATCGAGGAACACAGAAATGTTATTCTATTCCTCCTGTTATTAGCCTGAGCCCGTCGGAGCTGCGAGCAGAGACAAGAGCACAGAGTTGCATCGTAAACAACGGGAGAATCTAATTCCTCATTCCATGTACAAATATGTCAAAAATAAACACTCGTCTTAGAGAGCAGGGAAATAGACTCGTTTGGAATTTGTCCCCCCCCCACCCCCCAGTTCAAAAGATAGCTAAAATATAAATACTCGCGTTTTATTCTCGCTCTGATAAAAATGGAACAAAATCATGCCTCCATGACGACCGCTGTTTACGAGACAGCTGGAACAGAGGGTTCCAGGCCGCGATCTCGCTGCCTCTTTGTGTGGAATAATGCTTGTTTATTGGAATTGTGGCATTGCTGTGTTTTAAATGGTGGGAATGGCATTTTACAAGGTAATTAGTTGGGCTATAATCCCTCACGCGCACATGCACGCACCTCCCCTCCCTCCACTGCATCCTAATGCCATCATGTGACGAACCACTTTTTGGCATTCTTAATTCTGTCTGAAATGTGTCACGCTCAAACCTGCAGGGAAAGGATGGAAATACCTTAAAAATAAAAAAAAGCGCTGCAGTCACTCGGTGCACTTTAAGGTGGTGTGACACTTTTCCCATAAGTTTAGTTTAAGTCCTCTTCCTGCCGCAACCTCATTATCAGCTCTAACGGGGATTGTGGGGATTTGAGGTGAGGTCCGTGGTGGGGGTTGGGGATGAGTGTTTATGTTGGCCCTTGTTTCCAGGGTCGGGAACTGTCCCGAGGGAGCGCATTCCTCACCCAGAGCACGACTAAAGGTATGTGAACCATCTGGACAAAGCCACCGGCCACAATGGCCCTACACAGGAGCGTCCATGTGGTCCGACGGCCCCGATCACACTGTCGGCCTTTTCATTCCGCCCGGCAGTGGAGGCACGGAGCGAGATATCCATCGGCTCCACTGCGGGCCAGCCATCACCTCCACCATGTGTGTGTGTGTGTGTGTGTGTGTGTGTGAGAGTGTATGTGTGTGTGTGTGTGCTGCAGGGCTCCTTCCTTCTGGGTCAGCCAGGGTAAACAGGGTCATTTGTGAGGCCCACAGTGGAGCCTGCACTGTGTGGATGTAAAGAATGTTGCCTAAGGTCAACATATCATCAGCTGAAGGGTCAATGAGACGATTGTGTCTCGCTCGCTGGTTTTATCCCCGTTTCACATCATCATATGACCCGGGGAAAAAAAAGAAAACTGGCATACATACCAGCCATGAATGCACAAGAGACAGACAAATGTCTGCGCAACGTTTTCTGGAATCGCAAAATGCTGTTTTTAATTAATTGCTTTACTATGTAGGAAAGCAGATTTACAAGCTCTCACATAGATCATGAATATTTTTGGAAGCTGTATTAAAGGCTCATTTCACCCTTTAAAAAAAAAAAAAAGGGCTAAATGCTAAATGCAGACAGTTTTGTGTGAATTTAATCCGCCTTCAAAATACATGTGTGGAGACACATCTTGAAACCTCTGGGGGGTTAGACGTAAAAAGAATCATCTGCAGTGTTGTTTACTGGCGTTTAATACTTTATAAATGTGAGAATTTTCCACTGCCTAACAAATAAAACCTCAGAAACAACACAAACTGTTCTCCAGTGAAACCCACAATATTAAATGACTAGAGATGGAAAAATACTGACGGGCAGATTTAAGCAATATGTGATTTTTGCACGTTTGGGGCTATTTGTCATGAAGTTATAATACATTGCTCATGCGTCCATTTTGCAAAGAATGCTGCCTTATTCATCCTTTTTTCTTATTTACTCTTATTTACAGTTTTAGAAATGAGTTTCCAGTCGTTCCCATATGGTGAAATGCAGCTAAATATCACCGCAGGCTCGATTCTCTGTGATATATTATGCAACTGTCAGTGATTTCATACCATACAGACGGGAAGGAAATGCAACTGATGCCCAAAACGGAGCAGGAAAAAAAAAAGAGCATTAATTGTATCTAAGAAGTAAAAAAAAAAAAAAAAAAAAGACCCCAGACATGATTCTTTAACTTCATGCTTTGGTCTCGCATTACAGATTCACACAAGGACCCAGTCTCCCAGTGCAGACCAGGAGTTTCCACGCTGGCAGAGGAATCCTCCTCGCCCGGTCCTGACTGATTGTTTGTTCACAGAGGAGTCCTTCAGACGGCCGCGTGAGAGCCGAGTGGTCGGCTTAGACACAGAGCAGAGACGGAGCTCCGAGGCGGCAGCTGCGTCGAATAAAGAAACCGAATTTGATAATCAGCTGAGACAGTCAATTTGCTAATCAGGGACTTTAATTAATTAATCAATGTGAATTTGGTGGGAGCAGGCGCTGTTGTCAAGAGCGGTCAAGTGTAGTTTGCTGTGCCTCTCTCTCTCTCTCTCTCTTTCTCTCTCCCCCCCGCCCCTGCTCGTTGCCTAACACAGTTAAGTTGATCTCAATTTCATTTGGCACTTGGCAAATTTTCTCACTGCAACGGGAGAGGGGAGGACAATTAAGTCAAAGCGAGCGCAGGAGCACAAAGAAGACTGAATGCGTGCACGAGCATGTGCACGGCGGCTGATCCTCATTTAACATAATGTCGGACTTCGCTGCAGAAACACAGTGAATTTAGATTTTTGTTTTTAAAAAGCGACCTACGAAGAAACGCAACTCCAGAAAGAAACGCACTTGTTTCTAGAACATTACGGAAATAAAAAGCTGCACCGAGAACAAGTCGCATATATAAGAGATAGTTTTATATTTGTATAGCCAGGATTTAATGGTAAAATACATTTAACCCTCAGCCAGATGCTTTTGAATGATTTTGTCTTCATATACACCACAATAAAACTTTTTACTTCGTTACGTTTGCAATATCTTTTCAGCAAAACACTGCCTGTATATGATTTACCTAGAATTTGTCTGCAGACTCCAGAGGGTTAAAGTTCAACATGAGAAATAACTATATTACTATTAAATTTAGCTTTTTCTTTCTTTTAGGAAAAAAGACAAACCCTCTGTGAGATATTCACGTGTGTCGACACCAGATAAGCATCGACAGCGGCAACAGACAGGAAACAGCAAATATTACAGAATATGCAACCGCTGAATTTGCAACCGCTGAATTGAAACTCAATGAGATCTGAAATTATACTCCGAGGGCCACGGGCGCTAAATGTTACATGCACCGATTGTGACTCCTATGGGCCGTGCACCGTCTTCAATCTAACTGCCGTCCTTACACACGGAGAGAAGAAGAAAAAAAAAAAAAGGTTTTCATTGCATCTTGAAGCAATAACTTACAACACACTTTGCCTCCAGCCGTATTATTACAGGATGTGTTTGAAGTGGCAAAAGTGCACCAACCTCGTACTTGTGAAGTAATGACAGTGTGTTTTAGTACAGTTGAGACAGATTTTTCTGTGCTCACTCATAATTAATTGTCCTATTTCCCTTTTGCAGTGAGAACATTTAACAGCTGCGGCTCCTCGTCAGTTTCCCACACAAGGTATGATTACCGAGGACGCGGAGTTTAACTTTAACTGCACTTCTCTTACTCGCTGGAATCTTTACGTTGTGATAATTCAGGGGAGTAGTTTCCCCTTTGGGAGACTTTGTACATTTCCTCTGCAACTTTTCACAGGGAAATTCAACTTTCTCACAGCTGTAGTTGGTTCAATTTGACTTTCAAAACACGATGTGAGTGAGTTTACTCTGAAAGGGTCACTGCACATTTCTTAGAGTGACTACTTCCTTTTTTTTTTTTTTTAAATAACTACCTGCTACTTTTTAAAGACACTGACAAATAAAACTGAATATTTTACCTAGTAGTGTTGAAAAATAACTTTCTGTGAACACAACTGTTGTACAGTCCAGGTCTCTTTGCATGTGTGTGTGCGTGTGTGTCTGTGTGTGTGTGTGTGTTCAGGTTGCCGTGGGAGCTCCTTATGTTGAAGGCAGTATAGTGCCCTCTAGGCGGAAACCAAAACCTCCCCCCCCACCCACCCACCCACCTCTGCAAGTTTTTTTTTTAACGTGGTGAACGAGACACAGCGGCAATGCACACACGAGCAGCAAAGAGCCCCTTCTTCATTCCCATAACATGACCTGAAAAGACCCTCGGCTCCTCACACATGTTTCAGAGTCGCTGGGGAGAAACCGAGGAATTCATGCGACCGGTGGCTGCACGGCTGACTCCTCACATATGGTGTGGTTAAAAATGTACACACAGACACGCTGTCTGGAGACACAAGTTCTCCCCTCCTTCAATTTGCCCCGAAGCAAATGGTGCAAATCATTTTTTTTGCGATTTGCTTTTTTTAGCATTTGTGTTTTTTGGCACAAAGGAAAGTCTCATTTGGACAAACACCAGACGGACAAAAGTGCTTTGGAGCTGGCAGGGGAAGGAATTTATAGGAGGGGTGGGGGGTTGTCATGCTGGTTGTACTGGTTGCGGTGGGAGGGAAGGAGCCTAGTGGTGCAGGGGGGGGGTCAGAGGTCAGCTGCTTGCACTCAACAGCTGTCCTAAAAGCAGCAGAGATAAGGACTGAAAGCATCCTGTGTGTGTGTGTGTGGTGTGTGAGACTAATACTAAGAGCTGGGTAAATAGATACAGTAAAGCTTGACCAACTGGAATCCTTCGGCTGCACCTTCCGAGTCAAACCGGCCGAGCACTTCAAACTTTGACTCAAGAGAAGAGTAGATTACCCCCACCAGGGGAAGGAGGTCAAGGCTTGACCGGTAAGGCCAGGTCATTCATCAACCGCTAATGGCCGGAGCTTTACGCTGTCATGATTAATGACCTTTGTCCGAGAGGGAAACGACGCAAAGCTTGACCGAAAGACAATGGCATCACCGAAGGCCTCCATTCTGCATGTCAGTCAACCTCTGAAGGACGCTGGCCCAGTGTGTGTGTGTGTGGTGTGTGTGTGTGTGTGTGCGTGTGTGTAATGAGCACTGTCCTAAAAAGTTTGCGTATGGGCTCAAGGCGATTGCTTATCTGCAGCTCTGAGAGGACAAGCAGAGGCGAGGTGCAGGCCAGCAGCTTGTGAGGGGACAGGTGGTGACAAGGTCTTGTTTAGGCTTGTTTTGGCTCGTTAGGTATTCAGTCTGACCCCCCCCCCCCCCCCACCCACGCACGCTTCACCACGCAAACCTCCTGTGCTGGCACTTAATGGTATTGGACGGCGTTCAGGACCGGACTCTGTCGAATCAATCCGTTCTCGAGGCCGTTAACAGGAAGCAACAAAACTTTTTAACAAAGTGCTTTTGAAATTTTGTCATGTTTCCCTAAATCATCTGTAAGGTTCCCGCCTATCGGCCGCCCCGAATTTGGTAACGACGCCATCGCTACCGTTGGCCACGTTCACGCTCTTGAACAATCACAAAGGAGAGGGCCACACCAATCAGAGCAGGCTGAGCTTTTCGGGAGGCGGGGCCAAGAGCTAAATTGTCGCGTGTAAGACGGGGACATAAAACCAAAAAGTACCATATGAAAGAAACACGGTGTATTATGGGTATTTTCAACATCACAGCGTGTAAACGTATTCAGCCTCAAATCAAAAATGATGAACGTGTAAAAGTGTTTTTGCTTCACATAATATTTAATGTCAAACACGGCTAGAATTAGTTTGACTTATTTCCTATTCTTGAATCTGAACCTATCCTTAAATGGCGGTTTATATTTTTTGCCTTCATAATTTCTTTTTGTGCAACTGAGTAAAATTTGATTTGTTTTGTTTTTTATATAAATTATGCAAATGAACAACCAGACAGCGAATCAGCTGTGCTGCCACTTCCTTTATAAGCTGCCCCCACGTGCACGCCTGTGAACTCAATGATGTACAGAGTGCATGTACGAAGAAACTAAGAATAACACAGGCTCATGTGAGTTATTCCAAATAGCCGATCAAATGGAACTGGAAGCGTCTCCTCTTCCTCCATTTCACTATCACTTCCTCATTTTGAGGTCTGGGTTCATTTCACCAGATGCTGAATAAGTTCAAATACTGCACGCCTGCGTTACTGTTGCAGGAAGTGGCTACACACGCACACACGCACCACGCACACACACACACACACACACACACAACCACACACACTCTCTCTCTATAACCACCCTTTGTCAAACGTCTCTATGGCGTTCTCAGTCCAGTCTGCTTTATTACTGAAAGTGATGCAAAAAGGAATTGATTACAGAGGAGGATTAACTCCGCACAGTCCACAGAAAGGCTGCGACAACAAACAGCCCAGCGTGACCGTGTGGATCCAGCCACCTTATCATTTTAGTCAAATGAAGCCGGATGCATTTTTTCCCTCTCTGTGATCACAGAGCCCGGCGTCGCGTTTGGCTGAGCGGGGCTTTTGGCGGCGGGTCCACTTCTCTGATGTGTTTTAATAAACACGACCTTGATTGTTCCCTGGTGTTATTTTGAAGCATGGAAATGAGCCTTCGTTTCAATAGTCTCTGTTGGAGCCATTCCTGTTGGCAGCATCCCGGCCCTCCAAACAAAGTCAGCACTGTGACTGGCACTGGCCACGTCAGACAAAACATGCCATTTTTAATTAGCTTTGTAGCAAAACAGAGGGACGGTGGGAGAGGAGTGGGATAAGAGGACACGTCTGACCACCTTAATTGGTTTATTCACAATAACGATGCCGCTAATGTATGTCAGCATGAAACAGAAAAACACTGGCGTCCATGATCGGTTCGTTCTTTTTTCCTTTTTCTGCTAAAGGTCTCTGCTCTGGAAGCTGGAACACATTCATTTCACAACATGGCAACATAGAGGGTCTCCACTACACGAATGGTCTGTTCGCACCTTTTTATAATTCTGTATTAAAACAATCTGGCTTAGTTGTATTTCCTTATATTTCCTTATATGGATCAAAATCATTTTGACTGGCACTGAACCCAGGATGCTGCTACGGCCGGTGCTAGGACAGTTAGCCGGGAATCGAACCTGCAGCCACTGCAGAGGAGGACTCGAACCATTTTAACATGAAAGGAATACACATTTGTCGATCGTGTCATTCCACAATCTTCGTTGGCTATATTATATTTTGCCCCTTAGTTACAGGGAGACAAAAAAAATCAAAGTATAACTGTATTTTTCCTTTTGTTTAATTAATTTAGATATTAAATCTTACATCTTCATCTACGAAATTCTTATTAAATGTGAGCGATATTGCAATTGTTTGCCGACGGATTTGTAAACCAATAAATTACGCTTGGTAACCGTATTATATTTAAACAAAAGCATGTCAATTAACATACGAGCAATTATGGAAAACACTATTATATCACTATGACAACCCCTCTCATGTCATCCAGCCCCACTTGGGTCTGTATACAACTTTCAAAGTGCTGAAGTAAATAAAAGAGGGATCCTGTCTAGAAGTCCAGACAGTCTCCAGGATACACTGTCCGTTGCCTGAAGCCACTCGCTGGAATCACTTGTAGGCGGACAGAGGATTCTGTTCCTACACCTCTAAGATGAATATCAAGACAGGTGCCGGCCACAGAACTGTATATTTCCCCTCTCCCTAACCCATCCCTCCCTCGCTCATCATTCCTCTGTCACCTCGCTGAAAGGTTGGTGTCTTTCTCTCCGAGGGTGTTTGCTCAGATGTGGGCAGCCAGGACACTGTGGCATGCCTGGGGCTTACCGATGAGATTAGACGGTGACAGTGACACGACGGCGCGGCGAAATGATTTCCAAAACCGCAGGCAGGGGCTAGGAAAAGAGGGATGTTCTCGGGCCGACATGAGTCACCGAGGCCCCCGTTTCTCTCCTGCGAGCTGCGGCTCTGCTCTCATGTTTGTTTGGTTCGGTGAAATCGCGGCTCGGCTGTTTTAAACAGAGACGGTGAGATATGAAGAGAGAATATGCAGCAATGCATAAGTGATAATGTCGGGAAATGGAAGAGAAGCTCCATCCTCGCTTAAAAAAGAAATTACCCGGCATGTGCACGTTGGAGCTGGGCTGTCAAAGTTGGTTTTCCCTTCGAGCGAATCCTTCCTGATCGGACCATGAAACTACTTTACGTTGAAAACATGGAGCAGGAAAGGAATTTCTGAAGCACAGCAACTTATGAATATGTCTTTTATTGGGACTTAATAAAAGTGCGGCTGAGTTTTGAGCCTCTGCAGCAACGGAAAGTGTCCAATAGAGTTCATTAGCCTCATTAGCTTATTCTTTAATAAAAGATTTCCCATTTTAAAAAAGGGAGAGAAGCATTTCTACTCTATTTTGTGCATAAAATGGGTTGAGAAATGTAAATATAGCTTGAGTGTTGAACATTAGACTATTTCAATACCCAACACTAAATAAAAAGATGTGGGCACTCATCATGAGATTTGCTCGATGCGTCATTGCCACATTTTGAAGGTTACAGTTTATTTCACAATACGAGCGCAGCAGCCGCAGAAGAATTGATTAGACGAGTTAATAAACCGACTCCTGATCGTGGACGGATGCGCTTGATGAATCGATAAATTCTACAGTGAGTACTTTGGGACACGGAGACTAATCTGCTGCACTGTAAAAAACCTGCCCCCAAAAAAATACGAATTAAAGCAGAATGCAAATGAGAAGCGGCAGAAAGGTCAGAGAGGAATCACAGTGAATGCAGTGCTGGTGTTCTGGCTGCTGGTCCGTGTGCAGCCGACGGAGAGTTGTTGTTGCTGCTGCTGATCAGCGAACTGACGTTATTTCATTGTCATATTACAGTCGATGATTCAAACTATCAAAATTGTCCACTTCTGTTTTTTTTTTTTTTTACATATTTAACCACATACACCGGCCGTAGTGATAAATCGGTCACTTTCATAGTTAAGAGAGGAACTCTGAAATAAATTTAAAATGTTGCAACCTAATATTACACGTGGACAAATGCCAACGAGTGAAACTTTCCAAGTGCTGTGAGGATATTTTGAAGGTTGAGGTAAAGGTCACTATTCAAACAACAATTTACGGTTTTCACCAAAACAAACTGACAGGGGCAGATCCATGGGTGGGGCCAGGGGGGGCACTGGCCCCAGCTAAAATCTGATTGGCCCCTGATTCTCATTTTTGGCAATAAAGTAGTCACTTAGAAAACAATAATCGTGGCCCCTTCATGGCCCCCGATTACAAAAATCCTCGATCCGCCACTGCTGAAAACATATACGTATTTTCTCGCCGTTACACATCATAAGTAAAAATGAGAATTTCGAGGTCATCTGCCCAGAGAAAAATGAGATGAAGCTCGAGTGCAATGATTGTGGGTGGTGTAACAGAACACATTGATATTGATTATGGGGCAGAATTAAAAGATTCTGATGAAATGCATTAGGTGCTGAAACATCGTCCCCAGCGAGGGACAGATGGACGGACTGAGGACACGTGAGGAACATGGACGTCGGAGAAGCAAGCGTTCCAGTTCTAGCGAGAAAGAAGTTGATGCAGGAGTTTGTTTGGTTGTGAAAACACTGTGTGTGTCTGTGTGTCTGTGTCTGGTGTGTGTGTGTGTGTGTGTGTGTGTGTGTGTGTGGTGTGTGTGTGTGTGTGTGGTGTGCACTCCCCTTCAACGTGAATGATTTCCTGCAAGGTCATAAGCTCGTCTCACACACTCGAGAGCTCTATTCACAACAGATTCTGACAATTTAATTTGTATAATACGCACAAAGGATGTTTTTCTTATCCGGAGCCATGAGTGGAGATCTTGATGTTACTCTCTCTCTCTCTCTGTCCTCTATGTAACCCGGCTCTTGGATAAACATTAAATTAAACATCAGAAGTGTGAGTGTTTCGATTTTGCCTCCTGTCTCCCCTCCACTCCAAGCGATCGTCGTAAGTTCAGCGCCTCACGTTCAAGGCGATTTTCAGAATCTTCCCTCACAATGTGCTCCTCACAAAGACGCGTGAGTTAAAGCTTTCCCTCGCATCCACACAGAAAACAAGACAAGCAGCTCGGGTCGACTACTGACGGTGAAAGGTGGCGCAGCTACGATTATTTATCTTACACACACACACACACACACACACACACACACACACACACACACACACACACACACACACACACACACACACACACACACACACACACACACACACACACACACACACACACACACACACACACACACACACACACACACACACACGAGGAGAGGAGTGGCACCATTAAAACGAGAAAATCACATTGTGTGGACGTCGGCACGAAGCCCTGGAAATATCCCGATCACTCTGGAATCACCCGAAAAACGGCAGTTGAAACCGATCAACGCTGTTTACGTTAAAATCATAGGTCGTTGTTTGCATCTTAACCTCTTTGAATTACTTTCTTTAAACACAGAAGAAAAGAATTACCGATCAAACACGAAATCTATTCTCAGCGAAGAAAAAGCTGTAGATTGTTTATACACGCAAACATCTGCCAAAATATCTGAGAGTAGAATGTTTTAAAGTGAGGATTTCCTTCTTTTATTTGCATCATTTGCGAATTGAACATTTTAGAGATTTGATTTAATTTCTGGAAAAACTTAAAAGAATAGAATCAAAAGAATAACGGCTTGCAGCTCTATTTAAAAGCTTTAATCGGCCTTTTCAGTCTTGCACACACAGTCCTAAAGTTGAGGAACTTGGGAGACGCAGATTAGAGAAAAACAAAGATCAAGAAGAATCCAGGTTTTTTTCATGTGTCAAACTCCTAAACTGATTCATACTACATTTCCCATGATGCAATCCAATAAAATATATATATATTTTTTAAATGCACATGCTTTAAAATCCTTGCTTGCAGTAACAAGGACACATTTCCCCATCCGTGCAAGCTTCTATCTTTTTCAAGAGGATCAACCTGCTCAGTACTTCACCTCACATCTGTATGGAAACACATCCACAGGTCGACACTTGGGATTATTACACGCACGCACACGCACGCACACGCACATACACAGGAGAAACAAAAGATGTCCACCTCAGCAGTTTGTGGAGATTTGAAGTCACGGGATTACAGCTGGCACATCATGTCCAGGATGTTTACCATATAATAACAGCGCGGGGCTCCGTCACTGTATTGTTGCTGCGAGGGGATAAAGTTCAGTCTTTCTTATTGCGGCTGTAATTCTTGATAGCCATGCACACATCTGTCAGCGGCTACATTTCCATGGAGGATTATCTGACCGGCCGGCGGTGCTGCTGCTGCTGCTGCTGCTGCTGCGGCGGCGGCGGCGGCAGGGTTTATTTAAAAAAAAGGAGGGAGAGGAAATTTGTCCGATGATGGATTATTTGGCAGCGTGCAAACGTGGTAACTGAAGGCGGGAGACGCCAAAACACACAGAGAGCAGGTAGAGGGGAGGGAGTCTCCGAGGGCAGACGCCGGCCCAGAAAAAGCTAAGTGAGTGCAGAGTTTCAGGAATGAACAAGATGTGGCCGGCTGCGGATGTCACAACATGGCCGGACTCCACTTGTGCTCCCTCCCACTCGTCACCAGCATCCACTGTGTAAACTGGGCTCTTAATCACTAGAGTGAATGAATACGTCAAGGATGAGGGGTCCTACGTATAAAACCAGATATTCTTTGGGTGCGGAATATAGAGGTTTTAGAGTATTTAGAGTATTTAGCCTCAAAAGGACCAATGGATGCATTTGCTCAGTCAAATCGTACAAGATGAAGTATTACCTCCTTATAAATGCAGGGACATCACTTGAATACCTTTTAAAAGCCGCTAAGCCTCAGAGGATTCCATCATTCTTAGTTTCGGTGGTGAGTTTTAGTTCACATTACGGCCCGAGCCTCAGATCACAGCTAATCTGAAATTATGTCTATGAACTACAAATGTCCTTCAGTTTGCGGTGGAATAATCTGGAGGCATCGCTCCTTCGAGAATCACCTGGACTCCGGACGAACACTTTCTAGATCTAGTTATTAAACGAAATTACACGTAAAATATGTAAAATTAAGTATATTCTAAATGGTATTTTAAATAACGGATAAATGCATCATAATATCCTTTTAAAATATTTTATCTGCATGGTTTGAGGTATTAAAAGGATGAAAACGTCCTCAATGCAAATACGTTAACAGGGTCTCCACCTACCATTTAGAATTAGACCCTGAAGATAATCCATTTAAAAAATGAGCTTCATTTGTTTACAGAATTTCCACCAGGGGATTAATTATACATTTCTGAATTTCTGTTTCTGGTTTACGCCACATTACAGTGTGACGTAAAATATATATTTGTATTCTGCTTCAAATAATGAAGCCCAAGTGGAGGATGAACGATTCTCTCAGGAGTGAAACCGATGTGTACGGAACAAGTGATGGTGTTGATGTAAAATGTGCACATGCAGCCAAGAAGACGGAGAGAACGAGTCCTTCAGTACAAAAGAACCGACGACTCCGCAAAGTGCAAATGGGTAAATAAAAGTAAAGTGAAGCAGCATGTTCGACATACTGTAAATGACTTACTCTCACTGAATTAATAAGAAAAAAGGCTGTAAACATGGTATTTTTGGACAAAGTCTCCTCCGACAGTAAAACAAAATTACCACTCTTTTTCCACGGGGGTTTTTTAAGATACACGACACAAACAAAAAACTGCTCCTGTGGTCGGCTTTCGGCTCCGCACCGGGGGGAAGTGAATGTTTTCAAATTGGAGCGTAAAAAAGGAAGGAATCATTTGGGAATTTGGGGAATTATTTCACACGGAAACTTGTATTTGTTTAAGGATTTTTCCAAAGAACCATCGTCCATCATCTGTGTCTGTGTTATGGGACCAAAGGTCGGTACGGCTCCACTGCTAAGTCCAGGGTAAATGGTCGAGGGACGAGTCAACAAGGATCCTGGAATCACCTCCGTTAGACGTATTGATAAAGTCACTGTGGGAGGAGATCTGTAACGTGAGGAGCTCGGATCCCAGAGGGAGTGAAGTGTTATTGGAACTTATTAGGACCAGATAAGACAAGACGTGTGAGGAGGAGATGATGAAGAGTCCTGTCTGAACTTAAAAACTTAGAAATCCGCAGGGACCAGGGTCAGGATCTATTAAATTAGGTTATTCTGCCAAAAATGTTATTACACTTTCTCTAAAATGTGCTCATGAGGCCAGTGAATCTCAATGTGTTGGTTCCAATAGAGTTATTTTCCCACAAATATACACAAATTAAACCTTTAAAATATAAATTACACTATAAAAATCAAATACTTTCAGTTTAAATTGTTTCAAAAATGGCACAAATCGACCATAATGCTCATTTTTCTCTCCTCCATTTAGTTTTCTCTATAGATGCATAGAATTTACTTGTATGCACCAAGACTTTCTTCTGTAAAAATTGCCATTTATATGACCATCGGACACAAGTTAAGAGGAAAACGTTGAATCCCAATTTCTCTCTTTTTTCCTTTGCTCCATCACCAACTCAATAACATTTTTTCAGAA
Organism: Reinhardtius hippoglossoides; assembly: GCA_006182925.3. Taxonomy (NCBI): domain Eukaryota; kingdom Metazoa; phylum Chordata; class Actinopteri; order Pleuronectiformes; family Pleuronectidae; genus Reinhardtius; species Reinhardtius hippoglossoides. The sequence continues at coordinate 20,694,479 of CM031684.1, forward strand.
ACACTTCTTCAGCTCCATCACAGCTTGCGCCGCAGAAACTGAGGGAAATCAATTTGCTGAAAATGGAAATGAAGGAATGTGGGCTGACAGGATGCTCGTCTGTCTGTGTCCATATGTTTTATTCTGCGCATGCACGCAAACTTTGGTGAATCAACAGAAACACACAGATGTCGAGCTGCGTGTTGTTAATCTGAACTGAAGAAGTTGAGGATCTCTTCCTCCTCCTCTACCTCTCCAGTGGAATCAGACAAGATCACAACGTACAGCAACTTACTACAGCGTGAACACAGTATCCAGACGCACGCATCACACACAGCCACAGTCTGAAGTGACATTTTGGGAGCCGGAGCGCAGAGAGCGGTCCAACACCTTCCCAACAACGCTTCCTCCTGCTCAATAAAATCATAAAACGCCTGTGAAGCCGCCTTCCTCCCTCTCACCGGCTCTTTGAACTCGGATGACGCTGAAAGCCGCGGAGGAGACGGCAGACGTGACAGTGTGAACAGCAACAGTCTGGTGCTAGACACCACTTTACACCCGGACTGCAATTCACAGTTCAAAGCGCACGCCTGCAAGAAAAAAATATTTCAGAATGATGGGAAGGATTACCGATACGTGTGGCGAATACAAAAAGGGGGCGATTTGGCGCTTTTATCGCGCCTGACGAGGTTAGCAACAAAATGGCGGCGGATGGCATGTGTGGGAAGGGTCTCGCCGCGGCGCGAGGTGCATGGCGGTTACTTGTCAGTCCCCCCCCCTCGCAGGAATAAAAGCGAAACCAAGCCATCGCTGAATGGCGAGACCGAAATCGAGAGCGCGGCCGCAGGGAAAGGGAGGGCGATGTTTTCAAAACAAGCCTGAATGGATGCACATTTACAGTAACACAAAGAAATAAATGAAGCCCTTTGAGGGGAAGGGCTGTGTTTTACCAAAGGACCGGGCGGAGAAACCAGCAATTTTGCGATTCTTCTTTTGAAGGTTTTCTTCTGCTCGGGGTGGAGTGTTGGGGGGTTTGTGGCGCGCTGGCAGCTGAGGCAATCTGGGTCTCAAGCACATCTAAGGTTGGGCAATTAGTTCCAGTGCCACTATTAATGTGCTGAAGGGGCGCGCTCCGCGGGGGGTTGAGGGCCCGGCTCAAAGGGCTTCGGTCCTTGCTGGGAGGAGGGGGTTGAATCTGGCCAGAAGAGGTGGGGGTCAGGACCTCAGGGCCATGTGAAAGCTATACCATGTCCACTGACCTCGCGGGGCTTGTATAGGCCGCGGCCACAGTGCTGCCGCCGGCCGTCGCACAAACACACAGAGACTGACCGTTACAGCTTCTACTGGTTTCTACGACAAAGACGACGTCTCGAGGGAAAAGACGTCCGGACGAAACTCCGGCGAGACAACAAGTAGTAAAAGGCCTCATTAGTGGAGCAGATGATTGGGATTCCACTTTATCACAATTGGATAATTAAAACATGGGCAGACCTCTTTTTATTGATTCATTTGATTGTTATCGGTTGTTTGAGTTATTTAATAACAAAGAAAGTGTGAATTCCGGGACCTTTCCCGCAATTAAATATGTTTGGATCAATCGGTGCCAACTCGTTTAACGATGTTGTTATTCACGCGTTTGAAACTCTGAATATTTTTAGTTTAAATAAAATAGACGACAACACAAATCTTCAAATATTGCACAAGGACGAATCCACCACTCTGACAATGAACTATAAATTGCAAATGTAAAGTTTTTTTCCCATAATAAATGACTTTACATTGACAGTCGCTCATCTACAAACTACAACAATTTCTCTTCATTTGATTTGGAACGTAGAGAACATGTTCTATTCTGGAAATAAATATTGAAATCGTCAGCGAGCTCCACATCATCATCATCATCATCAACAATGACCAGAGGCCGAAGACGGAGACAAACCGAACGCCGCGCTGCATATTCCCTTTGTACCTCGACGCCCACATCGAGTCTACGTCTCTCTCCCGGGCTTTTGATCTCCGGCGTAATATGTCAAGGGTGTTTAGAGGACAGAAAGCGAGACGTGGAGGAACCGGGATGCCGCGGAGTCCGTCTCTGTGCTGCAGCCGCGGCTCTCTGATCCCAAACAGTTCTACTTCTCACAGGTTTTCTCCTCCTCCGTCTGCGTCGAGGTGGTTTGGCATCTTTGACGCGAGCCGTCGTCGCAGTCGCTGCCACAGACGGATGAATGAGGACAGATCGTGAATAGTGCTGCAGAGCGCTGCTTGGATTTGAAATGCGGATTTTCCCGATGGTTTTCTGTACTCTATTTATTTTTTAAATCGGAGCAAATAGGAGGGGTTTAGTTTTAAACCAAATGCACTTACAGGAAATCTGGGAAAAAGGATGAATAAAAATGCCAAACTGTTCTGTAAACAACTGCTTCTGAGATTATTTGTTTTAGAAAAGCACTAATTCACACCTTGTCGTCAATATTTGAACTTATGTGAAGGTGCAACTCTTTGCTAAATGTACTTATGAATTAAAAGTAGACAAACCTACTCGATATAAGTGATAGAATGTCAAAGTGGAGTTAATTTAAATAGTTTTAACACATTGCTGGGTAGTTTGGTCAAAAGCTACGCGTTTAAAAAGATTATCAAACAGAGACGTCAAAAAAATTTAGTAGAGTAAGTGAAAAATAAACAGTTCATTAAATTAGTGCATGTATATATATATACTTGCTGATTTTCATCTAAATAAAGAAAAACGTCTATTATTTCCTGCTCTTTCAACATGTCTTTTTGAAAGAAGCCGTTTGGGAGGACAAACTGTCGCCTCTCTCCGGGACGCCTGATTGGTCGGCGGTCGCGGCTTCGGCCAAATTCAAACCCTCTGGCTGCTGCTGCGCGGCGGGTTTGGCCGAAGCCGCTGACCACTAGGGTTTGACAGGAGCCTTTGTGTTCTCCCAGGACAATAGGGGTGAGAGGTGGTGGTGGTGCAGTGGTGGTGGGGGGTCACGGGCAATCTCCCACACAGCGCCACCGCACCCCTTGCTTCATCTGTAAAGTCCTCGCCTGCTGACCTCTAACCCCTGCTGCCTTTGTCCAAGTCGAAATAATAAAATCTGTTCCGGCAAATGGATGCCTGAGAGGCCGTTGTCCTTATTGTACGTCTCTGCTCGGCTCTTTTCTTCCTCCGTCCTCCCGACGTGGAAGGTCGACACTAAGATTACGGCCAGATTACGCTGGAGTCCCGCGGACAGATGGCGGCGGTTCCCTTTCTCGTGCAACTTCCCATTTCTTAATTAAAAGGCCACCAACAGGAATTGGGTTGTAATGGATCGTACGGGATTAAGGTTGATAAATGTACTTAACAGTTTCAGAGTGGACGTGCGGGTCGCGGTGGACATCAGCCTAGTTTGATTGGATTCCTCAGGAAATATCGATTATTAGAGAATTGGATGTCACGTGAGAAGGAAGACGACCTCGCTAAGTGAATCTGAAGCATTAAGTTACAGCAGGTTGATGTAAAAAAACTTCCCCCCCCCCCCCATGTTTCTTGAGCTTCTACAGCAGGTCAAGTTAGACGGAGCGTATTTAGGTCACTGAGCCACTTCAGGACAATGAAGCGAGGCTGGTGTTGAGTTTTCACTTTTCTCAGCTACAAAAATAAAGTCTTCTCCGCTCCTGCTCTTTGTTTCTCGTCCTTATTCCAGACGGGTTTTTCCCTGAGGTAAAATAAATCTCCAGACTTTTGAAGCAGGAGCATTTCTCCTTTCTAAAAAGAAAATCTTGCATAACGGAGCAAGATTGCAGAGATTCATCTTCCATAAATAAAACAAGAAAAGTGCAGAAACTTGAGTTATTTACGTTATTGATTCGGGTTTTTTTTTTTTTTAAAGTTCAGTAAATGCAAAACTTTCCATCAGTCAAAGTTAATTATTGAACTTTAATCCACGCTGACGTCCCAACACACCTGATGATTCATAATTTGAAATCCAACTCACAATTATAAGAAAAAGTTTTTAAACACATCATGTAAAACGATGTGTTCTCTTTAATGACGAATGCCTTCAGGAGATTAAGACACTTTGTAGAAGTGCTGATGCAACATCAGTGTTTTTGGAACAGATGAGAAAAAATTATCTAACTTTTTTTGGCGCTTTTCTTATTGCAGCATGATTTTCTATTATAAAGACACAAGAAGTAAAGTTCTCAAACGTTAAATATCGATAAACAGAATCTAGAATTTGCAATTTCGTTGAATTGAAATTAAAAACAAAGAAAAGATTAAAATTAAAATATATACATTTATAATTTGTGACGAGATGGTTGGTGTAAGTGTAATGTGATAAATACCAATTAGTCATGGTTTGATACCCAACATTTATTATTTAATATAGTTAATCATGCATATTGTCTATTAAAAATACTGTAGCTAAGTTTCAGTTGACTTTTTCAAACTCTTTAACTTCAAGCAACTGAATCAGTTACATATTTTGTGTCAGAAACATTAAAAGTTTGCAACTATTTCAGATTTTCCTCATTTTTAATGCGTAGAAAATCATTTAAATTACAATCTTGGTCGTAAATGTTTAGGAATCCATTATTTCCCCTGTGTTCCCTCTGCTCACACCAGACAGTGCAGGTCGTTTGGTTATATCACGTCACAGAAAAACATTATGTGGAAGTCATCACTGTCGCCTATTCTCTCTCTGAAGCCTTTTCTTTCCCCCCCCCCCCCCCCAAAAACCCACTGACAAAAGTCAGGTCTGTAACCCCTGCAGCCCCACCCCCGTGCTCTTTGACCTATAGTGGAGGCCTGGCTGAGCACAAACAGTGGTCGTCCCCTGAAGCCCCCACCGTCACCTCCACCTCCGCCACAGGCTCCTGTTTCACTCGGCCAATGAAAGGGCCTACTGTAAATAACAGGGGCCTGGTTGACCCGGGAGTTTATCTGGGCCTGAGACCCCTGCATCCACCCTACTGTAACAGAGCCCGCCGCTCACAATAGACTCTCTCATGGGTGTTAGACTGTGGGCTCTTTCCCCTCTGTGCCCACTCAGAATGGGGATTAGGAAAAAAAAAAAAAAAGGGCCCCTGTCAGGTCCTCGGAGGGGGTCAACCCCCTCCAAACCAGCATCACAACCCCGTCCCACAGACACTTTAGCCTTTGTCCCCGTGTGAGACTTGGGAGCAGGGAAGGATGGAGGGAATGTGGAGGTGGAGCTACAGCCTGAGACCAATCACTCTGACAAAACGCTGGATCAAACTCGCGGATCCAAACAGCATCAAAGCTCAAGTCTCTGTGCCGAAGCCACGGAGATCGTTTCAGATTCAGCGCTTTTCCTTCTTCTCCACAACAAGCTGGGGAAAAAAACCACCCGATCCAGAAGGGAAGCACAATTAATCAATCATCAATCAATCACTTTTTTTTTTTTTATTGTTTAGCCCATATTCACAAACATCCTCTGCCCCTCAACCCCTCGACAAGTGTGAGGAAAGCTACAAGAACAACAGACAGGCACATGTGTTTCCTCTCGCAGGACGGACAGGAGGACAATAGACGTCTCTTGTGACACAGAACATCGTCGAGAAAAGATGGTGTCGGACATAAATGAAGAGCTGCATGATTATTTAATTTTATACAAAAGAAAATGTCGTGACAGAGTGTTAATGTTTATTACTTGGTGGTGAAACGATTGATCGATTTATTGATTAGTCAATCGGCAAAACAATAATTTAGCCGATTTTCCAAGGAAATGTAATTTCAAGAAATTGTAACCGTCAACATGGGAATTTGTTTCTGACAATGTGCGGTCTGAACCATCGACACGTTCATTAGGCAAATAAATAAACAATTACAATTTGTCAAATTGAATTTAATTACACAAAATATTTGTTAGCTGCAGCTCTGGGTTTTAATCGTCCTCCTCAATCGTCAAATTTCAGATCTCTTGCTGGCTATGAGTAATGTGCGAGTAATACGAAGACGAGAGGGAAGAGAAATAAAGTGAAGATCAGTGATGATGATGATGAAACGTCTTCACAGCGCTGTCAATGTGTGTGTGTGTGTGTGTGTGTGTGTGTGTGTGTGAGGAAGAGAGAGAGAGAGGGAGAGGGAGAGATAGAGAGAGGAAGGTTTCGGGTCAGAGGCTAAGTGAAATATATCCCCACTCTGAGGCATGCAAGAGAGAGGATGCAGGAAGCTGAGGGCCAGAGATAAGGGCACAGACGTGGGCGATAAGCACCCAAACACCTGTTAGGGAAGCTCCAGCTTCTCGCCTCAGACCGACGCTTCACAGGAGGCAATAAAACACAAGCAGGGAAGGAAGGAGAAAAGTATATGAACAAAACCATCAGAGAGAAAACAGCCGCCGCCGCCGCTTTTCTTTCCCAGCAGACGAGAGCGGCGGGTGAGGACTGCAGAGGGTGTCGGCGGCGAGTATGGATGAAACTCCATCCTGTTTTACACCGTGCTTAATGGCAGATGGCGGGAGCCTACAGCATCATTTGTAAGGTCAGCGGCGAGACAGGAGTGGCAGAAATGATGCTGTTTGAGTCATGACATGTCAGAGCCCACCGCCTCAATGATCAGTCCAGGAAATGGAATGGCTTTTTTTTTTTTTTTTTCTTCTCTCTCCTCTTTCTCTTTACTATCCCACTCTCGCCTTTCAGGGCCCAGGGACAAACAGACCAACACAAAACAATCTGGGAGCGGTCAAGAGAGACCTTGGAGACGCCTGACAGTCAGGCAGTAAACAAGAGAGACAGGATTCATAACGTGTCAGGAGAGAAATTCATGGGATGATTATGGCGGGCGGGGGGGGGGGGGGGGACCGTCTGACCGATTAAATGATGCTCGCCATCAAATAACTCGTCAGGGGCATTCTGGGAATTACGATGCCAATTAAAGACAGACTGATATGATTATAATGTGACGTTTTCCAGTGTCTGGTCCGCGTGATTAACGAGTCCGATCTTACAGGAAACAATATGAATCTCATCTTTTAATCACAATAATAAATGTTGTAATTCCAGGGCTCAGTCTGTGCTGTGACGACTAGATTATATTTATTGTATTTCTGACTAAATTTCTATTTTAGGCAACAACAAAAAAAAAGCTGAATTAAAATTAAATTAATTTATAGGGAGATACACTTTATTGGAAATGCAACTTAACACTTATAGCGCACACAAAAATTAAATGTTAATTCTTTGTTATTATTTACTTATCCTTTTTTATCAAATAGGTTGACGGTTCGTCAAAAAAAGTTATTGGGGAACTTTAAACGATGCACATGAATTGCAGATCCGGCCTGTGGCTCAGTTGGAAAATGTGTTATGTAATGTTAAAGATAAAAATATTCAAGATTTGAGGCCAAGTTTTCAGGAACTTAAACTAAGAGTCGATTAGGAGCCAAAAATCTGGAGCCAAACATAACTTCATATTCTCAGTTACACTTTTAAGAGTCGTTTGACAAAATCGGAAACGTATAGAAATAGAAATGGAAAATGGCAAAGTTCGTCTTTTTTCCTGATGTAATGAAGAAATGTGTGTTTTATAGCAGAAGGTGAAAACTGGTCCATATTGTACTGGCTGTCCACGAAAAACCCTCAAACCCAGATTTTTAAATTTCAGAACATTCTGGATTGTTCATCTAATAAGGGAAATGTTAAAAACCGATACAAAATACACCAGAGTGGTTTTTTAAACGCAGATCTGATCTGCATGTGTTCTCCGACACTCCACCCGGGCGACTTACACTGTTTTCAGACATTCTGCTCTTCAAGCAGACAAATCTCCCTTCAATTCAATCCCACCCCCACCTCGCATGCAGCCCGTGTGAGGGGGGGGGGGGGGGGGGCCGGCCGTTCCATCATCAGCTCCCTGCCTCTGCTAATCTCTCTGGGCGTCTTCGGTCAGCAAATACATAAATCAATTATAGTTTTAAGCTTTATGCCATGATTTACCCAACTGATCCCTCCTGGATTACAGCGGAGCTTAAAACGTGTCGGTCGGCGCTGAGGCTTCGAGTCGCCTTGACATTCATTGCACCCCTGCCCACGACGCCCGGCGGGCAGCATGTCGGACGCCACATACACGGACGGGAGAGCGTTTTGAGCGGGGTGACGGGCAGATAGGCCGCTCGGCGATAACACCGTGACGTTCCTCCTCCTCCTCCTCCATAGTAGTAGTAGTATAAAATTGTTATTCCTTCGAGTGTTAACCCTGATAACCTAAATGTGTCAAAGGTCCAGGGTCTAGACGGAGAGTGTTGATTAACCTGAGAAGGAGTAAGGTCTTTAAATCATTAACATGTAACACTACACGCTTGTGTGTCATGTGTCAAAATATGGAGGCACCAAATACTGCTCATTACAACAAGAGCAAAATCCTCAAGACAGCGAAGAGACTGATTTCACACGGACACTGATATGAATGTGAAATATATAAATAACTAAATAATTAAATAATGACTCACTACTCAGGTGCTAGTGGCCAATAAGTGTTTCTCATAAATAAGTATAAAATAAAAGAACATGCACTAACTTTGGATTTTGGTAGAAACGTAAACAATCAAATAAATTGAAATACATTAAATACTACTTGGACATGAAGTACCTTTACTTAGTTGGGCTACTGTAGATTTTTTTCCATGTATTTGTACTTTATTTAAGTAGATTTATTTTTGACTTACTTTCACTTTTACTCCACTGCGTATAACAACAAATATATGTATTTTCTATGGGAGGGGGTGCATTAGGGAATAGAATACACTCACTTTACTTTCACTTGAGTACATTTGAGTACAAACCGCGTACTACGACATATATCTAGAAAAGTACTCTCGTATTTAATTAATGTTTGTGCAGATCCTGCGGAAAACAAAAAATTTGGTATCTAATTAAAGCTAGAATCCTAAATTTCATCACATAACTAACAAGTTGTTTTTTGGGCAGATTACATCCCTTTGATTTGACCAAAGTTGGGTTGATTTTGTTTTCTATATTTTAAACAGAAACATTTCCATCCTGGACATTTAATGTACGTATAGTGACAGAAGAAGAATTCATGAATTCTCTATAAAGTGACCATATTAGCAGATGTTTTCACAAAAGTTTAAATGCACTTCTACTTTTATCCAGTTTTGTCCTCCAATCTCTACAATCAGATCTGCCTGTTAACAAACTTGGCTCATGACCATCATCATCACAACGTTTGTGTTTTGGTCGATATTACACAAAAACTGTTGGACAGAATCTCACGAAACTTGGTGGAAGGATGCGGTACGGGTCGGGGAGAAACCCATAAAATGTTGGTACGGATCCGACTCAAGGTGATTAATGGATCAAGGAGAAAAAAACGATTTGAAACGATTGACATGTCTTTTCACTAACATTAATTCTAACGAGCCGTTTATGAGCAGGTGTAGCTAACACTCACTTCCACCTGTTGGGCCCACATGGTTCCTCCGCCTCTGAGCAGCGAGGTGGACTCAAACATCGCACACGTCGCCGCCGCCCCGGCCTCGGTTTCCTACCTGAGAGCTCCTTTGTGACAGGTGACTGTGGGGAGAACGGGGGGGGGTAATTTTTATGACCGGCTTCTTAGCGTGCTGGTATCACTCCATTGGGGCCCCTTGCCAATCTCTGGCAAACCATTCAAGTGGCAACAAAGAGGCTAATTAGAAGCTCTCTCGCTGGAAGCCCGCGGAGGGCTCTGGTTTGATACTTCCCAGGGAGGCTCGGGGGCCTCTGAGGTGGCGGTGGCAGCTTTTTCCACACACACACACACACACAGACCCACACACACACACAGGACATTTGTGAGCACACTTGGGTAGACCCTTTGGCTCCGGCACATTTGCTCATTGTGCCCGTCCTCCCTACGGTCCGCCAGAGCGATAGAATCAGAGCGGGGGAACCGACACATCTTCTTTCATGTGGCGGGGACCCAGAGAGGGGATGCTAATAGGATATCGATGGGATTAGAACCCAGAGCGTTCAGGTCCAGGAGAACAGAGGCAGGGCTCCATGAACTAGAACTAAAACCCACTCAGCTTTATGGCCAGATCATTCTAATTCTATTGACTTTTGCTTTTTTTTTAAAAGGGAAAGGTGACAATGATGCATGCACTTTAATACAGTAGGAAAAGTGAGGAGGGTGTGTTTATTATGATAAAAGGTCAAAGACACAAAGAAACCGCCGTCACATCCACACACACACACACACACACACACATTGTGTATTCAGAGGGAAACAGTGGCACAACCTCATCCCCCCCCCCCCCTGCCAACACTTGCAGCAGCTTCTGGTGAGAGCAGATAGGCATCAGGAAGTTAAGGCCGATAACACATTTGCATGTCACCTGATAACTGGCTGTAATTAGTACTCCCATTGAGCGCCCCCCCCCCAGCCACACTCACACAACAACAACAAAACAAAATAAAAACCCACCCGCTCGCATGGACACACACACACACAAGGCCAACTTCCAGTACAGTATGTTATCCTTATCCCTCCCTCCAGACCGCAAAGGCCCCCACGGGGACAAAGGATAGGGGGCCTCCGTGTGTTCGTTTCATGGCAGCCCCTGCCACACCGCATCAGCAAAGGCCACGTCTGCCGAGCGCTGTTAGCCACACAGAGGCAGCTGGTCGCGCCGAGTCAAGCTGCTAACTTTTATTGCGCAGGCACCTCCCTCCACTCTTATCTCAGGGAGGGAGGTGATCTAATCAGTTGGCTGATTAGATCACCCTCCCTCCATTGCCATAGCCACTGTCTGGATGTTAAAGCCCCCCCGCCCACACTTCTCTTGGTGTTGCCCTTCTCTTTTTATCCCCTCCCTCCCTCCCCTATACATAAAGAAGCATCCCAATTCTTTTAAAAAGCAGCTTCACCACATGCGAGAAGGTGACTCGCTACCTGACGTCAGTGCGTGACGGTAAAATGCTCGATGTGTAATACGGTGTGTGTGTTTGTGCACGCACGTACCTCCGCGTGTGGTGTGTGTGTGTGTGTGTGTGTGTGTGTGTGTGTGTGTGCAGTGAATTCCACATGATGTAGCCCCCTGTGTTAAGTCTTTAATCGATACATCTCCCTATCCTGACAGTAAGGACAGAGCCCAGATCTGAGATCAGAGCGATGGCGGTGTAAATCTTTACGGTTCAACCAGAGCCTTTTAAAGCCTGTCTATAATTGGGCTTCAGCCAGCAGCTGCCTCGGCTGCAGCCATCACCCTGGGCCCCGGTCAAAGCTTCGGTTCCTCGGGGGCATAAACAAACCCTGCACCTCCAATAAGGGCAGAAGAAGAGGCACCTGTGTGAGGATAAAGAGGAAGACGATGTGGCAGCCAGACTTGAATAAGCCCTCTCTGTCTGTGGTTTGGGGTTTTTCTTGGAGAGGGTTTCTTCTTTTTTTTTTTTTGTTGAGTGAGGCTTTTTTGTGCTATTGGATTATTACACCAACATGTACTGTACCTCTGAGTGCAAGTCGGGAGGACTTAGCTCACTGAGTGATTTCAAATGGAGGGTAATCCACTGCCATGTAATAGAAGCTTTGTTGCTGGGCTGCTTTCAGGAAACTGCAGGGAAATGCTTGCAGTTTAACAGGTTGGGATCCGAAGCTCGCTGCTGCATATCGAGTCATTTTTATTTTAGGCCAGAGTCGATGTACAGTATCCAGAAAGATGATCCCTCGAAAATCTGACAACAAGTGTGCATCACTTCTACAAACGGCCAGAACAATTCTCCTTTTCACTTCCTTTAAGTTGAGCGGGGGAAACTACCACAGTTATCTGATTAGGGAGACGTGCAGAATGTACTTGTTGCACATTCTGCATTAGGTGCGTGTACACGGACGCCTGCTGCAACACATGCACACTGGAAATTAAAATGCAATCTCCAAATGAGATGCACGCTTATAGATTTTGGTGGAAAATGCACTGATGCCTGATGGAATTAAAGTCACGCAAACCCAATCCCTCACAGTTTCTGATCTCTCGGAGCCTTTCAGACAGCGGCTGAATTAGATATTAAACCGAGAAAGAATAAATATTGAAAGGTTGCTGCTATTTCATCGTAACACTTTATCTTCACGTGGCCTGTGCTGCTCCTGACGAGTGTCTCACTGTAGGACATCGCCGGCGTTTGATAATAGCAGAACCACTGAACCATCGTCGCTTCTTTAAGGTCCACCCAGCAGCCCTCGCGTTGCACGGTCCCCTGAACCCAACCACCCTGCTGCTGCTCACGGTGTGAATGTATAGTAAGAAAACGGTGGTTAATGGTTGATAGCGGCCAAAGCACACAAGTGTCAGGGTGGAGGGAATCAGCTCGTACGCCTTCCACCGGTCTCGCGGCGATGTGCAAGGTATGTGTGCGTGTGTGGCGCATACGTCGTTATCACCTGCAACAAACGCTATGGGCCGCTATCTGGGCTCAATCTGCTCTTGGTTTACTGAGGAGGAGTGCCAAGGGTTATCTGTCCCTCTCTGATATGCACAGATAAGGGCCTTGGGCCCGCTGTTTAAACACCTGGGGCCCGGGGTATTGGAGCGCCCTCCGTCCCCCCTCTGCCACAAAAGGAGAGGAAATGGAAGAGCAAACGCCGGCTGCTGCTGCTGCTGCTGCTGATGAAGAGGGGAATGTGTGTGAGAAGTAATGAACACAGGAGGGTGTGCGCGTGCTGAGGTTAATGCAGGGGTGATTATTTCCCCCCCCCTACTCTCCCCCTGCTTACCCCAATACTTAAATCAATAATAAGAATAACAGGAGCAGGAACAGAGAGGCAGCGACTTGTCTCAATCATGCACACACACACACCCCCCCCCCCTTCTCTGTCCCCTCAGAAAAAAAAAAAACCTTTTTTCCGTGCTATGAAAAGACGGAGTTAAAGCATTGATGGTTTTCAGTAATGTTTAACGGCTATATGTTGGAAAAACGCTCCTTTAAAATAGGCTCTTTTTTCACTTATGTGATGTACATTACAGCGAGGGTCAGTCATTTGCATGAGAATGGACGATTAAGTGAAAGAGATAAACCCAAGGCTAGTTCCCGTGAATTGGATGCTGTGTTTGGAATACCAAGCAGTGGAGGTTTTTTTTTTTTTTCTTTCCTCCCTGCTCCTCAGCCTCCTGCCGAATTAGCCCCCTGCATCATGCATTTATTTTCCCAATAATCACTCAGGCCTTTCCTGTGTTGATTATTTTCTCAGTGCAAGGGTTACTAAAATATTGCTGTAATCCTGTCTCCCCGAAGCTGCGAGCGCCCTCACCCCGGGCTTCCTCGAGGAAATAAATCCTGGGCTTGTCAGTGGGGAAGTGGTGGTGTGGACTGCTGGAGGAGAGACGCAGGGGAGAAGTTGTTGTTGGTCAGACGGGGGGGGATTGCTTAGATTCGGTAAACTGACCCTCAGGCACCGATGAAGTGTGGCCCTTATTTCGTTTTATACATTTCTCCGGAAGGTTACTCCGAAATAAGGCTGTGCATCATTTGAAATCTATCACTTTTAGCACCGACACGCCGACTAATTTCCACTCCAGGTCCCAAAACACCACATCTTTAAAATATTAACTGTTGTCTAAATATATGAAAGCAGCCATACAAGTAAATTAGATTCGATTAAGGGGGTGATCTGATTAAAAATGCACAATTTAATGAATTAAATTAGGAAATTAAGCCCTTTACTTCAAGGTTTTTTTCCCACATCTTATCAGCACATGTTTCTCGTGTCCCGTGGGAGACTCCTCGCAGACCACTTGTGGAGCCCGAACACAAAGCAGTCAGTCTGCGTGGGTGTTTTTTTATGATATAATCCAGGGCACAGAGGAATGAAAGGGAGCAAAGACTAAATTTATACAGGAAGTGGGTACTTTCGGGTGCATTCATTTCAACATAGACACACGCACACAGACACCTCACACCAGTGACCTGCGCCACATCTGGAAACAATTACGCTCGTGTTTGACTTGACCTGCTTGCACCACGTGAACTCTGCCAACTTCTTGTTTTTTATGTGTTTGTTGCCGAGGCGGTGGGTGACCCTGACACGGAGGCGGCGGGGAAATGACGTGTAATTAGTCAGAGGGAACACGACTCCGCTCGGCTGAAATAAAACATCTTGTATTCACATCAAAAGAATCAGCACCTTGACAGGCCAGACACCCAAAAGAAAGAGAGAGAGACAGAGAGAGAGAGAGCACGGACTTGATTTGCTATCAAATGACCCACACTGGAATCTGTGAGGACACGAGGAGCGTCTGAATTATCAAGCATCTCAGGGAAGCACAGCAGACCTTTCATGTACGGATGGCGGAGCAGGCAGCGGATGATGCAATGTTTGATTTCTACACTTCAGGAGGCTTTCAGGACAGCACGTACAATATTAAACAGTGTCGTGTCGGTGTATCAACCAGTCTAAATTAACCCATTAGTATGCTATGGGGCGAAGCGGCAAGATCAATGCATGAAACAGTTTGCAAATCTCCTTTGATACAAGATTTCCCAGCTTGAGCAAATTGATGAAATTCCTCTTGAAACGCAGGCAACCATTTCACACGCCAGACTTTTTTTTTCCTCAAGACAGAGACGAGTGTAGCCTGTCCTTTAACACAGCGACGCCACATTACTGCATCACTCACGGGAGCTGGAGAGCATTTTGGAAGCTGTTGTCGGAGCCGCCGAACGCAGCTCGGGTAATTCAAACAAAGATTAATAATGTGGGACCGTGCAGAAACGCCTGTTATGTCCAATGAATAATGAGCTCTGATCAATAGCGAGCGCTCTTTGTGTCGACACCACGAAACGGCAAAGTAACTGACTGACGTAACGGACCAGCCAAATAAAAAAAAAAATCACTGCACAATAAGATTACTTCAAAAACTGCAAACAAAGACAACCTCTCTTCGGGGTAATAGCCATTCTTGCAATATTCATTATTTTTATGAGACGAGACCAAATCTGATTTAGAAGCGGAGAAGCTTGGGACTGGATCGGCGCAGCTCTTGGCCGTGCATTCCAAGATACCGGCTAGGGCGCAAGGGGATGGGTGATCGGGTTCAAATCCTCATGTGAACTTCAGCCACGGTGCATTCCGACTGATTTAAACAAACATTGCAAGGGAGAAGGTGTCTCTCAAGGTAAGAACAAGGCCTCTGGGTAAAAAATAAATAAAAAGAACTGTGACAGTGCAAAAAAAACCCACAAAGAAGTGATGCAAGTACATTCCACAAGACTGATAATAAAAAGTCTGAAAGGTGCAGAGGTGCTGACCTATGACATGAAGTTTGGAAAGAGTCTACAGGTTAGTTCCAGTGTTCGGACTGAAGTTTCCAGGCCTTGAGATCTATTTCTATAGCCTGATTGAAACAGCGCTGTGCTGGTTTACCACCACTCCCCTTGTCCCTTGTCCCTGAGCCCAGGTTCAGCGCTCATATCCTGGGCTGACCGCTTACTCCAATTATGAAGCTAATAAGGGGCCCCCCCCTTGGGCAGTTATGAGAAGGGGGAGGAGAGCGGGTCCGGGATAAGGGGGTATCACTCTGGTAAGTGTGTTATAGCTGCCACCCACTATTTGTAAAGGTGTGACTTAGTGTCTTAGACTGTGTTTCCTGGGCCTGGAGTTTATTGAAGGGGAGGATTTATCTCAGGAACTTAGGTTTGTGTCACTTACTCAAATCACAGAGATTCAAAATGAGAACATTTTCAAAAAAGGCACAAACTGGTGACGTACAATCGAGAAAGGTTTAAAACCGAGTCACTGTTCCCCACAACAATCATGGAACTAATATGTACGATCCGTGTACAAAGATCCTGACTTTCGATTTCAGTTTCACGTAAACGAAACCACGTCTAAGAAATCTAGAATCAACCACTAGAAAAACATCGTACATTTCAAGGCCAAGACAATTAGTAAGTAGAGAACTTTGTCTTACCTGTGCTGCTCCACGGAGTCGTTATCTGGCAGCTCTACACCGCAAACATTGCAGCGTTCGTGCTGGTTCCTGCCGTCTGGTTTCAAGCCCACCGCCAGCTCCCCGAGCTTGCTGAAGAATTCCCTCTGGATGAAGCTCTGAGGCAGGAGGGCCCCGTAGGCACTGAAGTCCATAGACATAGCCAGGGCCGGGGACATGGGGAGAGCGGAGGCCATGGACACCGGCATGGACATCATGGCATCTGATTTGTGATTGACGGGTAGGGCGTACAGCGAGGCCAGGTGTTTCTCCGTCATTCCAGCCATCGCCTCCAACCCCATCTGACTGACTTCGGCGTGGTGGTCGCCCATGCCGTCATCGCGGACGTAGTGCAGCTCACGGGCGCTGGTGATCACGCTGCTCCTGGTCGGTGTGCCGGGACCGTCTCGGTTCCTGTCCTCGCCGCTTCGCTCTCCATTGCTGGAGGCGCTGGACTCCATGTTCAGAGGGCTGTCGTGGCCATTGCCGCCCATGTCCACTTGCATCATCTCAGTCTTGATCTCAGTCATCAGGTGGTGGGCGTTGGCATGGACAAGTTGTTCGGCAGAAAAGCCCTGCTGGAGCAGAGACTGGCCGATGCTCATCAGGCTGTCCACAGCAGCTTTGGTGGGACTCAGGCTGGAGACGCTGAAGGAGGTGGACACCGAGGGACTCTGGTCCACCATCCCAGACAGGGAGAGTTGCTGGGAAGCTGTCAGATAGGGACTCACCATGGAATGTTGTTTAGAGTTCTTGGCTCCGTTGTGGCCTTTGCGCTCTTCATCCTCCTCTGTGCTTCCGTCATTAGCATTTACCTCGACGTCGTTCTCGTCCGAGGACTGGATGGTTTCCAGGATCTTGAGACATTGCTCCTCCAAATACTCGATCTCCAGGATCTCGGCTGCATACAGGAGGTCGTCCAGGTCCTCCACCTTGGCCTGTAGCGTGGCAGTGTAAGCATACTCCAAAATCTGCTGAAAAGTCTTTGGTGAAAGAAAGTCCAGGGTGTAATGCTGGCTGTTGCGGTGGAAGAGGATCTCGAACATTTTGCTGGTGCAGGCAAGCACGGTCCGGTGAGCGTGGAACTCCTGAGTGTCTACCATGATGACCACGTCGCACAGGGTCCCGGCCAGACGCATCTGGTTGGCCTTCTGCAGCAGGGCAGTGGGGTGGTTGGGGTTCTGGAGCTGGATCACACCCATCTTAGTTAAATCCATTTTGTCGATGCAGTCCACGAGGCCGACTCATGAGGCTCGCCTTCCCCGCTCAGCAGTGTTTTTAGCTATCTTTGTAAACAAGATGAAACCTGAGTGGAGACAGAATGAAAAAGAAAAATCAGCAAAGTTTTTCCACACTAAACCTCTTAAAGTCTTCAAAATCCAACAATGGCTCTGTTGGTGGGGGGTGGTCCAAAATTAAAGAAACAAATTTAATTCTAATTATTCTCCGTCGTCTTTCACAAAAGAACATTCGACGATTAAATGTTGACAATGACAATGACATTAATTTGTCAATAAATTCGCCGTTTTCTAAATAGGAAAATGTGAAATCAGTGGAGTTGCAAATTGCAAACATCCTGCAGGGACGGTAAACGCTCAGCGCGGCGGCATTGTTCTTGAAAATCCGTGACTAGTATTGACTGTATATTTCTGAGGGGGGGGGGGGGGGGGGTAGACAAATCGTGTGCCGTCCAACAGGCTCACCCATGCATACCAAGCAGTCCGACATATGCCACGTTAAAGAGACGTCTTCATTTGGGTATCTGACGGGGGACGCACACCAGTTAAACAAGTGGGAATTGTGGGATTTTTCTCTTTTTCCAGTGCTGCTTCGGCTCACAAAGACCGTCAGCAGCCTTTTCTGAAATTAAATAGCATCTTACTCAGTATTCCCATCACAGACAGGGGAGTGGGGGGGGGGGGGGGGGGGGGAGCAGGGAGCAGCGGCCAGAAATGGGTGGAAAGGAAAGCAGGATGAGGCAAAAGCAACACACACACACACACAAAACACACAACTCGGCCTCTGCTCACAGTCACCAGTGTCCAAAATCCCACATGATTTGTCTCTGTGACAGTTGTTAACTTGATTATTCGAGTCAACAGCGCGACGTGTTGCTCCGGCACGTCACACTTTGCCCTGCGCTGAAGTAACAAAAAGGGCTCACATTTAAATTGGTTTATGTGGATTTAAAAAAAGGACCGATCGTCTCTGTGAGTCGTGTTGACACACTCGGCTTAGCTGGAAAAAGGTGTTTGTCCACCTGATATCGTGGATTACAAATCATAATAGCCAGTCTTTAGGCAGTACATGTATTAGAATTGCATGAATGAATGACTAAAAAGCCAAGTGCCTCCATTGACCCACATTCTGGATGAGATCATTGACGGCCAGTCAATGTGTCCAGTCTATTGTGACTCCGTGCTTTTATTCTGATAGGGAATTGCTTTCATAATCATTTTAAGAAAACTCTTTGTCAAAAAAAAAAAGCTTCTTTTTTCTTTCAACAAATCAACAGGAGAAGTTTCTGAACATTTCTTTTTCCTTCCTCAATAAAAAAGGCACAGAGAGAGAAAAAGGGGGAAATACGAGCTCTGCAACAAGAGGGTTTTAAAAAAAACAAATAAATAATAATCTACAAGTTCCCAACCAGAGAATTCCGTGTAAAGGGTCATGGAGAATAAATAACCCTGTTGGGTCACTGGACAGTTTGTCGAGATCGATATGTGAAAGGTGATGATGATGAAACCCCGGGTTCTCAGTCAACAGAGGTCGCACACCCAGCACCACCAGACACTATCTTTATTACAGGTGAGCCAATATACAGAGCTGCTGCGATTTATGGCCCCGTCAATGATCAATGCTTGTTGCGCTCTGCAGGTTCCACCGGGACACGACGCAAAGTTGCACGTTCGTGGGGGGGGGGGGGGGGACGACGACTTAATCATAAAAAAATTTAAAATAAATTTTAAAAAAGGCACATGGAAGCTGCATGCGTGCGTCTAGACATCGTTAATATCGTCCAGACGCACCAGACAAATTATACACAGCGTTATGCATTATGCAAAAAAAAACAAAAAAAACACACCACACCACCACGCTCTACATTAAGTACATTAGATGCTCTCCCCGGAGGACAATGCAGACCGCTGACAATAACCACATTAGGGCCGACTTCACAGAGAGGCAGCGGAATCAATCCGATCACGGGTTGTCTGCCATCGCGCGCCTTGGAGACCCAGCCACAACAAGAATAAACAGCGTTCAATATTCCAGACCATGAGCCGCACTGACAACACACACAATGGCACAACCCGGAGACACACACACACACACACACACACAATAAAAGTGTCCACGCAGATGTAACCGCTTCAATCCGAGGAACGCACAGGTGGACTTTGTTTGAGGCGAATCGTGGCTGCGCACAATCACGCGTGGAGCTGCCCGAAGGAGAAATAAAAAGAAGAAGTGAAAAGGTGGAGGAAGATCACACACACACACACACACACACACACAGTGTCGATAACAAATCAATTTGCCGTTCCCCACCTCACAATTTGCTGCTGCGCACGCGACCCCCGGGACGAGTATTGGCAACCGATCCCAACCTCCAGGTCCCTGTCTGTCAGTCAGTCAGTCAGTCAGTCAACCAACCAACCAACCAACCAATCAATCAATAAATCAGTCTCCGCGCGTGTGACTGTACAGTGACGGGATTCGGGTTTGTTTCGCGTGTGTGTGTGTGTGTGGTGGTGGTGTGGGGGGGGGGGGAACCAATGTCTCCCGGTCCTCACCGTGATGTCATCACGGCCAAATGAGCCACACACTGGTGCGTCTGGAGACACAAGGACGCGCCGGCTGCTGCTGCTGCTGTCTACAAAGGAAAATGCGTAATTTCCATCGAAAACGAGCGAACGCGGTTTCCCCCGGCGGAGTCACACGGAGCGAGGCGTCATGTGTCGTCTGGCTCCCGGTGAAAGAGCCCAGACCTCACGTCCTCTGGCTGCGGTCTCCGGCATACTAACACCACACCGAGAGAGAGAGAGGGGGGAGAGAGAGAGAGAGGAGAGGGGTAGGTGGGAGGAGGGAAGGGGAAGGGGGGGTTTGCGTCAACCTTAACATCTCTACAATACGCGGCCGTGCGTAAAATGCAAACTTCGCACCTTGCAGCGGCGGCCAGGTGAACACTTGTTCCCCGGCGAGCGCTCCGCCGCGCGGGGCCAACTTGCGTGCCAAAGTCGCGTTCGCTGCTAACTTCAGCGTGAGGTTGAACGAGGACAAGCGAAACGGGGGGTTGAAAGAAGCGTCCGTCCCCCCCCCCCCCCCCCTGCTACACACACACACACACACACACTCACACACTCCGCGCTGCAGACACGCATCCAAACATCCATATGGTGAATGAAAGTGCGCAGAGAAAACAGTGGCACACGCATGCAGAGAAGTGGCGGCGGTGGCGGCGGCGGCTCGGGCACTTGTCGCCGGGGGAAAGCGAGAGAGGGGGGAACCCGCGGCTCCGCTCCAGCCCCCGGTGCGGTACTCACCCTCCAAGTTGCGCCTGTGTGTGCGTGCGTGTGTTGGACTCCGGGCTGGTGAAGCGGTGGATCGGGGGCTACAGCATAGTCAGTTCAGTTCGCAGGACCCGCTCTCTCTCAACACGCACTAACTCCTTTCTTCTCTCGCCTTAGCAAATCATCACGGCGCTGACGTCAACGCAGCCAGTCAGCCAGACGAGCAGCCGGCGCTGCGCTCCAGTCCGTGCAAACACTGCGAAAGTGAGACACCTAGGGGGCTGTCTCGTGTCAAGCGGCTGCCTCGGCAGGCGGCGGTGGCGGGGAAAGGTGAGCCCCACCCCCCCCGTCCCTCCTCCATCCATCCCTCCATCCCTCCTCCATCCATCCATCCATCCCTCCATCCGTCCATCCCTCCAGCTGTTTGAATGCACATGTTATTCCCCTAAACTCCAGCCATGCAGGGGATCGCTTCATAGTTTGATGGCCCTATTGGGGTTGAGTGAAGTAGGAGAAAGGTCCCCCCCCCCCCCCCCCCCCCCCCCCCCCACACACACACATCGAAACCCATTTTCAGTTTAGTCAACGTGTTTGAATGGAAGCATAGATATGAGATCAAATGTTAGTCCATGCCACAAGTTATACTGAAAGGTTCCTTTTTTTAAATTAACTCGTAAATAACTCATTTATGTTTTGAATATTCCCAAAAAAACAGTCATGCAAAATCCTGATGGTTGCAGATTATAATCATTTCCCACTAAATTACAGTTTAATCACATTTTCTTTTTTACGCCCTGTTACGTTTCTTTTCTCCTTGAATCAACAAGTTCTCATTTCAAACTACTACCTCTTTTTTTTTTTGTATCTGCCAATAGAATTTTAAAGAACTGCACAAATCATGAAATGACAAGTAAGGGATTATCTAAAGCTTTATTCTTCTCTACTTCTTTATTTTGTTTTCTACAAATTAACAGAAGGGGAAGTTTTCTAAACACGTCTTTTCCTTCCTCTCAGCCAGAGAACAATAAGGGCACAGAGGGGGGGGGGGGGAGTCAGCCCTGCAACAAGAAGATGACTTTAAAAAACAAATAAATGTTATATCACTTCAAACACCTGCAATCATAAAGAACAGTATATGTTAGGAATATAAAAAATCAAAATCAAAATCATGCAGAAACCTGAGAGTTGCAGATTATAGGCCACAAAAGGTCTTAGTGTTTTGTAAACCGGAAGCAAATATTGTTTCGTGGTTAAATGTCTCTTGTCGTATTTTGTATACTAAGTGGTGCACGGCTCCCACGTCCTGTTATGTTTCTTTTCTCCTTGAATCAACAAGTTCATGCGTTTTATCATTATTTATGAATCTGCCAATTGAACTTTAAGGAACTGTAAAATCATGAAGTGAGAAGTAAAGGATTATCTAAAGGCAACGGTTTAGTAGACAAGAAGGGAATTGTAGTATTTAATTCAAGCACATGTTGTTAAATTCTCATTCCTGTCAGTGTTGAATCTGGAGCGAAGCATCCACATAAGAAATCCCAGTGACGTTAGTGGTCACGGGACAAACCTGTAGTGTTTCTTTGGGCCTGGTCCCACGTACACGACTGTGAAGTGGATATTACAGGTCCGAGTTCACCGGAGTTGTTCACCCTTATGTTTCAGAAACGAAGACCTGCAGTGGCCCGGCCAGTAGCATGAAAGCATCAGTCGTCATGTAGAGTGATAACAGGTAGAAAACCATTGCGCACACACGTTTAATGCAACTTAAGAAGCCTGATTTCCTTCTGATAACATGCAACTAACGTCTGTGAAAACACATTCTGGCCTTGTAGGCTGCAGTGTGTTCAAATTGTACTTTATTTAAAAGAGAACGAATAAGGACATTGTGTATTTCAAGTATTTTCTTGCACGAGGTGTAATCTTTCAGGGTTTAGAGTTTTTTTAGTAATTTGGAGAGAAACCATGAAATGGAAAAAGGCTGTTTTCAGGGAACGAGTGGCAGATACGTTCCTGTTTCATAATAAAATCACATCCTCGGGGTTCAGGAGTGTGAGTTTCTTTCAATCTGGTGGTTTTTGCATCAACAGCCCTCGAGTCTCCACTTGCTTTCTCCTGTTGACCAGTAACCGTGACTGTAGTGGATGGTGCTCGGTCTGATCTAAGTCTCGGAGTCTTTTCTACTAAAAGCATACTTTAGAACTTGATTCATGTTTTTGCCTTAATGATGATCACCGGCTTGAGGCCATTTTTCTTTGCCCGATGCTTTAATTTCACTACGTTTTATTTCTGGCGTTATGTTGCCTTTAAGTGCTTTTACTTTCCTGGGGTACAAATTGTCCGGCATTAAGAAGGACGAGGAGAATGTAAGCATAATGTTGGGTAAATTGATTTATCAGTTTTTCATCTGTGGAGACATGTCTGCTCCTCAGATCCGAGCTTTCTCCACAAAATACACCCAACTGCAGATTCCTACGTTCTTAAAAGGAGTGGCTCGGCCAGATGGTGCAAGAGGAGCGGTTTGCAACACAAGACCAAACACCGACGAGATGTTCCTCATCAGGCAGGATGATGAAAAGTCACCTCTGTGGCCTCAGGCTCACATCAACACTCCGCTGACTGGGGCTGATAAAATGGAAGCGATGGGCAGGTCAGAGGGAGGCAGGGGTCGTCCGGCGTCTGCAACAGATCACTCAACGTGTGCCATCAATCAGCAGCGTTTGACAGAACCTCTGCACTTTGGTTCCTAGTGTGCCAACGTTAAAATACCACACATTAATATTAATAAATGACCACGAGGGTCTCGTAGCCAAGAAATAGAACCTACTCGCAAGGTTCTTCACTGTGTTCAAGAAGTACCAACTCTTCCTCTGATGTAAACTACATGTCGGACGTGACGTTACACAGTTCAGGTACTTGAAAGTCTGCAGGGCCACAACAAAGCTTCTCTCAGTCACAGCAGACAGAGACATTCTTTATTCTGATTTCTGGAGTGATTCTTTCTGTGAGTTTTGTTTCTCCGTGACTTAAGTATTTGAGCCTCCTCTTCCCAACAGCTATCTTTTTCTTTAGGGTTCCTCTCGTGTGAGAACCAACTACGAGACTGTCAGTGTCTCTGGGGAGACGCAGTTCGATTGTTTGCGTTGAGACTTTAAAGAATTCCTCTGCAACGATTGTGGAAATTTCTGCTTCTGCTCATGGAACTTCAACTGCAGTTGCATTGCAGTGTTTCACATACGTTCAACTCATGAATTCCATTATTCTTAATCAGAAGAGTCGTATCATTGTGATGAAATTAGACATTTTTATGTTAAGATATGTGTTTGGGAAGTAAAGTTCGTGCGTGGTCCTTCACAGTAGGAAAACATGGATGTTGTGGTTTTGCACTGACATAATTTATTTTCTCAAGAGACTGTTTGTAGCTCGAGTATCTTCGGTTTAATAAATGTCATCGTAGAGTCACACAAGAAAATTCTGAGCCCTCAAGAGGAAGAATGTTGTGACTCAGTAGGAACTAATTAAACATTTAACATCTAACCCATGCTTGTATCATTAGATATGTCTGTATTTGAAAATCTGTTACTTTATTAATTAGCATCATTCGAAAAGTATCTAATATTTCGGAACGGCTAATTATTGCTTATCTTTTACAATCATGAATAATGTATTTGTTATATTTTTATTTCCCATTTCCCTCTGCTGCTCTGGAATCATTACGTGTCATCTAATCACCAGATTATATTGTTTTCAGGTTACCTTGGTCAAAGTCAAATATTTTGGTGTCAGAATGAAGAATAAGTAAAAACCTTTATACATTAGAGGACTAATAATAATCAATCCACATAAAGGAATGTTTTAAAATGAGTCTGGATTTAAAAGGGAATTCAAGCTTGATTCATTGGGCAAAGATTAGAGCAATTAAAAACCCTGTCTTCGTGTCTATTCTTCTCTTTCAAACAGCAACAGGTCGTGTTGCTGCAGCCGGTTGTTCCGACTCACACAGTTTATGGCTGCGCTCAAAATGGAAATTGCACAGGTTCGACGGGGGCTCTCGTGGCAAATCTCATTTCCTATAAAATACAGTGGTGCTCTGGGAATTTTGGGATTCATCCGGGCACGGATCACAGAGTGCTTCATTACCTCTGAGCCGCGTGCTGTGCAGGCTTACCCAGGGATAAAGAAAAAGGCACTCCCTTAATCTGGCAATAATCCACCGTTTTACTGAGGGAAAGGAAGATGAGGGCTAAATTATAAAAAACCAGATCATCGCTGCACTTTAAAATAATACCGAGAGTTAGAAAAAAAAAACGACGGGCTGCCGGGGAAGTTTTCAGTTTGTAGCTGAGGTTAGAAATGAGTCACAGAGGAGGGCTCCAGTTTTCTGTTCGGATCACGGGGATCAACTCCAAAGAGACACTAGTACGAATTCCACATTTCACATGAAAGTTTAAAAACAAAATTGAATATGCACAATTAGGAGTAATGAAAAACAAGTGAAATGTATCTGTGCAGCCGCTGAACTTTGGCTCTCAACAGGTGAGCTCCTGCTAACTTTATATGCTAATTAATCCCTTTTCATCCAGAGAGTATTCAGGATGTGATCCGGTCAAAAATATACTTATAATTAGTGTATTAAGATCTGGAAACAAATGATGACATGTGTTGTTCCTCTCTGCCTTAGACCTCCTAGACAGTAAAGCGCTGAAAATGAAACTAGTCCCCCTGAAGTTTTTACTTGTTTGGCGTTTGCAGCAGTTTTAGGGAAATGAATGAGCCGTTTAAATCAAGAGGAAACTGTATGTGACCCGTTTTTTAAAGATCCAGATATTTAGCAGGAACGAACCGGCCTGGGGGTGAAAGCTGACGCAACAGAAACCTGACACCTCTTAAACCTTTTGTGTGTTTTTCAGATTATTTCTCTTTTTTCAACAATGAGCTGTCGCATTATTTGCATTGTCTAACGTTTTTTCTTTCTCCGTTTGTTTCATGCATCATTTAAAACCATTTCCCCCGAGTTGATGTCTTCTTTCATGGATATTCATTCCTCTATTCTTCTGCACAGTGTTGAGTTGATCACTTTGGACAGCGATACATAAATGAAGGTTAGGATTAAAAAAAACAGAAAGAGCGAAGGAATTTGTTGATCCACGCCGGTAAAAGTACAAACAAAAACTTAGTCGAACAGGCAAACCAGAAACCCCTCCTATTGTCTGTGTCCTGTAGGCATGGTGCATCGAGGAGGTGTGTGTGTGTGTGTGTGTGTGTGTGTGTGTGTGTGTGTGTGTGTGTGTGTGTGTGTGTGTGTGTGTGTGTGTGTGTGTGTGTGTGTGTGTGTGTGTGTGTGGTGTGTGCGTGTGCGTGTGTGTGTGTGTTGGGGGAGTATAGGCCCCACACAGTGGACCTTTGTGAAACTCTGCCCATGCAGCCAGACTGAATGGACTCTTTTTACACTTGTGTAAACCTGGGGGCGTCTCTGGCACCGAGGCCACGCCTCCCCGACCCCTGACCCTCACCTCTGACCTTTTCTGGATTTGGTCGGGAAATAGTTTTTGCTCGCCATGTGCTCGTGGGTGAAACCACAACTCACACAGTTAAAGAGCTGAGTTGGATTCCAAGCTGCGCAAACACATAAATGCAAACTCAACTTACGATGACTGTTTGAAGCTTGAAGCAAAGAAGATGTTTTGAGCGAGAATTTAATTAAAAAAATATGTTAGAAGACCAAGAGGACAAATGTAGTTTATCTGATACAGATTCCAAACAACAACCAAAACCCACTATTAGCACATCCAGAGCTACTTTATTTAAAACCCTGTGACCCCTGAATGACCAAACGCTCTGTGTTTACCAAGTTACAGGTTCTTCCTCTTCCACACACACACTGTGTAACCTCCTCCAATGGCCCAACCTGCCTCAGGTTAATGGGTAAAATGGCTATATTGACCTAGGTGTTTTATTTACCAAGCGCCTGTTTACTTCTCCATTCCGAGCCTTCAGCTCCACCCTCAGAGGACAAACTACAGCGCTTAAGAGAATCCCCCGGATCAATACTCCTCTGCCAAAAGAATGGCAGCCCGACAACCGGGGTTTGTGTGGTCAGCTTCAGGTGAAGAGTACTTTGACCCGAGACTCTGCAATCATCTGCTAAACAGGGCAATTACCGGCCGTTACGACACGGAGGATTTGGGCTGTTTTTTAAAAGTTGAAAAGAGATCATCATCATCATCTTCAGATAACGCCGTGCACTCTTCACCTCAAACGAGCAATAAAGAAATTTACAACTCGCCTGTTAGTTGCTGGATAGCCTGGCTGAATATTACCTGGTATAAAGAACACAGCTACAGACACAAATACGTTTTCTACATGTGTTATTGTCTGATGCTGAATTGATTTATTAAATATTACACTCAACTCTTTGTTCACAGTCACTCCTGTGGATTAGAGAGTTTCCCTGCAGCTGAATTATAGCTGGACTGGGTCACGCAGCCTTAAGAAGCACTTTAGGAGTTTTAGTGTCTCCTAGATAATAGATTGAAGTGTTTTCCCATGATTTTTTTTTTTTTGTCTCTGCACAAAATGTCAGTTAGTTATCACCGGCTTTTTAGAACAATATAACTACTTCTGTCTGCCTCTAAAGCCCAATGACAGTCAAACCCTGATTTACACGGACTCTCTACGTTATAATCCTTGTGTGTTTACATGTAGATTTAATGTGTGTTTTCTAAAGAATAAAAGTTTGTCTGTCTGATGAATGTGTGCCGCCACAAAATAGATGAAGTGAATAAGCTACGAGACGACACAGTCTGGTATTAAACATTGTTAAAGCAGCCGTATATATATTCGTGCTTGACATCGCAGCAACACATGATGGACGTTCAGTGCCGGTGTTTATTGCCCCTGTTGGAACTGTCGTGTGGAGGAGCATTAAGAAAAACTGTGAAACATGAGCAGATCAAAACCAAACACAACCAAACTGGAACAAGTGACTTTATCCCGCAACTAGAAAAGCACTCAATATGAGTGCAGACCTCCACCAAGTCCTCTTAAACTATTCCCCTTTTATTCACGCAATCTCAGGTAACAAGCTGACAAATTGTTATTCTATTTTTTAAAGGAAAGACATTTACCTGATGATTGATTCCTGCTTTAAACGTGTGTCTTCACCCCTGAGTTCAGAACAAAACAAGAAGACAGGAAGCAGAAAATCCTCTTTCCTCTACAAGCACCATGTATTTCTCTGGACTTTTGTATCAGTGGAAAAACAGTTTAACAAATCTCCTCGGCACAGTTTTTCCTATATTTAATAAATGAACCTATAACGGTAATTGTAAGAGGGGAACAAAGGGATCAGAGCCATCACAGCTGTAGTAGTTTTAATAAGATCTCTTACGTATGAATCTTTTATTTATTTCTATAACAAAACCAGTGATCTATTCTGGTGTCGCCACACGGGGACAGAAAAAAAGAGGAGTCTGACTCAAAACTGCACAGACAAACTCGAAACCCCACATGGACTTTGTCGGTGTAATTTTCTCATTAATAATTAATATCTCTGAACCCATTTACGCTCCTCAGCGATGTGAGCTGATCTCCCTGGTTGAGGGAATCACAACAGAGAGCGGTGATCTGAGGGAACAGAGCCCCGGTTACAGTCCGGACAGGAGATCAATTCTCTCCTGCGCCTCAGGTAAACCTTATGCATTGTACAGTGAGAGTGGATGAGGCAGACACTGGCCAAATACATCAAGAGGGATTTCATTGCACATCGAACAGAGTCTTTTCCTCAGGGAATCCCGTTCCACCACCTGCAAGTTAGTCGGAGCCTGTGGGGAAAATACGCGGGCAAAGAAAGTGGGTAAAAGTCCAAAACTAAATGTGTTGAATCAGTGGGAAACAAGAACATTTTCCCAAATGTTGGCGTCTCTTTCTCTCGACGGTTATTTTAGATTATTGATATAATTGTTGGACGGCAGAGAAACGACTCTTTTCATGGTTTGCCCAAGCTGTAATCCTTAAAGCTGCTTTCACACAAGCACTGAACCTCGGATATTCTCCTGGAATCATCCCGAGGAGCTGAATGTGAGAAATCAAACGTCTGAGTCTGGGGTTTTTTTGTTGTAAAAGCTCTGGAAAATGTGTGATGAAGCTCGATGTGAGAACACAAAACTGAAAAAGAATATGAATGTCTCAGGAGGAAAAAGAGGAGCCATGCAAATAGAAGACGAGGACGAAGTTGTCAATGTGCTTTAGACATAAACACGTGATATCTGCAGCAGAATTTATATATCATTATATACCCTGCTCTTCCCAGGCTCCCCCCCCCCCCTCTTAATGCTACTGAGATTATCCTGTTGTTGTGAACACGGCTGACCTGGAGAATCTCCTGCTGTGTTTCCTCATATGTGAAAGACAAACTGTGGACAATATCAGGACCCAAATATCAGGACATCTTCCGGAGATCACGCCTCAGATTCCTGGTTGATTTGGAAATCGTTACTGAGGTCATGCTATTTTAATACAGCAGAAGAGATGAACCCACACTGACACGGAGTTGCCCTGTATTAATCACATCGCACAAACCGCGATGGTATCGTGAGACGCAACGAAAAGGAGGATCACGTTGCTTAGTTCTAATACAAACCGTTAGAAATTCTTCTCACACTTTTAATATTGAACTCAAGACTGAATTCCATCAATTTGAATGTGAACAAGCGTTTGTTTTCCTCCTGACACCCACTGGCTCCGTGTTTCATTCCCATCACGGACCTGACATTCCCTCAGATGAAGAGGTTTCTTCTGAATAGATATTTACAAGAGCAGAAGTGGAAGGAGATCATTGTATACATGTCTATTAAACAAACAATTAAACCCCACAAATGAATCATCTGCATATAATGGGTGTGAAGCATAGACCGGTTTATAAAGATGGCAGCCCTCCAAATCATCCGGATCGCCCCCTGGTGGCTGCCTCCTCCATGTTAGCGGATGGGACCAAACAAAAATGTCAAAGTAAACGTCAAATACAATTTTTTTCCCCCAGAGATAGTTGGTTACTTTAGTTAGTTGTTATCATACTGATATAGAAACTGAGTCAAACGTTACGATTGACGGCCAAGACTAACTCACGATTGGTCGAACGTGGTCGTACCAGCGGGACCCATGGTGCGAACCCATGCTGCCGCCATCAGGCCGAAAAAGTGTCACCGTATAAACCAGACAGGTGAAGGGAAGCGATGTGAAGAGATGCTACGACGCACTAAGTGGAATCCGTAACGTACCTTTGTGCTGCGCTACTTGTTGACACTGTAAGACGCTAACCTGACCACATGACCCTCATCCTGCACATTCTGATTGGTTGTTTGAAGGGAGGAAGTGGAATCAGGTGACTGTTGATCCCCTGACGCTCAAGGATAAGCAGGTATGGCTGACGGACTGATGGATGGATGTTGATATCAGGTGCAAAGTGAATCTCAATGTAGCACATTCAGTGTCAAATTCAAACCGGTTTCATGCTTTTGTCTTGTAATCCAGAACTTAACACTTACAAATTACAACTTTAACAGCAATGAGCTTATTTTAGTGCTTTTACATCGATCATAGCATTCTGCACCGAGGATTCCTGCAAAGGTCTCATACTGTGATCCTGTTACCTGTCACTTTCTTGTTAGCATGTTTATAAAGAGCCTACATGCTACTGGCATCGAGACAGTGTTTAATATTATGATTGTTCTTCATGCCGTCTTATAACAGGTCGTTAATGAACACTGAACAATTTGTTATTTCCACCGAAGCCCCACAGAAGCATTACACCTTCAGGGTGTGTGTTAAATACTCGAAGAGAGAAGCAAAAGGGCATATTCAAATAAATGCCTTCACCTACACACACAGACACACACACACACACACACACACACACACACACACACACACACACACACACACACACACACACACACACACACACACACACACACACACACACACACACACACACACACCTCAATTTATTTTCGTGTCACCGTGTGAATTTGTTTGTCTACCTGTGTTCAATCGCCCTTGGTTTGATTCCCTCCATCCTTTCTTGAAGGCTGCTTAATAGCCTCTCTCCTTTGAGACGAGATTGCATGGACATCCTGGAAGGGCCCGAAAAAAGAGATCGACCAGTTTAGTGAGAAGTCCGTGTCGTTAAATTAATCTCACATCACTGTGATGAGTGAGGGAAGGAACCCGGGTGGAGGAATGGGGTGGTGAAGAAGTAAACAGATCTATATGTATGTGTAACATTTTAATATTGATTAGATTCAGTCCAGTTTTCAAATAAATTCTCTTTTCACGCTGCCAAATATTAGACTTCTCACAATCCACAAAAATGATAAATTATATGAAATTAAAATTGCCCTTTAGTCGTCACTTGGAGCCAGAGACTGCACAGTAGCGATATTGAGGTCTGGTGTCAGTCTCAGATATCAAACATGACATTTCACCCAGTTTTTTACGGCGTCAAATAAGAAATACATAATCAGTGTCTAACTCCGGCTCCTCCTCATCAGTCCACATCCCTGAAGGGAAATCCACAGCTTCCTCTCAGCTTCCATTTGTATCAATGTGAAGTTTACTTTTCAAACGACATATCAATCAAACATTGTTTGATTTAATTGCTTTGCCGTTTGATTTAAATGCTTATTTATTAATCGTCATCTCCAATTAATTACCCTGATTATCTTTAATTTGTGCAAAGTCCTGTCACAACCTACACAGGCTCTGAGCTGGTGGAATTAGCTGTAGATTAAGTGCATCAACACAATTATATTATGGCTTAACTGAAAAGGTTTAGAGGTTTGACAACATGCATTAAATATGTTTATCGCAACTTAAAACTGTCTCTGTAAAGCCACAATATGTCATTTTTTTATTTCTGCACATGCAAAGTGGTCTTTCTTTGCCTCCATTATTTGCAACTGTTCACAGATTGTATTTAAAAGCACAATAACAGCGTCACCAGGATCTTGAGAAGCTCACGAGTGAAACATCGGTCCAGTTCAAACATCTGTACAGGTTCAGTGTGTGAATGTGTGTTGTCCTCTGACTCTCCACCGACATCACCTTGTGTCCACTCCCCACAGCTGCCTTTCGTTCACAGTAAAGAACCACCTCTCCTCCCTCATCACACGTTTCTTCATCCCCCCCATCCTCAAACACACAGCACACACACACACACACACACACACACACACACACACACACACACACACACACACACACACACACACACACACACACACACACAGGAACACAATGTAGGAACCCAGCTGTTCTCGGAGAAGAATTCCAGAACCTCTCTGACGTCCTTCCCGCTCCTCCGCGCCCTTTTCCCTGCCGTTTTCCTTCCCGTGTCAAATCCTCAATGTTTCATCTTTTTATTAATAAAAAAAGCGAGTTCCCTATTTCATTAGCTGTTGCTAAGTGGAAAGGATGTAAAAAAGTCTAACTCTGTGTCCCATTGTGTTGAGGGGAGGCAGTCAAGCCCTAGTGGCCATAGTGCTTAACCAGTGGAGCGATGGCAAATGAAACAGTAATCACCTTACAGTGTTCCCGGTGTTCCTGGGAAAAAGAAGGGCCGCCCGCCACAGGGAGGCTCCTCACAGCTAATCCTGCAGCACATCTCTCTCTTTCATTCGCCCCCCCCCCCCCCCTCCTTGTTTTCCAATATCTCTGCAGGAATCATTTAGGATAACCGGGCTTTGTTTATCATCAAACCCAGGTTAACTTCAAACCGCTCCATCAAACCTGCGTCACTCATCTGTGCCGTGGTATTACTCACAGGGAGGAGGAGCCCCCCCCCCGGTCTGTTGGGTTGTTTGTTTGTCTGCAGGATTATGCAAAAAGTACTGAGCGGATTTCCAAGAAATTTAGACGGACGGGACGAGGGCCAAGACATTTTGGGGCAGATCCAGGAGTTTTCTCCGACCACTTTCTTTAACATTTTTGTTTTGTAACATTTTCACCAATTTCCCAGGGGAAATTTACATATATTTTAGAGGACTGATGTCGAAGTGTGCAATGTGCTGCAGATCCAAATATAAATCTGGATCTATGGCGGGTTTTTAATTTGGTTTCATTAGTGGGGCGTTGCCATTCTAACCCAGAACCTCGAAGGACGTTCGTCTGCCTGTTGTCGTCAACCTGCAAGTTGTCAACCAGATTCCACTTGAAATCGCATTTAAACATTTTCCCATCGTTATTAGCTCAAGGTTAATTACGTCAATTTGGGAAACGAGGCTGTGTCTGTACTCGCTCCCGTTCATTTTTCGAAATGCGCACACACGTCCGTCGATGAAACATATTTCATATTTACTCGTATCTTTAGCGCACGGAATTGCAATCTGCTAGCGTGCGAGTGCTTCGACCAACACGACCTCAGTCAGTTTAGTGACAAATCCACCGAAAGGCTCATTTTTCCAAGTGACAGAGTGAAATTCAAACAAAAATGTCAGTCCACATGTTCTCAAGAGCCAGAGCAGTAACAAACAGGTTTCAACATGTGCATCTGTGATTCTGCGATTTAACTAGATTGTGAGTAATCATAAAGTCACGCAGAGGAAACGGAACGGCCAAGAACTCTGGCCCGTGCTCGCAGGCTGTGCACAGCTGTTGTGTTCAGTGTTGCTGCTGACACGAAGCAGGACTTCGCCGTCTCTGAGAAACTCTACGCTTTAAAGGCCCCAAACTGCAGCAGAGGGGGGGGGGGGGGGGGGGGGGAAGTTGTGTTGCATGTTGTGTTGTATGTTAATGTCACGAGGATGTGTTGTTCATTATCGGCCGTTGGCGAGCGGCACGTACGTTGATTCTGAACAGTGTCAGGAAAATGTTCACAGGCCAACTATTAGTTTTCTGCCAGAATATCTGATCTAACAGCCTGATATCCATTTGCAGGGAATCAAGCCTGATCCAATCTTTCACGGCTTCTGCGCAGACACTATCAACACAAAGAAGCACATTCAGGGATTTTTTTTTTCTTGTTGTGTAGGAACTTAATTTCTTGGAGAAAATGGTTTGAGCAACCTTCGAGTATTTCAGAGTGCGATTGTGCTGGAATGTGGTTCCACAGCTGTGCGCCCCTGAAGAGGTTATCTGAGTATTGACAGTGAGCTGTTGTGCGTCTTAGAAGATAACAAAAATGATTTGCACATCTTGTTTTATGTGTGAGGGTTATTATTGAATTTGACTGACAGATATCTCGAGCGATTGAGATAACAAAGCAGATGTTTGCAGACAAAAATACTTTTTAAATACAAGGTAAATTGTTATTGTATTTAGAAGATTAAATACATGAAAAGCAGATCTGAGAGTTCTGTCTGGCAACGAGTTAATCTGACAAATTAAGTCTATTTAAGAATTATGTGGAATAAGTAGCAACCAAGAAAACAGTGCAATATATAAAGTAATATTTTAATGACAAGTCACAAAGAGATTATGATTGTTTAAACTTAATATTTCATCAAGTAACACACCAAGAAACAGAGTTACTTCCAAGAAGAAAGATTTAATAAAGTAAAAATCAAGTATTTAAAAATTCGTGAACCATTTTTATAATGGATTTAAATCTGCCTCTGTAATTCTAAAACATGTTTGAACATGTCTACTGATATTTTAATAATGTTAGTAAAAGTGAGATGGATTAATTGCCAAAAGGTCGGTGAAGTTGATAAACACTTCACTGTGAAATCCAGAAACTGGAAACGGCATCAAGTCTGTGGTTCTCCGAGGGGTCGTTGTACAATGAGGTTATTATTCCACAGATAGGGAACATCCCCCCCCCCCCGCCCCGCCACCCCCCGCTCCCTGACCGCTCTCATGTCTGGGAGACGCTCAGTTTGCTTTTGATGGACAGACTCTAGGAGGTCATTGATGGGAACATTGGAGCCTTTCAGGAGTTTCTCTTCACTCAGTTTCTCTTGGTAACAGAGAGAGTTGATGATCCTACAGGTCTGAAGATCCTCTCCACGCTGGAAACCTTAACTCTGACCCTTTTCCCTTCGTCCTCCACCTGACACCATTTTTCATTTGCCAGATTCCAGGATGTGATCAATAATTACATCGTTACTTCAAGGCCTTTTCCACTTTGTCATTGAGGGAACAGAAAACTTTTTGTAGATTGTCTCAGCATCTTCCCTCGTATCAGCCCGTGTTCGGCTGTGAACCGGCCCGGAGGTCACGGACTTCCCTTCCTGACGACCGGCACTTTGACACGGCAACATCAGGGAACAGAATCTGATCAGTCCATCAGGAGGAGTCACGGAAAAATCCCCTGACAGCCGATGTCAGACACAAACAAACGGCTCCACTGAGGCACTCGCAGGTTAAATGCTGCAGAGCTCCTGTGCGTCCACTTCCTGGAGGTGTCCTATCGGATGCAGATTTGAAATGAGACCCGTTTGAAATGAGACATGGAGCATTATCGTGCAGGAGGAAGCCATTAAAAAGATGGTAAACTGTGGCTGTGTGCATCCTCGGCAACGAGACTGTGACAGGCGGTGGCATTCAAACCGTGATTGATTGGTGCTAAGGGCCCGAGAAATCGTTCCCCACACCGAGACGCCGCCGCTACCAGCCTGGACTGTTGACACGAGGCGGGTCTGGTCCATGGATTCATGCTGTTAACGACACATTGTGATCATCTGTGAGCCACAGCAGAATTCAGGATTCATTATATCAGGCTTCATCTGCGTCCGCCTCAGATTTCTGTTGTTGCCCGGAACACAATGTTTCCCTGTGCTGGCTTAGCTCATCGGCCTCAAAGTTTCGACGTGGTCATTCTGAGATGAGTTTCTGTTCAGCCAAGTTGTGAAGAGTTCCCCCGAGTTAGCTTTCCTGTCAGCTCCAACCAGGCTGACCCTTCTCCTCTGACCTCTCTCTTCAACAGGCTGGTTTCTGTCCACAGAACCGCTGCTGACTGGAGGATTCTCTGTTTGTTGTATTCTGAATAAACTCTCGAGGCTGTTGTTTGTAAAAAAAAAATCCCGGCGGATCAGCAGTTTCCAGAAACACTCAAACCAGCTTGTTTGGCACCAACAACCAAGCCCCCCCCCCCCCCCCCCCCCGTCCGTCTGACACTCCTGACATGTCCGTGCATGATTTCATACACTGCACGAATAGGCAGGTGTGCAGATGTTCCTAATAAAGTGCATCCTCCTTGGCTTTGGCTTTTTTCTCATTGTGCGGCTGCAGAAAGACAAAGTCAACCCGAGGAAACCCGAATGAGAGAAGGGAAAAAAGATAAATAAATCAGCCAACACCTCGTCAGTTGTGACGGTGGTGTCGAGGAGGAGGGAGGACAATAATTGCGGTCGTTTCATGTGTGTACCTGTTGTGTCAACCCCCCCCCCCCCCCCCCCCATCGCCCCTTCATCCTCTGTCTGTCTGTTCCGCGGCCAGGGGACAAGAGCGGCCAACAATACTGCCAGCTGCGGCCACAAGCTGTGAGCAGAAGCCATTCATTTAAGAGGAGTTTTTGTTCAGCTTAAGAAGTGAAGTGGGAAGTTATTTCTTTGAAGAAGCCTCCGTCTGAAGATTTGCTGATCAAAAAACGGAGGTTCTGTAATTTGCCGGAACTCCGGGTGTATTTCTGTAAAAAGGTCCGGAGCAGTAAGAGGGGGGGGGGGGGGGGGGGGGGGAGAATCACAGACAGCAGGTCTCTGAACTATCACTAACTGACTCACTAACTTACTGTATTGGCATAGTCGTGGTTACTCATCAACCGGCAGCTGACACAGGTTGAACGTTTGCTTCTCGGAGCGTCGACAGTGAGTAGGTGTTGATTTACTGTATGAATCTGTACAGTGGATTCATGGTTTAGTATTCAGGGTCAGTGCCTACGTGTAGTAACACAGTATAAACGCACTGAAGCAGTAGATGTGTTGTTTGAGGCATCAGGCACGAAAGAAAAATACAAAATAGAATTGAAATACTACACTGAATGTGCTATTATATCTAATTCCAGTGAGAAAACTCTTACAAACAGGGTTTACTGAAGTACAGCCACTGGAATGAAGGAGGATTCAGACTTTAACTCAACATTTCCTGTGTCCGGCTTCAGTTCGGGGTCATTGGGTTTGAAAAATAAAAACACAAATTAAACATTTGTTTGAACACTGATGATCTTCCGTTCATGCAGCCTTTATTGTTTTACATCTTGGTTGTGCAGTTACAAGCCATTTGTTTTTGCTCGAGCATGGACGATGACTATGATAAGGACATTATCTCAACTTTATTCTTTTGGATTCAAAGCAGATTTATGGATTATAGAGATGGTGTCACTGGACAGATGTGCATCAACATTTATGTACGTCTAGATTTGACTGAATCTGAATAATGGTTTGGTTACATACCTGCTATAAACACGAGTTAAAATAAGACATGTTTAGTGGAGAGTTAATTTTAAAGAAAGGAAAGGAAAAAGTACAAATAGCGCCTCACATCTGAATATTGTAAGGTCTCGACCTTTGAGGTAATATTGCTGAGAATGGAGATGTATAAATACAGTTCAATTAGATTACACATTGCGAGATTATCTGTAATTGCCATAATTTAGAATTATAGTACCGACTGTTAGATGGTTGTGTGGTGATAATAAATAATACATTTATAGCTTCTCACTCGCAGATCAGGACAGAAAGAGCTCTCCAACATATTTTTGTTCATGCACATTAGAACCAGTTTCTTCTCGACAGACATAAAGATGCAGAATATCGGTTTTGACTCTTTGCAGCGAAGGGAACGTTCGGGGGGGGGGAAGGGGACGCGAGGGGAAAAGTTCTTGGCATGGCGGCCGCAGCAGGAAGCCTGAGTGCGCTGTGATGTAACACTGATGTGATTTAAAGGTTGGGAAGCAGGGATGAAGCAGAATGTTCTGGAGAGGAATGCATGGCTGGCCGGGTCTGAGCCGAGGCAAGCGCAAAGCAAAACAAGAAACGAGGAGGGACCAGACGGGAGCGGCGTGGAAATGAGGAGGCTGAGACGTGGCCCCGCATGGAAAAACTAATATTACTCAACAATATTTTTCACAAAAAAAAAAAGAAGAAGAAGAAGAAAGACAAAAGGAGAAGGAGGGAGAGGAGAGAGGAGAGAGAGAGAGAGGAGAGAGAGAGAAACATCTGCTTCTGTATATTTGAAAAGCAACCAGCCCTCAGCCTCAGGTACATTCAGACTGTTCTCTGATCTGCTCCACAGAGCTGACTGAAGCGTGGCCCTTTTGTTTCATCAAATCTCTCCTGCTTCACTGAGCGAATTCCACTGTTTACAACAGTTTACAAGCTTTTTTCTTTTTTTTTTTGTTTAAACCGTGGAATATTATTCCATCGCTGAGCTGGAGAACATTATCACGGTGCCTCATTGTGTAGCGTGGAGCTCCACAGGCAGACGAGGAGAGAAGCGTTATCAGTCCCCAGATCCCATCCGGGGCGAAGAGGACTTCACACAGGGAACGATTTACTGTTTATCTCACACTGCACAACATTTAATTAAAAAACAATACATGCAATATTGATTACCTTTGTATGAAAATCACACAAGAAGCCACAGGAACTTACACCACGCGTCTTGTAGTTGCTGCTTTATGGCAACACTTCCTATTTCCTCACAGGACGGCAGACGTCTGTAACTGGGTTCTCGCACAAGAGGATGTTTTCATTCTGGAAATGTCGCTTTTGAAGGCATGAAGAAAATGTGTTGAAAACCAAAATGTGTGGGTTTATGGTGAAGTGCCGAATGAAAGAAACACTGCAGGGGTTCAAAAGGTAAATGTGACTTTCCACAGATTTACAGTACAAAGCTCCACAGGCTGCGGAACACAGTGGATCTGTGCATGGCTCGTTTTAAAGCAAAAAATATGACCTCATTTGACTCCAGACTCCAGCTGCACGAACATTAATAACAATGTTTAACAAATAAAAAAGCAATATGCAGATGAGTGATTTCATTTCAAGGTCCAGTGTGGAGGATTTGAGAGGATCTCTTGTTAAAAATGGGAGATAACATTCAAAATTGTGAATTTATTAGTGTGTAATCGTTGTGTTTTCATGACCTCAGAATGATTTCTTTATATTTACATCTGGATGGCGCTAATAACAAATGGATCTACTGGCAGATATTAAATATATAATAATCCTTGTGATGTTTCACTATTGTGTTTCATCTAAATTGTACAAATTATTGTTTTCTTTACCCTAGAATGTATAACTTTATATTTAAATACTTTATATTTACAGCAGGGGCGGCTCCCCTCTACGGAGGCAGCCATGTTTTTTTACAGGAGCCCAAACTGGACAAACTAAACACCTTTTGACATTTTATGACAACTGAAGTTTTCCACAGGTTCTCTCTCATGTTTGGAAGAGGAGGGTGAGGTGAGGGGTGTTCAGCTGCAACGTGCACCTTCACCACTAGATGTCACTAAATTCTACACACTGCACCTTTAAATATTGATGCTGTGTGAAAGGGGGGCGTTTTCTTTCATTCGACCGACATCTGTTTCCGTGTCTTCACCCTCAGCTGCACTGGATTCCTGTCTGAGACTTCATCCAGAGCCTTTCCACTGGGCCTTCTGGTTCTCTGGATCCAAACATCACAAACCGTTTGGTGACATTACACAAGCAGCTCGGTAGAAAACATGCTGCACATCTGAACGTCAGCAGAGAACAGCTCCAGAAATGGACAATTACTAAGTCATAGTAAGTTATTATCACAAATGTGTGAATCAAAAAGCTCCACACAAGGTTTCACCACCGGGCCACACATGTGTGTGTGTGTGTGGACGTACGTGTGTGTTGAGACAGGTACGAGCCATGAGGTCGAGCTCTGTGCCTTCAGCTCTGTGAGAGTGTGATCAATGCCAGGCCACGGACGGCCACACTGGACCGTTGTTGTTAGACGGGGGGGGGGAGGGCTGCTGCAGCCACGGAGGGACGAGGACGACACGACGCTCGGAGGGACATTTAAATCTAAATGGAAATTTGAGCTTCATTCAGGGACTGAAGGTCTGACGTGACCTTTGAACCTGACGTTTAAGAGTTTGATGGAATAAAGGTGATCGTGCATCAGGACACTGGTGTTAGTGCACGTACATGTATGTATGTGTCCTTTTATAAAACATATCAATACCACAGTGTAATGGATAAAAAGTTAATGTTTTGTTATTGCTTTCAATAAAAATAATCAATTAAAAATAATGTTGATGTGATGTAGAAACCAGAGTTCATGTCCCCACTTCTACAAACAACATCACATCATCATAAGTTTATATATGAAAGAAAACATCCAATGGAAATTGAGGATTTGTAGATTTTGTTGTTGTTTAATTATAAAGTTTTCATAATTTTTTCACAATCTAAATTCCTCAGCACTGTGTCTCGTGGCTTCACTACAGATTGAATCCCCGTCCTGTTTTATCAGTCAGATCTCAAGTGACACTTCACGAGGAGGAAACTGACTGATTCCGTTTTCTTCTATAACTTTTCTTTATAACTATATTTCCACGTTAGAGACACTTTAACCAAACTTATCTGCTTCAGGACGTGTCTGTTAATTTGAGTTAGTCTGCCCCCTTTTGGTCAAACCAGAGATTACTTCACTCCGATAAAGACTTTTCAACAGGTCTTTGAAAAGTTCTGGTTTATGTCACAATGCTCTGTAACTCTTCATGACATATTGCAGATATTTCTGTATATTTAAATGTATATGTTTCATTATTACATGAACTGCTGTATTTTAAGGTTCTCATACTCACAGTATTTGCTTTTGCTCTATCTTTTACATTTCAATTCTATGATTTGTTCTTAAGCACCAAAGCAATTTAGCTGTATTAAACTAAAGAAATAAACATGATTATGATTCTGATATGAGAAGATGAAGCTCTAGCCAGACTCGTCCACACTGAAGTTTATTTACTTTAATTTCATGAATTAGAATAACTCAATATCTATGTCATTTATAGTATAATATAATATAGTAAATTAAAGACAATTTAACCGTTTTAGTTTGAAAAACTTGAGTCATGTGATTCTCAGTTTTGAGCCTCAACTGTAAAGTCAGGTTCAGTCTGTCTGTAGATTGGGAGCATGCTGTCCTCTAGTGGTCAATAAGCAGAACTGCAAGACATTTCTGGTCGTGACAGTTAAACATGATCTGATGCAAATTCATGGATAAATTCTAATGTATCATATATTTTCTCGGGGCCGCTGTTACATTTAAGACTTATTCTCGTATCAAATAAATTAAATAAATGCTCCTGAGAAGATTCTCAGCTCACAAAGAATGTTGGTTTGAAAT
Organism: Reinhardtius hippoglossoides; assembly: GCA_006182925.3. Lineage (NCBI taxonomy): Eukaryota > Metazoa > Chordata > Actinopteri > Pleuronectiformes > Pleuronectidae > Reinhardtius > Reinhardtius hippoglossoides. Next base: position 20,735,226 of record CM031684.1, read on the forward strand.
GTTTAGAGATTAATTGTTTATTTTGTTTCATAAATAAGTGGAGCTGTGGAATGTTCAGTGTCTGGTTAAACCCTTCGCTCAAGGCTGAAGCATGAGAGAAAATAAAAGCACAGAATGCGGTTTGTTGAGAAACTGAGTAAATAAATAAATGATGAATTTAAATATGTTGAACATAATAGAACTGGAAAACTACTGAGCTGATTTAAATCTGGACTCAGGGACCTGTTCCCATCTTGATCTGAATCACCCTTTCAAATTAAGACAAAAAGTGTTTTCAAAGTAGTTAAAAAAAATTATAAAACAGTAAATCCCCAGATTTAATGTCCAGTGTTTGCAACTTTATCAAGAAATATTATTTAATTAGGATTCAATTTAAAATGTCAACTATAAAATATTTAAACAGTGTATATATTTTCCTATAGTGACTACATACTTTGGTATATACTCAATATATAGTTATATTTAGTATTTTTGTAGTATTGATAGGAAGTAGTACAGGCTTTTTAAACAAAGTATTTAACATTTATATATAATCACAAATCAAATATAGATTTTGTTGTTTTCTTTGTGATTCCCAAACGTAGACATGCTTCTTTATTCTTCCTTTTCCGACTTGAACCTTTAAAACTGTCTTTAAACAGCAAAATATTTGTGCTTTATTGTTATAAACCTTTTGAAATATGATGCTTTGGCCTCTGTGCTGCTGAATCACTGTGTTTTGACTTGTGCCTCAGTTTCTCACACTTTTCTCTGCAACAGATCACAACAGAAATGAACGTCTTCACACAGCCCTTTGTCTTTTTTTCCCTTTAACTTTATTGAACACAAGAATTTCTGGCAGAATGCAAAGTCAAAACATGTTTTTCTTCTTTCCTCAGTGAGTGTTTAGTATTTACACCGGTGACAGTGACAGAGGGGCGGCGGCCTAAAGTCTGACCTACAGGAAGAAAGCTGCTGTTTAAAGAGCTGCAGACCAGGAGGAGTAAAAGTCTCCTGTCTGAATGTTGAAGCCGTCTCGTTGGGGACGTTCTCTTTCTCTTCTTCAAACCCTGAAAAATTCATCCTGCTTTGTTTCCCCCCCCCGAGATGTGTTTATTCTGACTGAATCGAGCGTCGGCCTCGGGCAGAAAGATTCAAGGCTGCGTCTGTGTCATATTTGAGGTATTTGAACAGGAGGGACTGGTTCGCCCTTCGTCCTCCGCTAATGCTTTTCAGGAGCTTCCACACGAGTACAAAGTGTTTTCCATGTAAACTTACACAAAATCTGGTCCCACGTCTGAACTTCCAGAGCATTTTAAGCATTTTAAGCCTTTTTTGTGTGTTTTTTTTCCAGACAATATTTTTTTAAAAAGGTCACATGGTTCACACTGTGTTTCAGTAAATTCCGCTGTCGACACCTCTCACTGTTTTTTTTATTAGTTTTCTTTTGAAGCAAACATTGAAAAATTTCACAACACTTGGAAAAAAGATCAACACAACACACGAAGCCTTCAATGTTTAAAAAAAATAAAACACACACAAAAAGAAAACCGTGATGATGATTTTCTTTTTCTAATATAATTTGCATGCGAGCATCTGACAAACAGTTCCAGATACGTTGGAGGAGTCGGGACCTGAGCAGAGTGTCACTGAGTCTCGGACTTTGACGTGAAGTGTGTGAGACTGTGTGATGATCGTTTTTCTAGGATGATGAGTTAAGATGTCGCAAGTATTTCTTTCTTTCTTTCGAGTCCGGGTTCGCTACAACTTGGGATTCATTTCGTGTCACTTTGGCAATTGTTTGTTGTCGTGGCAGTATCGAGTGGCAGAAGCTTTCCCAGATTGATTTGGAGCTAAAATGTTGGTGATGTTGGTTCTAAATTGGTTTTTAAATACTTTTTTATCCCTTTCAGGTTTACTCTTCACCAAGGAGGTAATGTTTACGTGTTTTTTGTACGTTAATTTGCAGGATTACACAAAAACTAGGGGATTTTATTCACTTTCTTTAACAATGTGAGATATGGAATTCTCGACGATTTCCCCAATTAACTGCCGAGCATCGTCTTCATCATAAAAACAGAAACAACGGCCAAACGCGTACAAAGGATCCCAAGTTCTAACAAACCCAGAATGTTCCTTTAAACAAAGACACTGTAAAGAATCCACCATTTAAAACCACAAATGAATCACTGCAGTCAGTGAGAATACACGAGACCATTTGAAACCAAGCACGGATTCATTTACAGCTGAAGTGAAGAGGATGGATACAAAAAAAAAAAAAAAAAGCACATCGGCAGAGAGATGAGATGTGGAACCTTGGATGTGGGGGATGAGATGGACGCCGCTGTTTCTTATTCAAAAGGCACTGTGTCGTTCCAGTTCGCTGCTGTCAGACGTCTGCGCGTTGTTGTTGTTGTTGTTGTTGTTGTTGTTGTCGCACGCTATCAGCTACATGCGTTTTTTTTCTCCACAATCAAACTATCTGCTCAGCTCTATGACAAAGGACACAATGGATGCACACATTCACAGTGGACTAGCTTTGCAGCCTAGAGGAGGAACACCGAACAAAAAAATATCTTAAAACCCTTTCATTGGCTTTTTATGCATTTATACGCATTCAAAACCCATTTAATATTTAATTAAAATAAACAAAAATTTAATTTAGTTTAATTTAATGGCTTGAGTTTGTACATTGATTTACAGACCGACTCATTTTTTCCCATTAAAGCCAAATTCCAGCGGTTTTCCAGGAATCTTTACGACCTGTTTATTTTAAAGGACAATATGTAATTAGGGTTTCCGTGTAGTAAACAGCCACTTGGCATAATCCTCCATCTGGATCTCCATCACTATCCCCGACCCCTTTTTTAAATCAACATTACTTCTTAATTTCCCCAAATCTTAACTCATTCATTTTCTATTTTATTGTGATTTAACATCTATCTCCTCATCTCTGCCTGCTCTCATTGTAATTTCGGGTTTTTTGTCCTTATTTCCCCGACAACAGCCTCCGAGCACTTTGCGTTTCGGACGACGCCGTCTGTCTGCGGGTATTTAACATTCCGACTGAACACAGATTTATCTCGCAGACGCAGATACCGATCACAGAATCAGTCTTATTAGATACCGGGTAAACAAACCAAATAAATCAGTGTGGTTCCCCTCAAAGTAGTACAAATATAATCAAACCTCCAATGGTGTGTGATGTATTCAGTCATCAGCCAGTAACAGGACAAACCAGACCTCCCAGTGTCCAGCAGTACACGCAACATGGTGCTGTAAGAATCTCATGATGAAGTGAGTTTAAATTAAAAACCGCACTAAACCTACAATACAGGTCACATCACTGCAGGCACAGACTAATTAAAGACTTAACGGCGACATGGTGGCAGCAGTGGTGACGCACGCACACACACACACACACATACACACACGCACACTGATAAAAGCTGTGGTGAAAGTGAGGAGACGGTGGCCGAGCGGATCAGACGCCTGGTCACTCAGCGGTGTGGGAATCTAACAAAGCTGAGTCAACTACGAGCAGTGAGGTTATAGCGTGGAGGGAAACTAACGGTCGTGGATCAGTCGGTAAAGACGGGGAAACCCACGGCAAAGAAACCATTCGAGACGGAATTCAGCTGGTTCGGACGACGAGCCGGTACAAGCTAAAGGCTAACGGTCTGTTTTTGCTTCTCACTCCGAAACCTTTTGCGGAATTAGCTTTTGACAAAACAAGATTTTGAGGCCTCTTCAGTCGACGTTCAGCCCGAACCTGTCCCGTAGTAGAGAACTGGTCCAAAAAGTTTAAACCTCTGGGGAAAAGTCGGGTGTGTATATATAATGCGAGAGAGAAAGAGATAGAGGTGTGTGTTCTCATGGGAACCTAAAAGAAAACCGACATGACATTATTCAAAAAAAAAACACACAAACACGCATCAGCTGCGTCCCGCTACAGGCGCCACCTCCTTCAAAGTGTTTGGTTTCCAGGGGGCGCCGATGAAAGGCTGAGACGAGGCAGTCGACAGAAGGTTCGGCTTAGCATCATCGCTAATTCTCATCCCCCCCCCCCCGAGCTACAACGCTAACTTACATGCAGGGAGTTAAAACAGCCCAGAATGGTTCGTAGTTCAGGCACAGTTCTGGTGTTTCAGTGTACGATGTTGCTTCTAAATCTATCTATATAATTTAACTAACTTTAACTACATAGCTACCACCAAGAAGAAAACCGTGAACTTTAAGCCTGGCTTCCGTTATTTACATCCTGTAGTGTCCTTGCTCTTTTTTTTTTGTTTTCATTGGTCCAGTTCATATAATACAAATACCAATGACCGTGTGGTATATTTGGTCACGTAGACGAGTTGACGAGGACTGGAAGCGGAACGACAGTCGACCGGGGACGCGGATAAGACACAGAATTTGTTTTCTATCAAATTTAGGTCACGTAAGGCAGTTTCTCGCTTAAGGAATGTGACGCAACTGGACTTTGAGGGATGTGGCCACTGAGAAGGAGCGCAGCTTTAACTTCACATCCTTATTTTCAACCCCCGACCAAACCCTGTCTCCTGGAAATTACGTTCATAGCTCATTTGCAACTCAGAATATATATTGGGAAGGTTTAGGACCGCTGTGGTGAAGAGGGAGATGATCTACCAGTTGATTTAGGTTCTGACCCTCATGGCTATGGGCTCTGGGTAGTGACCAGATGAAGGAGATCTCGTCTACAGGGGTAAGGTGGTTGGGCTAAGCTCAAGAGATAGGGTGAGAAGTTCGGACGTTGAGAAGGAGTTCGGAGCAGAGAAGTTGCACCTTCTCAGGACGTCTCCTTTCACTGGAGGTTTTCCAGCGATGCCAACTGGGACGAGACCCTGTGGTGGACCCAGAACTCACTGGAGGGACCATGTTTCCCGTCCAAGTCAAGTTAAGTTGAGCAAAATAAAAAATTCCAGTTCACTTTCTTCATATTTAACTTTTATCCTTCCCTCACCTTAACCAAACGATTTTAGTAGACGTAGTTAAACACAGTCTTTTGCAGCTCCCTCTGAATCATGTACTGGTAAGAACATTACCTCTGATCCTAATTCATGCAGCAGTTACATGTCTTCCAAAACATAGTACGAGTATATAAACATAATTTATAAGGAGACAGGGTTGAAACCCATTAACGTTGACAGCGTTGTAAATCTTTCTCCGGTGTCTTCCTCTCGTTTCTCGTAGCTTAGACTACGTGACTTCTGGACCAGAACCATATGGAGACAACGATTAAGAAAATAAAACAAATAAAAAAAGAAAAGAAAACATCTAAAAAAGGAAAAACCAAATGACAGGAACGTGTACAGAAATACAGTAACTTCGCAAAAATAAAAACAAAAACAAAAATCAGGCATGCTAATGTTCTACTCTCTAGCCCTGGAAAGAAACATTAAAAAAGCTAAATAGGCAGTAACGTCTGCACATTATTTAAACACAACCAAAAATATTGACAAAAACAAAATAAAAGACCCATAATCCATTACCACAATGCGACCATACTGCATAACGAGGAGTATTATCGGTAACGTACCAGTCTTACACGTGTGTACATGACGAAGGCAGTAAACTGAAGTAAAGCTAATCAGTCCGACCGTGGATATCTAGAGTTTCTCAGTTTCTGTGTTTAACAGTTTATCAGTTTAAGTTTTTTTACAAACAAGAAAGTGGGCGTGAACTACGAGCATGAAATTAGCTTTTTTTGTTGTTGTTCTTCCCTGTGAGAATTAAACAAATGGAAATTGGAGGAACTAAGGCGTGTGCACGGGCTCTTTACATCCCTCTGCTCCGAAGACGCTGCAGAGAGAGAGACCCATGATTTCTTTTTTTTTTTTTTTTACTTTTACTTTTTTTTCTGATGCAATGGGGTGGTGTGTGTGACATTGCTTTGAGGTTTCAGTGACTGTGACCCCCCCCGCCCCCCCATCCTCGATTAACCTTAAACAACCCCCCCACCCCCCCCACCCCCCAACCCAACCACCCTTTCCAACACCCTATATTCCTCCCGGGCGCTCAGCGGGGAGATTACGCTTTACTCTCGTTGCCGTTCGCCTGGGGAGCCTCGTTGGGGACCGTCTTCACCTCGGCCGTGGCGTTCTTCACCTCCGTCTCGCCTTTGGTGTTATCATCCTTCACAGTTTTGCCGCTGGGGGGGGGGGGAGAGAAGTGAGGGAGAACCAGAAGGAGACAAGAAGAAAAAAAAACACTCTGTTAACAGCGATCCACTAAGTGTCAGTCTCTCTCTCTCTCCTCTCTCTCTCTCCTCTCTCTCTCTCTCTCTCTCTCTCTCTCTCTCTCTCTCTCTCTCTAAACTGTCTGCTCTGAGCTGCCTTTTGTGTCATTTTTTCAAAGAAAGATGGGGAAGAGAAAAAACACATGCAAGATGCTTTGAGGGAATTTGTTTTCCCTTCCTGGAACTGAATGCATTTCACACATAATGGGATCACGCTCACTATCCCAGCCAGGCATCAAATAAGAGTACATGGATGTCACAGCTATTTCCGAGGAACAAAGAGCGGCGATGTGGAATGAGACAGGGCCGGTACAGTAGGCACAATGCATGAAGGAATGAAAGACTGAGGCATAACCTACAACACAAACTACAATGCACAAGAGGATTACACGCCGTCTGGACTCGGCTGCAGCACAATGGGAATAGACTTTAAAGCCATTCTTCACTTAAGTCTAACGTTGTCTGCTGTTAGCATATGTTCCCCCATTGGAATTGTATTGGAGCAATAAGCTGCTGCTGTTGCTGCTGCTCTCGCTGCTGCTGCTAACGTTTGGAGAAAGTGGTGCAAAATAACACACTTTCCCTGCGTCGCACACATCCACCTCCTTCTCCTGTCCTCTGCACGTATTAACTCTGGAGTAGAGATTTGAATCAATACACTTCTGGTCGCTGCCGAACACATACAGGCTCTCGGAGGGTTTCAGAGAGTCCGGGCAGGGACTGTCCTACATGCAGGATCCAGAAATACACCATGACCCCGACATCAGGCGGAGAAACAGACCAAGTGTGTTCAGACGAGATGGGATCTGTGAAAACTTGGATTCTCTAATGTTTTAAAGTAAAATAATATGTGCATTGAAACGGTGACTACTGAAAATGCTCATTACAGCATGATAGTAAAATGTTATATTGATAGAAATATAAAATCTTTTGAATTTCACATCACATTTGCTTGTGTATAAAGTTGAGACTTTTGCCTGATGGTGGTGCTAGAGGACAGATCACAGTGTCCAACATGGGAAGGGCTCATCCTCTGGGGAACATGAATGCACCCCGGTAGATTTCATTTTATTCAAAGAAAAATATTAGAGTGACTGAAGCTGTATGGTACCAAGTTACTGTGAACCTTTACTGGATATTTTATTCTAGGTCCTAGGTCCAAATTCCTGTGATGGTTTTTGCCTAGAACACCATGTAAACCAGTTTCATCAACCAGTGGTTAGTGTGGGCTGATTGCACTGGGATTTGTCACAGGCAGCTGGAGATGCACAAACATTTTAATTCTAATTCTAAACTCTGTCTGAATCTTGGCAAAAACCTAATGGCCAATAGTCGACTAACTATCAGTCTTAAGTCAATAAACTCTACATCGTGAATGCTCGTTAAACTTCTAACTAATGAACTTTAACTTGGACATTATTCATGAACTATCCAGACTATTGCCATAAAACAATTCAAAGTTCCACCAATTGAATTAAAATTGATTGAACCCTGTTTATAAAACACCTTTTGGAATGTGGTGTTTAGCAGCATCATGAAATGCACGTGTATATGTAGGAAGTATGAGTCTACAGTCTGTGAAATCTGTCTATAAAGTGGATTTTGGGGTCCTGAGGAGGAGCGGGGGTCACTCAGACAACCAATAAATCCACCAGAGGCGTGAGCAGACTCCTCAGTGCCGCGATGTTGAGGAAGAATCATCACTTCAGATCAGAGGGAGAAGGAGACTTCAGCTCCGTCGCAGAGTTATGAAGACAAATCCCTCCCGTGACAAGTGTGGTTATATCAAGGTGATGCTGAGCTGACGCGAGCTCTGCTTCCAACTAGCTCTCAACTCCCCATTCTTCATCACTGACATCTTCATCTCTGCCGGCCGTCCGAGGGAGGGAGGCTCGAGACGAAGGAGGGAGCGAGCGAGAGAGAGAGAGAGAATGAGAGAACGAGGGAGCAGGAGAGGAGTAATTGTCAGCGAGCCTCTGTAATTCATCTCGTGTCTTAGCTCTCTCATTATCCTCACAGGCTGTTGGGAATCGGGAACATCTGCGAGCTCCTCGGGGCAAAATCCCCAAATAATAACCCTTTGTAGTTCCCGGTGAAATAAAACAGGAATAAAAACGGAAAGCAGAGGTGTCTGAGAGGGATGCTGGGATTGTGTTGGGGCTTTTCGCCATCTGCTATCCTTCATCGCAATTAAAAGAACGTGTTTAAATTACGTTTAAGTTCATTATTCAGAGTTTTTTTTTCTATTCTTTCACGAAGCAAACAAGAATCTCCTGTTTTTTTTGATGTGCAGCAGGACAGGAGGCTTTTTCAAACTTCTACTTTCTTTGCCTTTGTTTAACGTCTTTCGTGTTTGACCGCCTGAAGCATAACGATCCTTTAAAATGTTTCCAATATGCTAAGAAGTCTAGAAGATGTCCTCACGTGACTACACCTGCAACGGGGGGATAAGGTGCGGATTAAATACAAGACATCATTCAACCGTTCCCACCACGATGCAGGAAGTGGTTGATCACAGAGACGATATGAGTGGGAAAAAACGAAGAAGCTGATATGACAGGAAACGAACAAGCAGAGGACGGAGGAGGTGGTGGTTGAAGACAAACATGCACTGGTGGCATCCCAGTGGAACATGTGGAAAGATTCACCCTGAAATGTCCCGTCAGCGATCGTAACATGTTGAGAAGCCGAAATTAGAGGATCTGGGTTTTGTGTTTCCACCTTCGCTCATCCAGATCTTTTATGTTCTGACTCAGAAGTTTATATTTTCCTGAACTTTTGCCTTGTGTCAATGAAAAGGTGGGTGTTTGTAAAAAAACTATCACTGGAGAATCTGTGGCTTGTCAACAATCACAGCTTCCTTTTCAAACTGCAACTAGATTTGCGGCTGCATTCATTCAGGTATAATGATGCCGCGCTCGGCAGACACACCGGATCTTCTCCCACAATATTTATCTATTGACGAGTTGTGCCGAGCCCACACACACAAACATATATTTACTGAGGGATCAGACAACAGTGTGGAAATCTAAAGGCAGCTGTGCAGAAGCACTGATGAAAAAGTCTGAGGGACCGATGTGTTTTCTTGTCATTTTTATTTATTTTTTTACCTCCTTCACGTTGTATGTGAAGAGGAAAGAGGAAGACGAGTGTTTGCAGGTTTTCAGTTTGTGATTGTTGTGTTCAGGTAACGTTCGGGTCTCGATGGAAATGCAAGGTCAAAAAAACAACAACACACATTCCTCTTGCTAAATTTGAACCTGCCTGTTACTTACAGTTATTAATATTAATGTTCCTGACTGGTGGATGATTCTGCATGTGGGCGTCTGACACCAAAACCACTGCATTTACATTCCAGGGTGAATTTTCCTTTAGACACGGCTCATTGGGATGCCACGAGAATCGAGGGTGACAGGTGGAGGGATGGGAAAATGAAAGTGTTCATACTCATGTTGAGCTGTTGTGGTCGAGTCTGTGCACGGGGCATTGGGGGAGTCCTTGCTCGGCCCGTCTACCTGTAGTCCTTACTGCTGTCGGGGGCTTTGACTGGCTCGCTCGGGCTCTGAGGGCCATCGGCGTTAGCGGAGGGCGAGCTGACCGCCTCTGAGGCGGCGGGTGTTGGGTTGGAGGAGGGGGGGACTTTAGGGGTGTCGCTCAGGTCGACCAGGGGCCCGACATCAGGCTGGGTGTTAGCTTTAAGGGGACCGGACTGGGCTTTGGTCGGGCTGGAGGCGCTGGTGGTTATGGTGGTGCTCTCGCTAGCAGGACTGCTGTGTGCCGTGCTAAAGCTCTCGGTAACTGAGTTAGTGGCAGTGGCGGGGAGCAAGTTTGCCGCCGGGGGGGTGGTGTCGGCAGCAGCGGCGGGCCTGTGTGGTGGGGGGGAGGGGGGGGGGGGAAGCAGAGAGCCACCAGAAAAGAAAGAAAAAAGGACAGCGAGAGAAATAAAAGGGGGGGTAGAGGGAGAGTGCACGTCATAAACAAGGCAGAGTGAGTGCAGTGAAAGAAAAATCTACACAATCAGAAGGTTAGCAACAGAATACTTGTGAGGGGGGGTGAACAAAATAACACAACCGTAAAGTACACAAAGAAAGCAGCACTGTCAGGAGTAGGAGGCTAAAATAAAAAAAGGAGCTGGGAGAAGGTGGTTGATCGTTGGTCCGACTCGATCCGAACGGGTTGAACTCAGACGGGATTTGACTTTGCTCAACTTCAGTCAAAGAATCATCATCGTGTAAAGTGGTTGTTTGACTGCAATTATAATATTTTATGTTTTTTAAGTGAGTTAGAGTCTCAGCCTTAAAGGGAATGATTGTATATATCTGGTTTGTTTGTTTGTGAATAAAATATGTGAAAACTACTGAACGGATTTCCTCAAAACTTTTGGAAGGATGGATCATCGGCCAAAGATGACCCCATTACATTTTTGGGATGGAACAAAGAATAATCTTCCACTTTGTTTAATATTGCAAGACCTTTTTTTTTTACAATTTCCCAGGAATAATTCATGGATCTTGATGAAAAGAATCAGGCATATATAGAGAAGTATTATCTTTGAGTGTGTGTAATTTGGTGCAGCTTGTTTGAATTGAAGTGGACCTTGGCGGAGATGTGCGTATTTAAAGATACGGTAAAGTGGCCACAGTCCACACTTGAAGACCTGAGGCTTTTGAATATTAACAGGTATTAATACGTCTTGTATTATACAGTATAAGCAGTTTTATGGTTTAATATATTCCACATCATACACAGAGATGGGATTTGCAAGTAAAATAGAATCAGTACTATCCTGTGCATACATCTGACTTTACTTCTTTCTACTACTTCAAGGTTTACATTTGTACATGTTCACTAATCCAATGATTTGGTTCTTGCAGAGAGATCTAAGTCTGTGTGAACCCTGTAGAACGTGGTTCTGGTTCCTGTTGGACTCACTCAGGTTCTGTCAGAGGTGTGGTCTCGTTGGGCTCAGTGGGAGCCCCCCCCTCTTGGTTGGGGCGGTTTTCTTCCTCCGTTCTCACCTCGACGATCGGCTCCTTGGACTCATCCTTCCTGTCGGTGAAATGGAAACTGACAATTAGCGACTTCACACGCTCACTTTTCCCATTACTGTCAAACGGTGTCGGATCAGAGAGGAGCGTAGACTCGCGTTGGGTCCAACAGGAAGCTCGTGTTATCGCACACTAACACAGTGACACCTCTGTGCCCCCCCCCCCCCACCCACCCACCCATGAGATATAAACAAATCTATTTCAAGAATCACTGGTGATCAGTAGCAACGCAAAACTGATTTGATTTGCCGCCGAGTAGAAACATGTAAACACACTGATTCACTCCTTTGAGCCGTCAAACACTCTCTGATTCTTTCATTCCAGGCGTGTGAACATCCTCCACCTGCATCCACCTGCAGGCTCTGATTGTAGCTACACCCCCCCACCCCCCCGGGGGGGCTCTTCTGTATCGTCACGCCCGCTCTGCGACTGAGCGGGCGCTTTCAAGTGATCGCGAGCGTGGGTGACATGTTTAGATCTGAGGCGAGACATCAACTCGGTGCGCGTCACCGCTCGCTCTCAATAAATCTGTTTCATCCGAGCTGTTTAGTTTAAATATTTATTTTGTTGTGCTGCGTTCTGAAGCGCGTGACGACAGACGGCTCCGTGTATTGAACTGAATCTCGGATCAAACAAAGGCCAAACATGCTAAAACATCATTTCAACACAAATAGACACTATTAATGTTAAATACAGCGCTGCATATTTTACTGTTCACATTCAACATGCGCTTTAAAAATGTAATATTGCTTCTGCCAATGCAGCGTTTGAAATAACCAAAATCTGGTCGTATACGAATCAAACCTCCAACAAACACAACAACCCTACACATGATGCTCTGGTTCTGATAGTAGACATATAAGAGGACAGGAAGTTTTATCTTACCCTGAATTATTTTTGTTATCATAGAAAAAGATTTGCGCCTTAAACTAGAATCATCTAAAGGCAGGAGGGAGCAGTGAGGGGGATAAAAGCTGCTGCAGCTGAACTGTAGCTCCACGTTCATATTTGTGCATCACCGTCAGTATTTTTTTTCTCACAACACAAAACACGGTCAATCGTTGTGTTCCCGGTGAAAAATAAATCATCTTTATCTGCTTCCACTGTCGTTCAACATCTTGGGAAATAGGCTTGTTGGTCCCAAACCCTCAGTCAGAAAACAGAGATTTCAAAGTAAAAGGTAAACGATGTATTAACTTCTAACTCCCGGCAGCTTCAGTGCAGACTCACATGCAGGATGTTATTATCTCACAGTTTTCACTATGTCGAAGAATCAGGAGAATCTCGACAGGACTTCTCGATGCTCGCTGCAATCTGTTGTTGGGCGAGAACAGTTCTAACAAACCTCTCCCTGTGTCGCGTTATGACTTTTCTATTTCTACAAGTTTATTAAATGTAAATTCTGACTGAGGAAGGTAGTTTTCTGTGACTTCCAGCAAACCGGAACAAATCTAACAAATTCAAATGGCTTATTTAAAGATTTGTATGTATTTTATTGTCCACTTATTATATTCTTATTATCTGTTTACACTTCCAGCAGAAACACAGGACCACCAGCATTCATTTGAAGTTTCCGTTCATCTGTATTTGCTCAACTTTGCTCTCCACCATCTCCTGAGAGTGAATATTTGTTCTGTGCATTCATTTTAATTCAGCTTGTGATGATTCTCTCTGGGTTTGTCAATGTTTTCACATGAGCAACACGACCTATTGATAATATAAATTATATTAATCTCTGCAGCTTTAAACAATCCCAACGTGTCGTACACGTTACGGGACGGACTTACGTGAACGCGGCCTTGCCCTCCTCGATGTCCTTGCTCTTGGCCCCGGGGCCGGCCTTCCCGCAGAAGTTCACAGCGATGCACATGAGGAGTCCGCACTTGTTGAGGAAGTAGCAGGTGACGTCGACGCCCACCAGCAGCAGGAAGAAGATGACGATGAGGATGCCCACGATGGCTCCGGTGCCGAGGCCCGAGACGCTGTCCGTGGCGTCTGGAGGACACGGACGGGGGGAGAGGGGGGGGGGGAGACACAAGCAAACCAGGCGAGAAAAAGAAAAGGGGGAGAGGAGTTGGAAAGAGGGTTTAACATGAAGGAGAGGGGGATAGAGAGAAAGTTAGGAGGAGAGAGGGAGAGAGATGATGAGGAACGCAGTCAAGCTTTTCACAAACTGCTTCAGGTTGTCAGGACCTCAAGTGTGTCGCTCTTTTCTCAGAGCCACATGGGAACTCATACCTAAACACAATAAAACCTTCATTATCACAACTTTACGTTTATTGTTGAAAGTGGACGTGGACGACACACTTGAGACGTTCAATTTCACACACAAGTGCAGGATTTCATCTGACGTCTACGGTTCAATATAAGTTTATTGAATAAGAGGAGGATGGTATTAGCACTTTTACTACATACAAACACATTTAATTACATTTTTCGTCCTAAAAACTTGAATGCTAATGATAGCCCTTGACCATTAACATGTCAGATATGACAAATATGTCTTCAGTGGTTGTTTTCGGGATTTTTGCGCCGGAGAAAAAAGCCTGAGAATCCCCACAGTAATTTGTCAAAGTCATTGTCTCCTAGAAATTATAGTTATAAACCATTTAATGGCCTTTGTGGTCGGGGTGTTGTTGCAAATTAGTAGTTTATAAAGTAATTTGTGGGAGACGGGGGTGGTTACATCATCTGCAAAGTATGTGACAAACAATATATTCATAGACACTGGTGGTGGCGAAACTGCTTAGATGATTAATCAAGTCATTTTTTTAATATTAAAAAAGGCCAAAAGGTTATTTTATTATGATTGTGATGTATTTCTTGAATATTAAATGTCAGATTTAACACTCGAAAGTCGAAGGAAGTCTTGCAAACATCCCCTTTCTTACCCATGATGCTTAGAGGCAGACGACTGGAATAAACAGAACAATTACCCACCAAGAAGCGTAGCACAATAAAACCAGGGTTTTCTTCTTTGACATTAACAGATGTCATGTGACTCATTATCCAGCTTTTCAACTTCAGATAGTTTCCAAATCAATTTCTCTCTCAGCTGCTCCCAGAAAAACATGAAGGTTAAACTGGTTTATCCGAGCAGCTGTTTATCTTTTTTTTTTATTTCCACTTTGAGGGCAAAGTGCAAATGCAGGTTATTCTACATAAACAAATGCACATTGCAGTTTATTGTCAGGATGGAATAAACCGGATTTGGGGGTCCATGGCTTTGCGGCTTTGCATTTCAAGAACGGCGTCTTTAGCGCTCATCGCTCGTTCTGGCATTTGATGAGATTATTTTTTTAAACCCAGACTGATAATTGGTTGCCAGACTTCCATCTTGGCGTGTGAGCTGTATGTGCATTTTAACAAAACAAACAAACACAAACCAGATCTATAGGATGTTTTGGTGACCTGGGTCAGGGTCTGAATCTCTATGAATGGTTCATTACAGTCGATGAGAAACATGTTGACGTCTGACTTGACATCAAATGGGGTCAAAACACGAGCTACTTACCGAAATCCTTCAAACAGGAAAGTACACAATGACTCACAGAGACTCAATGGATGTTCATTAAAACGTGACCCTGACAAACATGGTGCTGTAGAATCATCTCAGTAGAAGCAGCAGTAATATGTTTGCAACACGTCTGTGTCAGATTCCATTCATGCTCCTTACATACTTTGTTTTTAGTTTTTTGAGAAACCCATTACATCAAATCATGGTTGATCTTATACTTCATATACCCATAGTCTGTATATGAAGATGGACGACATGAAAAGGTGTCCCCCTGGTGTCTGCATGGCTGCAGTGCGCAATCATAAACACCCCCCCCTCCAGGTTAGCCACTGGGACATGGACCAAACTCAAATGTCAACGTACACGTCAGTACATTTGTCTAAAAGATGGATTAAAGAAATGAGCATTAGCATGTTCATATCTCGAACCCTTTCTGTGTTGTGATGCTAACTTTAACCCAACCTCAGGTTCTTTACATCCCACCATCAATGTTTCATTCGGTCCAGTTCATGTGACATATTTACCACCGACATAAAACTCCCCAGACTTTACAAGTTGACAAGCAGCGCCTGAACGCACCATTAAACTTGTGACTGACACGGACCCACAATCCTCTGGGGCTCCGAGGTGAGCACAGCGAGCGTGGCCTTGCAGCACATAACGTTTAAAAAAAAAACAAAAAAAAACCTTGTGGTTGCAGGATTTCACAATGAACGATAACGATTAATTTTTGTTTGTGTTTGCCTCTCTTGAATGACAGATTCATTTTTAAGTGAACACGCAGTGAACGGTCAGTCTCGACGTTTTAATTTCAATTCAGCGTTGTTGTTTTTTTTCCGGCCTTTTTGTTGCAACGCAGTCCTTCATTCCCCCGATGGCTGTAATCAGAGCAGCAGGAGGAGCGGGGCCAGCCGGGTGTATTTATACTCGGGTGACGAAAGTGAAGTAGTCAACACTTGTTTTTTCTCCCTCTGCCCCGTTGCTTCATTTGCATTTTAACAGGCACAATAAATCATGTGGCGTGTTTTCAGGGCTCCGGGAGAGGGGGGGTTGGTGTCGAGGGTGTTGTCACCGAGTGCTCACTGAGAGAGAGAACGCACAAATCTACGTGTCAGGATGGACTACACAAACATTTCTCTTTACAGGCCTGTCAGGTATAGTACTGAGCACCACCCCCCCCCCCCCCCCCCCCACCCTCCCTTCCCCCCCACTGGAGCACTGATAACAGGGGCGCATGTGATAAGCCTCAATTTCACTGGGAAACCACACAATCCCAGGGAAAAATCAATAAGTGGTTACTGTCCAGGCGGCACAGACGATCTGCCACAGTCAACGCGGCGGCACGCTGATGAAAGACCTTCATATTGGCAGTTAATTTACATTTCATTAGAACCCTGAGGGATGCGTTCAAACAGCCGCCGGTGACTGAGATGCGTGAGATAAACTAAACGCACGCAGACTTTCAGTTAACCTCTCAAAATCCGCCTGATCCATTGATGGCTCTATTTTTTTTGTTTTACTGGACCCATAATTCTCATTTTATCTTCATTCTCATCACGTAAATCGGGATTTTAAATATGTTTAATATGTCAGGAGCAAACGTGGCGTTCACCCATCTACAGAGGAAGGGGGGGGGGGGGGGGGGGTGAGGACTCTTTTACACTACACTAACTATACAAACTATGCACTGTATACAAACAGTCATTTAATCACTGTGTGTCTTTAAGGTTAAAAATAAAGTAATTTACACTAACTGCACTGATGGAATATATTATATATTCACAGACATTTATTTAATCAGCTAAAAAAAACGATGTTATCGTTTCTGTTTAACTGATTTGAATTAATTCCTTCGCATCCCGTCTGTGAAGCACTTTGAATAACGTTGGATCTGTTTGAAACGTGCCAGATAAATAGAGATTGACAGAAGAATCCAATCTGTGAGTCACTTCTCCGTCTTCTCTCCACGTCACTGTGGTTGGAAAAAGAAATTGTGACTCAAAAATCAACCATCTGTAATGTGCACATGTCAATAATGTACCTGGCAATTCCTATTTTAGTCTATATACTTTTTCTATTTCCACTATTTCTATACTCTGTTCTTTTGTCTTTGTGCATTGCATTAAAGTTTCTTCACTGATCCCCACGTGTGCGTCAGCGCTCGGCCACCGTGTGGCGCTGCTCCACCAATAAAGCCCACAGCCTTCAGCTTGTTTTTTTGGCACGAGGAAGCAGGAGTGATGCTGACAACTGACTCAGTCTCTGACCGATTAAGATCTCTGTCGAGTCTTCATGCAGGAGGAAGCGTGTGTGTGTGTGTGTGTGTGTGTGTGTGTGTGTGTGTGTGTGTGTGTGTGTGTGTGTGTGTGTGTAGTGCTGCAGACACTTAAATGAATATTTCAGTTACTAGAGGCAACAGGCATTAAAAAAACTGATGTGTATACTGGCCTGAAAAATATATATACTGCCAACTCATTTTTTCGCGTGAGGGGTGAAAAGTGGAAGCATTAGGAAAATGTTTTACTTATAGTTTTTAAAATATATTGATATACTGAGTTTAATATGCAGTGAGACGATCGTGAGGCAGAGATGATCATTTGAGCCTTTTCCTGATTGTTTTGATTCATTCAGAATTAGAATCTGAAACGTGATCATTTGAAAAACAAGCACAACGTTAGGTTTTCGACAATAATTAGTGAAGTTGTGGGAAATGACAGAGATAGAGGACACAAGAGAGAGAGAGAGGAGGGACATTTGCAGATTATAGATGCAAAATAACTTAATTTCCTAAATTTCTGCTGATTCGATCGTAACTTCTATCCAAGTGTAAAATAGCCCCCAAAAGACTTAGAGACGCCGCCGTGCATCTCATTTATCGCATCCAGCTGACAGACTAAAACACGTTGCAGCTCCTCTGGTGCTCTGCATGCAGAGGGGGGGCCTGCACCATTCGCCTCGGGGGGGAAGAGGGAATATTCTGTTTATATGCAGCGCAGGTCTGATGCAAACATTTATACGAAGCTCCTGATTAGTAGAAATGAAAAGCACTTAGCTCTGATCAGCGGCGGCATTACTCACTGAGCGCTGATGAGCACCAGGAGGGACCGACGGGTGACAAAGAGCACCTCGGGGGGGTTGTAAACTCGTATTATCTGTGTGACAGAGCCTAGTGGAGATGGAGCGGCGCTGCCAGGGGTAATAAAGCGAAGGAATACGAGTCTGGCTTTTGATCCCGGCCCCGGAAATAAGGAAGGTTAGAAGGTCACGGCTGAGAGATGAGAAACTATCACAAGGAAAAATATATATATATATATATATCTACGGGGTACTTTATCTTTGTCTGTCTCTTCATTCCCGTAAACAGGTTATTCTACCTTCAGGTGTGTGAGGTCGAAGTGAGAGAGCGAGTCGCACGGTGCTCCCACATCCTGGGCCACGTGCAGAAGAGCCTCTCCAGCTTCCTTCACCTCGGCCCCTGCTCTGAAGGGCCCCTCGAAGTTTACACATCAGGCGGAGGGACTTTTGACATTTGGAAGTGAAGTGCACTTTGCATCCCCGCTTCAAACGGGACCTTGTGAGTTTCTGCTCTTCAAGTAGACAACATCGCCGGTAACTGACAGAGTACAACCGAACCACGTTGTATTTCAACACGTCGGGGGAAACTCAAGAGCTGCCCTCGGATGTAAACATCTGCACCGAGCCGCTTGGAGAAACCCGTCGCTGCGATTCTAAATAAAGTCGTATTAAGTGGTTTGAAAACACATGATGTTCGGTGCTTGGCCTTTAAATAAATCGACAGTATCGATCACATGATGTTTTCATTATCACTAAAAAGAGAGAAATCACCATCTCTCTGATTACTGGAAATGTATCGATGCTTTATTGATTCTCTCTTATCGAAGCGATCGCGTCTGTATGAAGGTGACGTGCGGCGAGCGTCCCTCAGGATGCAACCTGCGTCTTCTTCTTCTTCAGTTCGGCTGTCGCCAGGATTCTAACCTTCTAATCGCCGTCTGGGTTTAACAGCCGCGTGTGAGCGGGGGTGTAATGCAACACTGAATGCATTAAGGAAAGACAGAGGCTAAACGTTGCTTGGCCTTCAGAGTCCGTGCAGCGAAACAGCTCAAGCTTCAGGAAGCCATGACGTTCATGAAAAAAAGAAAGACATTTTATTTCAACCCTACAATGGTTACATGGAAATACACTGATATGTACTTACAAAAATGTCTCAGAGAATTAAAATAAATGTCACATAATTGAAAATGAATACTTTTTTTTAGTGTTTTTAAACAGCTGTTGCACGTCAGCGTTGTTTTTTTTGTTTTTTTTTTTAGACATTTCTCTGCTTCCAGGTAAAAAGAGAACAATGAACCGTCAAAATAACAGCTGACTTCTTGCGTTTCTCAGTGTGAAAGGATTATGTACACGGTCACAAAAACATGATTAGTTTCTCTGCACAACCTTCGGAACCTCTCTCTTCTGACAAGGCGGTTACATAACGATGCATTTGAACGTGAGCATAAGGTGCAATATTGACGAGTAATAAAGTCTCCTGAAAAAAACGAGTACTCTGACCATAATCAATACTACATTTCTCTGCAAATGGTTTTCCCTCCGCATCTTTTGTCCAGCAGGATTTCTCAAGCTTGTACCCCCCCCCCCCCCCCCCCTCCCCCCCAAAAACACACAAAAAAACCCATAATAAAACAGAAATCAGGCACGGCATTTGCACTCAACGCTTGAGTTACCACATTCATAATGCTCGACTGGGGGAAAGTTGGAAGCAGCTGCATCATAAGCACATTCATGAACACCGGATCATGCCTCGTGTCGGCTCGCATGCACTGGTCATGCTTGTATGTCGTCCGTGACGTCAGATCAGAATGGCGTGTCGTTTGTTAGGCAATAAATTCCAAAATAAAAGTCTCTTTGCGATTGCCGTTCCTGGTTAGGACACTGTGGACACGTGATTAAACGGTGTCGGCTAATTATTTTTGATTTTTATCTCCCCTCTTGAGATCCCTTTAAGGCATTATGAATGTGCTAACTGTATCTAAAACAAAGCAGCAACACTCTGTTCACACTGTATCTCAGAGGAAGCACCCATGTCCGTCGTGTAACGATGACAAAACCCTCTAAACGTGTCCCTCTCTGGATCTATTCATTGTGTAGACATGGAAAAAAAAAAAAAATTATATGAAAACGAATATTAACAGAGTCTAAACCCCCAGAAGTTGAGAATAATACAAGTACTGAGCACCCTGTAATAACATCATGAAACCAATATCTCTTTTTTCCAAGGACGCTGGAAGGAGGGGTGCTGAGGGGGCTGCGCAGCCCCTACAGGCCAGGGGCTGTAACTACAAGGCAAAACCTTTAACGACACAAATCAATAAGAGATATAATTTTCTGCACAACTATTTTGACGGCAGCATAGAAGTAGGCCTAAAATATTCAATTTAATGTTTTCATCTGTGCCGTGTGGACGTGCTAATCAAGCAGTGGTTGACCCGTTAAGGCTAAAAACGTAAGAGGTTATTGTCTCTGGGAGCTTGACTTCCAGATGTTGCACCAATTGTTTCTGGTACGCCATATTTTATAATATTTGATTTCAGAACATTCTGTGTATTTTCTGTTCGGCCTGATGCCCAAATGTAGAATGTGGGCGCAGATAGCGTTAGCGTGAGCTGAGAGGATCACAGATTTTAGTGGCCGTCTGTTGTCGTGTAAAATCTCCCAAAACTGGTATAAAATGTTGCGGGCCATTCAAATTAACAGTAAAAACCAATGAATGCATTATATAGACTTTCTCTCAGCACCCTCAACTCTGAGTCGCCTCCAGCGTCCCTGTCGTCATCGTTTTTTTTAATCTTGTGTGTGGCTGCACAAGGGTCAAAAAGGCATAGAAAGCAAAGGGGTCCGGGCCCAAAGATTTCACCGGCTCAGACTATCCTCTTTCTCCTTGAACAGAACCAGTTTATGAGAGCCAGTGCACAGTGAGCATGGACAGCAGGAGAGCTGCCAGACTGGACGTCACACACTGGCAACCGAGGGTAGCTGCGGTTATCGATCAACAATACACACATACATACATTTTTTTTGAGTGAGAGGCACAGCAATAAGGTGTGACAAGAAAACCAAAATAATACCAAAGGCACAAAAACAGAGAAAAGGAATTCGTGTGTATGACAATGTCATGGTCCACAGGTGCCCAAGAAGATCACACATGAAGACAGGAAGAGGACGAGGAGGAGAGAGGAAGCAGGAGAAAAGAGGGGAAAGAGGGAGAGAGATAGAAAAATAGGTCAGAAATACAGAAATACAAGTCTGAAAAGGCTATTAGAGACTCAACCGAGGGATACAGAAACAAAGGAAATCCAGGTTAGAGGATCAAAGCAAAAAAGAAAGTCGTAGCATGTTAGTAGCACGGCGAATGACACACGGTGCGTGGCAGGCATGGGTGGAAGGTCACAGAGATGAAGGTGATGGGGGATGACAGGAGAAAGGAGGACGCTTTTTTTCAGACGCACGCCGCGGGCCGGCCGCCGCGGTCGAACGTTTCATGTAAACAAGGGGAGCTCGGGAATCAGTCATGGCGCCGGTCCCCGGCAGAGTTTAGAGATAGATGACAACCTGGATGCGAGAGCACATCCACAACGAGTCAAGCTATCCTCTCTCTGGTTTGTAATGACCAGTGGTGTAATGAAAGGTCAATGCAAGTGCGTGCTTCCTTGCCACCGACGTGTAGACCTGATCCAAAGGCCTCATTAACTCTCCCACCAGCTCATTACTGCGGACACAGTAGGACGTTCAAGATTTTGTTATGTAAGGTTTTTTTTGGAAGCTGGAGCCAAAGTCTGGAATACCGACGAAAATGTATAATTTCAATTTCCAATTAGCAGCTCCCCAATAAGCCTGTGGAGTAATGACGCCGCTGCGGCATCAGATACTGACCTGCTGTGCAAAACGCAGGAGCCTCACAGAGACGTGTTCATACAGAGGAATTAGTTATATAATACTTTCGGGCAACTTTGCAGACACACTCATCAGAGATGTTTCCTCATTACGCTTATCAAAGATTAATCTGAGCGTCATTATGTTTCTATCAAAACACACTCGATGTTCGCAAATCGCCGGAAAATATAAATGACCTTTCCTAAAGAAAAACGAGGGGAAACAAGAAATTAGCGGAAAAGACACACGTTGAGTAAAGATGGAGTCCAGAGAGTGTGGCAGCGGTTTTGCGGTTAATAGAGAGGAAACTGTTATTTCGGGTTTTCTTCATTTGCAGAAGAACAACATTCCCAGTGGAGACACTTCTTCAGCTGCTGTTACACCACTGGTCATGACAGGGAGAACGCAAAAAACCATGCAAAACCACACAGCCAAAACAGAAGCTGGTTATGAGGGGGGTCAAGTCAAATGACATGGATGATCTCATGTTATTCAGAAAAAAAAACTGCAGAGAGTTAATGGCTGTTTTTTTCAGTCGTTTTTTTAATCCAACGTCAACCGTAGCTGGGGAGATTTGGATGGATCAGTTCTCGACACCCGCCACGTTCTGTGTCACGTTCACTTTGAATGATTCTGTTTGCAGGATAATTGTGATGCTGTTTCATTCTCCCCCACAGCTGGGCAGCATTCTTTACTTCATGCAAGTCTGAGGCGTGTAAAATGCTGCACAGCTGAATCTGCAGGGGGAAGAGGGAAATTACACCGAGCCAATTTGAAATAAAGGTTTTGGACACAACAGAGTCAACTGATCTTATTTTCCTGAGTAGCTTAAAGCAACACTATGCAACGTTTTCACCTTAAAATAGGTTTGTTTCCCATTTTTCCTGCACTGTTGCTGAGCTGGTACGATCTGACTGATAGCTGCAGCTTCAACTGTCAGAATCAGGTCCGGCAAGTTGGAGAGTTGAACTGTAGAGCCGTTAAAAAAACCAGCGTTAATCTCCAATATTCAGCAGGAGACTTTTAAAAATATGAGGAATCCTAACGAGAGTTTGGTGGATTTGCTCTCTTCGGGTTCAGGAAGCCGGGGATCGTGGGTAATATCTAGCCGTTCAGTGAGCGGGGCTTTGCAGTCAGAGCACAACTCGTGAGCTGTTGCTCGGTGAACGTTACATAGTGTTGCTCTAACACTGTTTTCAGAGACTCTAAAATGCTTTCAATTCACTTTGATCGATATGTTTCTGTCTCGTTCCGCTGCCTGAGCAAGTATTTGGAAAAATGAAAAAAGGAGGAAAAACAAGCAGACAGATTGAAACTCAACCCTCGAATCAACGCCGCACTCACAACGTGCGTCACTGCGCCAATTCAGCGGATTGGAGCCAGTGTGATTGTTTACAACGGAGCAGCTGTTTTCGGCCGGCGTTACCGAAAACAGCTGTGAAACCTCAAATCAAATGCAGATGTTGGAGCTAAAAATAAACCTCAGCAATTTCCCAGGTGCATCGAAGTGAGGAGAAAACAAACGGCAGCAAACTCGGAAGAAATATCCAGAAATAAAATACTGACTCACTAAAAAAACCCACTAAATGAAAGTATTTATGGGAATCAAAGAAGGACTGACTTGGACGAAGCTCATGTGAACTTCAGCTCTGGTTGAATAATGAGTGATCCAAACCTCCCACTGCTATGTGGCTGTGGCCCAGCAAGCGCAAACAGAAAATAACTGGTTTCTTTATGTGCCATGCACTGGCAGCCGATGCCTTTTTTTAAGGGTCTCCGGTAAACAACAGACAAAATTAATCCAGCTGGAAGTGGCACCATGCAGAGAGAGTATGGGCTGCGTCCCCACCGAACCAGACCCCAGACCCCCCCCCCCCCCCCACACACACAGTGTGCATGGTGTGGTCGGTCAGACCCCTGAACCGTGAGACCCCAATACAACCAGGAGGTGGAAGAGAAAGATAGAGGCAGAGACGATAGAAATAAAAAACAATGAGTGAGACAAACAGGGAGTTAGAAAAATACAATTTGTAAAGTTAACGCTTAATACTAATACTATACTAAATCTTCCTATTTACTATAAATTAAGTTTGAATTTTGAAAACCTTAAACGATAAAATCCTAATTAAACTATCTGTTCCCTTCAATTTTCAGGAAAATGTTTAGTGACGTTATAAATCAAGTGAGAGACGGTCTGTGGAGTCGCCCTCTAATGGTCATTTGTGAGAATACAGCTTTCAGGCATTGGCTTCACTTTCCAGACCTGAGAAGCTGAAGATGTCTTTTCTATATTTTCTCTTATTGTCAACAGGAAGTCAGATTGTGTTTGTCTGGTTCTTCTGTGGCGCTTATCCCCAAACTGTTGAGGTTGTAAATGTTTAGCAACAATAAAAAAAACAAAAAAACACATGTACTTTCCTTTTTTAAAAAGGCGACAACTAATCTGTGGGAAACAGCTGGGTGCTGCAGTGCTTAGCATGAATTATTCAAACCGGAGTAAAGAGAGATGTTTTTTTTTGTTGAGGACTATTTTCAGCCGCAGATTAGTTTTGGGATTTAGGGCTATTATCATGGTATTGTGAGAATTACCAGCTTCATTTATTTTGTATTGTAACTTGTAGTTTATTCTCGGGCTTCCGTGCCCTGGAAACACACATGTGATGTACTTGTTGAGCAAATGAGCCTTTCTGAAATGTCTCATTTATAAAACTTTGTCCGACACAAGCAGACATGAAGTCTGTGCTTTCTCAGGCATATGCAACTGTTCATGGTCTTTAAATGAACTGTTATGGGTCAGTGCTTTGCTTTAAAGACGCAAGATAAAGTAAACAACATGTTATTCCACTTGTATTGAATAATAATTCATCCTTATTCGCTGTGTCTGACATTCAGGAGACTTATTTTATGTATTTAAGTCATTTTACAGATTCTTTTATGTTCGCTTGATTTGAAAGGAAACACGGTTGGAAGCGATTGAGATCTGGTTTGTGCAGAAAGGAAACTGAAGGTGAGGATGGATGAGAGGGGAACGCTTTATATATTAAAGCACACTTGCTCATTATTACACTTCCTGCCAGGTTAGAATAAAAGAAGCCCCGGTGGTTCTGTTTTGATTTCGTTTCATTACCAGTACTTTATTCTAAACTAAAAGAAAATTAAACCTCTCGAGTGCTCCGTTATTAAAGGAGACACTTGTGCCGACTTTGTTCTTCTACCACTGAGTGGGAATAGAGGATCTCAATGGAGCTCCGCGTTTTGTCCAAGATGTAACTCTTCACTGAAGAAGACGAGGTGTTGATTGTTGTAGGCGTTGAAGTGTGGAGACGAGGCTACAAGAGAATAAGGAACCTGTTTGGCTAGTGGTGAATTAGTTATGAGCAAGACCTCACTTTAGAATATATTCTGAGTTATAAAGATAAAGTTATTTGGACCTTATTGAAAGTTGCTGTTTTGCGTAAGAATATATTTATTAAGTGTATTCAGGGATTCTACATTTACCATAATTATTGGTCAATATATGTATAGGTATAAATATATATGAAAATATGTATTTCATGTACAAAGGTTTCCAAACTGACTATCAATTACAAGTTATTAGGAGGTTATTCTCTGATTTAATGTCCTAGTGGTTGCAGAATATAGTTGTGCAGAATACAACATTAATAACCAACTAGTTCATGGTGAAAAAAACGAAAATAGAAAGTGTTACAGAGGAAAGACAGGATGAGACAGAGAGAAAAACCTGTTTCCTAATGGAAGATCAAAAAGAGATGATTCCACCTCTTCCACGGGTCTGGAATAGTGCGACGGGGAGGCAGCCCAAGTTAAAACGTGCACCTCACACACACAGCAACAGAACAAAGACGGACCGTGACCAAAGTAGTGTTTGGTTTCAACTGGACCGAATGCTCCGGGTCTGACTGGTTTCTGCTCTGACTGAACCTGGAGCAGTGGAAACCTGCTTGAAGACGCTGAGTGACGAGCAGAACGAGTTTTATCTAAAAACACTTTACAGCTGTTGTTGAGCTAGTGCACACTGGTATCTCGGAATCCCAATGAGTCTGCACTGCTCCTGTGTAGCATCTATCATTCCAGGGCTTTTTAATAGTCCTGGGGAGGTGCAGCATGTCTTTCCACTTAGTTACCCACTGCACTGTTATGTCCAGTAAAAGCAAAGCACCTGTCCCACACACCAGAGGCAGACGACTCAAGTCAGACCCGGGAGCCAGTAATCTGTGAATTAGCCTCTCTGGTCACGGTGGGAGTCTTTGTTCACTGTGGCTGATGTGTGCGGATGCTCAGGGTGGGGTTATGGGAGTTTGTACCTGGGACGGTGGTGGGCTCCGTGGTTGTTCTGAAGGCGAGGGTGGCCGGCTCGGACTTGCCCTGCTGGTTTTCCGCCACCACGTGCACCTCGTACTCCGTGTTCCAGTCCAGGCCGCTCAGCACCACGTACTCGCTGCCGTTGGGGAGGCGGATCTCCGGTTTCCAGTCAGATGCGTGTTTCTGAGGGAAGGGACGCACGGGGGGGGGCAAACATTAAATCTTGGTCACAAAGTGAGATTGGGGTCATTCAAGCAGAAGCAGAGTAATATTTCAAGCTGTTTTCCCCAAGATAAAAGAAGGGAGGTGATAACCGAACATACTACATGGTTTACAGAGACTTTGTAGCATCCGTCTATGACAAGGAAAAACGATGTAATGTTTATAGAAGACGCCAGTTTTCTAGTAACTAATATAAATTTGAATAACTTTGACTGGTCGTGCAATAATCTACGATATCGTATTAGGGTTAGATATGGTTCATTTAGCTAAAATCTAAATCGGTGAAACTTTTTTGGGGTAAACACAACTTCACTGTTTCATATGAAGGAAATAAAGTTTCTCAATTATTTAAGGGAATGTCATTTCAATATCGATGTCATTTCATTCTTTGCATTTTCTGCAACCCCCCCAACAACTCCAGAGCTGAAATCCACACGACGTGCAGAGTATTTCTCGAAACACAACATGACAACAATGTGCGAAACAATCCTAAAAAAACAAGTCGTTAAAAGCTGCACATTGTTTTCATGCTGAGGTTCACTGGGGGCCAAAGCTTCCCCCCCCCCAACAGAACCAAGGTTTGTGTGTCTTTGTGTGTAATCGGACACAGTTTGTCTGTATCCACTGGTGAGGAGCCAGTGTGTAATCACGACTCGCCGGTTGGTGCGTGGACACTAATCCTCTCTGTTGACAACGTCCCCGATGAAAACTATTCCTTCCAAATTGGTAGGAGAGGGAAAAAAGAAGCAACGGTTGTGGTGAAGTAAAAACTTTACTGTTGTTCAGAAGTCAGAGTCAGTCGGGGATTCGAAGGGGCAGATTGTAAAGGGAACTGAAATCCATGAAAGGTGCCTTGATGTGCTCTGGAGTTGTTGACAGCTGCATTTTATGCTTTTATAAAAATGGTAAGAACAAAAAAAACATTGCAAAGTGGAACCAGGTTACCTCCTTGCCGGGGATACTCACAGCCTTGTATCTGACCAGGTAGTGTTTGATGGGTAAACCGCCGTCGTCCTGTTTGATCCAGTTGACCTTAAGGGAATTGCCCCTGTTCTGGACCTTGAGCTCTAGTATGGGAGCACTGGGTTCCCCTACACAGAACAAAACCAAGAAGTCAAGAGTGAGTAGACATTAAAGCAGATGTTGCAACGCCATGTGTTTGCAGTCTAACCCTAACCTGTCCAACCTTCCTCCTGTGTCGTCAGGATCCACTAAAACCCTTTTTCAGTCTGTAACAAGCAGAGCAGGCGGAGGACAGTGCAGATGTGGAGGTGGCCTCACTCACCGTGTGATGAAACAGTTTTTTGCGGCTCCATGTGGTTCTGCCGAAGCCATTAAAGGATAAGAACAACAAGCGTCTCGAATCCCAAGCCGACCGCTCTCTCCAGCGCAGCGTGTGCGACCACATGTTGACTGATCGCACACTCCACGATAATATATAATAATAACACTATATCCGTTCATGTTCTCGCCGGGTAACAGCACGTTTATGGGATAAATATGTCCACGTTTAGCTTTTCAAGTGATATTCCACCCACATCTGTCTTTGGATCATCAATCTCTCGCCACCTGCAGGGTCGAGCGGTGGCTGTAACAGGTTTAGAGTTTCAAGGACTCAGATGTGAGTCGTGCGTTCGGCTACAAATATGAATGTTTGCAATAGAGAGGAGAAATCTGATCTTATACCTGTTGTGAAAACTACTTAAATCCATTTAAACCGGCTCCCGAGCATCAGTCTTCTCTTCTAACGTCTAAATGTGATCTGTGTCATGTTCCCCGACGACGACCTTTGGTGGTCGTGTGAATTATGACCGTTTTATCTGCAGAGGAAAGTTGGAAATGCTGCGAAAGAAACCAGGTCAGGGTTGATGAATGGGTCTGAACGTGTTTGACTTTGACATTGGAGATGGATGTTTGTTTCCTGTTTTCCTACCAGCAGCGGTTCCCTTTGACCAGAGTTGTGTTTGTGCTCCAATTTGACTTTGACAGATCAAGGAACTGTCAAATTAGAGGAGACATGTGAGGCTGTTTCCTTTTTCTCCTGGGTCCAAAAGTTTTTAGGTAAAGTTCTGCAAAGTAAAGGGAGCTCGTCTCCTCCACAGAAAAAACTCCTGAAAGACCTCGTCTACGCAAAAAACATGTCTCCTTTATTATTCTTCTGTTATGGGGTTTTATCAGATTAGCTGATGAGCGATCAACTCATCAACGAGCTCCTCAAGCGTGCGAGGGTATTTGAAAACCAAAGACAGATTTTGGGTGGACCCCTCCTGTAAGGGCAGCTCGGAGGAGGAGGGGGGGGGGGGAGCGGTGCGGCTCACCGGCTGAGGTGGTGTTCTCTCCTTGAGGCCCCTCATTATCTGCTCTGTCCTCCTGAGTAATGGCGGCTGGGTCGCTGGATAATGAGCTTGTAGGCCTTGATTGGACGTGTTACTCTATTACTTTTAATAACATTTACACAGTCTGGTGGGAGGGAGACTCTGGGCGTCTTTTTGTTTGTGTAGAGATGTTTGGACTTTACAGGCGCTGAACCGACAGGAAGGGAGGACGTACAGGCCACAGTCATCAATTATGCACATACACAGTTAGCCTTGGTGCTTGGTTATTAAACGGATTATCTCCTGAATTTGCAAACAATCTAAACAGCCCCACAAGCAGAAGAACAGAAAAAAGCCTGTACACTTTATTCTGTGTGTTATTTAACTACCTCCGCCAAATAAGGTCAGTTTGTTTGTTGGTTGGTTTGCATGGTAACGCAAAAACTACTTCACGGATTCCCACGTAACTTGGTGGAAGGATGTGGTGCGAGTCCGGGAAGAAGACATTTTATTTCCCCCTGATGATCCAGGAATTTTCTTTAACATTTCCCTTGATTTCTCAGAGAATAATTCATGGATCTTGATGAAGGATATCAGGCGTGTTTAGGGGACTGATATTTACGAGTGTGTTTGGTGCAAATCCAAATAAAAATCGAGATACAGAGAATTTTAAACGTGGTTTCACAAGGGGGCTGCTGAATGGGCCTTGGCGGAGGTTTTTGCACAAGTAAAGACAAGAGTGTCACACGGTTGTTTACTTCAGAACCAATATTTAACATTTCAAACATCAGTGTCAGTGCTTTACGATGAATTAAATGAATATGGATGAAGGCACTTTGTTTCCGTCGGAGCACACTGTCTGAAACCTGCACCACTAGACTGGTGAGGGGGGGGAAGGGGAAGGGGAAGGGGGGGGGGGAGCATGACAGATGCTGGAAGTGAATAAAACAGTTAGTAGGAGCAGCAGTAACACGGTGGCACGTTTAGCTTTGTTATCCACACAGAGTCATTCTGGGTTAGGTGAGTTTTTTCTCTGAGGGTAGAGCAGAGACAGGGAAGGTTAGAGTGAGACGCTCCAACATGCAGGCTGCAGAGGGGGGGGGGGGGGGACGACACACGTGTGGAGCGACGTCCCGTGACCTCACACGCGTGAAGGAGGCGTGGTTCCACATGAGGCGTGGTTCCACATGAGGCCCAATCTAATAAACCCCTCATCTTCCAGCTCACATTGAGAGACAAGTGGTTAGAATTAGGTCATTCGTGTCCGGTTAGACTACCATGCAGTATTATTTCTACCAGTATTAATCATTGTGAGGAAAGAATATGAATAATGTCAGAGTCAAATCTCTATTATTATGCAATGCATCACACAGTTCAGCTTTAGATCCTTAAATCATGACAGATGCAGTTGTCATTGATTCAAACGTGACCTGGAAACTAGGGTGACAAAGGCTTTGTATGAAAGAGACTTAGGACAAAATAAAAAATGAAATAAATGCAAATAAAAAAAGTAAAAGTAATAATAATTTTAATAATAATTTATAGAAAAATTCACATCTCAAAATGTGAGTCCGACCAATTCCGGGTTCACCACAGAATTCAAGGCAGTTTCTCAGATTTCCGATAATTTCATCATCCGATCCTATCCCATATTCTATAAAATATTGAATACTATAAGTACTGTTGCATTTAGTGGATTAAAAGCCTCTAATACAGTTCTTTATATCTGCAGTATTTGTGAGAACAGGAGAACCGAGTCAAGGTGACAGCAGAGACAGACACATGCAAACAGGACCAACGTTTCCATCGAGGAACGGCAGAACAACGAGAAGAAGGATGCAACGTGGAACAGGAAGTCAACTTGCATGCTGCAGTGATGTCATGCTGTGAGTCCGATCAGTAGAAACCACCGTGAGCTCCGGCACAATAACAACGAGGAGCTCGTGGTTTGCTGCGATTACTCGTGCAGTTTGCAGTTTGCAGTTTGCAGTTTGCAGTCAGTGGCGCTTTGTGAAACTGCTCCTGTGATGTGCGAGTGCGATTCATAAACAAAAGGATAAATCACAAAAAAAAGTGCGGTTTTCACGTAGCTTCAGATCAGCTGGTTGGACAAAGTCAAATCTGTAAAAACTATATTTAATCATTCTAACGATAACTGGAGGAGGATTTTGGCCCAATTTAGAGGAAACGGAAAGAAAAAGGCACATCAGGGAATAACACATAAAAACGACGGGGTGATTAAAATGGAGCTAAATTGAAATCATGTCCAATCAATTGAAATTAGCACAGATGGACTCGAATCGGGCGAATTAACACTTATGTCAATCGGATTTTTCGCAAAAATTGTGCTTTTGCTTATTGTCATATAGATGAAAAAAAGAAGAAGGGGGTTTGTGTATTTTCTGAATGCACGGTAATATCTTTAAGAGATGGAATGAAATGCGTGAGGCCAATTAGAATGAAACGTCTGCATGATTCAGCAAGTAATCTTGTTGAGCCTCACAGTAAAATAAGTTTAGTGTGTCCAATTATAACGACATGAGCAATTAAAAATAAGATCATATTTGACTGTAGTGTTCGCGATGTCGAGTTTTTCTTATATCATTGCTTGCAAGTTTAAATCTGTCACAAGGCACCAGGAAGGAAAGAGTCTTGCATTGCTACTGTAATGGTCTATAATGGTCTATCATGGTCTATCATGGTCTATCATGGTCTATCATGGTCTATAATGGTCTATCATGGGAAATGGGCCAAGGCATCATTGGTGAGATGAAGGAGAAAGTCTCCAGACGACTGGAGGAGCTGGAACATGTTCACTAAATGTTTGAGGTGGATGACAAATGGCCAAATGAAAAAAAAAAAAGTGAAAGTGTTTTAACGTCTCGTCTAAAAAGATCTAATTTAGTTAAAAACGTTCTTCTACGTGATCGCTGCTGATCTAAAAAACTAAACAAACGAAAAAAACAAGTTACCTTCTGTTGGTCGGCGAAGACGACATCGTCAGCACCATGCAAGAGCCACATGACAAAGTCACATGATGCGCACGCACGTGATTGGTTCAAAGGAAAATATAGGAGAAGAGGGGTGGGGGGGTATGGGAAGAAGTGGGGCAGGGGGGGGGGGGGGGGGGGGGGTTGGGAAGGTGAATGATGGGAAAATACAAACATTTGAATGAGAAAACATGTCAAACACAATGAACAAAAACAAATGTTAAAAGACAAAATGACACAAAAAGGAACATAAACAACAAAAAGAAATACACCAATTGATTTTAAAACAGATTTCTATAAATACACACATAAGAAATTATGAAGCGGTTGCAGACTTAGTTTTGGTTGTGTTGTCGTAGGTTATTGATTTTTATGACACAACCAAAAACTGTGCAGCCAGAGTTACCTCATCCCTTCCACATAACCAACAGCTGTGTTTATCAATATTTCACACATATAGGAACTTAAAGGCCTGATTTGAATTTAAAAACAAAAGTCAAAAACAATGGGATTGCAAACAGGAAATTAGGGTCAGAGGAAGAGCGGAGGCAACTTCTGCAGCTGTAGAAGCAACAACAACAACAACAACAACAACACGGACACATGAGACATCAGGAGAAACAGGGTCTGCATCAGGTGACGCACTAAAAGACTTCTGAGTGATGCATTTTGCAGAAAAACACACAGAGCATTTGCCGGAGCACACACAGGAACGATGGGCAACAGCATCCTCGGAGAGGCGGGTTCGAAGGCGGCCGAGGTTTTTTTTTGTTTCTGACAAATGCTATCAAACGTGTGTGGACAGGGTTCGGATGCAGTTAGGACCACTGCGAGGAACACGGCTCCCGTACAGCGCACCAGTTAAAAGCAGCAGCGATACACATGTGGCAGTTTGTCCGGTGACCACAAAACACAAAGCAGGTTCTTTCCTGCACGTTGTTATCGGAGTTTTGTGCGAATTACAACCTGGCTGAGGTGCCATCAATAACCATATCACTGGCTGTTTGCACCAGACGATCATAAAACGGGGGTTTGTACTGTAAGTGTTGCTGATCGTTTACCCTTCGGTGACCTGGACGGCTTCTCTAATGAGGTAAAGCACGTGGGGCTCTGTCTATTTCCCGGTTGTCTCAGCCCGAGGCTCTCGAGGAGATTCAGCGTTCAGTTTTCATTAAAAACCAGCACAAGCAGACTGTGTAGGTGGTCGGGCGATGGAGGGAGGAGACCTTATTCCGAGGGGGTTACCCCGGCTCCTTTGAACAGCGATGCTTTTAAGGCAGCTGTCAAAAAGGCTTAGGAGTGAAGCTCTAAGTTTAGATCAATAGAGTTAAGGGCTGATTTTCTAACCAATCAATGTTTATGATTCTAGGCGCTACTGCCCAGTATAAAAGCCAATATACTCACTGCAAGTTTTTACCGGGAGGTGTAATTTTCACACTGAAAAAATACATTTGATATTTATTTTAGGGGCCTAAAATCATGCACAGGATAGAAGAAGCATTTAGTGAAGCTTTAAAGACGACACATCAATGTTTCATTTACATTTAGTTCTTTCTCATCGATCTCAGGTTGGAGTTCCCAGTTGGACACTTGGTAAACTTGGAAAATGCAAATTTCTGTGAAATTATATGAATTGATTGTCGTCAAAATACATATTTGCAGGGACGTCTTCTCTGAACATAGCATTTAAACGTACACTATGCAACTTCTCTGGGTTGGAACATTTTGTAAATAACACGGGGTTCTCGTCGTTTTTAGACAAATTCATCATAATGAATAAAATAAAATTAATAGATATCATAACCTGTCCAACAAAGTATGATTTGGGTGTAAATGATGTGTGAGTAGAAGATAGGGCTGCACGATTATTGCCATAATGTTCATCCTGGTTATTTAAACCATGTGGAGATTATGATTATTTATTTACTCACATTTGAATAACAGATCCTGCACTTTGACGTCATGCTACATTTCTGCTAATGCACCAACCTGCGCGTGGGCCTCGGAGTTAGCATGCATCCAAATTCATTACACCACAATCAGAGGAGTCTACACCGTGATTTGGATTTTCACGAACAAGCACGTCGGGTTAATCAAATCTCACCCACACAACTACAACTACGATCAGACGGTTAGGAGGGCGAACGTCGTCCCCTCGGGCAAATGTTAGTGAAATCAAAAATCTATCGGTGTTAGCGGATCTACCAAGCTGCCGACTCGTCGAGCTCTACAGAGGAGGTGGGATTCCCCCCCTGTGAGCCGCAGCTGTGACAAGTGAACATCTACATGTGAGGCCAAGCAGGTGAGAGAGGTAGAGGTGAGGAGAGAGAGAGAGAGAGACACACTGCACACTGCTGGACTGGCAAAATACTCACTACTGGCCAGAGTGGTGGCAGCGGTAGTGGGAGGAATCGCTGATGAAACTGAAAGATGAAAACACGGGTGAGAGGAGCTGGAGATTCTCCTCGACATGAGCAGCTCTGTGCCCGGTGACTGTTAAAGGGGAATGTCCCCGTGACAGTAGATGCATTGATTCTATTATCGTGCTAAGCTTCTTTAATATGCTGTGTTTATTATGAGCTACAGGGAATCCAGTGCTCGCCGAGACGAGGGACGACCACAGATGATCGGATGTAGATTAATGTCAGAGGAATTATACATTAGACATAAGGAAAATCTTGCCTGCAGAGTAAATGTCAAACTTTAAAACCTATTAAGGATTAAAGACAATTTCTTTTACAAATTCTGGGAATAGCTTTGTTTCAGATACTGCTTCCCATTATTAAACCCACTTAGCTCCAGTGGGTTTTCTCTGTTCATGCACTTTCATCCCACAATAAAAAAAAAGATAGATGTAGAGAGCTCCACTGCATCCGCCCTTGACCAAGGCCCCGGCCTCTGATCTGGCGTCGCCGCTCTGTGACTTCCCACTTAATGGAGTGCACTGGCTGGCGTGTGGCTGCGCTCAGAGCTCTGCACCTCGCCATACACTTGTCAGCGTGAAGGCCGTTATGCAGCCAACACAACACGGATTGAGACGCAGCAAATGGTCCAGAGTTTCTGAGGCTTTATTCACAGGATCCTGAGCTGTTTTCTTATTCGATCAGCTGTGATTTAACAGTGTTATGCTTATGGTTAGATTTTTAGACATTAGACATTTTCACTAATTCAAGGGCTGCATTCTTCGGAGGCCGCATGTGTACGTCACGGCGGTGCGACTCCGAAGCCTCCTTCGAACGTGGCTAACGAACACGCACGCTCATTACAGACCGACAGAGCATCGGACCGGGGGATCCTTCTCGGCTCGACCTGTTTTCCAGATTCATTGTGCGCCACTGACGAAGCTAACAAGTCATTGCGATGCTACAGTAGCTAAACTGATGCAAATAGGGAAATCCTCTGCAGACCAGTCTACCTCACTCGGTCTAGATGAAGGCCTGGCCCTCGTGAACCAAGTACCCTGATGGATGCGACTCCTGGAAGTGCGACACAACTATGTGACCTGCTGTGCTCTGTCCATATTTATGATTCCTAAACAAAGAAGAATCAGGGCCCTGGGGGTTTTAGGAGCAACATAGAGTTCACTAACTTTTCTCGAGCTGCAGTTCCTCGCCACCTGCGACCCGACAGAAACTGGGAAGGTATCACTTTTTCTCTCGTGACCTCTGAGACACAACTGTCCTCAAGTCTAATTAAGTCTAATCTGGAAATAAAGGCAGTCCAGGAGCTCATATCGTAGCAATAGAAAGCCTGAATATTTAAACCTTAAGCTTCCATACTTATTTATATCCGATGCTTTTAACATTACTGCCCAGAAAAGTATTCCTAATTCCCATGAATTTGGTTCGTTAATATGACTGTATTCTTCCCCGGTTATCTTTTAATACAGTCCCTTCTTTGAAGACGTTCTATAACACTCTGAGGCTGAGCAGCTGCAGAGCACGAGTCCAATATATTTCATAAGAGAGGGGGAGGGACACCGAAATAAAAACGTTACCGGCGAGAGCAGCACCGAGGACGACGGCACACAACTCTCCTGCTAGAGGCTGCATGTCACATCAATCTACCACAGTACCAAACAAACCTGAAAGCACATTAACGCAAAGGAATGCACCGCCATCTGGAAAATTAGTACAACAGGTCATGAATGAGAACTGGTGTTTATGCAAGAGAGGAGAAGGAAAAAAACCATATCTGTGGAGCAGTGGGCGAAGGATTCCTGTGGAACCTTTTTTTCCCCCGTGGAGGACGTGACAAGAGATTTACATTATTATTAAAGCATGTTTCCTTCAATCGCTTAAAAAGGGAAGTTTTAAATGTGTTTAACGGTCAAATAAAAGCAGATTCATTTCATGGAGATGGAACCGAGTGCAGCAAAGGGAAATAAGGGGGGGGGGGGGGGGGGGGGGGGGGGGTAAAAGGAAACTTACTTGTGAAAGAATAGCCTGACAGGTCCAATGGAATAGAGAACAGATGGAAAAACCATGATGACAAAACAATGACACACAGAAAGAGAAAAACAGTGAAATGAGGAATGTGAACAGTGAGCGAGGGCAGCTTCTGTCCTGCCACATCGTTTACACTCTCTGCTCTCGTGTCTTGTTTGACTTCTTTATCTGCCCTCGCTCCTCTCGGCTCCGCGGCGAACTTTCCACTTTGATAATCCCCCCCGGAACATTTGAAACTATTCAAATAAGAAAATGTGACTTTTAAATGGCTCCACACTCGGATAAGACGTCGTTCAGGCTGGATTCTGTGTTTTCTTTTTTTGCCCGGCTGCCAATCTCACCCCCCCCCCCCCCCCCCCCCCCCGTGCTACTCTAATGTAATACAGCACATTAAATGATAATCTAAGCTTCATTCCATTTCTGTAAATGATACTTTAAGTAAAGTTTCGAGCTTAACCTCACATAAGTTAAACTACTCCAAAGTGAATAAACACACACGTTTCCTGTGAAGCCGGAGAGTGACCTACTCCACGTTCGGCTTCAGGGATTCAGACAAACTGAGCAGGATGCTGAGAGGAGCTGATTCTACAGAAGCCGGGGGGGGGGGGGAGGATGAAGCACAGATGGAAGCACAACACAGAAGGCGACTACAAACTAAAAGGAAGGTTTATTAACGATGCTGAATAAAAATAGGCCTGTTGTCTTTTCTACGAGTATTCTGGGTGAACTGGAACTGCGATGGTTCGAAGGATAATCCTGGTTTTATCGCGACGAGAGTCACATCTTCTTTGTTTCGCCCCTTTTTCCGATCCCTATCCCTAAAGTTCACGTAGAGGCAATGCTAAAAGAAGATGCTAAAAGAGTCAGAGACCAAAGTAAAACAGTAGAATAATTAGACTTGTAAACATCTGTTTCAATTACAAACACTTCAGCCGTGCTCACCCACAAATAGAGAGGTTTAATTAATCCAGCTAAAGTAATAGCTCCTTTAAAACCTGTCTTATAATCTTATGAGAAATTAGAAATTGGCTTTGAAACAATTGCAGCACGACTCTAAAAGGAAGAAGCAGAATTATCCTTTAATCCGAGCTCCTCATCAATATTGAGACGAGCACTGACATTTAAAAATATATCTAATGTCAGTAACGTCTTCTTATTTTTACAAGTGCGACTAACATTAGGTCTTTTTCCCGACCGTCTAAAGCGAGTAGGACTCTCTCCCTGTCCCATTTATTCACAGCTCGCTCCCTGCCTCCTCTAATCAGCTGACAGTCGGGTGTTTACAGTAATCCAATCAGACTCAGCCGTTATCTCAATTAGCCAATCATGCCGCTGCTGTCAGACTTTAAATCTGCTCTCCTATCTCGCTGTCAGGTGTCATTTCAGTGATGTGCGGCGACCCTCCTCCTCCGCAATGACTTCCAGTCTCCATGTATATATATACATACCACACTATGCTATTCCAACCCTATCATGAAACATTGTGCTATGAAACAGCTGCAACCATCCTGTCTTTATACATGAGATGCTCACTGGCACGTTAACCCTAAACCCCTTTATAGACTCTATTTGCAAGTTAAGAGGTGAAAAGTCTATTAGCTTATCAGTCGTTACATTAAACACATACTGGACGAGTGTAAACCAGATCCAAGAGATCTCTGTTTTACAGTGTGGAGCCGCACTCAGTTTCTGGACCTCTACAGGACCGTGTTTATTTTCTACGTGCGCGGCTGCACATCTTTGCTGTCAGCTTACAGATTCTGCAGTTTGACTAACGCAGCTGCGATTGTCCAAGAAGAGAACAGAAATGGTGAGAACGCAGAAGATGACAGGAAAATCCAGATATCTGGTGCAGGCGCCGCGGTGGATGAGCAAATGCAACCCGGTCAGAATCTCCCCTGATACACCCGAGAAGCAGGTGTTCTCCTTGTATCTCTCCGGCTCTGGCTGAGATTTTTCCTTCAAACGCAATTGAAATATCCAACATTTCATCTCTGACATGTTATCACTGTCCCTGAACTATAAATACAGAACCGCCACTTCACACTGAAGGATAAATCAGCCTCAGAGACGTGACTCGGCGGCTGGGAAGCTGCAGCTCTGCAACAAACCGGAGAGGGAGGCGAGGTTTGACTCGCACGTTGCACGCGATCGGCCCGAGGACGGAAGCAGAGGTCACACGTTTGCAAAGTTAACACCATTAACGAAGATGATTAGAGGTGGCAATGGCTTCATGAATTATCGCTCCTTCTAGCCCTGGATGGGGAAAGGCCTGCGCTGGGGGGGGGGGGGGGGGCTTGGCGTGAGACTAGAGGAGCGAAGGGGGGTGAAAGCATCTGGGCTCAGCTAGACACGGGCAGGCGGTGGAGGGGAGGACTTGCTTCAAAGTGTTGGGAGGGGGGGTCAGAGGAGCGCTGACTTCAGAACAGGGACACGGGGCGGAGAGGGGCGGTACTTACGGACTGGCTCCGTCTTGAAGGTCTTGGCCTCGCTGCTCTCGCCTTCGCCCTTGCCGTTGATGGCCGACATCTTGAGCTCGTAGGTGGTCTCTGGCTTCAGGCCAACGATGGTGATCCTGCTCGTGTCTGTCGGGGGGGGGAGAGAGGATGGTGTTAGTCCATGCAGGTGACCAGGGAAACAACTTCAGTGTCACCACGTACACACACTAAACTTCTTTAACCCCCGAAAAACATAAATATAGGTTAAAAATAAGAATTTAAACAAATGACCAATGAGGTTTTTAACCATTTCCACCAAAATAGACTCAGAATTCGATTTCTGATCACACATGTTTGTTTTTCACCTTCTTGATTCTGTGTGATACAACATCTTTATTTTTATAATGATATCACGTGAAATCCAGGAAGACTTGCAGCCTGTGGACGTTAATGAGGATCCAACAACCGGATAAGGAACCGAACCCACAGAATTCACTGGGCTCATTCAGTATTGATGATGAAGATGTTGCAGAGATGGGAGTTTAGATGAAAATGTAAACAACTTACACACTGAAACGAATTCACTGCAAACAAATGCACGAGCTTTGAGGTATGAAAACGTCTTTTGGTTAATGAAATGTGTGTTATTGCATTAATCGCCGTCATTTGCACTGATATCTGTGAGCGATGCAACCTGGTGCAGCTTGATTGAAGTTAAGGGGACGATTGGGACTCAGCCGGCCACTTGACTTCATGTTCCCGTCGGTTTCTACACTCCCAGGACTGACAGAAACATCTGCCTGAGACATATTTATTCATCCTGTACACGCGGCAGTCGGCAGGTCACCGCAGGTAAACCGCAATATTCTCCTGATGGGATTATTCCCGGGGACTCGGTGACCAACGGGAGCAAAGCTGCACACAAACAGCCTCAGAATGTTACAAATGGAGCGGGGAAGTTTAATGGCAGCCAGCGAGGCCCAGAGGCAGAGCGGAGCGACATCGTGAAAAATCAAACGCCAATAAAAAGGGGAAAAAGGTCTAATTACAGTGGGACTCTGTGGTTTAATCGTTACTGGTTTTTACTGTAGGACAATAACGTTAAAGATCAATTATAACACAGAGGGCGTTCGGTGCGTCAGACGCAAGCCGGCTCCCTTCAGATGTCCTTTCAAGGGGTCGAATCAATTTCCATAGTAACAAGTAGGAATTCTGACAACCTTCAAAATATAATAAATATAATCTAAATAATTCCGTAATGTGTGAATTTAGGGGGGAAAAGAATAAAAATGTCCTGATTAAAATGTACTCGGTTACATTTCATTAGACAGACGGAGTAATTTGCATATTAGTCGAAGCCACTGAGATTTCAATTAGGATACAAACACACATATTATACATAAATGTGCTTCCTGAGTTCTGTGGGTAGGGGTGGGGGGGGGGGGAAAGGAGCCACTCAGCTGATATCACACTGAGCGATACACAGAATGGTAATTTCATGGATGAAAACTAAATTCAGACCCAAAGGAGCTGAGGAGCGTTTCCCTGATTATTGTGACACAGGGAGAGGACAATTTCTGAATGCGTTTTTTTTTTTTTTACGTTAACGTCTCAATGAGAAGGACGTCGGGAACGAAGCGTGCACGAGCGACTGCTCCGCGGGAAACTGGGTGCACGTGTATTCACAACTGGCTGAAACCAGTCGGAGTGATTCACCAGTGATTAACACAGCCTGGTTCCCTCGGCTTCCATCTGCACTGGACCGACTGAATCGGACCGATGTTCAGTACGTGTTAATCACGGTACCGCTGCAGCACACGATTACCGCAGCAACCTCGAGTGTGTACTTCACAAATTAACGGAGGCAAATTGGGTCGGTGGTGCTCACGTCATTGAAGAAGGAAACCAACCGTTGTGCTCGTGTGGATTTCGATCAATTAACAATCAAAGGAGCCGACTGCAAATACCGTGCGTCGTTAACAAGCCTTGTTAGTTCTGATCTCCTTAAGGAGTTTGAGATAAGGACAGAGCGTTAGACCAGAGTCATTAATTAATGTTTTACAAATCACAATTGACTTTGTTCATCACCACTTCTGCTGTAGTAATTAAAATGAGACTTGTCTATTTGTCTATCTTTTGTTTTTATGAGCACAGAGGGTAAAGCCGATGTTCAGGGGGTAGAGCGAGTCGTCCATGAACTAATAAGTCGCTGGTTCGATCCTCAAACCTCAAACTTGTATTCTGAAGTACCGAGGGTGAATGAATGGGGGGGGTAATAGAAAGAAGCGCTGTATCGATGTCTGTGTTGGAAAGGTCCTGTGTAAATACAGTAAAATATACAGTGGAGTGAAGTTATGGGCCCATAGGGATGACTGTGGTTTCACTTTCTGGCAGAACTATGTTTAAACATGTGATGGCAGCTCTGACAACTGAAATAAACATTTTCTATTTTAACATTTCAGTCGTTTTACTGTTTTTTTGTATCACAACACGTTCTCCTGCTCATTCCTGGCACTGTATCCTAAATAATCTTCGTCTATAATCCAGATTTTCCAAATCAAAATTCTTATTATAAATATCCGAGAGGACATGTATGCCCTTTTTTGGGAAAAAGGCTTTGCTTCATGTTAAGATGTGGATTAGGTGACGTGGTCTGTATTTGTGGCAACATTCACTTGTTGTCGTGTGGGTGCACGTGTTTTGTTTTCCCGTGACAGGCGGCTCTCGGGCCTTGAGCTGACAGCCGCAGCCTGTCACCCGCTGTGACGGATACGTCCCGTGTGGCAGGCGGGACAAGAAGCATCCAGATTCGTGAGAGCCGCGGACCCTCGGCGGGACGCTGGATATTATCTGGGGCCTGTCAGCGTCTGAGCAGACTGTCATTTAGGCTGCACTGTGTTCCGCCCCTCCTCTTGACATCAGCTCCTGTCATGTTTGGATTAACTCTCGTTGCTAGCGCGAGTGTGTTTTCTGCAGCTCTGGCTCATATTTCCTTTGTGTGGGAGCTGGAGTCAAAGAGAAACAGACAGATCAATGGAGGGGGAGGCTGACGCTTGTGATGCGTCTGCAGACAGCACGGAAATCACCGACCCTCAACAGAGACTCTAGCAACGTCCCTCGCTTCCACTTCACTTGATTAAAAGAACAATTTGTGACTTTTCGGGGGAAATCAAGGTGAGTGGCGGCGACTCGGGGACGGATTCAACAACTGAATCCTCGCTCTGCATCACAGTGGGTGCTTTTGTTCTGCCACTGATGACAGAGTACGATACTAGATGGAGCTCGTTATGACATTTTGTTATGATCCGCTCATCGAGTGGACTCAATGGAGACGTTGTGAACAATTGGTCTGGAGTTTGTTTTTATATCCAGTTTTAGTTTTTAAACTTCTTTTACTTTGTGTCCCACCTTAAGAAATGCCTGTGGCTTAATGTGGAGATATATGAAATGATCATTTTAGCATTTTAGCTCCGTAATTTTCATACCAACATACCTGAAAACACACGTCACATAACCACCATGTAAACCTTCATTTTCTGTTG
Source organism: Reinhardtius hippoglossoides (assembly GCA_006182925.3). Lineage (NCBI taxonomy): Eukaryota > Metazoa > Chordata > Actinopteri > Pleuronectiformes > Pleuronectidae > Reinhardtius > Reinhardtius hippoglossoides. Next base: position 20,777,261 of record CM031684.1, read on the forward strand.
GCTGCTAAATTGCAGATAATCTTACAAACAAGTAAGAGCAACGATTTCTTTTCTTGGACCTAAAATGAGGTGGACACATTATTGAAAGTGTTTAAAATGCTTTGCAAGGTTGTTTTTTTGGACTGATCAGAACCGATCATGAAGCGAATGTGGGTCATCATCTCCATTTCTGCCCTTTCAGACTAAAACACAACCCCCAAGCTTTCAAATTTAATCGGGGCATTTCCAATTTTCTCCATTTTAGGCACTAAAGACTTCAACCTCTTTTTGACTAGGCCCTAATTTACAGTCCCTGGTTAATCGGTCGCTCTGCAGGGCGATATCCTGGCAATCCATTGGTCAGTTTGAATGATAAACCCTTCTAAAGACCTGTTAGAGCCAATAGAAGGAAGAGGTGCAACCTACAAATGCCTGTAAGCAACACAATTCAGCAACAAAGAGAAAGCAAATGCAATGAGTGCAGAGACAGGCCGTACCACAGAGTACATGTATTTCCAAGTACTACTACTCCCCCCCCGGACACAAACACTAGATATTAAATATTGAAACTCCACCTGCATCTATTTGCTTTGTCTGCGTTTCCTTTCCAGTTATAATTGTAAATCTATGATCTACCGCTCAGATCTCTTCACCTGAACTTCAGTTTGTGTGAGAACTATGACTCACCGTCGTCGGCTTCATACTCCGTGCCAGTCCAATCCTGGCCGGGCAAACGCCATTCCACCTTGTACTTGATGATGGGAACCCCTCCGGTGGAGTCGGGCTCCTCAAACACGGCCACCGCTGTGCTCGAGAAAGGTTCCACGTATTGGATTTCTGGCGATGATGGCACCTCTGCAACGGAGACAAGACAAAAGTAAAATGTTATTTCTTCTCAAAAGCTGTGTCCAATACCAAAAATATAAAAGACTTGAAATGTGACCATGTAGGAACTACGTTTATCTCCTCGTATAAAATGTTCAAGGGACAACTTGGCACTAAAAAGGCAATCTCCAATATTCTTTTTAATAAATGTAAGTTTTACAAAAGGGCTCATAAACTCTTATCACAATTTAAACAACCCAGTGTTTAACTTAGAAGAAGCAACATTTCCCTGTGATAGCATCTCTACTGTTCCCGGCATTAATCCCTTTATATCTTCTCTCTCTTGAAACTACTGCAAAGAAAATGTTCAACATGTCTCACTCACCACGGTTAAATAAAACGTTGATTATCATCATTGACATCTAGAGGCCGTCAGCATATCTGTGTTTTCACTTAGAAGCTGCTGATTCATTTAACGTGCTTTTATAAAAAGACTTCCCGAATATATACAACTTTACTCCAAAACCCCTTTTCTTCTCATTCTTGCTCATGTGTTCGATCTAAAAAGCACAATATGACTCTTCAGACACATGTTGCATCATTACAGAATGAAAACGTGTGGTTATTGTGCTTCAACCTTTGAAATGAAGCTGGTCAGTGTTGCTCCTGTGTTTGTGCTGAAGCAGAATTGCATTAAAAAGCATCGGGGGCCAGTCAATGCAGCACCTCCCGCTCAGAATCAGCAGCTTTCGCCACTGAGCTGCGCCACGCTCCTCTACTCTGCCCCGGAGCTCGGGGGTTTGCAGCAACAGCTTTCCTCGCTGTGCACTTTGCAGATAAGACTGAGGGTCACAGCCTGCGGAGCTGAGCAGCCGTCTGACGACACTGCAGTACCTCGTTCACGCTACAGGGGGGGGGGGACCTGTTCTGACCTAGGTAGTCAATGTGTCGGGAAGTCCGTTCAGCGCTTCCATTCCAATTTGGTTCATTTGCACGAAATCTGATGAACCGAATCGATCGCAAGCATGATTCTTAATGAGCTAATAGAAAAATCGATGAGAAAATCCATCTGCTGCAGAGATTTTTAGAGTTACTGGTCACGTTCCTGCTCTCCAGGGGATGAACCTCTTTGATTTCACTGACCTCCTTTTCGACGCACAGCGAACGCGCGTCGTCTATTCCATTGATCACGATGGGGCTGTTGGGTGTTAATGAACAGTGCGGCCTTCTGGGGCTCGAACACTGGAACCTCACCGCTTGTTCATTACGAAGCAACGCTGGATGTTTATCTCTATGCTAAATGGCCACGGAATAAACTAATCGCCAATCAACTTATCTACGTCTGCAAACTTCCTGGAGCCACGAACACAAACACAACAGCTAATGATTCCTCCCACACAATCATATCTGGCTTGTGTACGATTATCATGTAACACTAAAGAGTCATTTTCTCACGATACACTTCATTGATGGATAAACGTACAAAAATATACCTATAAAGGAGACGCCACTGTATTTAAAGGGCGTATCTTCCGTCTCTGGTCTGAAGGAGACGCTTCAGGCCCGACGATGTATTACTGAGTGGCAGCGGAGGTTGTCAGTCCAATTAATTTAACCACACTGTGTTTAGTCAGGGACCTGAGTGACTTGCCTCCTCCGATGGGTCCAAAACAATTAGCAAAGCAAATGAAGCTAACACGAAAAAAAACTATCTTTAGGACTTAAAGGACAGTTCCAGAGCGATTTGGATGTTTGCCCACACTACCTCACTGGTCTGTGCTGGGGAGCGCCTCACGGTGGACGACAGGGTCAGTGTCTATAACCACTGTGAATAAATATAAGTGAATGGAAAGGTGGTCTCGTCATTTTCGACCCCGCTGCATATAGCATATCACACATTGCCCCGTTTGACTGCCTTAAGAATTGACTTTAAAATTGTATCCATAACATCTAATGGGCCTTGATCCTGGTTTTACTGCCGAGCTCTAAAAAGTCCCGGGAATTAAACTTGACCTTGGAACGATCATTTAGTCGAGGGTGGTTGGATCGGGGGAGTTGGACTTGAAATGTGAAGGGTGGAGGGAGGTTCGGATGTTATTCGTTCATCATATACTGATAACGTGACTGATCACGACTCAATATCTCAATTATTTAGGGGTTGCAGAGTCTCCAGTTTAAATTTAAGACGTCCAGAGCACAGGTTGGGGGGGAGTCGCTGTCCCAAGCAAAGGGGGGAGGCGTTGAACCTGACCGCTCTCATCATACTTACACTTATATCTATGATCACAAGCTCTGAAGTCGTGAACAAAAGAAGGAGATTGCGAATACAAGCGTCCAAAACTAGCGGACAGTGGATGGGGGGGTAGACCTAGAACTCCCTGGGGGGGCTACATATCCCAACAGGCCTGGTGGCGCCTTGGGATCCCCCAGGACGAGCTGGAGAGTGTGGTCGGCTTCCTCCGCAACCGGATGATCGGACGACACCGGCTGGGTGGATAGAACGAGGTTTCACTTGACAAACCTGCTTGGATGAGAAGGAATTCCTTGTGCTCGGTGCCCATTGCGTTTCCTGCCGTGCAGTTGTAGCTCCCGAAGTCACCGGAATCAGGGATAATCTGAGGGGGAAGGAGCAGAATAAAACAAGTTTAAAACCTACAACTAGGAAAAGAGTGAAGGATGTAATTCATTTAGAAGTTCGGTCACGACTAATCACAAGTGAGTCATTCCAGAGAAGCACAGAACTCGGTTGTAGGAACTGATCTTTATCCACGGGTTCGTTGACGAATCCAGATCTGTCACTCTGTACTTAAAGATGCTGTTATAATACGACTCGTGGATTATTCCTGACACTCACTTATTCTCAGTTGATGCGAGTTTATCGATTTCATTCACGAGTAGGAAATAGAAGTTTCCTTTTAAACTGACAAACATTCAAAGCCAAATGTAATTGCCTCTAAAGGTTGGTTTTGTAAGTAAAAAGCTGTAACTACAGACGAGAGCTGTGATATTATCTAAACGCTGAAAACACTGCCGTTTCCAGTGACTTGGAAAAGCCCCGTCTCGTGTGGTCTTTGTGAAAACAGCAGGAGCCGCTCACCTCCAGGTTGCTGCCGGTCGGCGTGTTGTGGATCTTGATGTTGGTGGCGTTGGCGCTGGGCAGCGGCAGGTCTTCTCTGAACCAGACGACCGATGCTCCGGGGTGAGCCTCCACCTCGCAGCTGATGTTGGCTGCGTTTCCCTCCCACGTGTACGTCATCACCCCACCCAGGATCTTTGGAGCATCTGCAGCAGCGAAAGGAAAAATGAAGACAACACCATTAAGATTTATGTTTTTCAGGTAATTTTCACTTTCATATCCATCTATTTTCCACCCAACTCCATGTTTACAACACGTTGTTTTTTATATTTATAAAAGTGATCGATAACGAGACGGGAATTGGTCCAATTATCACTTTTCTCCTTCAAGGGTTCAAGTTACATTTAGTAAAGTAGAAAAGATTTGTATTTTTACTTCAAGTAACTGAGTTCTTCCTCCATCTCTGGGCTACTAGACAGTATTTTTCCCACACTGTCATCGTGCTGACATCGTGGTGAATAAACTATAGAACATCTTGGATTCGGCTTCAATAAAACCCGTCATCGAGGAGAAGTCAAGATGTGGATGTGCATGAACCCACGTCCCGCTGTGACTGGCACCGGCACAAGTTCGGTTCTACCTTCAGGGGGTTTTGTTAGCGGATCTCCAGAAAGGCTTCACTCAGCAGTAGTTTGAGCCGGAATAATGTTCCTCAAGAGGAGTCAAATATTCACCAGTACAAAGCTGACACCAACTCTGCTCTGTTAGTTCTAACCCTTTTAATACAATACACAATATACAACTCGTATCTTTTCTGCATGAGAAATCCCCAGGATGCAGAGGAGTGATGCAGCTGAGCGAGGATCTCCAGGATCTGCCAGTGGGAAACTTTCCTTTTTGGAAATCTGCAGCTTGACAGAATATTATAATCTGATGGTTGTATTCACGTCACGTTTTTATACTGTTATGGGGCTGAGGTCTTTTATGGTATCCATTTAAGGTTTTAAAGGCAATGCTGTTTTTTTAATGGGACGTTAAATTGCAAAAAAAAATTTGTGCCCGTTTTACTTGCGACGAAAGGTAAATGCAAAGTTTTACTGCGAGATGCTGCAGCAATTACAAAAACGTCCGTGTCTCGCGGGGCTGAGTGTCATTATTACACAGGCAGTCCAATCCACACACAATCACAAGTGTGCAACATTAATAACGACACTGTACAATGTCAGGTCCGATAGAAAATGCAACTGCTTCTGCCAAGGAGGTGATTTGTTCTCTGTCCGTTTGTTTGTCAGCAGGATTCCGCACACAGAAATATACGAAATGGATTTCCATGAAACTTGGTGGAAGGAGGAGACGTGGGGGCCCCCGAGACAGATCCCATTACAGTTTGGAGAGGAGCCAGACAAACAGGGCGGATCAAGGTATTTATTTTTTCCACTTTCTTTGACATTTTCATCAATTTCCCAGGAAATAATTCACGGATCTTGATTAAAAAAAAAAAAAAAAACGTTGGACTGAATTGGATGAAAACACACGTCACTGCCCTGTTCTGTATTTGCCATAGTTTTTTGATCATCGTCGTTGAAAAGCACAAGAGGCTAAAACAGGAGGTGATTGTTTTCCCCGTGTTGTTTTCTTTTCGTCGTACCTTTGCTCACATCACTGAGCAGCTACTCACCGAGGCAGTGAAGTAGGCTTTTGTTCCCGAGTGCTGGGAAACGCTGTGGCCTCTGATACTGTCGGGTTTGTTTTTTTTTTAGCTGTGACCCTGGATCCTTGAAAGCTCTGCAGTGCACGGTTGCTATGGATTGATGATGAGGACGAGTCCAAAGAGGCTCCTTCACCTGAAGCCACTCGCTCGCTCACTGCTTGTTATCAGTGTTGCTGTGGGGCCTCATTGACTTGCTTAAGTCCCTGTGACCTGTCTGTGTTATACCTGAAGGCTGGAGACTCCAATATCACTCTGGGATATGACAATATTCAGACTTTTTTATGGATCACGTAAACAGCATATTGTGTTTTGGGGTATTTGCCAAATTTAACCTTATTTTAAATTCAGCATTTTCCAATTAAGAGAAAAATCTGGTGCACAAACAAACTAAACAACAAGATTCAAATGGATCCATATCTTCTTTTAATATTTGAAAACTTGGATATAATTCCTTACATGTAACCATAGTGCGTCTGCAATGACGGCCTTTTCCATTCATCATGTGTGTGTATGGCTGTATTTAAATCGGACTATTAGTGGCATATCAAGTTTTTTATTAGCCATGTAGGAATAACCAATTAAGGAATAAATCCCACGTTCAGGCTCAACTGATGCTGATTCTGCCCCCCCCCCCCCCCCCCGGGATAAGATACTGAGAAAATAATCATTCTGGCGGAATTTCTTTAGGATAAAAATGCTCAGACTTTTAACATATCTACTATACACACCAATGGTTTTCTGCTATTTCTTAAAGTACGGGTATAATCACTGCTAAACTGTTGCTATCTGCAAATGTAGAGAAAACCACATAACAAAAAATGCAAAGTATAATTAGCGACTGCTGTGATGCACCGTAAGTTTGAAGGATCTAAGTGCGAAGCCATCAGGACGCAGGCGCCTCCCTGAAGCGACCTGCTCGCACCTCGCTCGTACTTTTCATCCGACTCGCTCAACAAACCTCGACAGCTGACGAAACGGAGCCGGAGCAGAGGAGACGTTAGCACTTTCCTGTATCGGTCCTTCAGCAGCAGACCCAGACGCTCTCAGCCCGGCTAATAGGATCACGCTGTGCAGCAGATAGGAAGTTCCACCCTCAGATAACGCCTTCATTCTGTGAGTGGGCGAGCGGCGATAGAGGACAGAGAGCGGGAGCTCTGCTCAAGACAAAGCACCTTCTCTTATCGATAATTGCTTGGCAACAGTGAATCAGCTACCTGATGATTCGCTGATTACTCGCGCTGACTGCGAGCCCCTCAAACGACTCTATCAATGCTGCATTGTGATTATATCTCTCAGCAAATTGCTGGCACATTGAGAGCAGAGCATATTAATCCAATTAAGCATTTGTTGGGATTTATATTAAAAATTTTTTTGCCAATTTAACATCCGGCAGATTTCAGAATGAGATCAAGTACGATTTGGCCTCAGCTACATGTTTATCTGCTCCAAAAACACGTGTTGATTGAGGTGATGAACCGATGGGAAAATGGCACAGAGCACATGTCCTTGGCGTATGTCGATGGTACAGTATGTTAGTATTGCCTCAGTATAGCTAATGTTAAAATATGCAGTTCTGTTTCGCCTCTGTACTCCAGCACATCTGAGTTATAATAAAACAGAGAGAATGAGGTTAAAGTGAGTTTAACCTGAATTCCAGGCTGTTTTCACCACAAAAAAATGAGCCGTGGAGAAAATAAAGCTCTTTTGAAGCTCAGCTGCGGACGATAACAACAAAAAAGAAAAGTCCCCTAAACTGTTTATCTAAGATGGATTTGAACACCACCGAGCGGTTTAACCTCGCCATCACCGTTACATTAGAAATTTGGCAAAACAAAGAAAAACATGAACCTCCGGATACTTGAAGACTGTTGTTACTTGGCAGCAAAGCGGAAAATAATACAGCCGCTAAAATTACCCTCTCTCCGCCTCTCGCAGTCAAGCAGATGTGGAAAGTATAATTTACACTTTATTACATTCCCGCCCTGCAACCTTCAAACAACATTACTGGCACCAAGATGGTTCGGTTGAGACATGAAATACCCTCTGATAATATCCAGCTGGGGTTTGATGCATGTCTCTCTCTCTCTCTCTCTCTCTCTCTCTCCTCTCTCTCTCTCCTCTCTCTCTCTCTCTCTCTCTCTCTCTCCTCTCTCTCTCTCTCTCTTCTCTCTCTCTCTCTCTCTCTTCTCTAACGTCATACCTGAACGTCACGGCTCTGCTGGAGCTGACACTTTCGTCCCCATGGAAACGAGTCACTGGGGCACCAAGCAAACTCCGCTCTCTCTCTCGCCTATTATTCATCCCCGGGAAACTCAAGTAGCAGCAGCGTCCCTTCATAATGCTGCTAATATTGTTCAGGAGAGGATTAAAGAGCGGTTCCAATATATTTGTTAAAACAGCATCTCTAAATGACTCCGGGGCAGTAACTCACTGGTGTCTTTGTGTAAACTGGACAAAGATAACATATGGATTAATGTGAAGTAGAAATATATAACCTTCTTTCCCTGGAATTTTATTTAATGTGGGAATTGTGCAGGACGGTAAAAACTAAACTTAGAATTTATTATGAGATTATTGATAAGACTATTTTGATTCTCTTCTGTATGAACTTGAACGATTGAATGAGATGAGCTGTTTGTGTGTGTTTATGTGGCCTTGTTTGTTTGTTGTGTTTATGTAATATATATAATTTACGTAATGTGTATGACTGTGTGTGTGGCGGACGAAGGAAGAACAGATCATGCTAATACTGGTGCTAATGGGGATCCTCAGAAAGAAGAAAGCTCCATCACAAGCTTTTCACGTGACCGTGCTCATATTTAAGAGCCTCTTTTATAATTTTTTTAAAAGTAATTGTCTGCAAAATACTTGTAGATTAACGAGCCGAAGCTGTTGCTTGATCACAGATGAACAAATTCTCATAATCCTGAACCAACACAATCGTGCAACTGTTGACACGCAGCCTGTTGCACCGGCTGGGAGGGTTTTTAAACGAAGCTTCTGTCATGGAAATCTAACTGTGCTATTCTGAAATGTAACAAAATCATTCTGTTCTTTCTTAACTATGCTTGAAGTTCAGTTGGAATGACCTAGAAAAACATCACTATATGAAATTCTATGTAATGTTTGCGTCTGCCTGATTTCCAGGAAACATCTGTTAGTTTTCACATAGATGTCCTTGCAACGATTTGATGTTCAGTCTAATGTCTATACATTCAGGGGATCTGACACGGTCCCACCCCCGAACACGTCATGCTCACGTGGTGTCCGACGATGACGTGGTGACCTTCAGCTGTGCATTAAGCCGGCACATCGCTGTGCCAAATCGTCAGACCTTCAATACTTGCAGTGGTGTTGAAGGTTCTGTCCAACTTGGCCAAGTGTTAGCTCAGAAACTCTGTTTGTGTTCAACTCTATTCTCTGCAAATGGTTTTTCTTGACCATTAATTAAATACTTTGATATCATTGAATTGATCTCTAACTCTGATGGTCTATTTTCCTCACCAGGGAATTCATTAAAATCCCCAGCACAGCTTCCAGTCAGAAGGAGTCATACACATAAACAACAGTAGCATTAAAAGTATTAAAAGTATTAGTGCAAACTCTCTCCACCATCCCAGGAACATCACATACTTTAAAAGTTCGAGTTTTTGGCAGCAAGACAAGTGGCACGGGGGCCTCATTAGGGGGCTTCTAATTCTAATCATCTGTTCTCGGGGGTCCCCCCCTCATCTCGGGGGCCTGAAGGCATCTGCTTGCCCTGCCCGTGCTGCTGCCGAGCCCCTGCCAGTAGTTTAATGTGTTAATCTCTCCTATAACTTACTAAGAATTAGATTGCACCGCGTGAGCACTTCACAACAAAGAGTCGAGATAAACTCACATGTAGCCGACAAAAGTAGTTCCCTGTTAAAAGGTTACGACGGTGGAACAGTGGGAAGAAAGGCTACGACGTTTTGTGATAATAAAAAAAAACAGGAACCAGAGGAACAAATAGTTTGATGTTGACACCGGGAGCACGTTTCCCGTGACAGACGACATCTCTTAACATTCATGATGACAGGGGACACGCCTGGCTGCCTTTGTGCTGCACGGTTATTTTTGCGCCGCTTCATTTCACACGAGATGGGAGATGTTCTCTCGATGATGAAACAACCATGTTGGCCTATTCGTTTTTTATTTTGCAGCAGCGTCTTTCTCTTCATTTTTCACCAGAGTATGCACTCGGTAAAAACACTCCTCTGCAATGGTGTTTGATTCCAGTCGTCTCGTTTTAAGGCAGAGTCTAGGCAAACTGTTTCACATGCACTTATTTCTTATACAGCTTGAAATCCTCTTCACATCCCCCGAAAGAAAAGGCTCGGCGTCATGTTAGTGTACCGATGGGTCAAATGCACAAAGCAGCACATTTAATGGGATATTTGAACAATCAAACTTTTGTTCGGCATCTGCAAAAGGCTGCAGAACTCGGTCTGGAGGCTGAATGGGCTCAGTCTCTTTGTGAAAGCAGCAGAAAACATCTGTGTTACACAACGTGCTCACATTAAAGACACGCCGGGAGAAAGATACCATCATGCATTGCAGGGGAAGGACGGCTGCGTGAGGGTAAAGCTCTGTGTTACCCCCTCTACTGATTCCTCTGTGCACCTTCCCACCGGTAAATCCAACTACTAATGAACAAAAAGTGCTGCAGGGTGACGTCAAATGCTGTTTTTAGGTAATAAAGCAGAAACAGGTGCATGAAGGAAATGTCTGGAGACACAAACCCATCAGCTCCAACTCCTGGAACGGAGCGACCATCATAATCTGATCAAGAGATTCTCCGGTCTGCTATTACTGACTCTCCAGAGCTTGGTGATATTTGATTCGAAGACAGTTCTGGATCCCTGCTGCACAGTTTCCCTCAGTAGAATCCCTTTTACTTTATCTTAACTTTAATACTTCAATGAATCGTTAAACATTTTGGAGAAGTGTGTTTTTTGTTTTCTTTCTGAGATTGGGAGATGTGCACAGATTGTGTTGACGGCTGTGATAAAAACCCAAAGTGTGGAGTCAGGCGACTTACAGCGAACTTCCAGGTGCATGTGCTGGTTGTCCTGCCCGATGGAGTTGCTGGCGGTGCAGAGATACTGGCCGGCGTACGTGAACTGCACATTTTTCAAGGTGAGAGAGGAGATCCGCGCGTGGCTGCGCACCACGATGTTCCTGTCCAGGCTCTGTGGAGAAGAGGAAAGAAGGAGAGAAGGGAAATTAGGCCCACTGTCACATTCTTGTAGAAATAAATGCAAAGTCTTGCTACTTTCCCCTCAGCTTGTTCATGAGGGTTTTTTTTAATATTTGCTGGTTTTCCTGCAGGAGAACCAGGGAAATGATGGGATTAGGTTTCTGGTTTGGACAAACACAGATGATGGGAAAGGAAGCTGATGGGAAAACACTTTTTGATTGATGTGATGAAGTTACAATGTCAATGAGCTGGCAATAAAACAGCAGAGACGGAATATAAAACTGAGATTGTTGCACAAATTGGCAAAAAATAAATATTTCTGGAGTTGTGAAAAATATAGTCAAAGATAGGACTGGTGTTACTCCACATTTTTGTTATTGTGCAGTAAGTGGCAGACGCACACACACACGCGCAGAACGAGGAAGCTGCAGAACTCAGACAGGAGGGTTCGGAATTTTTATTACATCTTTTGATGATAAGAAAAATAGAAAAACCACACACCAGCCTTTTTTCCTTTAGAGTGCGGCCAAGTTCCACACACAGTAACCTTTACGCCATAAAGTCAATCCTAAAAAAATCCAAAAAGAACGTTCCCGTCTCTCGCACATATAAAAAAAACATCACGTGCATTATGGGAACAGAGGGAAATGTCCCTGCGTCAGCCTGGAACTCAGCCCTGACCCACAAACTGCAAAGCTCCTCCAGTTTGCTGATTACCGCCGTGTAGCTGCAGGTTTACACTCGCTCTGATTGCAGTTGGAACGGTGTAATTGCAGTTGGGGGACAAACGACTTGTTAAAAACTCGCTTTTATTTTCCTCGGCAGGCCGCCGTTTACCGCTCTGCCTGCTTAGTGGCGCCGGCTGTTTCGGGGGGGTAAGCAGGGTCCCCGAGGACGAGATCCGCCCGCTCCCTGCGCAGGTGGGCAGGCGACATCCGACTTGCCCTGTGTAATCGGGCGCTGGAGCTTGATGTTACAAAAACACAGAGGACGAGGAGGCCAAAGGACAGAGCGGTTTGTTTTTCTGGTGACATTCTGAACATATTCACGCAGCCTACACCCCCTTTAGTATTTTGTGTGCCGTGGTTTCCTGAATCTCTGCCGCAGAGACACCGACACCAAGGAGAGTCGTGCACAGGAACTCTGTCGCTGTTAAAAAGTACAGCAACAGCTTCTCTCTCCTCTGGGCGACCGACAGTTCCAGCCAACAGGGGACATACATCTTCCCGCCGAGCTGCCACAAATTTTCGATTAATATTTCAGGCGTTCTAGGTGCTTCAGCATTTATGTTTTTATAAATAATTTAATATTTGTTGTATTAGCATTATGGCGTGAGCTGTTATCCCTTTTTCTTTCGAGAGCGGGGATGGTGCCGATGTGGCAGAAATAGTTGTGCTTGTTTACAGAACATCCCGGGGAGTGTCCTGGCACATTTAGAAAGGGCAACATTAATCTTGTCTCAGCGCGGTGACACAGGAAGGAGCCGCACCGTGGGCACAATGTCCCAGTGCAAACAGGACACAGGTAAATGGAGAAACATGTTTTAATAACACAGCGGAGGAGGAGGAGGCGAGGATGATTGATTCGCTGATTAATTCCGATAATTGATTTACGATTTCGGAGCAGATAAATAATCACGTGTGACGTGTAATGGGAAAAAGCATGGACTTGATTTTTCACAGTTTCCCCCCGTTTGTGCAGTCGCTGCTGCTTTGCTCTTGACTGGGTTATATAATCTGTCAACACATGCGTCTTGCTTGTCACATGTTTTGTTCTACACCGTTTACATGAGAGAGAGAGAGAGAGAGAGAGAGAGAGAGAGAGAGAGAGAGAGAGAGAGAGAGAGAGAGAGAGGAGAGAGGAGAGAGAGAGAGGAGAGAGAGAGAGGAGAGAGAGAGGAGAGAGAGAGAGGAGAGAGAGAGGAGAGAGAGAGGCTGCGTCTGTCAGGGAAGGAAACCAGTTCACTCTCTTATGTGCGCTGCTTCAATACATTATAATTAAACTTGACACAAGGGGAGCTTTTCTTAGCAATGATGGTGCAAATAGCTTCTTTTTTTTTAAAATAATTTGCGGAGGATTCTGTTTTTTCGTGAGCATATCTCTATCTCCCACAGCAGCCACAGTTAATGCCTCATTAATGTCTTACTGGACGAGGAAGGTGAATATTGTTGAATATGAACTGTAAGCAGGATGTGAAAGACGTCTGTGGCTCCACCTTGGTGACATGAATCATAAAGGTTGGTCTGACATCAACATTAAACATTTACCTATTACCAGGAAACAGGTTATTAACAAAACGTCCACAGCCACACTTCCTTCTTTTTTGTGAGATTGCACTTTTTCTTTGTGGTGCTGTCACTAATTTGCTCTCATCACCACGTAACAATGAAATGTTAAAATAGTGATACTTGGCAGATATACTGTTTAGCATTACCTGTACTAACATTTATCAAGTAGAACTAAATCTGAAGCTATTTGGAGGGTTTTGTGTATTTGGTCATTAACCATGTCAAGTCAGAATATTACTATCTGTGCACCATGAAACACTCTATACAGGCTTTGCTGACAGGTTCTATGACCAATGTATTTCATTAACTTCATCATTTAATGAAATACATTTCATTCATCATTTTTAAATAATGAATGGTCCTGGTCAACACAGATGTGGTAATCTGCACATCTGCAACCAGTGGATGCATCACCGTCCTGAGAAGTGAGATCATTTAGGAAACTTTCCCCAAAACATCTCCTGTGATAATTTTAGTTTTCCTTTTTTCTACATTCCTGTCATGGAAAAGCACGATTAGAATAATGAAAGCATAGCCGCGTGTCCTCCGGCAGAGCCGAGGATAACGAGCTGAGCCGACAACGTCCAGAACCGGCCACTGTTTGTAGAACAGAGCTCCCGATTAACGAGCCGTCCAATCAGAAGGAAGGATCCTCAAACAGGAAGAGTCTCTTAGAGACAATCAGACGGAATTATTGGTGCATTAAGAGTGAATAATGTTGATGTTCAGGGAACCCTGGTGGCTCATGGGGTTAATGAAATCAGCATTAAAATACAAAGCAATGTCCTCTTTCCTGTTATTTATGTAAAATGTTCAAAAACACTTTTATCCTCAAAGCTTCCTAAGTGTTAAAGTGGCTTCATGATATCCCCGTTTGCAGGATAGGTGCTGATGTTACAGTAAGTCCATTAAATTAGTTAAACCATGTGATTTATACATGTTTATCTTCACAGATATAGAAGCTGTTGAGCTGTTTCTCAGTATTTGCACTTTGCAGAATAGAAGCATTCCGTCTTATTTAAGTCACGGGCAAGGTCATACGTTTTCCACTTGAGTATTTCCCGAATGCACGACTCAGCGGTGCTAACGTCGGCGAGGTGATTACAATCAGGCCCTGATCTGAGGAGCTTTTCTGAAGTGTTCCTCTCAGTGAAATAAAAAACAGATTGTAAAAGGTTTAAATCTCTCCGGCACAACACCGGCTTTATTCACCCTGCGTCGACTCGTATAACGCATCCTTGTTAGCGGCCTATGATTCCAGCCACAGTCAGATCCCAGCATAAAAGTGCGGGTGACTATAGATTAGTTTGATCAATGCCGAGCTTTTAGAGGTTATTTCACCGGCAGCTGATTTTTATATGGAGGGCTGCATCGATAACACAATATCTAATGTGGCTTTTATTTCTAATAGTGCTGCTGCAGAACTATCGACTGATCTTCAGATGCAGAAAAACATGAAAACCGGTCACAGATCATGAGAAAACAGCTTTTTGGAATATTCCTATTTTCACGAGTTTTATCACAGGCGGCTGAATCAGGTTTTTTTCTCCCACACTGTTTCTCACCCCTGCAGGAGCAAGTGTTTTATTAAAGAGAAAACCAACGTGAGGAAACCTGAGAGGGAATTTACAGGGAACTACAAACTGTTAAAGGGCATCAACTACAAACACACTCCTCTACTGACTAAACGAGATATTGAGCTACACTCTACTCCTGCTAATAGCTGGTTGTCTACGAGTGGAGGAAACAAAACACCACCGTGAAATAACGTGTGGTCATTTGTCAGTGTCAAGTGATGAAGACTAAATGGAGTTTAAACGTAACGTGTCATATACTGGAAGCTGTAAAAGACCAGTAATAAAACCGTCACACACTAACAACACGTGTTCTGCACAGAAATAAATGACCCAACTTGAAATCCAGGCGTGTGAAGTAACACTGGTCACATGCTGGGACGAGAAATTTCAAATATAAACTTAATACGACTAAAAACGAAGTAATTCATCACGTTATCGTTCGTCTTTTGAGAAACACAAGTTATAAGAACTAATTTCTCACTTTTACTTCATTATTACGTGAGTGAAGTGAAGTTAAATTGTTACACACTGGTTGTCAGTTCTGTTATTATTATTATTACTTTGCGTCGGGTAAAGAGTTTGCATGTTTCCTTCCAGTCAAACACCAGAGCAGAGACCTCATGTATAACAGTGTTTTTGCATTCACAATAAAGTTTTTCTAATCCTTTCCCATCACTTGTTGCGCCTGAGAAACTTGGACGTCAGATTCAACTGTGTTGGATAAAAAAACGATGTCCTTCGGCTTTATTCCACAGAACTGTTTATAAATGAGGCTCCGGGCGTTTTCACTGTTGAACAAACATGCAGACTCCGACTCCGGCGACACCACTGAAAACCACCCTGTTAAGATTTAGTAGAGCTCGGTGAGTTAGAGGCACCGCTGGCCCGCAGCAGAGCAGACAGTGTTTTCTGTGTGAACTCGCAGAGACGCTGGACCGACCCACAAACCCCTGCAGGAATCTAACTCTCCCCTAAATTCGAGGGGAGTCGGAGAAGTAACCAGACCGTGCTGCGGGAAGTCACAGCACGTTACGAGGCCTGAGATCTGCTTCTGAGATATCAGTAAACAGGGACAAGTAAATAGGGCAAAGCCTAAACGTGTGCTGGAACTAAATGGATTTAATGTGCTGTACTACGCGTCTAATGGGGGGCGACATATTTAGCGCACACGTACATGTGGTGCACGTTAGATGTGGGCTGAGCGACAACACTTCTGCTCTGCAGGCCAAAAAAAAACAACACACAAAGGTGGTGGTGGTGCTACTCGTGCTATTTACAACTAGAGTCAGGCTACAGCAGCTAGTAGCCATACCTCGTATGTGTCTGGTCGCGTCCACGAATCCTAGAGGGGGACAGAAAGATGGAGGAAGCAAAGACAAAGAGCGGCACAGTGCAGCAGAGTGAGCTGTTTGAAACAGGAGCCACACAGACGCAGGAGGAGCCTTCACTTCTCAGAGCACAGCAGAGGATTGAAATGTTTTTTTAATGTCATTAACTACAGAAACATATTCACTACATCGCTGCTGTTCACTCCTCGGGACACATCAGAATAATAATAATAATAATTATATCAGAGAGGGAAAAAAAGCAATTTTCTGGTTATCAGCTAGTTGTTTTTTGTTTGCACATGTTTTCAATTATAGGGAAAATCAAGTTGCGCTGATTTAGAAAACTGCCAGTGAATGAGGTGATCCAGAAGCAGGGAGAGCGAGGCCGGCGGCGGCGGCGGCTGCTGCTCTCATGCACGTACACCGAGTTCTTGATGGTTCACGTTTTTTTTTCCACCTCGCCACCATCGCAGCTCATTGTGCGACCGTGACGGCGCCCCCACAGAAATAACCCGGTAAACGGCAAGGAGCTGATTTTACACCGCGTTATCAGGCAGGAGCTGTGGCCGCGACTCCTGAGGCCGCCTGAGAGCAACTTACTGCTCAAAGTGATGAATTATGAAACTTATTATCAAGTCCAAAGCAATACGTGTATATATGATTCATAGTCGTGGGTATAAGTGTAGAAGTAACAAATTAGGAGGATTACAGCCGGTCCTCATTGGACCAGCCTGAATTATTTCTACCAACATGTATTTGTTACGAGTATGAATATGTTCTGTCATGAATAAATTATACCACTGTATTTAAATATTCAAAGCAAACAATATTAAAATCTGACATCATGGAGTGTGAGGTTCTCTTCTTGTTGTTATAGTGTTGTTACAGTTTAGCTGATATTTACAGAAACAGGTCAAAAAGTCAAACTGGAGCATATTTTCTCCAAAAGCAGCATCGGAGGCTTTTATGGTTAATTATTAATTAATGTTTTGTGTAGAGAGATATTTTGAATTTAAAAGCACACTAAGGAAAAACAGAGAACTTTAACATTAATTACACGTGAGCAATTATCCCTAATCTTTAGACTTTGATTTTCTTATCTGAGCGCACATCATCATGGGAGTGTTTTCATTTACCGATTTATATTTTGCATTGGTACATACACATATCTCTAATCTCTAATCTCACCGTGTTGATAAAAGTTTACAGGATGAAATTGAACGTTCAATAATCCCGTCTCAGGAGATGACACGGTGATTAATTCACTTTGCTTTTAGTAGAGGCACAGTGAACCGCTGACTGTCCTGTCGTCGCACATCTTTATGATTTTATATTTCTGAATGTGATGTGGGGGGGGGGGGGGGGGCACAATGGAGGACGGACGATGGCAAACACGAAAAACGCGCTAAGCGATTACAATTAGTGACAGCGAGCGCCGGGGTGATCAGCGTGATTTCCAGATGACGGCGGCATTAAATAAAAAAACGAATGTGACAGTGATGGATGTGGACGAGCGGGATGACGAGCCGGTGACAGATGCGAACGGGAGAACGGGGGGCGAGTCCTGTTTTTGCAGTTCGAGCATCACATCCCGTAACTCTGAATGTGCTGTGTGAGCACTTCCACTGATTGACAGTGATGAATTACACCGTTAATGGAACAAACTATTCAATTTTATTCCTCTCTTCTGATAATAATTCTCCCGTGTGCCTCACTCACACCGTTTGCATTTGATGTTAAAAAAAAACAACACATCACTGTGATGATTTTATTATTCACGGAAGCGTCTGGTGAGAGCTAAAAATGGGAAGTTTGTCCCATTTCGGCCTCGAGGTCTCTCAGAATCAAAAGAGTGTGAAACTAGTGTCGCTCAGACGCCTCGAGCAAACTACTTAGACTCCGCTGTCGCTCTTTGTAACTCTGTGAAATGTTTACCACGGCAAAGCCATTATGTTTTCTTCTCCTGGCATCAAACTGAGGTGGAGACGCGCCGCCAGGGGAAACACTTTTTTTTTCGTGCATCACAACTTTTGGCACAACACCACCGGCTTCACCACGCCGCATTAGGCTGCGCTGCACTGTCAGGTAAAAAATAAAAACCGCCGCCGCTGCTTGGGAATTTCAGATTTCATCCGTCCTTTGCCGATTGCGGGTTTGTGCACGTTCCAAGTTCGTTTCAGCTTCTTCGACTCTGTTCACGGAGACTGACGCGCTTCAATTACTGATGAGGCTTGATGTTGAAAAGGCTATTGGCAGGTTGGCGTTAATTTGAAGTTGAGTCTGAGATTTCTTTATTGAGAAAAGTAGTTTGAGGGATCGTGTGAATGTGCCAAAGCTTGAAAGATCTCGTGGAATCACATTAACACGGCTGGGAAAATGACAAACAGCCACAGAATTAGGTGGATTCTGGTTCCTTCATGAAGGAAAATAAAAGCCAAAAGGAGTTTAACTTCTCAAGGAATTAAATCGACATAAATAACCCGAAGATGAAAAGGTGCATAAGATGGCTGTTAACCATAGAAGTATAGTTGTTATTTTTGACACAGGATATATTTTCTTAAAATGTTAATGCGTTGCCACAAGGTTCCAAAGTTTGAAAAAGTGAGTCGGTCCGGTTTAATTTTGACAAAACACAAAAACATGTCCGTGGCTCTTTTGGCTAAAGCGAAGGAAACTTGGATGCTGTGTTCTATTTCAAATTGTTTTGTATTCACCAATCATCACACAACTTTTAAAGTAATGATCTCTTGAACCAGTTACCTAACCCTAACCCTGACTGTCTGTGTTGCTGCAGGATGATTCGTTTTGTGCAAAAACTAAAATATATTATTAAAAAACTAAACTACAGGAGCTCTCTCTAATCATGTGATAAACCCTACGACACAATGAAGAGAAGCAAAAGTCGAGGACAACCCAAACAAAACTTATTTCCACTGTGCTCCTCGATGTGAAGTTAGCATGAAGGAGTCTGGGTGACATAACACCGCCATCAAATCCACACAATATATATCATATCCACCATCAACAATAAGTCTGGTGTTGACAGTGAGAAAGAGTCTATCAATTGTGTGTTTACTATTGTGTTGGGTTTGCCAAAAAAAACGACTGTGCCAAGCTATTTCTAAGAACGACTTTTTGGGTCTTTTCATGAGATTTGTTATTATTATAGATCGTTCATTCTTTCTGGATACGATTCTAGAAATCTTAAAATCGAATTGAACGTCGAGGTTGATCAGTTTTACGATGATGCTATCTGCAGCTTTAAGGTATATGATCATTGCACTGCGGTGTCTGCAAACAGCCGGACGGAGCTGTGAAGTGAAGTAGGACACTGCGCCCCGTCCCCGTCCTCTGGGACCAGGACAGGACAGGTGCTCTCACCGCATTCACTCCAGGAATAGTGCACCTACTGCTGCATCATTTGTCACGGTGCATAACAACCGGGGTGGATGAACCATTTTCACAAAGACAATTTCATTACGAGGCGGCGCGCACACGAGAGAGCGAGGATGTCAAACACTAGATGTGTGTGTGTTTTTTTCCTGTCTCAACCACGTGAGGCTCTCGGCAGCGCAGCAGGTGGAGGCCTGACGGAGATTTCATGCACTGTTCAATTTTAAAAAGTGATAAAGAGCTGGTTTACCTCACGCACGATAATGACCTACTTTTATTAAACATTTTTAGAATATTGGGTATTTCAGGGAGTGATTTAAACCGCAGCCAGACTCGGGCATATTCAAGGGTATTACAAGATAAAATAGCCTTAAAAAGGTATAAAGCATATTATTATAATTTAGTTTTTTTTTGCCAAGTCATATTGTGCCCTCGTGGCCTAGTTGGGAATTCACCAAAGGCTGTGAATCAGTCCGTAACTCAACGAGAAGGGAAAATCTGCAAAGGGAAACATACCTCGCACCTACAGTAACTTCCCTTATTATCAGAAGTAATATGAAGATGCATAATAATACCTCATCTCTTGCAGCAGCTCTTTTAGCTGCGAGCGGAGGCAGACGTGTTTCTCCTCCATCCGCAGAACCTGCTACCGGCAGCAAGGTAATTATCTTAATAGTGTTTACTGCATTCACAGCAGAAAATTACCACTCTGAAGTGACTAATCCATCTCCTGCTCGCACCGTGCACGTGTCACAATGGACCATTAAGAGGGATTTTTCAAAAATTATTCCATTTTAATGAGCTGATAAGAGCACGACAATAGGCTCGGGATCATATTCTCTCTTCCGGGGCTGGCAACTGCCGACACGCTGGGACCAGTGCGACGGGGAGAAAAGTGCACAGGGGTGATATTCCCGGCTCCCACATCAGGAGCCTTTAGCTCTAATCCAGTGTTATCTGCTGCTCTGCTGAAGGACGCCAAGAGAAGAAGGACGAGATACTGAGGAGCAGGACAAGGACCTGCAAACCTTATGTGGCTTCATGTAGCATTTTGATGTTCAAATAAAATACCATACCATGTAGAATCCTATTTTGTGATGAGGTCTATCTTTCTATCCATCCTATCATATCCATCTGGCGTATTGTATTGTATCGCACTGTATCGTTTCTTATCGATCGTATCTTATCATATCGTATCATATCCTATCTCTCATGTTCATATCATCTTGTATCTATGGAGGCTGTGGCTGACGGGGTAGAGCAGTAGTCCTCCAACTAGAAGGTCAGTGGCTCGAATCCCAGCCCAATGCCTAAGTGTCTTTGGGCAAGATGATGAACCCCAAAAAATGACCAAATTGTAAGTCGCTTCAGACAGAAGCATCAGCTAAATGATATTCATTCATTACATGGTATTGTATCTATGGTAGTGTATTGTATCATATTGCTTCAAATCTAATTGGATCTATGGTACCTATTGTATCGTGCTGTATCTATCATGTTACAACGTATCGTATCTATTATATTGCATCATATTGTATTGTATCTATGTTATCTATCGTATCATATTGTATCTATCATATTGCAACTATTCATATCCTATCAATCGTATTGCATCATATCAAATCAAAACCTATGGTATTGTATCTATTATATCGCAACTATTGTATCATTCACATCTATCTATCGTATCAACGGGATCTATTATATCTCTCTTACCTTTCGTATCTATCTATGAAACAGACTTTACACTTGTATTTAATCCTGGTGTCCCCTCAGCGGATCATTACAACAGTTTGCCAGAGAATCATAATTGAGGTCATAAAAGTCGGGTTCTGAAACAGGGATCGACTCGTGGTCTCCAGATTGTTACACGGAAATAATTAAACTAGTTTGACTGAAATCATTTTCTCCTTTTTCGACCCACTCTCACTTAACTTTCAATGAATTCTGGGCCATTATCAGTGACGGCAACGGTCCCCTTTTAAATGCTGAGTGAACTGTTGCATACACTCCTAATAATGCCGGAGAATATCATGGCGTGGCGGCGGCTGGATATTGGTTTAATCAGCTCTCTCTCTCTCTCTCTCTCTCTCTCTCTCTCTCTCTCTCTCTCTCTCTCTCTCTCTCTCTCTCTCTCTCTCTCTCTCTCTCTCTCTCCTCTCACACTCAGGATGGAGGAGTATACGATCAGTCGTGCGAGTCCAGGGGCATTAGAGAAGGATGTTGAAGGTTTAGAGCGAGATGGAGGAATCGGAATGTGACTGTACAAAGAGCACGTTCAGGTGGCGACGTAATTAAGGTCGAGGTCGGGAACCAAAACAGCAGCGTAAGGAGTTTATTGGCCGAGTGATTGGCTTTTAATGATGTGCGATGGACGGGGGCCGGGGAAACAAGGTCGACTGCAATGAATTTGAGATTAAATGAGAAACACAAGTGAGTGGACGAGTGACTGATCTGGTTCAAACGCATCAATGTCAACACGAGGAGAGGCATTAGCTTCCGTGATGGATTGAAGTCACGCCCTGGTTTTCTGGAGTAAAACGTCAATTTGGACGAAGGTTTGTCAATGACGGCTTCGCCTCGACGTGTCGATGGACCGCTCGACGATTCGCGAACTGGACAAAACGATCGATGTTTTCTCTGAGCTGCGCTGATGTGATTATTTTACAGAATAATGTGCTTTATGTTGACATCTTGATTGTATTTGTAATTTGGTTTAACTGTAGAATAGAAAGCCTTAATTACATCTCTTTCTTACAAGGGTTTAATTAATTGTTTTGATATGTTTATCTGCTGATATATATCGGGATCTGAAATATTTTAATTATTAATATCGGTATCAGCATCAGCCCTGAAGCACAGTTGGTTGCCAGCGTCTGTTTCTCTGTTTACTCTGCATTCAATTTAATTCAATTTAATTTAATGCACTATTCCTAGAAAGGAGCTGTATGAATTTATTCATGCTCTAGAAACTTTAAAAAAAAGCTTTGTGTTTTTCTTCTAATATACACTAGAGGAGACTTTCATCATCATCAAAGAAAGCGGCACAGTGCACGAGGAGATATTTGAAGTGTCTTGCATAAATGTATTACATGGATTCAAACATTTATTCCTTTCTGCAGTGTGCCGGAGTTAAAGGGCACTTGGACATTTCTATCCAAGCCTTAGATTCCTGATTGAAGAGATTCTGCTGTTATTCAATGACGTTAAGAGGAATTCAGTCCCGGCCGAGACTCAGCAGAGGCTCTCTGTGCCCCAACAGCTCCCACATAATAATAATTATCCCTTTGACTTAGTTGGGCTGTTTAAAAGTCATTATCTGGGTCAAAGAGAAGAAGAGTCTGTACCTGCTCTCCTTCGGTAAACACCCTGTTCTGAAAGCTCCAGGAGATGGTGGGGGTGGGGTCGCCCGAGGCCTCGCAGGTCAGCATGACCTGCTCGTCAAACTCGGAGGCAGTGTGGTTGTTCAAGTAGGTGATCTTGGGTTGAACTGGGAAAGAAAAAGACACTCCAGCGTTACTGAAACATATTTATACTTATCAGTCCTCAGTGAAAATGTCCACACGGAGGTTTTTGCTTGTTCAGCTCATATCTGATTTCAGCGTGTCCTCTGGAGGTAAATTATTGTCGTTCTACAACAACCTGCTCGGGCTTTGTTTTGCTTTTTGCACTGGAGAAAGGTGAATGCACACATTTT
This sequence comes from Reinhardtius hippoglossoides, assembly GCA_006182925.3. NCBI lineage: Eukaryota > Metazoa > Chordata > Actinopteri > Pleuronectiformes > Pleuronectidae > Reinhardtius > Reinhardtius hippoglossoides. Next base: position 20,800,356 of record CM031684.1, read on the forward strand.
ATAGTGGCGATTTAACTTTAGTTCTAATTAAGTTAATTACACCTTCAGACAATAAACAACATAACAGTCAAGTTTCTGGACGCTTAATAAATGTATTAATTATTTTCCTCTTTTTTTTGGCTTGTTTTTGGTCTCGACCAACTCTGAGGAAAATAATAATAGTCTCTTTCACCTCGTTTCCACAACTTCAACCAGAACGTATTCTTTCCTACGGTAAAGTCAGTGATCTCCAATGTGATGTGAAACTCGTTCGCAGTGGATATCGGACAGACTCTCTCTTATTAGGTTTACATGAAGTTAGCATCAAAACTAATTATCTAAGAGTCTATTTCATTTAATTGTTCAATTGTGTAATTGCATGATTACATATTAGCACGTTCAGTCAGTTTGCCATGTTTCAAATTTCACGTTATTTGCTTAAAAAATAAATCAGTCAAAGAACTATGTGAGGCTTCATTGATACATTAATTTAGTTTCATTTCTTGCTTAACCAGCATCTTAAAGCAATATTTCTGCAAAAGTTGACTGATAACTCCCTGTGGTTTTCATCACTCCGACACCTCTCACATGAAACGACCATTTCATCCATTGTTTATACAAAAACCGTGAGATTAGTGCAGAAACACCTGTTTCACTTTATTAAATTCATTCGAGTGTTTAGAGGGTTTAATTCCCCACTGACACGGGCTACAACAGAGCTGCAATGCAAATGTCCTCATCGAGAGGAAGTCTAGTGTGATATCTCTGAGCGTCCCAAGGGCCGGCGTAATTAGTTTCCAGTAGGACATGCTTTTCTTTAAACTGTGCGTTGGGGCTGTGTTGCCCTGCGAGCAGCCACTGGAGAAGCTGCGGCAGACGAGTGTGTCCTGCAAAGGTCAGCAAGTGGAAAGAGAAAAGGCCACGGAGAGAAAAAGAGCCACGGAGTCGATGGTGTGATGATGGAAATGCATTCTCTTACCAAACACGTTGAGGCTGACTTCCTCCGCCTTCTCCCCCGCCTTGTTCCTGGCGATGCAAGTGTATTCTCCTTCATCCACTTTCGTGACGTCTTTTATTTCCAATTCGGAGCCGTCCTCGTTCAGGCCGTACTTATCGCCCGTTTCAAGGACGACGTTGTTACTGTGAGAGGGAATAAAAAAAAAAGAGGGAATAAGACGTGAGCTCAGATCAGACGCGTTTGGAGAACTCGAGGGCTCCATCACACTCTTCTCACCGACAACGATCTAGATTTATCCAGGAGGAGAGCGAGGAAAAGCGGAAAAAAAGTTGGGGTCCCTGAGAACGTCTCAAACATTTCCACAGATTCTGTTTGCCTCAGCTCTCCTCTGGCCCTCACACCTGTGTTTTAAAAAAAGTCCACGCACCAGTTTAATGATGATGATAATGCATGTTCCCCCCCCCCCGCTCCTGAGCACCAGAACTTTTGGGAGACTTTTGGGTGTGTGCCTGAGCAGCAGCCCTTCAGAGGCATTTGCAGGGAGACAGTGACTGACAGCGCCTTGTCAGCAGCACTGGGAAACCAGAGCAAATAGAGCTTTACCCCTTTTCCCTGATTCACCCATCTGTCCTCCCAACAATCACACCGGGCCGTCTGATCTCTCTCAGGCCACGGTGAGATCCTCTGCATCTCGCACAGGAGCTGCTTAATGGAGGAGCTGCAGGATCCCAGGGTTCAATAGAGTCTTATTCACTCACATTTAAAAAAGGAGCAGCAGCAGCATTTAAAGATTCATCTGCAGAGGAGCTGCTGCACGACGGGGGTGAAGGATGTGTCATGAAACTGCTGCATGAGGAAAAGTTTTTTCCCCGTTCACTCTGAATACTTGAGATATTGAGATATTCTACACCAGCTAATGGAGAATCAATCATCAGAGCTGTGTACAGTCAGAACTTATTACCTAGAAAGAAAAGAACATAGATATTTTTGGGGGGTTGTATTTAGTGTTGGGGGCTGAAAGCCGGTTCCATTTTTGAATTTAGTTCCAGGTCGGTCGAATACATAAAACGATGTCTAACCTTCGGTGCCCATAAACAAAACATATATCTCTCCCCATTCCCCCCCTTTTCTCTTTTTTAGCCAAAAGGCAAATTAGAAAATACAGCATGCTCCTCATTTCCAGCCTTTGCTGACTCTTGGTTTTTATGCCAGACTATATCACCTTCAGCTAATTCATGTTCAGTAACTTGTACAAAGGCCAGAAACCGGCTTGGCTGCGGTTTATTCTACACGGAGAATTGTGTCCGTGCCAAACTCCACCTGTCCGAAGAACCAAGAACCAAGAACAACTTGTTAACATGGTTATGGTTGTATTTAGTTTTTCAATAAAACAATATTCAATAGCTTATACCGTCATTTATCCATTAGAACTAATGTATTTCATCTTGTTGAAATAAATAACTAATTTCTATCAAAAACACCTGATTTTACGTTGCTTCCTTTTTTAACCGAGTCATTTAGACTGTTTTTGATTCTCATACGAACAGAAGATGTTTAAAGACTCAAATTTGTATATTAAATTCAAACTAAAGATTTAATAAGCAACTGTCAATGTCTCAAGGATCGGTGGATTCATTGTATTGATACATAAAAATGATTTTGAACCCTGACCCTAGTTGTCCTTCATTTCCGTCAACATCGTGATTTTGATACGATGCGAAATTCTGAATCTCTTTTTAACAGGAACATGAGGCCGAGATTCAATTCACCAGAAGCTACAGCATCAAGGTGCAGCTTCACTTCACATGTTCCAGCTCGATACCAACCACATGAAAACGGTTAGCGTTTAATATTAGCATTTGGAAAAGTGTAAACCTGCCTAACAGGGTTAGGGTTAGGGTCATCAAAGTATTTCTCCCCTTGTTACAGTCGTGCAAATGCAAATGCATGTAAAGCTCATCATTTCTCCCCACGCAACAATTTGCAGACAAGACCGTGCGAAAATTCATATTCATGCCGCACTTTCAAAACACGACCAGACACCAACTCCCTGTAATTTATGTCGTGCATGTGCAATCCTCCTGAAGGGAGCACAATCACTTTCCACAAACAGCCGGGTCCGAGAGGCTGCGGGACGCAGGCGGCGGCACCGCAGAGACTTTGCGTTGGTTTTATCTCAGACTTGATCAGAGGAGCCAATTTATAAACAGACACAGACGCCGCCAGCCGTGGTGGATTAGAACTAAACCTGAAAACATGCAATTTGCACTTCTAGTCGGTGTTGAGTTGTTCTTTCAGAGGAGGGCTTGTCGAGAACAACCTGATTTGCATACGTTTTTAATGAACACAATAAAAACCAGCCAGCCATTGTGTGCGAGTTTTATAACGAAGACTTTCGGCACATAACCGCCTTTTTCAACCCGTGTGAGCCCCTTTTATTTCAAGGTGTTACCATCACATATTATAAAGGTATTTGAAGGGGCTACCTTGAAATAATGGGACACGCAGAACTGACAACGAGCTCTTAACTGGATCAAAATCAATATGTCTGAGTGTAATTTTTCAAAAAATCTTTCTCATTTTTACACGACTGCAATTCATTCTTCAGATTCTGTCGGCATTGCATCTCAAACCCGCCCTGACTCTACAGGATCTTGTTGTTCCTCACAGTGAATCCGGTGTGCGGGGACCAGTTGGATGTAAAAACAGTTAAATAATGGATCCACTCCTCTCGCCCCGAGTGTTTTGGTCACTGAAAGCGGTGCCTTGTCCTTGGCGAGCAACAAACCCGACAACGCTCCCTAAAACTGTCCAGCTGATTAATACCCGGGCCCGTGACTCAGATGTGATAACGGGGCTTCACGCTGCATCCTGCTACTAAAGGGCACAGCCTCACCCTCACGGACGTGTCGCAGATAAAGGCTAAACACTTACACTGCAAAGGCAGATTAGAAAAAAAATGTAACTTCAGGATGATTTTATGAAAATGACAAAGTGCTATCTCACCGCTCAGGTAACAAGAAACACAAAGTTCCTCTGACAGTGCACAAACACACACAGCACCTGCAAAGCACAGTAACGCTACACACGAGGCATTAATCATTTTTGCTGCATTGCTCGACATCATCGTTATGTAACTTTATCTTATCTGGCAGATTTTACTCGAAGAAAAATATGTGGCCTTGTTAAGATCGGTTGTACTTCACTGATGAATCCTTCCCGTAGTTCTAATATGACGTTTTTTGATTAAGTTGATTCGATTCCACAGGGGTAGATATGAGACCCCCCCCCCCCACACTCGTGTTACAGCTCATCAGAACAGGTGAGTGAGAGCAGTGCAGGACGTACTGTGCCCAGGTGACGGTGGGTTCAGGGAAGCCGTCGGCATCACAGGCCAACAGGGCCGAGCCCCCGATGTCCGCTGTGGCGTTGACCTCTGACTCCCTGGCCCGGATGGTGGGAAGCACTGAGATGGAGAAATGGAGAGAGATTCACATTAGATTCACATTTATCGCACATTGCAAGTGAGTAAAAAGTGATTTTCTAACAGATTCTCCTGATTTATAGATTCAAACCTGATTTATTGGCCCCTGGCGGTCAGTGGAAACAAGTTGTGAGCACATTAATTCTCATTATCATCAGCTTTCACGCTTTGCAGTGGGTGGACACTTGCATTGAAATATTTGCTTTTATCCGTGATTGATAACCTGCTGTCTGTAATGAACAGAGCTAATTATTTACAAATCCATTATTTACCACTGAGGCTTTTTTCTGGAAAACACATTATTTACACCTGATGTAGATAAAACTAGATTTACTGCACTGCCGTTGTACGCCTCCGCCAACCAGTGCAGTTCCTGTGCACTTATTTCTATAAACTTTTTTACTAATTCATATAAGGTCACTGTGACCTTTGACCTTCTGCCACTAAAACATAATCACTATTTGAAAATGGGATCAAAAGTGGAAGAAATCCCCGCGAGCAGTCTTGAGGTATCATAACATACTTTGTGAGGCCATCTTGACTTTGACCTTTGACCTCAAGCTCCCAAACTTTAATCAGTTCATCCTTGAGTGAATAAGTGAATATTTGAACCAAATTTAAAGAAATTCCCTGAAGGCATTCTTGAGTTAACTTCGTCACTTAACAAACCCTTAATTTCCCCAAGCAGAACGTTTGTAGTTTGCCTCGTTACAGAATTATATACAGGACTAATATTTTGTCATGATAATCTGAAGGAACCTCTGTGTACTCTGGATATTTATACTGCAAACTGTCGTGTACTGTAAGTATGTCGATCTGAACTGTGTCGTCGCACTAATGAACTGACCGACTGCTTCTGGGACAAAAACACTTGAAGAACCATCAAGTCTTTTTAAAAATGCAGATTTCAGGATGATCTTTGCTCCTGTGTCGAGCGGCAGCTCATTTTTAAAACAACGGGACGGGCAGGTGGCGGCGGGGGGGGGCAGAAGGTGACAGAAATGTGGAGCTCACCATTAATGACGACCTTGATCATCCTGAAGTCGATTTCTCCCCTGGCCATGACCCGGGCCTCGCAGGTGTACATGCCCTCATCCGTCTTCTTGATGCCGCGGATCTGCAGGTGGCCGTTGGAGATGATCTTGAAGCGAACTAGAACACAGAGAAGAGAACGGCGGTTAAACACGTCCGGTTTTCAAAGATCGGTCGGATCGCACTGGTGCAACTAAAGACTGGAAGTAATCTTATCAGTGGGGCCTTGTTTGGATTAAGAATAAAAGGTGTAGTGAACATTTTCTACATGTTTTTTTTGCTTTTCCGAGCATTTGTGCGTCTGTCCTGCTGGGGGCGTGGTTTCGTCACGCAGCTCCTCGGCTGCACACCTCGTCTCCTCCTCAACGCCACAAGCTGCTGCAGCACTTCAACCTGTTTCCTTCAGTCCTGTGGTACAAAGCCCCCCCCCCCAAAGACTTCTCTCTTCCCCAGCCCTCGCCTTCAACACAAGTTGTAATAAAACATTGTCTCCTCGCCTGCGTCCCGTTTTGTTTTGGGCCCAAAGTTGAAATGAACCCGACTCCTACACGCTCAGACAGGATATTGAAGGGCGGATTAAAAAGACCCAATTATGCCCACTAATGAGGCCTGTGGTTAAAAGAAGGCAGGGAGGCCTGCCCGCCCACGCCACACGGACCTTTTTGCTGTGTTTTACACGATCATAGAGTCTGACGAACGTGTCGCACCTCTAATTAAACCGGCGGTAAGTGCACAGAGCGAGCTAAAAACAGGTTTTTAGCATTTATTCAAATACCAGGGTTCTGACCACATTTAAAAAAGCAACTAAGTCGTTTCTGTTGTCTGTTCCTTACACGTGCAAATGGCGAATTAGGCTGCACGTGTTAAATACAACGTTCACAGGCCATTTTCATCCACCTTGAGGGAGAAGGACTCACTTTTGCAGTGGTCCGATGCTGCCAGTTTAATTCTCATCATAGTAGAGGGTGTATAGGATGTTTCTAATAGAGAAGCCTCCTTTTGTTACACAAATAAATACAAAAATAATAAAGTCTGTGTGCCATAAAATCACTTGATGCACATAATTGTATACCGAGTGCCGGGAACGGCGTGGGCTCGGGATAATGAACATTTATTCCCATCACTTTTTCAGAGAAACTTGCACTTTTCCTTCAGGTATTTAAATGTTTGCCCATTTTCACTTTCTCAAGCCCGTTAAATATCAGATAGAGACGCTGTACTTTTTACACCTAATTACATATTTACAGTTTTTAGATTTATAAAAACAATAAAAAAATAGATAGTTGTATAAAATAGTTGAAATAAGCCGCAGCCCCCCCACTGTGTCTGACATGTAAGTGCTGTGCACAGTGTGTTAAAGCATCACGAGTTCCGTCTCGACTGAAACTGACGCATTTAGCTGCAAATACTTCGACTTAACGACATTTTGAAGTTCTCAAAACGTCTTCCATGTTCTCGTCTGCTTTCCTGCTTCCTGTCACGTACAAAGTGCAAAATCCTTCATGCGCAGAACTGTGAACTCAATTATTCAGCTGCAGTAAAAAAGTGGTGTTAAAGTATTTCAAGTCAGACCTCTGAGGGCTTGCGAGTGGTATTTAAGTAGAAAAGCTAAATTCTACATTCAAGCACATGCTACGTTGACCCATAAAACAATGACAAAGTTTTGGGGTGGGTGGTTTTGACACTGAAACATGCAGCGTGTGGTTAGGGTCAACTGCTGCGCTGAGAAAAAAAAAAAATTACATAAGGCGCTTTGCAGTTTGCAGTGTCGGTTGCATTTAGTGGGTTTTTTCTCCCCGGCGAAAAACACATTCCTTGACCAGGGTCCAGGAATAAAAGCTGCCTTAGCACAACACTGTGGTGACTCCCAGCTCTCCGCGGTCACCGAGGGAGGGGTTACCGAAAGGTTAAAATAGGCCCGGGTTCAAGTGTAAAACAAAACACAGCCTCCCGCTTCATTTCACCGCATATAAGAAGGAAGTTTGAGCCTAAACTCTCGGAGGCACAGCTGCTCTGGAGCGCACACACACACACACACACACACACACACACACACCACACACACACACACACACACACACACACACACACACACACACACACACACACACACACACACACACACACACACTGGGGCTGCCGGGTGAAACCATTTACATAAACTGTACATGAACACGTTTACTGCAGCGATTAGGTTCCATCTCGTCTGATTGGCAGAGGCGATGCAGGCGGAGGAGTTTTGTAATTGGTTTCTTTCAGGGAGGAAACGGCGACTGCAAACAAAAACTGTCCAGGTAAACCTGTCACTTCCCCTCGTGCGGCGCCGCTCGCCGCTCGCCGCTCGCCGTGTTTAGTCGCGTCACAGCAGAGTTAAATACCTCGGTTCTGTGTCACGCTCCGTCGCGCTAAAGCGTGTTTACTGGCAAAGCTGGAATCGTGTAGAACATAAGAACAAACAAAAGGATTCGAATGCAGAGAAGTTCCTATGGAGCTTTAAATGCTCTTTGATTCTGGTGCTTTGTTCCCGTGACAGCGACTCACCACAGGAATCCACGAAAACGCTGTAATCACGTAGAGTATTTTAAATACTCACAAAGTTTAGGAGGAATTTACTTTTGCAAACAGGTGACGAGGTCATGGCTAGGCCACACCCGACATGTATGTTCCTCTCGTATTCAGGTTCATAATTACCTGCGCAAAAGAAAGTTATGTTTTTATTGGCATTTGTTTGTTTGTTTGTCAAAATGAAGTTTTGTGGAGGAAGATTACAATTTGAAGCAGATTCTTTACATATTATATATATTTTTTTTTTAGCATGGCGAGTTTGGACGTTACACTTGGAGGAGGTACGTGCTCTCCGAGTTCCCCCCTCGTTTTAATTTGGGTAATTTTTAGCATCACTTTCCTCATATGTCCACTGCTGCAGCTCCTCTCTTCAGCCTCTGTCTGAAACACTTGGTGTTAGCTCCTGTCTCTTTACCTGAATTCGTCAGGAGGCGTGTCCAATTAGACGTTAGGTGTGATATATGCAAATGTACCGACTTCACAATACACGGAAGTGTCAGGTATTGACGCACGTTTCAGGAAGTTTTCTGAAGTGTTTCCTGGAGCCTCCTTTAGAGCAGACTTTGGGTTTCGTAACTTTGCAGAACTTTTACACTGAAAAAGCATCAAAAGTCTCCTTTAAGAATTTTAAAAAGGGATTTTAAACCAGCTGACCAGCAGAACTTGGGGCAAACTTTAACTTTAACCTTTTCTCCTTCCTGGATTGTTTCAGTCTCAGGAGCAGTTCTCTCTCTTTTTACTTTGGACAACTTGACTTCCTCTTTCATGCATCATCCATGAGGTCTCACCGCCCTCCTCGCTGACGAGGCATTGGGTTTGTTCAAAGCGGACGGGGCAGGAGGAGAAGAGGAAGAGCACGGCTAATTGATTGGAGAGAATGCCTTGGCAGACGGAACTGGCAGGAAGGAAAGGTGACGGCTCGGGGGGGGGTCGGGCGGGCGGGCTGAGGGTGGGGCGGCGCGTTTGCTCACCGTCTTTGGCGAGTTGGATCTTGGCGCCCTTGTGCTTCCAGATGATGGTGGGCGGCGGGGAACTGACCACGTCGCAGACTATCTCGGCGTCGTCGCCGTCGCTGAACTCCTGCTGGCTCGGGGCGCTCTCGAAGGTGATCTTCTCTGTGGGGGGGGGAATGAGACAGACACACAATTACACATGTATCTCGGTGCTCGGCCCGACATCTGAGCTGCAAACCCTCGTGTGGCATATTCATATTGCATGGGAGGAAGAAGAAGAAGAAAAAAAGAATCTTACAGTTGATTAGCACCATAACGAGGCACCATATGCCGGGGCTTCTGCTTTGCTAATAAATGTTTGGATGGTTGAGTCTTTATGTAATCACAGATGGCGTGGGAAGGTAGACGAGGTAACGGCGGTTCAAAGACGCGTCGTCGTTCACACTGACAACAGCAGCAGAGACACTTTCATTTGTCGTCAGACGTGTTTGTGTTTTTCCGAAGGCGACAGACTAATGGGCCGTTTGGAGTTTTTAACACGTTTCGTCTGTCGTGTGTATTTATAGTTTCTTATATTTTGCATTTGATGACAACGATTCTATAATTTAAAGTGGAAATCACTTCTTGTCTGGATTATTAGTGACTGAAAACGTCTCCAGTGAACACAACAGGTGGGGGGGGGGTTACATTAACAACAAAATAAAAACTAAATCAATTTAGTAGATAGTTTCTAGCTGATATTTTTTAAATGTGCTACGACCCTGTGCAGAACAGAGGGAACAGGATTTATCTTTTATCTTTTCTCACATTATCTTCTAAATATTAAACGATGAGAGTCGATCCCATGCAAGCAACAGCCACCTCAGTTGAATGAAGCCATATATTAAGAACTCTACACCTTACATTATTGTTATTATATCCACAAAATATCTAAAATACATTTCAAATAATCTCTATTTCATATTTTTTAAACTCAATATCCTGCAGAGTTAATCCATCCATCCACAGCAAACTTTTCAAACACAATCAAAAATTCGGTTTCATTTGCTTCTAAACTATAAGACTTTTTCCTCTTTCTGCATATTTTTTTAAAGACGTCTGGTTCGGTTCATGCAGACGTTGTAATAACGTCGATTCGATTCTCACGTGACAAACCGTTCGACAAATGCCAAACTCTTTAACACTTACGGAAGATCTTCACTTGGACGACGGCCTGCGCCTCCTTCTCCCCGTTCTTTGCCACGCACTTGTACATGCCGCGCTGTCCACGTTGGCGTGGTATATGGTGAGGGTGGACATGGATTCATCGCTGCGGCTCACAAAGATGTCCTGCCTGTTGGGAAGGATCTTCTCCCCGCTGGGCGCATACCAGTCGATGTCTTTAGCATCTCCCACCACTGAGGAGGAAAGGACACATGAGGCGAGGAAGCAGGAATTGTTAATAGAATTAAACAGCCGCCAAATAAATGAAAACACACGAAACAGTTTGTTGTGAAGGGAAATTCTGTTATTTAGCTTTTTTCCTTTGCTCGGCCTCCTGTTTCCTTCGCATGATATCAGAACAATGTATTTCAGAGACGTTACTTCTCTCTACGCTCTCGTGATGATCTGTAAGTAAACTCAAACCAAATTCAAAGTGAAGGATGAAACATGACGAGTCATTATAACTTCCACGAGTCTTGAAAGCTTAATATCTTCACTCCGTGCATCAAGAGCTCTTGGGAACATCTCCCTACAGGAGACGTCTTTTCAAGATCACATCACACATAACGCAAACTCAAATCTATTTGCTCAGCAGGACGAGTGATTGAGAGGGAAATCAAACAACTCTTCCACATCATTTATTTTTTATGAAAGACCAGTGCACTTTTAGTTCGTGAAATTTTATAAAATGAGATTTTGTTTTTATTAATGTCTCTTAATCTCTGAAAGAAACACAAAAGGATCCCTTGTGTATTTCTGATATTCTTTTCAACTGATAAAATTGCAGTTCGACCTGGAGCCATATTTGTCTTTCATCGAGCTAAAAAGTCAAAGTCAAATTAAAAATGTCAAAGCTTCATCCGTTGCACAAAGATATTGAGCTCTGCTTTTGTGAGTTCACCTTCAAACGAGTTTAAACACGAAGCCACGGAGCAACCGACTCGGAGATGGAATCTATTTGATGCTCTTTGAGTATAATGATCATTTTTTAAAGGGTTAATTAAACTACTACTAACAACGACAGAACAAAATACATATTCTGTTATAACTTTCAGATATATTTTAGTTTTATTGACCTAGGCTTTAAAGCTAAAATCTTAAAATTGGATGTTTCAACTCCAAATAATAGAGTTGAATCGACTTTTACTCGTGGTTTCGCAATTTAGTCTTATAAAATACACCTAGAAACAGAATTAACGACTATGGTTGTACTCCTCTTCCAAGGGATTTGACAAAATTCCCTCAAGGAAGTATTGAGATACGTTTGTGAGGCCACTGTGACCTTGAGCTTTGACCTTTGACCACCAAATTCCAATCAGCTCACCCTTGAGTCCGAGTGAATGTGTGTACCAAATTTGAAGAATTCCCTCAAGGCGTTCTGGAGACATCCGGTCCACTAATCTGCACGAGAGGATCCATCTCTGTTTGTAACTAGTAAAAACAAACCTATAATTTCCAGGTTCTTCCGGCTGACTTTCCTAATGTCTGACCCCGTTCTTCATGTTCAGAGAGCTGTATCATGTCAGACAGGTGACTCACCTAATGTACCGACTTACCCCCTGGATCTCAGACAAGCTGACAACTGCACATCTTCTTACATTCATCACTGGAAACGCAGTGAAAGTGCAAGACCTCTCTCTCGTTATCTCCTCAGACGGCCCCTCGCTCCCTCCTCGACTCCCCTACCTGATCTGATCTCAGAATATACGGCCAGACTGGTTCTGTTTCAGCGCTATCTCGTCTTATCTAGAATTCCTTTAATGTTTAATAAGTGTATATCCACTAAAACCGACTTGTGTAACTGAATTAATAGTGTAATATTATATACGCTGTACGCAGGAGGTGACATTTGCACCGATGCTGCATTAACGGAGAAACGCTCTTACCTTCGCAGAGGAAGAATTTGGACTCTCCCACGCTGATCTCTCCTAGCGTCGGAGTGATTTCCACCTGGATGGCGGCTGTGGAAGAGAAAAGGAAGACAAGAAAGAAATATATACATGAGTCTCCAGGACACAGGGGGCAAAGCACAATAAGGCAAGGCTCCAAAATCAAATTGCTTTGCTCTGCTCAAAAAGAGCAAGCCTTCCTCATGCATACCCTCAATGAATGAAACACCGGGATGAAATATTTATGCTCACTAGAGTGCAACGTCTCCACGTGCACAGGGTTATAAGTCTACATTTTCCTACAAGCACCTTGTCGAACTGTCCAGCTTGAAAGGAGGCGGACGTATTGCACATAAAGGTTGCAGTAACATTTTTACATTCCGCATATGCTTTTTTGTGGGTTTTGTGTTAAAATAAGGCGAAGGTATTGAATCACGGTGGAGTTGATGCATCCCACTCTGGGTGGAAATTTGCATTATTGAAGAAAAACTGAGATGGTGCATCGACCTGCAGCCGCACGAGTGTGAGCTGTCGATGAATCTTGTACCCGAGGCCCCCGACAGTTCACTTTTATGAAGTCAACCACCTCGCGACTGTGAAATATGACAGCGTAGTCATGGCAACCGTGTGACAAATCATCAACAATCATAAAATAACTGAGTAGTTTGGATGGTTTTCATTTTTTAATAAGTTTTGGGGGGGGTAAGCTGATCCTCAGTCCACTCTTAGATTTATGCAGTATCACTTTCTGAGGATTTATTCCTTCACTCAGTGTTTGTAAGAGCCATCTCACTGAGTCATTCCAGGGCCTGCCCCCCCCCCTCCCTGCTTCCCCCTGTCGGGTGATTTAAAAGGCAAAATACCATAAATCAGAGAATATCCCTTTTTCCTGAGACTCCATAATGTCTCAGCAGCAGCTAAAATAGACGCTAACAGACGATATTTAAAAAGCATCTGGAACCAACACCTGCTGTTTGTTCAAACTGCATAAAGGGCTAAAAAATAAAACAGGATTGGAAAATATTGCATATTCATTAGAAAAAGAGTCAGAATGTCAAAGCCCCATCAGAGGAGCCACACTTTTCAAATTGAACACTGCTGTCCTCAGTGAGGCGCAGACTGTGAAGCAGAAAACGCCACCGAATCGTGGTCGGGGGACGGAGACGGGGACGGGGACAGACAGACGGAGAAATCCCACCGAGCCGTCAGTAGTGCGTTTCCACTTCACACGACGCATGCGAGTCAGCCTCGCTCAATTCACACCAGGAAATCCATGGGAACGGTTTGCAAGGACTCGCCATTCAAGAGCCAGGCAGCTAACTAGCGTCACCACAATGAGCTGCTGCCGCTTCATAATGCGACAATCTCACAGCTGAAGAAACACATCAGTGAATAGGGAGAGACATTCGCAGCCATCGTTGGTCTTTTCGGTTTTTTTTACCTCCTGAACATTTCTTCATGTGAAAAACCAGCATCATTACGCACTGAGGCAGAACTCGAGTCAAAAATATTAGGCGAAGGAAAATGTATACGGTATTAGGGATTGCAAAAGAAAATTTACACAATGTGATTCTGTGTTTAGAGAACAATGAGGTGCTTCACTTTCTGACCCCTGAAGCATGTGGATCGACAAACAATGGCGGGATGTTAAACTAATGGATCTTCTCCACAAATTACCCACATTAAAGTGATGTTTATGAAATCACTGCGTTTTCCTTGTAACCTCAATGATTGCTGAAATACTTGTGTTAGGAAACCTTCCTCTCTTGGACTTGGTATTAAACTCTTAAGTTTCAGCATCTTACAGCAACTGACAGCAGCTCCTGTTGCAAGTTTCCTTGTCAATCACAGTCTTAAATATGGATTCAACTGGTCGAGAAGGGAATAATATCCCCCCCCTATGGCTCCATCAAGGAGTCATACAAATATTGATTTGCAGAAAAACTCTGCCTCTGCCACATGAATGACCTGGCCTTTGTTTCTGGACTCGCATGTAGCCTCGAGAGTTTAAGGGAAAAAACCACTGCCCACATTGCGTGTGCTCCTACAGGCTGGAGGTGGAGACAAAGAAAAACAACATATCCATTTCCTCCGTCCCTCATCTACCCAGATCGCAGATATACGATGCTGCGAACCCAGGCCCTGCCGACTGAGACTAAGACAACTGGCCCAAACTCAACTGATCATATCTGCAGCGCTAAAGACAACGAAAAAGGAATTCAGGCGGTGTGGGAAAGATGGTTATTCCCATAGCCACTTTCTCGGTGTGTGTGTGTGTGTCTCTAAATTGCCACTTGTGCAGCGACTCTGTGTGACTCTGTGTCTCCGCTGAGAGAATATCTGGAGTAATGAAGTGAGAGTGTGAGACGAAAGAAGTCACGAGGCATATAGTTGCAAAAGAAATTCGTCAAAACCACCTGCTTTCATTTGAAGGATCATGCAAGTTTTAGATAACGTCTTATTTACTTTGTCTGCCAAATGGAGCAAAAGCCATATTTCCATTTAAACCTACATGTAAATATATATATGACATATCACTCTTTAGAAAGATTCCTTCATCTAAAGGAAGATACGGTAACAACCTGTCTTCTCACCGAAAACACAACAGAAGCGTCTTTGCTTTGATTTCCCACCAAACTGAAATGCACAGAAAACCAGGTGCTCCTGAAAAAACGTTTTCACAAAGACAATCTCATTTAAAAACACTAATTTTCAAAAGAGATAATAATAAAAGACAAATTACACTGAGTGCAAGTCTCATTAAAACCGAACCATTAAAGCATAATTTCCCCCACTGCCAAATGGGAATTGTTAATATGGTGCTTGCACTCGGTGTAATAATACAACAAAGCAAACTTGGCGTAGTCATTAACGTACAGGTAAAAGCATTGAATGAAAGGAGTCCACTCGGGACTCAAAGTGGAGCAGAACACACACACACACAAAAAAGGACAGTTGGGCTGTTTTCTAAAAATATTCAGGAAACGATGAGTTATTTTTTATCAAAAGGAGGGGGGGGGGCAGCTGTGAGAGGGGGGGGGGGGGGGGGGCGCTGCTTTCAAAGGGAAGCGGTGTCATCTCCGTGGCCCCCGTGAAATACACAAGGCAACGCCACGACCACGGTGATCTGAGCGACGCCCCACGAAGACACACAAAGAGGGAAGTCTGCCCCCCGGCGGCGTTTGAAGCTCTAACCCCCCCCCCCCCCCCCCCCGCACGCCGCACTCTGGATGTGAAGCTGCCTTTGAATATGTAAAAGGTGACGCCCGGGTAAGAGGCAGAGTGACGAAGCTCTTGCATGGAGTTGTGTACGCTGCTGTCAAATGTGGACTGGATGGAAATAAGGGGGATTCGTTCGGGCTCTTCACGTCGTTTAATAACGCGGCATGTCTGATGTTTATTGAATGTTATGTTGCATGTTCTTCCCGTGTCCCCCCCCCCCCCACAGTCCAAAGACAAGCAGATGTGGTTTAGGTTAACTGGAGTGATTGGTCGAATGGTCAGCTTTGCAATACGCTGGTGGGTGTACCCTTCCTCTTGATAAAGGTCAGTTGGGATAAGTTCAAACCCCCATACGACCGTCAGAGGAAACTCTCCATATTAGATTTTTACAGTATGCTTAGAGGCTGAGGGCGGGACTAATATATATATGACACACCAATAGAAAAATCACTGAAATCCGTAAAAATGCGTTTCAACCTTTTGTGAAAGAAAAAGATGATCAACTTATTGGAACATGCACAAACTCATAGATTAAAGCAATCAAATGGAAAATAGCGTATCGTAGCATAGGGTATCGTAGCATAGCGTATCGTAGCATTGCGTATCGTAGCATTGCGTATCGTAGCATTGCGTATCGTAGCATTGCGTATCGTAGCATCGCGTATCGTAGCGTAGCGGTCAACAAAAAATACAGCCGCCCATATCCTATGTGACATACTTCCTGCCAAATTAATATGATCACAAATAAACAATTAATAACAAATAATCCAAATACAAACCCATTACACCTCGTATCACAACCAATAATAACAATATTCTTCTTTAACTTGTTTACGGCTCCTACCGTATGCATTGTGTGTGTTTTTAAAAGTTCTAGGACTTGAAGGAAGCTTTTCCATTTTGTCAGAAAATGTAAATTATAGACAATTCATTAAACGTGCAGAAACACCAGCATCATCCTTTAAAGCGCTGGAATTCAAGGAGACCGAGATTATGTGACTAAAAAGGGAAATGAGGGAGTGCAGAGATTTGGTGGGGGGGGGGGAGGAGGTGTAGATTAACAGGACAGATAGAACGAAGTGTTTGGCATAGTGAAGAGAGAGCTCAGATAAAGGCTGAAGCTATCTGTGCCCTGATGTGCTCAGTCATGACACCAATACAATATCTCTCCACTAAGCTGCCTCTCCCTCACTTCCAGTCTCCTTCACAGTCGTACAAACCCCGTCCGCTCTCGGGAGTCCGTCTTCACGCCTCATTCCACCTCTTAGACACCTATAGTCACATCAGCCGCCACTTAAACAAACAGCATTTCCTTCCTTTTCGTTTAAATCAGCCAATTTTCACAGAGGTGAAGGCATTTGGGTGAATCACTGTAAATCTACACGTCGTGGAATGAACCCCGCTGGATATTGTTCAAAATTACATCCATTGTCGTCATATGCTTGGCTGCGTAATTTCATTTATATCATACTTGGCACAATACGGGACTATACAAAACATAATAACTTTTGTGCCAACACTAATTCTGGGTCCCTGCCTCCCAACTATCGAGGAGCCTGTTGTTAATACAGAGCACATGGAGTTTGACTTTAGCCTGAGGTCGAATGAGAACTGGAGATGATGGAATTTCTACAAATATAATATATTTATAAGCAAAGAAATTCTAAACCATCTGTCCATCTTCCAACCAAAACTACCTTATTAAAATCGACAAACATCTCAGTTCTTTATTCCGTGAAATAACACAGAATTGGGTTTTATCTTGTTCGTCACTCATCATATCTGGAGTATAGTGAGTGTGGCTGTTTAAGTCTCTACTGTCTGTGTCTGGCTTTAATACACTGACTTCACTCTTGGCGTTTTTTGTAATTTAACGTACTCACGTTACACAGTGAAGTAAAAACATTTTTGTGGTCAAAGCAGGAACATTAGAGGCATAAATGGGCCCTCGCTGGAATATTTTATAAAAATATTATCAGTGTGGGTGTAGAAACAGAGGAAGTGAAAAAAAAGAAACATCTGGCACATGGACAAGAAGTAAAAAATCCACCAAGCTCCCCCTGATTCAAGCAGTGGGTGAAAGTGAAGGCTGCACCAGTGTCGGAGATTGAAAGTCTTCTGTGAAGTGGACTCACTGAGGTAGAGGTGCTCCCTGAACCAGGACTAGGCTAAATTGAACAGGATAAACTGTCTAACTCGGACACAACGGGTCAAACTGCAGGAAGCCCCCGGGGGGATTTGGGTTATCTGGTTTACTCATTGTATATTTTTTTACTCCCCCCCCCAGAGAAACATGTTTCTGTATGCACAGCAGGAAACAGCCTCCGACAAATATTTGCATGAATAAAACTCCAGCGTGTCCCTGTAGACCTCCAGTGCCGTGTCCTGTGTATTTTGGGCTTTTCGGGGGCAGCACGACTGTATAATCAGAGATGACAGTTTTCCCGCCATCAGACCTGAGTGCATCCTGTTCTTTTTCTTACTCCTTCTGGAAGGAGAACGAAACTGTCAGGTTGTTCCACGACACATCCACTGAGGCAATTAGCAACCATAGCAACTCGAGACACCTTGTGTTATTTCACACGGAGGGACGGTATCCCACGGTTACCTTCTATCCCCACGGGTCCGCTGGCGAATATCGTATTATAAACAAAGTTTCCATTAAACTACATTTATAAGTCATTTGCAGAATAAACACAAACATAAAAATATGCCACACTAATTATGTTTTTTAAAAAAAATAAATACACTAAAGCAGAGCTGGCTTGTTGAGGTCATGCTGTTTTAGTCGCAGTCCCCTAGGGAGTAATTACACTGCCTCCAGACTCAGAGATGTAACATCTGAACCCCTTTGATACTTCTTTATAAAAATTAAATCACCACACTTGGACAAAAAAAAAATCCATTTTTCTTTGCCTTTTAAATTTTCTCACTCAATTTTCATAAGCATTTGTGGCAATAGGATCAGAAATACAGGTTTGTAGCATCTCAAGGAAATTTCAAACATCAATAAACAACCCCTTTACCCATACATACACACAAATACAGTCAGGGCTTCTCATGCAGACTGATTATTCAAATGCTTAACGTGACAAAGTTAGGAAAGAACTTGGATGAAGGCGCATATTTAAAGCTACTCATGGTAAGCTCAGAAGCAATCACAGCAATGGTGTTTTAATTTACTTATAATCCCTCTATACTTTGAAGCAAATATGCCTGCGAGCTTTTAGCAACAATGACCAAAACCGCTGAGTGAAGATACGAGCACCGACCATTCTCTGGTGAGCGGATTATGGATTTTACCGCCTGCTACTGTGAATAGTCTCTTAAGCATCTCAATCACAGAGTTCTTTAATTCCAAATGATGCGAGAGTCCAAATATTTATGCAGGCCACAAACTGTGCCGGGTTTTGTGAAGTAAACACACGAGAAGTATTTGGTTCTGCTGAGGCGGACAACCTGAAGTTTGCAGCAGCTTCTTTCCCCATCTTGGATCAGAGGGTTTGCATGGCTAATTGAAGCCTGGCAGCCGGTGGTGACTGGCTCCATTACAAGGAGGCTACAACAGTCAGCTGTTGGTGCTTAACATGCAAGTCATGATGGAGCAAGCACACACACGATGCAGGGGCAGTCGGCGCTGTGTGCCGCCGCACCGGGACGCATGCGTAACCAGCACAGACACTTGGAAAGGAATTCTCGCAGGATGTACAGAAAGAGGAGATGCGAGGTTCACTTTTCCTTTTTTTTTGTATATGTGGGTTTTATTGTCAAGTGCTCATGAATCAAGATGTGAGCACTGAGAACAAGAGCAAGATGCAAAGTGCACAGCAGTCACTTCATGTCATTCCCTCTTTCCAGCAGGAAGCCCATTTCCAATCTCTTAGGAAATTGGTTAGACACTTTAATCTGTAATTCCCCACAGGGAGTGAGGAGGAAGTAATGCTGCAGTGCATTCCCCAGACATTAGGAGACAATTTTCATCTTAAAATGGTCCTTTTTCATTTTTATG
This sequence comes from Reinhardtius hippoglossoides, assembly GCA_006182925.3. NCBI lineage: Eukaryota > Metazoa > Chordata > Actinopteri > Pleuronectiformes > Pleuronectidae > Reinhardtius > Reinhardtius hippoglossoides. The sequence continues at coordinate 20,819,650 of CM031684.1, forward strand.
AATATTACGGAGCATTTTCTTTTTTTTTGTCGCCGTTGCTTCGTAAGTGAAAGTAAGAGAGAGGTCGGGAAAAAAATGTGAAAATAGGCAAAGACTCCAATTGTTGTTGTGTGGTTTACCATATTAAACGGAGCCATATTGAACTACAACTAAAAGATGCACTTAAAGTGAGATTTTCTCTCGGTGAATTTAAGCAGAGAAAACCATCTCTGAGGCCTGTGTAAGATCTAATGTTTGGACTTTCTAATGCAAGTATTCACCTCACATGCCCTGAAACCAGAGGGTCGTTGAACCTCAGGTTGAAACTCAGACGGGACGAATCCATTTGCCTGAATCAAGTCGGAAAATATAAATAATCGTAACAGTTTACAGTTCCTCCCTTTCTGTAAACCAGCAACCCTCTGATGTGCAAAAGCATTTAAATATTTACAGTGATGTTGGAATTCACAAATACAGTGTCAATCAGTAATCCTCAGTGTGCGCACCCCCCCCCCCCCTCCCCCCGCCCTGCAAAGCCTTCTTCTACCAAGTCAAAGCTTTGTTAGTCAAGTCACGTCAAGTCCCACTGTATTGTCTGACATCACACGGAGTGGGAAGTCTCAGTGTGCTTCATGAAACCCACACACAAGCTTTCCCTCTAACCTCAGAGAGAAACTTCTCCACAAACTTCAATAGGAGTCCTGACAGGCATTTTCAAAAAACCCCTCTATGGCACCTTCACAGCTCTGCATAAACACCCACTCATCACTACTATCATGCCGTCTTGGTATTGGCTCCGTATTCACCCTGCGACATCTCACTAAAGCGTTTCCCCGACTTGGCAGTGAATGCAAAGAAACACCTCGCACTGTCACGAGCCACTGACTCGGTCCCCTTCAGCCTCCAGCGGTGCCAGACCTGCCATTCTCCTTCTACCCACCAGATGCCCCCAGACTTTGACCTGTGTTTTCAATCAGCTGGACTCCCCTCGCCACTCATTACCCCAGTCAGTACACGTTCCAAGCCTTTGTCACCGGTTCTTCTTAAGTTTGTCGGTTTCAGTTTCTGTCCCGGGGTGTGTTTCCACGAGAATCTGGCACCTGCCTCCGTTCCCGGTGTTTCCTTGTGGAGCGGCTTCCTGCATGTTGCATCCTGTTGTCTGTGGCTGACAGCGTGCCAGTCATCCCGCCTTCCTGTTTACCCCCCCATCCACATGTGAGCCTGTCAATTCAGATTAAAAGCAACTCCCCTGCATCAAACTGGCTTTTTTAGGTGTCTGCAGTTGACTAAGGAACAATTCAAACTGTGGCATTACACACCAAACAAACAATTGACCCATTGGATCTCAAGTTTCAGGTGGAAGAACTTAATGAGGTGACTTAACGAAGCTGCCTTCACAGCCTGAGAAATCCACTGCCAACAAGCCTCGAGCGCTGAACAATAAATATGCAGCCTTGGCTTTTGTTGTCAAAGCTTTGGTGGGAAAGATTCTTGTAGCTTTTTTTTTTTTACTGCTGTGCTAGTTACCTCAAGATCCAATTCCTCCATTTTGCCAACTTCCTAGTTTGCCTCCAGCAAACCTCCAGCGTGCTTGTCATCATCCTGCTAGCTTTCATTAAGTCCCCAGTTGCCCAGCCTCAGCCTGTTAGCCCCTAGCCTGCATCTCAGCTGGCGACCCTCCGGCCTGCTAGCCTCCTGAAGCCACGGTCGTCATGGCTCCCCGAGTCCTTCAGAGACTCAGCTGCCTCGCGCCACAGAAATTCTGCTGATTCCCAGTTAGCAGTTCCAAAAGAAACCCACTCCTGATCTCCAGTCAGTGGTCACCACTACCGAGCCTATTATCTCATCTGAGCCTATGATGGCCAGCAGGATCACCAGCCTGTCAACTCCATGCTCCAGTTACTAGCTTCAATTTGCCTGTCAGCCACAAAGTGCTTCCAGCAGGTTGTCACCCTTAGCAGCAAGTCAACGCTCACCAGTTCCATACGGATATTCACTACTGACTTAAAATGCTGGATTGGGCATCGTGATAACGGGACCAATCAATTCAATTCCATGTAATTCAATGTTAACTTTGTTTTGCTAGAAGTAGAGCTAGCATAGAATGGAAGGAACTAAAAAATACTTTCTTTATTTACTTGGAAGAATCTAAACTAGTCACGTTCATTCATTTAATTTGTCACATACTTGTATATAACATTAACTTGGATACTAAAGTAAGTACCGACTGATTACCAGCACTGTTACTTTGGGCCCGTCGCACTTTAAATGGAAATTAAATTCAGCCTCCGAAGAGAACTTACTTACTAACTTGTGTCGCAGAGCCCGATAAAGTAGCTTTTCAGAGGCACATTTCAAAGGGTCCCCCCCCCCCCACTTATCATTAACCTGCTGTACTGAGACACTGTACAGAGCACTAAGCAGTGGTTTCCATGTGTCAGGCCCTTATCACATTGACATAGACATGTCAGCGACTAAGCTCCTTCTCTTCACATCTTTCAGTCATTCACCACCGCAGCTTTGTTGGGATTATGGTTTTTGCCATCACTCCCCCGCTGCCGCTGCCGCTGCCGCCACCGCCAGCAAACCTGCCACCACTTCATTTGTCATGCAACCACATACCAAGTGGAAGGGAGAAGTGGATCTGGAAGCAGAAATCAACAGTTTAAAAGGCTTTTTTTCTTCCACTAACTTCACAGAGGAGATGAGTGACACTTCCTGCAGCATCACACTCAACTTCCCCTATTGATCTAGAAATGTTCTGTCTCCCCTCACGTCCTTCGAACAAACAACTCCCTCATAGATTTCCAATGGCTGCGGGCCCCTCGTCTGTCATTATTAATATCTGGATATTGGACAGAGGCGAGGCAGTGAAACGTCCCTCTTTACTCTGATTAATTTGAGTCTTGTCGTTCTGACAGCACTTAATTACCGAACCTGGAGCGGACGCTGCACAAAAGGGCAGGAGGGAAAAAAACAGCCAGACCAGGACATCTGGCTGTAAACACATTAAAAACAGAAGCTCACAGGGGTGACGAGTAAAATACCAAAAGTTCATAAAACACTAAGCAAAGATCTACAGTTCGGCTGCACTATCCATCGTGCTCCACAGCAGGAAGCCTCGCCTGCTATCGGCTAAAGATGTAAAGCATCTGACCTCAGAGAGACATAAAAGAGAGGGTCAGGGGTTATTTGAAGACGCAGCGGTGAATCTTCCAGATCATATTTAACAAAGTTCACGGTGCTCTGACATGTTCAGAGACATTTTGTAAGTTGAAATCTTGGTGTGATGCTGGTTCACGATCAAAGCTTTTTTTAAGAGTATCCCGGGTGGAGAGAGTTCATCCTTTGGGGAGTAGGAATGTTCTCAGTGAATTTTAAAAGGTACAAAAATCGGACTTTGTAATGCTTCAAATAAAGTTTCTTAAGAATAGGAAAAAAAGTGCAGAAATTCACTTAGTCATTCAGGACCATTAATAACCACATCAAATGGAAGTGGCAGAGGAAAATACGGGGTTGCCAAATTATGAATCTTCCTCTGGGAGTCTTGTATTCGACATTTCCATTAGAATCTGGCCTCCGGTATCTCGCTTGTGACCAAAACGTCGGACTGGCAGCCAAACAGACTGACCAACGACTGGCATTAGCATTAACATAATGTGCAGTTATAGCCGTGCCAAAGCAGTAATAGCAAGTTCATTTTTATTTTGTTGCAACCTGCATGATATACTAGACTGGTGGGCATTACAAGATTGGAAAAAAAATTCTAACAGTGATATGCAGAGATGGCTTTTCAAGGTTTTAAATTTCTTTTTCACAATACCCACACATTGCTCTTCTCAGCTGAGGAAGAAGATCAGGGAAATTACTTCACATAATTCCAACCAGGTCTGACCTGAATACGCTTCAGCTCCAACCAATTAACCTCCAGCGGGGTCTTTCTGTCACAAGGTTAAATCCCCTGCTACATTATAATTAACTGGGATACAACCGAGGCCAAGCTGCACTTTGGAAAAAAAGAAAATGTAACATGTTTTAGGTCGGAAACTATAAGATTAGTTTTTTTTTTTTTTGCTCCAGACGCTGAATAAAAAGACGTCCATCCTCTGCTGGAAGAAGCAGCGTCTGAGTTTGACGTCTGAGAAGCAAACATCAAGTTTGTAAGTAAAATCCACCGGACACACAATTAGTGGCATTTCCCATTGAAGTTTTTATTTTGGTTGGAATGTAAATCCTATATTTTTTCATGCATCCTTCTCTGCACGCTCAAAAGGCCAGAGTGAGTGAAACTGCCCGTCTGCAGTCTAATTAACTAATGAGGCCAAAAGGGCCCAACCGCTCCCACCAACCTCTTTCTTTGTTTGACCCTGAGGTGGCCCTGTATCTCGGCAGACTGATAATGACTGCCGAGCTCCAGGACACTGCCTGGCATACCAATAGCTGAGAAATGAATCTCCCATGCACAGCGGCAGGCGGGCTCAGATCATCTAAACCACATTAACGTCTTTGTTGCTTTTACAGTCGACTTTCCGCAAGAACATTTCTACACGTTGGAGATTTTAACCTTTCTGAATAAATCCGATTCCGCTTTTAGGGAATCATGCTTCACTTTTTATTTTACCTCTGCTCTTTGCACCAATGAAGGATCTTTGAGTAAATTCCCAAATGAAGATGCCCCCCCCCCCCCTCCCCCCAGGCCTGCAGCTAATTCTGTAAACATATTTTTGCTGCTTAAGGCTCCAAGGCTGTGCTCCTTAAAGGTTATGGTTTGCCTTGAATACAAGATGAATGAATACCGGCAATAAATAATGTTCGGACAAAATAGCTGGAGCTATCCCTGGCTGGGCTTGTGATGCAGCCCGTAAGCTGTGGGTTGCCGGCATTTCATTTTTTACCACTGAAGCTGTAATATCTGCACTATTTTTTTGAATTCATTGGAATCATGTAGTTTTATTTAATGATTTTATATTTTATTTTAAGAGCAATATTCATGACCGGGGCCCGATTAACACGAGATTAATACTCAAGGGCAAAATAAGAGCCGTGAGCCGCTGTTGAAGCAGATTTGTAAATTCGCAGTAAGGTTTCTCTCCACCTCGCAGGATCTGCCGACTGAAGTGTCTCTCCGGGCTTGTTACTGTGAGCTACACTTCATTTAAGTCATTTAATCCTTTGTTAATTTAAAAAACTGTTGGGCTTTAATAGCTTAACATTCCATATGATAACCTTGGTATCCTTGATATGAGCACGGGAGATGAATGATGATCCAAAACAGATTGCGTTTGAAAAGTCTGACCTCGGTGGCGTTCACGTAGCGTTAGACTAAAAGCTTTACTCGCGCGCCGGGTGTCTGAGGAGCTGCTGTGGTGTTATCCTTCATGGGCCAGTAGCCTCATCTGAATTGTTGACAGTGGCTAAATGACCCAAGAGACAATTTTGGCAGCAAGTGGTTATAAACTTGCTGAGATGGAGTCAGTCATAGCTTCCCCTCAAGGCACCTCGGAGGGGCCCCCCCCCGACTCCAGATATGGGAGATATGTATATGCTCTGCAACCAATTTGAGTGAGTGAGTGGTGAATTTAAGATGTGAGAAATGTTTCCCATCATTTCGGTACGAAAGAACCAAGAAGGCAAGAGAAACAAACACAGAGGGAAGTTAACATGGTGCCAAACGGGCTAGTTCCGAAAAAGTGAGGCTACGGCTTCTGTCCCATGGATATCGTTTGGGTTCGACACGTGTGGCACTGATCATAAAACCAAACATGGTAAATTATGCCCCATATGGATCCACACAAAAAAACACCACAAACCTATTTAACCACCTCAGGAGGAACAGAGAGTCAAAAACCCACCCGTGGACTAAAGGTCTTTAAAAACCACGGGGCGCCTGAACACACAACATGAAAATAAACCATTTTCACTATCGAAGATTTCACACCGGCAGCTTTGCAACAGTTTCAAAACTTTTTACAGTAAAATCTTTAAGTAAATCGGCACCAGTTCATTCCTCAGTAACAATTTCTTTGTTAATTAAAATGTGTTTACGAGGAGGATGTCAGCAAGAAGCAATGTTTTTCTTTGCAATACGAAAGTGATGTGGTTGACAGCAGGTGAGACAACAACACCACTGCTGGTGTGAAAATACTTTAAGTCACGTTTTCATTTAAAAACAGGCAATTAAACAGACGCAATGCAATTAAACAGACGTTCTAAAGCAAACGTGCTGCATTACAATCACGGTGCAGGGAGTAGCTGAACCTGCGGAGGTGGAGGGCGGATTACATGTGGCGTGTGTCCACGGCACGGGCGCCACAGCTTACATAGCTCACTGAATCATAGTGCGCCTGCACTGAGGATTGGACATGGCAGAATCCATGAACAGAGGCTAACCTTGAATCCAATTGAATCTTGCAATCGCTTTACAGCCGCCGGCTCGTTCTGTGCTTATTCCTCACAGGACCAGAGACACGTCCTTCTATCCACAGGCACATTCAGTATCATCCGCACATGAAGACTTACGTGTCTCATATATGACCACAGAAACTCTCGTGCACCAGCGGATGATACAATAAGGAGCCACACTCGATATTAAGAAACAGAAACCAGTACCGCTGGGACGTGGTTCTGGCCGTGTGAGCGATGGGCATTCCACACTGGCTGTGAAGAGATAGAACGAAACTCTTTTACATAATTGAAAGTGGCTTGTTAATTCATTCCTCTTGAGCTTTTTTTTCCATTTGACCACGCGCCGCTTGCTGTGATGAGAGCATTAGCTGACAGCTCTTCCCCAAAAACAAAGGGACAATCATCTGAAAGCAGTTACACACATCACCAGGGTATATCTGCGAGTCGGTTACAGAGCGCTCTCCTAACCTCTCGCGAAACCCTTTACTGTCTGTCACGCCCGCAGAGAGCGAGGATACCGATCCCCCCCCCCCCCCCCCCCCCCCCCCCCCGCCCGCCAGACGACTCCTCTCGACAGAGACGCCGTCTATCACTCACGCACAGCTGCAGCTTGGATATATTCCTTAAACTACGATAGAGAGGCCTTAATCCTCGCTCGCAACTCCGGGCTGAGCTCCCACAGCACATTTGTAATCTCAATCAAAGACAACAGCAAACATCAAACAGACCACCCCGTGTGAGAGGGAGTGCAGCGTCTGCTCCTGAATACAGATTCGGCTACAAGCTGCAAAGGAGATATGAGGAACAATAACAAAATCGAAACTTTCACAAAAAAAAACAACTCACAGCTAGAAGGTTTGATTTTTCTCCAAGTAGCTTCCTCCCACAGTCCAAAGACGTACGTACTGGGGTCAGGTTGACTGGAAGCTCTAAATTGATTGGTGACCTGCCCCAGGTGCACCCCCCCCTTTTGCTGTGTATCAGTTGGGATTAGGGCCAACCCCCCCCCCCCCCCCCCCCATTACCCTCAAAAGGATAAGCATGATGACAGGATCTTGTTTCCCTGATGCAACACCTATGAAACTTTGTGTTGCACTCAAAGATAAGACAAGATGCACCTTTAAAGACTATATGAAGATACAAGTTTTGTAATTGTGCAACTTCTCCATATTATTGTGTAGTTATTCAATATGTGAAGCTGCCTTTCTTGGACTTTGAACATTAGATGGAAAGAGATGACAAAGTTCTAATAAAATACTTTCAGTTTTCAGAAAATCCACGAAGCTTTAAACACAAACTGATAAAGTTACATTTTCATAGGTTTTCCTGCTAATCATTTATTAAAAACGGTCATATCAGTGGTTAACAGTGACTAGTTTAATGTTTTTTTGCTAAATCTTTGCTGATCCATCAAAGCGTGTGTGAGCCACAGTCACAGATCAAAGCTCAGACGGTTCTGGCCACCACTGACTTCACGTTCCGTCCGTCTCCTCGCCGTGCGGCGGATTAGGTGAGCACTGGTAATGAGCACTGGTAATGAGCAGCCTGCACTGTACTCTGTGTGCGACAGGGATCTGCAGGAGACATTTCTTCTTTCTGCTCGCCTGCCTCCACAGGAAGGTCAAAGCTTTGTCTGCCACACAGCAGCAGTCGCAGACCTGGGACCTGCTCCGAGAGGTTTTCACTCTAGCCTAATCACTGCGCCACCCGGATGCACACGTGAACTTTGGAACGCTGTTGTACCAGGACCCTGCCACGGCCCCCGAGGCGGGATGCACCCCCCCCCCCCCCCTGACCTTCTGGAAAAGGGAACATAAAAGAAACCAGATAGCAGCAGTTCACAGGAATTTCCTCTCGCAAACACATATCGTTCTTGTTTATGTGATTATGATTCCTCTCAAGGACGCCCACTCCACAGAGGCGCGTCTTTACCTCCGAGAGGTTATTGTTCACGATGCTCCGTGTGGAATCAGGAAGTCAAACCACAAACCGGCGCTGGAATTTCTTTTGAACGGCTTTTTAACTCTCTGTGTGATTTTTCTTTGGCTGCTTCCATTCAATGCAACTCAAGGTTTCAAAGCTGTGACACGTACTTTCATTTTTTTAATTTCAAAGAAAGGCTAATGACCGTCGGCAGTGGGTTGCATTCACTCGTCTGTGTGTAACGTTACATTCATCACTGCAGAGAATCAATCTCACTGCAGTTGTGGTTTCCCTCTTTGTCGAGGCTCGTCTCGTTCGCAACATTTCCTGTCGCCTCGTATAATCAACCGTATTTCTTCTTCCCCGCTACCTGCGAATATGGGCTATGGATTATTTTTGACGATTTCACAAGATGCAAGTGGAAATTACACCAAAATTGACATCGTTATAATTTCACGGGCTTTAACTGTGATATTTGATATGATATTTTGTGTTTTATTGTGAAATCAATGCAGACGTAGCTATTTCAAGCAACTGTAAGTGCTTAAACGTTGAATTGCGTTAACTGAGTGATTCGATATTCCCATTTTAAAGTGCATTCTATTTAAAGCAAGTTGTGGATCTTGTCGTGATTTGCATGTGTTCGTAGCTGAAGTGTGATGCTAGCATTAGAAGAAACACAAGTGTTAGCAGCTACGGCTTTTGGGGGCGCTATTCTTTCATCTGAATTTTTGCAGCAACATTTTGATTAGTTGGGTCATTACCTCGGTGCTTTTCTTAATGCTCCTCCGCTGCTTTAGGGTGTTTCCCCCACAATCATTGTTGCTGTGTGATAAATGCTGCTCTTTAAGTGTCGTATCTTGGAGACAAAGCATCGCACAAGCCTCCATCCCATTATCCACTTGTCGCCTGCTCACCAGCAGCAGCAGCAGCAGCAGCCGCAGCAGCTCACACACTCCGCGGGGATCCGGCTCTGTTTCCCTGCTTCATGCTTCTGCATTTTATGAAGTTGATGCACATTAATGGAGTTTAATCAGGGAACTCTTCCTCTATTACCATCTCATTTCTTCATGGCTACAGTGACTCATTTTCATTTGATCTCTCCTTGTTATTCTCCTCGCCTGCTGAGAGAGTAATAATAAAATGATAAGGCTCCAGATAAAGTATTAAAAAATAAGGCAGGGGGGGGGGGGTAGCAATATATGTCTCTGCTATTTTTCTCTGCATAGGATCAAATGCTGTTTTTCGAAAAAAAAGAAAAACAATAGTGTTACCAAAAGGAAATTGCTCCTCTTGTATAAGTGCTGCTTATGTCATTGAAAACCTTGGGGTGTAAATGTGTTTTCAGGAGACTCACTGTGCACATGGGATTTTCAACTGTGAGAGAAATTATCTCTGAACCAACAGACTGACACTTTTGCACTTTGCTGAACTTGGATTTAGTCATTTTGCTTGTGATGTATTAATAGAGATGAATAAATATAAAAGATATATCAGGGAGGGTGTTTATCCTGATTTACAAAATGAAACGGGTTTGACACAGTTTTTCTAAATGTAGTCAGTCCTTTGAAAGTTAATCGATTTACAGCATCTAATGAGCAAAGACAATCAATCATACTTTCATTGTTTTCATATTCAGACAATAATTGTGAAAAATAAACAACAACAACAACAACAAAATCCAGACGGGAAGTTGAAAAGATGATTGTATCTGTCCAGACAGCAAACTGCAGAATATACCATTTTAGAATATATGATATAAAACAGTATATGTTTGTGTCTTTTTTTTCCAGAGCTACATTTCATGGTCTTCACTCATTCAATCAGAATCTAAGGTCCATCTTTAAAATAAACATGAGGTTGTGATATAGGAAAACAGGGATAACAGAATCCCATGAATAATTCAGAAATATCGTTTTCCAAAAGAATAAACACACAGAGCTTCTCCAAACTGTAACAAACATCCCACAGTACGAAGTCACGCTTCACATTCCTCTGTAACAAATTATAGAATTAGAAATGTGTAAATTCCTCGCAAGCAAACTATTAAAACTGGCGTGAGAAAATGCACACGTGTGATTTATGGGTTTAGAGATAATTGCAGCTGAAGATGAACCAACCTCCCGGGTGCAGAATCAGTAGAGTTAATTTAAAAATATTCTTTCTAACGTTTTAAAACGAGGAGAGTGTTTCTAAACGAGTGTGTCACTGGAAGTGTCACTGTGTGGGAACGTGTCACTATAAAACATCACCATCATCCCGCCCCAGTACAGTGTCCATAATGAACATAACGGGGAAAACACAATACGTGGAATCACCACTTAGAGGAAACGTGTCCCTGGCTGAAGCGGTTCAGAGGGTTTCTGAATTAGCTGAATCCGGTCCAATGGTGAACTCAAGCTTGTTACGCCGCTGACGACCACACTGAAGGGAACTGCATGGAGAGCGTGAGCGCCGCGTCCGCTTCATTAGCCGCGAAGCCCGTACTTAACTTTTGTGTAATCAGTGCCCGGCCGCGGAGATGTCCTCCCAGAATGCATCTGCCGTAAAATAAATTCTGATTGCACCGAAGACATAAGAGAATAAGGACTATTGTTGTTTTTTTTTTTAAACCATGAAATATATGCAAACTAATTTATAACCGCGCTTAAAGTGCATTGGCTGCATATTTTCTCTCCCCCCCCCCCCTCCCCCTGAATCATTCCACCCTCCCTGGCCACCCAATAAATTTGCCTGGTTTAAACGTGATTATTAACTCTGGGGACACATAACTCCGACAGTTGGCTGCGGAATCTGCTGTTTAAACTTCAGCGGATCACTGCTGGCCATTAGACTTGGCTTATGAACGCGTTGGGGGGGTGGGGGGGGGGCGCAGACGGAGAATGGATGGATTGTCTGGTGAGGGAAACGTGTGATCTGAAAGTTATCTGGCGAGTCTGAGATATGGAGGCAGAGGGAGTAAAAGTCTGAATCCCCCCCCCCCACCACCATCCTCATATTCAATCTACAGAGATTTCTCCTCCTGACACATTCCATTTTAATTGGATTCCGCCGTCCAATTCTTTCTGGGATAAATCTCCCTCAGAAGGACACCTGATCTGACGCACGTCACCGTCAACAAAAGGCCAGAGAACCATCGATTGCACAGATGATAGCTGCCGACGCCTCCGCTGTAAACGCTGCCGCCCTGGTTCTCATGGAAGAAGGGAAAATGTCGCGGCTGCTTTGTTATTATTCTATTTTTGCCCTTTACATTCAGATGATAGAAGCACTTTGTTCAAATCTACCGTCTTTACAGAGAAGGCAGAATCATTTCAAACTTTTCACGTGTGGAAGTACGTTTTCACCAAGTCAGCTCCTCCCACCATTTGTCATGTTACACCATTACAATCTATATCTGCTGGGATCATAATAAAAAAAATCACATTTATTAGCTCGACAGAATGAATGAACGTCAGCGGTGAAAAAGGCCGATTGATGCCTCGCTGAGAAACGTGCGACACAAAAAAACTCTTTGTTCGTTTTTGAGGCCAAACTTCTCAAAATGACAAATGCTGCCGTCTGAACAGAAGCAGCCGAACAAGAACAAGAACTAAAGAACAGAAGCTGGAAAAGTTATTATTAAAATCACTTAACTGATTGAAGACTCATTAAACACGATTACACATCTGACCAGACTTTCATCGCGAGCAGCAGAATTTAAGATTCGTAGTAATGCAGGAAGTGTTTGTGTAGGAATCATCAAGCACGATCGTTCACGCAGTTTCATCCAACCCGACATTTCTCAAAAACAAATAAACGGATTGCCATCACATTGTTTACAGTGATTCCTGGTCCCCAGAGGAAGAATTAGACCAAGTTCATGTGATTCATGTGATTAGTACAGTGGCCGAGAGAGATCAACGCACTGCTTATTAAGAAAGCGTGTGTCGTCAAACTGATAAAGTTGGTTTCTTAATTAGTGATTTGTGATATTTGTTTTTTTGTTATTCCAGAAGCTTCAGTTTTGTCATTAACTCGTATTATTTCATGGCCGATTGGGATTTTGTGGTAATGCATGAATATATATTTAAAAAATAAAATAAAATAGAATCTGATTGGGATGATGATCCAAATGGCGCCAGTTGCAGCGTTTGAGTCGGGTTCATGTAACAGCTGCACTCGCTCCGTCCTGACACGGCATCTCTGGAGCGGCATCAGTGAAACGAGTCATGTGAGCAGTTATTCCCAACCCCGACTAAATTACTGTGTTTAGTATTAATGGCTCCATTCTGCAGTCAAAGGCCACACAGCAGGGGCACCTGTTGCTGGGGGGGGTTAATAACCGGAGACAATTGATGAACGATGAGCTAACAAAATGTCAACGTGCACTTAGCATGCTCGCAGCATTCCAGTCGCCGACAGACGGACTGATGTCACTGCCGAAAAATAACCCGCGGATGAAGTGCGGATGTTTGATTCAGCGCTGTCGAACAGCAGCTCCGACTTCGGCAGCAAACGTGTCGACGACGGGACGACGTGCATCGATGGCGCGGCGTCAGGAGGGATGGCGGTCATTGAAGTGAGGTGAGCCGTGTAAGGAGCACAACAGAAGCAGCAGGTCCTTGTCATATTAAATATGCTGACAGAGTCATCCGTCACCAGACGCACGGCGGTGACCTCCATCAGCTGCAGGGACGGTTCCCCTGCTCTGCTGTTACGTCCTGTAAGGATCCTGCGCCCGTCATTCGGTTGGTGTGTTACAGTGAACACGAGGAAATCATGAATATTCACGAGGAGAGTGGCTTTCTTGGAAGTCGGTCTGTGTTTCTATGATATTCTTTTCTTAAAATGCAGCCGTTTTGCAGCCGAGGATCGAGGAGAACTTTCACATTCTCTGAAAGCCTCGTGGATAAAGAGTGGAGAACAGCGTGAGGTGAAAGGAACATTAAATTACGCCTGTAAAACGAGGCGAGCGCGTGTCGTTCCTCTGCAGTGACGCTGCAGAACAAACCTCATTGTTTAACAACAACAACAAAAAAAAACAAGGGGGAAAACAAAAACCCAGAGTGAGCGGCGACACCTGAACTCCTGTTTCCTTGAATTCAATAAAAAAACACACACAAGACGAGGAAACACGAGCTCAACGATGTGAGCTGCAGACAAAACAAACCAAGGGAGCGAGGGTGAGGTGTGTGTGTGTGTGGGGGGGGGGGGGGTGTGTGTAGACGGCAAACGAAATCAGATTCCTGCACCACCACCTCTCTCTCTACCACCGTATCTCACTTTCACTGCCATGATCCCAAATTCATCCCGAATCCGCAATCTGTCAGCGGATGGTGTCGTCCTAATGACACACTTGGCATACTGATGATTCCCATCTGCAACCGCCCGCATCCTAACAGAGTGGATTGTGCCGCTAACACATTTATTATTTAACCGTCTGAATGGGGCAAAAGAAGATTGGTAAAAATAACATGTCTCTGTGGTCCAGCCGGATGCTGTAACACTCTATTATAGCGTTTTCACTCCTCAGGTTGTTAAATAATGTATGTGCATATAGGGCAGCAGGGAGAGAGAGAGAGAGAGAGAGAGAGAGAGAGAGAGAGAGAGAGAGAGAGAGAGAGAGAGAGAGAGAGAGAGAGAGAGAGAGAGAGAGAGAGAGAGAGGTAGGAGAGAGGGAGAGGTGAGAGAGAGAGAAGGAGAGAATGGAGAAGAAAGAAAGTAAAGAAGAAAAGAAGAAGAAGAAGAAGAAGAAGAAGAGGAGAGAAGCCCACTGCTGCTGGTGAGAAAAAGAAAACCTCGTCCTTGAAGAATGAGGACAAGCAGCCAGAACTAGGCCGACTCCAGATCCCATGTGAGAAAAGCACATACGCTGGTTCTGATTTATATATAGCGACATATATATATATATATATGCTCATCATACGAGTTATTCCAAACCGGGCTCTGCTGCTAGTATCAGTGCGTGCGTTTGTCAAACAGGGACGATAATAAGCAGCGTTGCAGGAGAAGACTTGATCATTAACTCGACCAAAGGATGATTTTTAGAGTTTTTAAAAATCTCTAAAGAGTCCCAGTCATCTACATCTGTCGGATGCGAGCCGAGGCGTCTTAAAGACTTTAACTGCAAGCTGTCTCCTGATGTGTGCTCCTCCCCGGTTAAAAGAGGGGACTTTGTTAGCGAGAGTGTCTGTGCTGCGAGAGTGTCTGTGCTGCTGCAGACTGGTGTCCCATAGACATGTGGCTGGGCAATTAAGCAGATCACATTATACATCTGGCAACAGTTTTAATGGTCTTTTACACAGAAATAAGGATATGAACTCGTTTAGGCGTGGAGGCTTCAGTTTTATTCTCCACTCCGTGTCCTTGCAGAAACTTCTTCCTAAAAACGTGAGCGTGCTGAATCCTAACTTTGCTGTATCCATACCTACCTACCTGCCCCACATGAACGGGCACGGTCTGCAACCGACATCTTAGAATGCAGAGCGCGGCGCCCCTGAGACAACATTTTAAATAGAGGTGCCCTCCTTTTGACCCCTGGAGCCAACCGGTTCTGCCGATGGCCGCCTCATCTCCTCGGTCGGCTGTTTGCAGCCTGGAGTGCCAGCACCCGGCTTCCTCCCCTCTGACCAGCGTTATCAACAAAGCAGCGAGCAACACATTATCTGGCTGCTCATCCTCATGGGAGGATTCTGATAAATGTAATGGTTAGTATGCAGCGTGTCTTGAGGGGAAAGCTCCACTTTTTATAACTCGTGAAACAGTTATTTTTCCTCCCCTACCATATTCTTGAGCATTCTCAGCAGCAAGGCAGAGATGTTTAAATCGAGCACATGGCGACGAAAAAGATAAAAAATATGTTTTTATGTTTACTGCAAAAATGTAGATGGATGTAAAATGCCTGCTTCATCATTAAGCCGCAGCACTTCCGTGGCCTGGAACTCTTCCTTCTTCCTGGGTTTGTTAATGTTGTTTTTCTGCTCTCGATCGTTTCTAAAGGGGTAAACAGTTTGGCTTCCACTCCAGCTGGCCGGGGAAATCACCGTCGACTGCACCGAGCGTGAGACACCGCTGCTCCCATGCTGTCCCGTGAAGTCGTGACGATGACTCCCCGCTAACGAACAGATGAAGACGCGGCACACGCGCGTTCTACGTTCGTCAACCACGTCGTGTAAGCCCGGTTTTAAACGCCCTTCAGAATAAGTGGTATGAGGAAGAACCCAGGAACTGTCACTCGCTTGTAACTTCCAAGATAATACTCCAAACATCATGAAAGGGCAAAGCTGCGTTTACTGTGAGCAGCAGAACGAGAGCTTAGAGCTTAGCACCGTTCAAATAGTTCTTTAAAAAGCATTTTATATTTGTCTTTCATCAACAGGAACCCAAGCACAATGCAAACATAAACACTCGCTGGAGCGTCACAGGTTCGAGAACGATCATCATCTTCGTTAATAATTCAGAAAGTCGAAAAATTGGCTTGAAACTTGAGACGGGGATGTGTTTACTTTATTAAAATTGAACCAAAGCCACAAGCTTTTATTCACTTCATCCCAACGTGCTTCACTCTGAAGGTAATTGATTGAATTAGAAACTCTTTAAAAGCTCCTGGGAATGTGAAACAAGTGGGTCTGAGGTCTCAGGGTTCGGTTTGATTGGATAACAATGGGGAATCGTTATTAGCATTAGTTGTACTTCTACTTAAGTATTTAAATCTTTGAATCTAAGTTGCAGAGCATATTGTTTTGACCAAGCATTCTGGCTGCGGGGGTTTGGTTTGTTTTTGTGTCACCAACTGGGAAAAGTATGAGTGAGAATCCATGGGAATGAGGGGAAAACACAAGTCAATAGAAATATAAATAAAAACATTACGTGCTGCTGATTCAAGTTCATTTCCTCTAAGTTCAACCAGTTTTAAAATGACAAATTAACTTTGAAACCCTCCAGACCGGTGTGAGGGTGAGTAACTTGAACACACACAGAGTCAGATGTGACTCGGGAGCCTCCCCAGTGCTTTAAAAAGATTTCTGCAGCGATTTTTCTTTTTTTTTGCACCGCTTGCAAAAGATTTAAAAAAAGATTCACATAAAGAAAAACAAAAGAAACCTTGTTTGCAAACTCTGCAAATGCTTCCAATGTCTCATCCTGTGTGCTGCATATCTGTGGCCAGCTGTGGGTGGTGTGTTTCAGAACTGGGGCGTGTGTGTGTGTGTGTACGTGGGGGGGGGGGGGGAGGGTTGTCGTGTGTATGTTTATGCACATGTTTGTACACACGCTCTGTGTATGTGTTTTGTATTTATACGGAGGATTTATATACGTTGGCGGGCTGCTTTTGCCTGTGACCATTGCGTGGCCCTAAAGCTTTGTCATGGTAAATAGAGACCTTTGCCAGTGCGCCTCTCCCAGAGTATCCATTGTCTTCCCCTGGCCGCGGAAACAAAGGACGGCTCCCGTGGGTCCAGATGCACACGGTGAAAGCAGCCAAGACTTCGAGAGGGGAGGTCTGCATAAGCGCAACCTGGAACTCGGTTCAGCCGGACAGAATTTCACCCACATGTTATGTCGCCCTCTCCGCCTTTGTTCCGTTTTTTCGTAGACTCACAATAACAATATCCCAAGAAACCAATATTACACATTTGAGCAGGGTGCTGAAGAATGCAGCGGGTCATGGATATGAAGTGGCTTATACAGGGAGGGTGCAGCGTAAGGCATCTTTCTTTCGGGGGGGTTCTTATTGTTACCAGAGCAAGAGGAGCCTTTCAAGCCGCGAGAAAACAAGATTTTACAGTGAGAGTCAGACTAATGGATTCTTTAATGTGGGTTAACAGCTCCGACAGACGGGACGACCCACAACTGCGGCTGCAAAGGCCGAGTAAAGAGCTGTCTGAGAGCGAGTCGGGACAAACTCGGAAGAGGAGTCGCAGCTTAATAACAGACTGTGCACCATGTGGTCTTATAAAACGCACATTATCTATACTTCTTATCCCTTTAATGATGGGGGTGGGGGGGGGGAGTACACGAAGGACAGATTGGCGACGTAAAGAGACAAACAACTATCCACTGTCACGGTCGGTTTAACTCAATCTGCATGTGTTTGGACAGCACTTGGAGAACGTCCACACAGAAAAGGCCCCAGGATTCGAACAGATGACCGTCTTGCTACGAGCCAACAATGCTAAGCACTGTACCACCATGCCACCCAGTAATTATCTCCCAGTTGGGCCACTCTGGAAACCATCAAGTACCTGAACGCTCTGTATGGACGAAGCAGACTGACAAGCCAGGCTCCATGATGAACAGCTCCTGAACATGGCTCCAGGTTTAAGATCGTTTGGTCAAATATCTCCAAGATTAAAATATTAACTTTGAAACTAAAATACCATCAAGAAAAGAAAACCATGCTTGTCAAACTTGATCTTAATCCCCAGAGGACGCCTCGTCATTCTGGAGTCTCTGAGAACCCCCAAGAAGATTCGATGCTGTCAACATCTTATCAATGTGCATGTGGTTTAGTTCCCCCCCCCCCCCGAGTTACTGAGGGAATTGTCAAATGCAACATTTCTGCTGGAGGCCGGGTTATTCTCGCTCCGTCCATCAGGGAGCACGGAGGTCGACTATCTGTCCTGCCGATAAGAGCATGCTCCATCTTGGAGCTTAAGTCTAATGTCATCTTCATGGGGAACAATCTGGCCGTCACCCCCCCCCCGTTAGCAGACCGATGCACAAGCTGCTAAGTACGTTTTTTAATCCAGCGAGGAAACAAGCGTGATTGTTGCTTTTCCTCGGGTTCGGCTTCTCTTTCCAGCGGCTCCCTCTTAACTGGGGTCCTGCTAAATTTACCCCAGTTCTCCGCTTATGTGGAGCGCGCCCCAATTCCCAAAGCCATTTATTTTTACTGTGACCGCTGTCGGGCTTTAATCTGCGTTGTAGTGGTTTCTATGGCAACCACCTACACCAATTACGCCTGTGTGCATATGAAACAAGAGGAGGGTGAATTTTCGGAGCTCTCAAACCGGGTTTCTCCCTCCAGACATGAACATGACTTGCCATATGCACCCCCCCCCCACCTTTTACAAGGTTTTCATTTAAAAAAGACTGGATGAGAAGAAACTTAAATAAAATAATCATAATCAATTGAAGATGGAGGGAAGCTGTTTGTTTTTTAGAAAGCAGACTTTCTTTGTTGTGTGGTTCTTTGTTCTTACCCCCGAAAATACCTCTAAAGCTAAAAGTCTCTTTAAAAATAAATGGAATAAACATTTCCCTTAAGCTACTTGTTCCGCCTGCAGTGGCTTAAAGATAACGATATAGATACTGAATGCATCTGATAGTTAAGCTAGTTAAGAGTCAAGTTCTCATAAACTAAAATTAAAACTTAGTGTTAATGCGTGGTGTGTGAAAAAGCAGCCACCGCCCCTTTTTGCATTCCATGAGATTTAGAAATGAAGCGATGGACTTTCCAAAGTAGTGTGTGTGTGTGTGTGTGTGTGTGTGTGTGTGTGTGTGTGTGTGTGTGTGTGTGTGTGTGTGTGTGTGTGTGTGTGTGTGTGTGTGTGTGTGTGTGTGTGTGGGGGGGGGGGGGGGGGAACGACACAAACACAGGAGACATTCTAAACCGAGCAAACAGTACAACACACATTATTTTCATCCAAGTCAGCTCATTTGAACAGGAAATGAATTCCATTCTGAATATGTTTTCAAAGCGGTATCGCAAAAAAAAACCAAGTACCAGTTCCCACAGAGACTCCACGGACTGACCCTGAAGGCCCCATCTGAACAGAAGCGTTTCCCACACACTGGCAGACCCGTGGATTCGCTCTCACAACCCATTTGTGTTCCCAGATCAGACAAATGTATTTGCGTAATGGACGTCGAGCACAATAAACAATATATAAGTAAGCTGCCTTTTATGTGTGGGTGGGAGTAATGGAATGAGATGAGAAATACCAGGCTCAAAAATATTGATCACAGCTCTAGTCTCTGTAAAGTGCTGCCTAACGGCTCATTCTGGCCTCTCTACAATTCTATGCGTATTAAAGTAATACAGCGTGAAGAGAACTGGGTGGGAGGCTGTTTGAAATATAAGAAATGACAAATCCAAACATACCTCTGCAGCGCAAAACACTAAAACTGCACATTGAGATGCCATCGAATCTCCGTCTCCATTCACTCCTCACCGCTGTTTCAAGGCATCAGCGAGACATACGCTCGGTTCCCTCTTTAAACAGAGCGACAGGACGCGGCTGCTTCCCCCCCCCCGAAGGGCAATAATTAGCAAATAGGTATTTTTATTCTAACGATCCGCCCACACTTTTCCAATTAGCGAGTCTTCAGAGGACTGAGGTTCATTCTTGATCATTCGTGATAAAAATCACACAGACACACTGATGCTTGATTATACTTATGTCCTCATCAGTCTGTTCATATAAATACATTTTATCTGTCAATTAAGATTATGTGAGAGCCTTCAGATTCTGTTGCCGGGAGCATTAGAGAACCTATAACGTACACACTGGAATCTCTAAGTGTTAGAGGTGGGTTCACGTTCTATACGATCCAAGGTAATGTCACGGAAAGAAAAACATATATAATCACATTTTACATATTGTCAAAGGTGGAGGTGGAGCAGTTTAACTTTTAAAAATCGAGAGAGAAGAGTTGTTATGACTGAGATAAAAGGCCCTGAGAGTAGATGAGACATTAACAGATCATTTTGTCAGTTCATCCACGACAGTGTGATAGTTTGAGAAGTATATTTATCTCGAGATCTCAGACGTCACTGCCATCAGCGGTTTCATGTGTAGCTGATCAGACACGAGCTGAACTCAGGAGACTCTCTCTCTCTCCGGAGGACGAGCGTGTGCGAAGGCAAATGTCAGAGCCTCCCGATTATCTGCAGACTTTCCTCCACCTGGCTCCTCAGTGTGAAGTCAGTCGGCTTATGTGTTATATATAAAAAACCTAAAGAAACAACCAGCTCGGCTTTTCAAAAATAACCTGCCTCATTGCTTTTTGTGCTGATAACATAACATCTTAGTTTCTCGTCGTGTCTCAATGAGTCTACGATCAGCTGCAGGGCCGATAGATTGACTGCTATAGATTATAGATACTCGTGTAGTGGCAGTTTTCCTTTTGTTCTTCCCTTTGCATGAAACCCACCACAGCTTGTTATCAACTCCTCAAAGTTCAGACGACTTCTTCGGAGACAGAAGAGATCATTTCTTTAAAATAAAAGCTAAATCCAAACCTCCCGATTCAAAGGTTCCGGGTTCTGCAACAACAGCTTATGAAAAAGATTTCATCCCCGTAAGAGCTCAGCACTTTAGAACTTTAGTTCTGGTGGTTGCCGGTTCAGTCAAGTCAGCGATTTATTAAAGTGACACTTTGGAAGTCTGATGTTAATTCATTTCAATCACACTTGTTGGGTGAGGCCGACTGAATGCGCCGTTGTTTGATTTGTAGACGAACTTTAATGAGTCAGCTTTGGCACGAATTCCTGCTTTTGACTAATTAAAAACTTTCATAATGACGCTGACCTTTGAGGGAACAGAGAGTCCAGCTCTGGAGGAAGCCATTATATTAGCTGTGGGGTTTTCTAATTATACCCTCGCTGTGCTGAATGAGGTCTTTCTTCATGCCGGTTTTTTATTCTTAACATGAACTTACTTACAGTCTGAGTAACACAGAGTTCAATAACGAGCGACGGAAATGCTGTTGTTTCGGACTAATTGTAATAATGATGTTCTAAGTATGACTGGTTCTATACTGAGGCCCGTTTCTAAAGGATCATTCTAACCAGTCAAGTTGCAGGAAACACAAATCTCGCCTTCTGTTCACGAGTGAAAGGGTTAATGGCTGAGAAGGATCTTTATGATGTCACAGGGAAGTTGACCTTTGAGATGTGGAATTTTAAGACATAAGGGATCTTCTCAAATTAGAGTTATGGCCAAACGTGTTTTTTGCGAGGTCGCACTGATCCTGACCAAAAGCTTCTCAGTTCATCTTCGCCACAGTTGAAGAAAGAAACTCCCGAGAGGTATCGCGTTTGCAAGAACGGGTCAGAACCTACAGCTAAAGCCACAGCCGTTGCCAACATAGAGGCATAAGAAGAAAAAACCGTGCCAGCGCTTTTTGTGTGTGTGAAGCCGGCTGCTAACACCACCTCCACACCCCACAGGAGACATGAAAGGATGAGGGATTTCACAGGTTCACATCAGAGGAGGCTTTCAGAAGGGCTTTCAGAAAGGAGCATAAGTCATTAAGTCCCTGAGGGACGCCGGTTTCACTCGTTACCGACACAGACCTCTCACTGTTGCTTTAATTACCCGCAGGTATCACGTACGAGGGACGTTACGACAGCAGTTACTCAGGTTGATGTAAATGACACACACCGAGGGGAAATACCTGAAACATGAAAGTGCACCGCAGCGATTCGTCAGGAAATGGAATGCACTAATCATCACAGCGCAGCGCTGGATGTGAGGGTGGGTGGAATTCCTCCTCTTGGTCCATTTTTACACCCACTCAAA
Organism: Reinhardtius hippoglossoides; assembly: GCA_006182925.3. NCBI lineage: Eukaryota > Metazoa > Chordata > Actinopteri > Pleuronectiformes > Pleuronectidae > Reinhardtius > Reinhardtius hippoglossoides. Next base: position 20,841,465 of record CM031684.1, read on the forward strand.
TGACCGGAAAGCTGCTCGCTGGATGCTTGATAAACAGATGCCAAATGGGTTCTGCTCACGAAAGCAGCTCGGGCCTTCAAACTCTGCCTTTTATGTAGCGGGTGAGGCAGTTAACCCTCGTTCCGTCCGCACGCCGGCCTCCTCGCGCTGATTTACTGCTCACGCCGAACCCAGAATGAACAAGAGAAAGCACATTCCACGAGTATCGGGTGTTTTCTAAAAAAAAAACGTTGGGCCAATGCTGTTTGATGTTCTGGGTCATTATTGGAACGGAGGGAGACACAGACGACCTGCCATGAAAAGATACGCTCACTCTGGTTGAGGGTTAAGAACAGGGGATGTCACACCTCGTTAAGCCCTATGAGGCAAAGTGTGATTTGTGAATATGGGGCTATACAAATCAAATTTTACTGATTGATTGATGCATTTCTTTTTTTCTTCCGACCCTCGTGATTTCTTTAATTTCATATTCCCGACCTCGACTCTGTCGGCAGAGCTCGGTCGATCCATTGAGAGCGAACCTGTTCTTCACTAAAAGCCATTTATACTAATGTGATTGAAACAAGACCCAAGGGTAAGTGAATACAAGAAGAGATATCTTTGTCTAACAGGGAACCACATTTTTACCTTTTTACTACTGGTACTGAAGTAAAACATCCAAATAAAGAAGTATAAAGAATAATTGCCACTTTATTGCATAACACACGCGATAGGTTTACTGATAAGGCTGTATTATTATATTTGGGTGCACAGAGCACAAACTAGTCCATGTTGTCTCTTATCGCTCCGGCCTTGATCTGGGCAACTAGCATATTTTGGTAGATACATTCCTGGTGCAGCACATGAGGGAGAGAGGCGAGGAGATGATGGAGATAAAGCAGCAGCAGGTGAGGAGTTGATCCTGAGGAAACTATAACTCTATGCAAGAATTTCAATGCAGCCTCACGAACTGATCTTCTCTCATCTTTACTTTGATGGAATTAGGTTTGAGGGGCAGGAAGAAATCGACACCGGGTTCCATTGCAGTCCTGTCATCGCGGACCTCGTGTCCTGCTGCGAACCCGTCTCTCTCTCTTTCCTAAATATAACCAGACCTCAATCTTTCCCTGATCTCCACGTTCGAGTTCTGTGCGTTCTTAAACATAACCATTAAACAATTAAACGCCGTAACGTCATTGGATGATATAAACTCCGGACAACAAGGCCGGATATTTTTGGCAGAAATCAAATGTGATTTTTTTCGGTGAACATTCCACTGAAAGTTCAAGTTTCGACACATTCGCAATTTGCCAAATACTTAAACTGATAAAATCCCTTCGTTAAAAGGTCGTGTATCAGATACACAACTGTTTGTTTATGAAGTGAAACTAACACCGAAACTTCTGTCCAGCAAGAAATCCAACTGTCGTCAGTTATAATCATAAGTCTGTGTTGAGAAGTGTTTAATATTATTGCGTCCAAGCCATTTCTCTGTCTAACATCTCTCTGTTTGTGGGAACTGCTGAGTTTCTCAATACATTTTAAGGTCTTGGCCTTAAAGCACCAGTGTGTAAGATTTAGATGAAAATGATCTATTGGCAGAAATTGAATATACAATAATCCTAGTGATGTTTTAAATAGTGTGTTTAACCTAAATTGTACGAATTGTTGTTTTCTTTACCCTAGAATTGACCCTTTATTATGCAATACAGACAGAGTGTGTGGGATGTATGTTACAAACTACCCACTAGGTGTATTACTTATATTCTATACCTTCTACAGGATAGTTCCACAGAGATAGGAACCAGCACTTCCAGTTTAATTCCCCCGGCTGAGGTGCTCCAGTGAATGTTAGTGACATTGTGTCCAGGTGGGACTCCGGTTAAGCCTCGTGCCCTCATCGCTCCGTTATGTCTAATGTACCTGCGCGTCACCAGTGTCAGTTTCTATCCAACCATGCACTCTGCAATAATCCTTAATAATGAATTACAGCAGCAGTTAAAACTTCAGCCTCGTATCTTATCTCCGTGTCTGGGAGAGAGCGTCCCTGTGGTAAAGCAGATACCATCTCACATCAAGAAGAATCCACCTCACTCATCTCACTGGGGGGAGACGATGTGCCTCACTAAAATCCGCCTCCCCGCTGCTGCCTCACACATTTGGTACACAGAACATGCACTGCATTGTTTTGATGGCGTAGCCCCGCAGAAATAAATACACCACATGCATAAAGACGGCACGTCGTTTGTTAGGCTGCCGTGTTTTGTTTTTTGGACCGCACAGGAATATGTCACACAGATTGAATATATCGTGTTAACATCCTCATTTTTTTTGGCAGCTGTGTCTATTCTGGGATTCTTTGTGAGTTCTTTTAAACAGATGGTGCACCAAATGATCTCAGTCATCTTGATAGATGATGACATTAAATGACAAGAGCCAAAAGAGAAAAGACTGGCAAGGAAAAGGAAATACAGTGCAGGCTTCTTCTTTTTTTTTTAGCTCTAGCGACTGGGGGTGAGAAAAACTATTAACCTTGACGGAAAATAGAAAAGTTTCAGAACCACTGGATTTGCCTTGTTATCCATCCATCCATTATCTGTAGGGGCACATGCAGGGGCACGCGGCGCTGGAGCTCGTCCTTCAACCCTAATGACCCTGAAAGTAAATTTGTAAGCACCTTCTCATAAGCCAGCGATCTGATCTGCCACAGGCATCTTTAAGGTGTTTGGTTAGTTAAACTAACCTGGTTAAGATAGGGAACAAATGAGGAAGTGGTAGAAGAGAGTGTTTGATGAAGTGCTGCCTTTTTTAAAGGTCCAGTGTGTAGAATCTAGTGACATCTAGTGGTGAAGTTGCATGTTGCAGCTGAATACCCCTCACCTCTCCCTCCCCTTCCAAACATGAAGCCACAATATAAAGTATTTATTCAAGGGTTTAATAAATCTGACACACTGCACCTTTAAAGTCCGTCTCTGCTAACCGATGCAAACTGGCCTCCAACCAAGAGTCTTCACAGTGGTTTAAAACATTGTCACACCACATCTGCCTTTGTCACGGAGACGAGTGAAACCAAAGACTCCCTGATGCAGTTTATCTACAGTAAACGTTAATATGCAGACGGCTGACAAATGGAAGAAGAGGCCGACCTCTTTAAACATGAAGCGAAGCAGCAGCAGCAGCAGCCACGACTCCAGTGTCTTCACCGTTTCAGATCGACTATGTTATTTTCCCATCCAGTGCCTATGTCGTTAAACCCAATGCACTATGGGTTCTGTTGTTCTGTGGCCCGTTGGTATCCGGAGGCACTGGGAAATGCTCACCAACAGAAACCCGGTCTGAAATCAGTGGCACAGCATTTTACCTTCATTTTAACGTTGCATACTCAAGATGGGAAAACGTGCCTACATGTGACTCTCTGGCAATTCTACCCTTCCAATCCGCCAAGGTGCAGGCCCACCTGGCTTCTCCCGGGAAGAGGAGATGGCCCCCCTGATTGGTTTCTTAAATGTCAAGCCCAAAACACTCATGATTAATTAGGAGACTTAGTGTTAAACCCTACACCTGCTGCTGCAGCCTTGTTTTCCGGTGTTAAACTACCAAAAGCGGATTTGAACACGTACAAAACGCAATGGCTCCGTGCACTTTAGACGAATGACATCGAGCCACGAGTACTGAGCCTAGTCTCTCTGAATCTCTGGAGCAAAAACCCCGATGGGATGGGTGGGAACTGAACGTATGATTACCATTCTTCCAAAAGAAATTACCTTCATTGAGGTTTTGACATTGGTGGCGGAGGAACGCTGTCAACAGAATCTCCCGCACAATAAATCTGTTGTCGGGTCGGGATATGGTAACGGTGAAGGCTGTAGCATATTATTCAAAACCAATTTCATCCTCATAAAACTACATCTGACCACTTCTCTCCTTCCACGGATGAAACCACTTTTTTTTTTCCTCCGGAGCGACCTGCCTGAATCGTCGAGAGGAGAAAAGAAAAGGGAAACGAGAAAACAGAGTAATTCCTCCAGCTTCGATATAACCGTACAATATAAAGCTGCTATCCGTAATGACGATGTCACCCTCTGCTAATTCCCCGCGTGCTTCGACAGCATTTTTCAGGAATAGGGGGGGGGGGGGATTGTCTCAGCGCCACTTTCCAGACACACTGCGTGTTTGCTGAGGTGATTAACGCCACATGTTTCTTCGGGGATAATCCCGGCGAGGAGTAATGTCATCACTGGTCACATGGTGGGAAGCAATAACGGTTTCTGTAGCAACACAAAAGAAAAGCTTTACGCACAAAGTCACCGCGAACAGCACCGCGTCCCGAAACCTTAAAGCTTCAGCCGGAGGCGGGTTCTGTCGGGCTGCAGCAGATACATGTGCTGCATTGCTTTGTTTTCTCTGTACTGATTTCTGGTTATGTGAGAGCGTGTGGGTCCATGTGAAGAGCTGCAGTCTATTAACCTACTTTCTGTTGGAAAAATGGACACAAACTCTCAAGTGTCTTTCCCTGGTTCTCCGTCTTCCTCTCTCAAACACCCACACATGGATTCACACACGCACACACACACACACACACACACACCACACACACACACATGCATTGCAGCCACCAGGCCCCAGCGTACCCAGTTGCCACTGCCTGCACTGCCGTTGCTATGGAAACACCTGCATCTCTAGTAATCCTGTGAATAGGGTGCAATGAGCAGGGCTTCAGGGGAGAAAACAGCTTAACATTGCACCAAGTGGAGACAGTAAACTCAAGCATGTCACTCAAAAGGACACTCGACGCTGATTTCCACGGTGTTTTCTCAACATCTGGTCGTGAAGTCGCATTTTCCCCCGGAGATTTTAACTCTGCATTTTGCTTTGATAGATGTAATTTGGCCGCGTTCACTTCATCTCTTGCTTCCTTTTGATGGAGGGATTTTTTTTTTGCGAAGTGTGCAACTGTGCATGAATGGGACAATTGGCTTACATCAAGTCAAATGTGCGGCAAAAACTTATTTCCTGGTCAGAAAGAGGCTGGAGGCTGGAGCAGCTATTTTCAGCTAAACCAAGTTAGCACCAGTACGGATAATATCTTCATCTACAGTTGTAACTCTCGAGGAAGAAAGTGAACAGTTTTCTATTTGTTATAAACATGTGGATATCCTCCTATTATGTGTTGGATGTGAATGATTTATATTCCTCACATGTTCAAGTGCCACCCTCCCTCTGCGATGTGAAACACTGACGCTAACAATCAGAAGTCCGATGTGGATTGAAATGTGAATGTGATTATTATTTTTATGTATGCAGCACCAATTACTTAGGGATGCTTTGTATAATTTTCTAATTTGCCTCAGAACCCTTAGCCAAACGTTAAACATGAATTTACGGCAGCTTTCTTTTGAACTTGTGAAATCCTCTTCTCGGCACTTTAATTAAGAATGACTTGAACTTTTTCGATAGTGTTTAATTCGTAACAATTCCGCCGTCAACTGGGAGTTGTCTTGCTATCATTATATATGATTATAATCATATCTTCCATTTCGAATTGTAATTGATTACGATTTACATTTTCTCCGTCTTAATTTTGTATTCAGAATTAAAACCTCAGGAATAAAAAGCTTTGGCTGCGAAGTACATTTCAGATTATTTAATCTACTGAAACAATACAAACAAGGCATTTACGATAAAAGCAGATATAAAGACAAAGCCCACGAGGAGATCCTGTGCTCTGTGTCAGGCTGAAAAAAAACCAGACACTACAGTAATGAAAAGTTGTGCGACTGTTTCTTCTCACCTCTAAAAATGGTTCAAATGACACCCAGAGTCATTGGCTCAGACCCACACACTCCATAAACACATTTGTTTTCCAAGGGAGAACAGACTTGCAAATTAAAGGCGTCCCACTATAATTTACTGTCGTCATTTTGCCTCCATCTGCCTTCGGAACAGGTCAATGGGTTTGTCAAAGAAATGAAAAGTGGCTGCCGGTAATGCACTGCCGCAGCTGTGCTGTGTGTCTGCTCGTCCCTTTCCACATATTAGAAGAAATGGGATTTGAAGTTTAGAGGTAAATAACTTGCGGAGGAAGGGAGTCGAACTTCAGCTGTGAACGGGATCTTAGACGTGAGACTAGAACAAAAGGTTCGGGAGTGAAGGGGAAATAATGAGGAGTAAGAACGGGAAGCAGTGGAGACGGAGGATGAGATTGGAGCGCGAGCACGGAACGTTCTTAATTGGACTCGGCAGTTTGGCTCGTTCTGAGAGAACCGCTGAGGTGTCAGCTGGTGATGACAGCCACTTATCTCTCTCCTGGCTAAGCTGCACACAACACGGAGTTTGCCATCAGTGAGAGTTCTCTGCGCTCGCTACCTGCTGCCATGACACCAATCAATGACCCCGAGGAGCATCTGATCGCACAAGTAGAAATGACTCCAGGAGCAACAGAGGGTAGGAAGTTCAACTCAAGGAAAACACTTCTTCATGTTGCATCACCCTGAACCAGATCATCACGTCAGTTTTAAACGAGACGTATTCAGCTCATATTCAGGTTGATAATGTTAATTGATAAGTTTTGAATTCGTAATGTTCAGTAGACACATGATTTCCTGATATGTCCATCGCTGCAGCTCCTCTTTCAGCCTCTGTCTGAAACGCTTGGTTTTAGCTCCTGTCTCTTTAAAGGCCCCCCCCCTCCTGATAAGCCCAGTCTGCCCTGATTGGCCAGCTGGCCCATCCTTGTGATTGGTTAGCTGCTTCCCGCCCGTGTAGGAAATGTCGGCCTCCGCTCTCGTTTAACCCGGCTTTGTTAAGTGGCGTTCCAAACTCGTCGCTAGATGTTCAGTACGCACTTGTGGCGGTTTGTTATGTCATGTGACATCACGATGGGCGGGACTTCTGACGAGGTGTTTCAGGAGGTTCTGTGTTTTCTGTGTTTGGGAGAGGAAAACTAAAAAAAGCCTCATTCTTCAAATGAGGAGTAATAAAACCCAACCGAATGTTCCACCGTGTCATGATGACGCAGTGTTCCAGCTGCTCCGTCGTCTTATTTTGGAAGGACGACGCAGGGAAAACGGACAAAACATCTGGGGCCATATCCATCAGTGTACCGCAGAACAGCACCTGTATTTTTAGCGTCAGTCGCCCCTGTCAGTCGATCAGTCAGCGCCCAGAAACTTTCCCAGAGCTTCGCCGTGAGCCTGTATCACTGTGAGAGCAGCTGGTTTAATGAAACTGTGCTTGTGCTTTCATTATGAATTACAGGCTTGTTCCAGCGGCTCAAAACAAAAGCTCACCTGATATTTTACTGTGCTTTCTCTGTCAGGTAATGAAAGAGGAGAAATCCCTGTTAGGCTGAAGGAGTGGAAACCAGGGTGAGGCCTATAGTGGGATAATAAAAATAAAAAACAGCAGCTTACTGTTATCGACTGAGACGTCCGTCAATCAAGCAAACACGGCTAACAACAAATTCTCGGAGCGCTGTCGGTCAGGATTTTTAATATCATATTCTGTATCGTGTGTTTGGGAGTTACTGCTGCAGCCGTGTAGCAGAAGTGCAGCTTAACGCCTTAACGAGACCGACATTAATATTTCATGGGAAAATACAGCTACATTCATTTAATTAAGACGACACAGTGGGGGTCCAGATGCAAAATAAAAAAAAGATAAAGAAGCTGGAACTACTTCTACTGCAATGCAACACACTGCAACGGACTGTTCCAAGGGTGCAAGTGCAAAGTGCCACAACAGTCACAGTAAGTTAAGTGAGGGGCTGTGTGATGCTTTTTGCTTTTTTGTACATCACACAGACTGTGTGAGACGAGAGACTGTTGGAAATTCTAATGCAACACAACACAGTTCGCTGGTCAGGGAGATAAAATCCCCCTAGAATTATTTTCCAGGAAGTTTTTCTCGTCCTTAAAGTTTCTCCCTGTACCCCCCCCCCGTCCCGGGGTTGGTGTTTCATCTCGAGTTCAGCCCTGATGTGAAGAACCAGCCTCTGACTGAGCACTGGGATAATGCAGAGTGTGCCAGCGTTGATAATAGCTACCACATTGTTGGCCCTTCAGAGAAATGACAGATGGCCCAAAGGCCGGAGCTTTAAGGTGTTTGCTATTTACATTTCCCTGTTGGGTAAATGATTGGCGTAGGAAAGACAGCATGTACACAAGGGGAAAACAATGCCAGGAAAAAAACAAAGAGGAGATTATAGACCTAGGATTGCAAAGGCAGCCTCTTGAAAGATAAGGCCGGAGAAAAAGCCATATTCCTCTTCTTCTGGTTCGTGCCGCTCGCTCCTATTCTTACATCCGTCTAATCGATTCCGCTTTGTTTCGTAATGATGTCTGAGCCAACAGCAGCAGAGACGCAGTTTAAATGGAACTACTGGGATGAACTCTGTATGGTTACATTATGCCGGTTCCATGTCTTCTTGCCGAAAAGGAAGCAGCTGAGTGCTTCGGCTTTTTTGTCCACGACTCCTTGTTGTCCCCAAATTACACCGTTCTGCCGGGGGTGTGGTGGGACGACACCGAGGATACAGTGCGTTATCTTAAAAAGCCTATCACGCCGATTTCAGCATTCACAGATGCTGCTCCCACTTAAGTATTTTAGTTTTGTCTCTTTTGCCATTCCCACTTCATTTCACACTCGGTTCCGTGGCTCCAAACAAAAGGAGCACAGGGTTTTTGTTTCACGATGTGTCACAGATGTAGAGCTCGATGTAGGATGAAGGGAGAAGAAGAGCGGCAGAGAACCGAGTCCCGGGAGTCTTCTGACTTCATGCTTTGGAGGATGGTTAATCACGTTTGCTGAGTCGTTGATGCTGTAACACACTCTCTGATTTTATTTTTTAATTGAATGGTGTTCCCATTAAGTAAGCTGTTATCTCCCCCAAAAAAAAAAAAACGAACTAATATCAAAAGCCTGGGATGAGAACCATCACTCACACATGCATTTAATTCCACCCAAACAGCAGCATCAGAGGGATAATCGGTTCTGATAAATTAATCTCTGCAGTGTTTTTTTTTTAGACGGGAAAATGCCAATGCAGCGTCAACACAAGCAGACGAGCAGCTTTGATTGTTTTCAAAGGCAGCAAGGCCCGATGGCTGATTCCTAATGGCTGCGGAGGAGCTCTGGGGGTTAGAGAGATTAACTTCAAACCTTCCCAGAATTAATTTAAGGATTTTTTGACTTCCTAATAACAGGGGTTGCCTCAAAAGCAAGTGATTTGTAGCTCTGTCCTGGGGTTTCATGTCGTAGTTTAGTAGTAAGTGGCCCACAGACTATCGCCTGGGAGTCCTGGCTCTCCTGCGTCTTCACATCCGGAATAAAAAGTTAATCTCGTTCCATCACGTTTGACGGGAATCCAAATCCGGGTGGGATTCTCCAACGCAAATATAACGATTTCACTGGAGCAGTCGCATTGGAAACATGAATCAAAAATCAAGGCCACATTATTCACGTATGCAGTTAATAGCCTGTGGAGCAGAAGGAAAAGTGGTCATAAAAAGCCAGGATTCTTACCTTTATGTAGATGTGGAGCGGTGATGCAACACGAAGAGGATTTTGAATTCGCCAGGGAAGCAGCGGCGGGGGGGGGGGGAAACGGGCGAGCGTGCGGAGAGGGAGGAAAAACAGAGGGAGAGTGAGAATTTGTCACGGCAAATAATGATCTTTTCAGAAGATGCAGAGGTGAGCTCAGGCGTCTGATGTGTGTCTGCGATTGTTTTTGAGCGATGAAGGGGTTTTGATTTGAGTCGCAGCTGCAAACAAACCCACATGCGCTAGATATACACGAGTCGGCGGCAGCAACACAAAAAGTGTGTGTTCATTACGGGGAGAAAACTTTCACACAGCGCCGCAGTAGAAGAAAGGAGCAAAACAAAGATTGTCGATATTCCCCCGTCCCAACTGGGAGGATTCCAAACAATAGTACACGACAAGATTAATGATCTTTTTTTTTTTACAGCAGTGATGCAAAAATAAAACAGGAACAGAAAAGTCCAAATCCGGAATCTAAAATTGGGTCCAGACATTTTCCAAAGCCTGCTTTAGAGGATTGTCTGGGTCAGACACGTTCACAACAACAGGAACATTTCGTGTGTTAGTGTCCATCTGTTCGAAACATACACATAAACAACATGTTTCAGATAATGTGATCTGACTTGGACACTCGCGATCTCACATTCAGACCCTCCGGAACATTTCAAGAATACGGCCACACTTCAGTGCACGTCTAAAAGCCTCAGTCCTGATTTCTAAAGTTGGGTTTTCAATTTATCTCAAACTGAAGCAACAATTCCCCATTTCTCAGTTTATTATGAGTCACAGATTAAACATTTAGCATTTTGAAATCGCAGCGTTAACTTATCCAAAAGCACAAGCAAGAAAATGAAAAAGCAGAAAAAGCAGAAAACAGTAGGAGGAACTCTTCTAGCAGCTGATAAACAGACTCTCTAAGCTCCCTGGATGTGAGGGAAAAAAGAATGAATGAAGAGTTATTCAAAATTTTGTCCCTCTGAGGAACATCGTACTTTGAAAGCCAACCTTTATTTTTCTCTGCAGAAGAACGTATTGTGAACCCAGTGGAAACCTCATTTGATTCTTTAAAAGCGCCGTTATGTATTTCCTGTGATATAAACATCTGCGGCGTGGTGACCGTTTCTCAGTATCTGTGAGGGCTTCAGATACTGCGCGGAGCTTCAACTCTATTTCCAGATGAGCAGCGGATACTGATGGTCGAGATTGTGGTTTGTGTGTGTGAGTGTGAGAGTCATACCGAGTGCAGAACCCTAACCCAAACACGCTCAGCGGGAGAAAACCGCAGGAAAGTCGAGACAAAGGAAACTTGTCTTTTTCTAGAATCTCTGTGTGTGGGACGCCTGGAGGTAGCAGAGGCAGGCTGCTAGTTTGAATCCCTGAACGGCAGAGCAGCGGGGTTTGGTTGAGCAATGGAGAAAAAAAAGGAGAATTCTCCCTTCCCTCAAAAAAACTACTTCCAGAGTGGTTGTTGAATGAGGCTCAAAGGAGAAATCCAATTCAATATAAGTTATAAGTTCATCTTGCAAACCACAGGCTTCAATTCCCTTCACATCATCTCTATAGGCCGACTGTATATGTGCAACCCCTGGACTCTGAGTAGCCTTGATCCTGTCTACGATTCATTACAACCTGAATGATGGATGACAAATGTAATGGACATGTTTAGATCCAACTGTTTGACGTGAACATGCTCAGTGAGTTCAGTTAAAATAGCCCGAATCGTCCCGTGTGCTACGAGTTGAATGAACCAGTGAACTGTTCCAATCAAATCCCGAAAGAGTTCACGCACACGTAGGAAGGAGAGATCCACGTGCACCTCTTCCACCGAGCGGCAGGTGGCAGGACGCGTGGTCACGGATCGACGGTGGCGTGACTGAGGACAGCTGCGCGTGTTCCTGACTCTGTGTATAAAAGCCAGCTGGCTACAAGAGGCATTGGTCAGATTCTCGATTGCCTGCATTGGCTTTGAGAAGTCTGTCCCTGTTCGGCCAAATAGCAACTCGGTGACTTGATTCGTGCTCAATCTCTCATGGATCAGTATGAAACACCTACTTGTATTCAGTGTGAATGTTTATTTCCCCACTGGGGGAATTAAAGCAAATTCCCAACCACGACAAACTCACCACTGTGTGTTAATTGGACGGAGGGAGATTCGCTGCATCCTTTCATATTTAAAGCCGTTCTCCTCGTCTACCTCCATCACCACGAAGAGTTATCACACAAGAACATCATGTACCCAGAGCCTGTTATTTATTAAATTATTTATTTGGCTCCACATTCCACAAAAAAAGCAAAAACTAATTCCTTATCTGAAATAGGACCTCAGAAATGCCATTTTGCTTCATCCTGACCTTCATAGACCCCGTGAGGTCTACTGGTTCTGACAAGGTCAGTGTTTACGCTGGAAAAGGTCTAATAGGTAACACAAATGAGGATACACACTCACACACACACACACACACACACACACACGCACACACACACACACACACACACACACACACACACACACACACACACACACACACACACACCTCAGTAAAGTTACCCTGTCTCTCTTCCTGTGTCCGTCTGGTTTCTAGTTTCTGAGCCTGTCTGCCCTGGCCCGTGTTTCACCTGTGCCCAGCTCTCCCTGCCTTCCTTGTTTATTTAGTCTCAGTGGCCTTGGGTCGTCTTTGTCGGTTTGGCTCAGTCCAGTTTTATTCCTACTTTGTTCCGTGTTGTTTCCTGTCAATGTTCTCAAGTGTTGAATGTGTTTTGCTGCCTCAGTCTGTGAGTTTCAGATCCCTGAGCTTCTCCTGCCAAAGTGCAACCAGAGACTGTAACCCATTTAAATAGCCTAAATCCTTCTGCACTAACCTACTCGTCCAATGTGGGTCCAGTAAACTACCTCAACTCGCACTCGTGAAAACTTCTTCTTGTTGAAATAGACTTTTTGACTCGTAGAGACGTCACTTACACGTCTGTGCTGCTCCTTCTACAACGGAAACTACATGTTGTTCGCAAAGTTGCTGAAGTTGGTTTCACCTTCTGTTCAGTTCGTCTCAAACCAGCTCTGCAGGGTTTGAGTCCGGAGGCCGTGCTGCTCTTCCATCATCTGAAGCCACCGTCTGGTTCTTCTTCCTCTAATGTTTTAGGTCATTATGTGGCTGAAGGATGAATTCACCGACCCGTCTGTCTAATACCAATATAAAGCACCACTTCCTGCCGTACCTTATTCTCCTGAAAGTTAATCGACGGTGGCTTTGCACTGACAGAGTTTGTACGTACAACTTAAGTTTGTACGTACAACTTAAGACATGTTTCCGGGACGAAATTTTCTTACTGCCAATCTGTGAGATTTAAACGATAAAACAGGATGTGAAGGTTATGAATAACGCAGGAGGAAAAATGATGAAAAGAGCCGAAGCTGTAGAAAGAAAAAGGAAATGTTGAAACAACCACTGCCGGCAATCTCTCTCTCTCTCTCTCTCTCTCTCTCTCTCTCTCTCTCTCTCTCTCTCTCTCTCTCTCTCTCTCTCTCTCTCTCTCTCTCTCTCTCTCTCTCTATTAAGCTAATTAGCTCTGATGAATTGTGAGCAGCTCCTTCGCATGTTCTGTACTTACTGTGAATTCTGGCATTTGAATACGAGCTAAGCAGCGTTCAGGGTCAACGCTCTGACCCTGTTGTTCAGTGTCACCTCCGGAAGCTGTTTACAAATTAATTTGAGTCATAAAAGATTCTCTCTCCACTGTATCTGTGAGATATTAACAACAATGAGCGATGATAGAATTCCACAGCCGCTTCCTGGTGAATGTAAAAAAAAAGCTCTCGACTGTATTAAGAGCATTGAATATACAATGTGGTGTTGACAGTAAACCCGCAAACAATAAATAATCAATTCATTATATTGATGAAAGGATACTTTGCAATGAAATCTTAGAAACTTAAATGTGCCGTCAGATGTTCAGGAGAAAGACGTTAAGAAGCTTAAGGATGTTTGATTCATTTCACATATTTATACTCTTCTTACGTTGATATATATATATAAATATTCTTTTAATTATTTGTTTTAACTCTAAAAGCACGATTTTGCTGCATATTTCTACTCCGGTATTTTTAGATCTCAACTCTGCTTTTCACACTGTTGATCACTGTATTGTTGGACCACTCATTCTCTGTATAACTCTATTACTTCCAATCATCCCCAGCGTACAGTACCTGATGAATATTTGATAACTTCTATTCAAAGTATACTTGATGCTGCGAAGCCTGATAAATTAATATACTTGTGCAGACGATGCTCAAGTTTATATTTCTCTTTGCTCCCTTTCACACACACACAACTTGGCCTCGTAACAAAATTATAAAGTATAGTTTGTCTTTTCATTTCTTGAGACTGCTTCTCATATTTGTTTACACTTCTGAAGTAGACGAAGTTGTAAATGTGACCGTAAACACGACCAGAGAAACACAGTGACCAATCAATTGTGTTGTGACACTAAAAACTTGTGTCTGAGGTCACGTGTGCGTCTGCCGCTGCACAGTCAGTGACAGACACACAAATAAAGCTGAGCCCACTTCTGGCCTTTGGGAATCTATTTGGAACCCGAGTGTCGCGCTGAATCCGTCAGCGCTCAACCGCACAGAGAGAGAGAGAGAGAGAGAAATGGACCGACTCCCTCCTCGCCCAGTCAGAGCCGAGTGGTCAGCGCGGCCAGTTCACCCAGAGTGACCCACATGTGGAGGGAGGGAGAGGAACAGCCTCGTTACAGAGGGCGTCACATGTCACAAGGAAGAGCTGGTGGAAAGAAGACGAGCTGAACTGAGAACAGAGAAATGTTTACGGATAAAAATACATAAACTTCATCTTCATCTGCAAACAAATATGTTTGTTAGTTTCCTATGAAAAGCTTTTGAGGGGCCACTCGTGTTTGGGTACTGATTTGAGACTTTTAAGTTCGAATTATGAAAATGTGTGAATGAATAAAAACAAAAACCTATATATGAAAAATCTAATTTTAATTATTTACAAATGTATTTTCACACATCCCTTTCATACAAACACACATTTATAATTCATATGCATTGAATCATTAACACTTGTATGGCGTGTGCTTGTACACACACAGTCACACACACACACAGTCACACACACACACACACACACACACACACACACACACACAGTCACAGATGGCAGTGAGTGCAGTGACCTTGGAAACAAGCAGGCGATCCATTTGGAGAGTGGGAAAGTGCTCCATCACCGATTGAGCTCTGGGTGAGACACACTCTCTGTTTGCCAGCGGGTGGAGGTGTTGATTTTTCAAAGAGAGTAAACATTAAAATCTGACAGTTTAAATATTTTTTGTTTCGGTAAACAAATGCCGGCCCGACGCTCTCCACCGTCCGGTGTCAGCGAGATGGAGACGTGTTAATGATGCTGCGGAGAAATAAATGAATCCACACTCGGATCTCTCTCCTCTCTCTCTCTCTCTCTCTCTCTCTCTCTTCTCTCTCAGCTGAAATAAATAATAATACAAAATAGGGGGGAAAAAAATCTAAAAAGCCACAATTTGGCTTCTGGCGGCTGCGGCTCCGTCACGAGGTTTGATCTTAAATCATCCTCAGTTCGATTTGTGCCACGTTCGGCTCCGATCTGCGCGGCAGCCCCTGAACAAGCAAACGAGCAAACGAGCCCACAGCCATCAACCCCATGCCATCATTCCGCACTCTGACAGCGTGCTAGTTTGCTTTTCTAATTTGCCGACTGAACTCAGTTTGCATAGCAAGTGACGGAACCAGCACACCACCAGATAAAGCCGACGGACACGACGCTAACAACCAATCAGGCAAATTAAGGGTTTATTTGGCATTTAAATTGTTATATTAGAACCAGGTTATTAGAGGGGGGTTTTCAAATTGTCATGGTTTTAATTGTTTTGTGTGAAAACACTTTCACTTCAGTGGGAGTTGAGTTCCAAAGGATTCTGTATAGGCACTAATTGCTGTCACAAGTAGCCAAGTATGTATCTTCAAGTACATACTTTAGCTTTTATATTTGAACTTGGGAGTTGCATTTTGAAGCTTTTCTGCTTTTTGCACAAACAACAAAGTATTTAAACCCAAGGCCGGTGCTTTTATCCAGCCGAGAGAGGAGGCTGGGCAAACAGCGTGGAAACAGGAAATCATGAGTCGTGTGGCTGTTTTAAGAAAATATATGTGATGTGGAGACGATGTGGAGCAAATCATAACTGAAGGGAATCTGTTAAATTGAGTAAAAGTCGGGGTTTTACATCGACAAAATGTAATTGTCAAGGCACAATTGAATCAGACTATTACAGCAGCACAGTACATCCTTTACCTGGCATTTAAAAAAGCATTCCCTTTGATCAGCAACATCAGGAAGCAAACAGGAACAGGAAGTATGATGATGTGGCGGAAACAGTTTAACCATGTTTGACACAATAAGGAAATAAAAGATAAAACAACAAATTTGAAAGAAAGTTACAAAAAACTACAAGAGATAATCTTATATGACTCAATTAGATGAAAGCCTTGCTCAAAGGCAGCAGTTGAGTCAATCAGAGCAGAGTAGAACTTTCTTCTGTCGCTTTTCGATCTGAAACTTTTGACCTTCTGCCCACGACTTCGTCTCTCGAACCCTCTGCATCCGTCTGAGCACATTTCTATTAAACAACTCCTTTAATGTGCCTCCATGTTCACCCTCTTGATGTACAGCTTCTAGGAGATCAGGTCCCTCGCTGCGCTGGCTGTGATGACTATCCCCCCCTTCCACATTTTTCAAGTGATTGTGGGCTGCACACTAGACGCGTCTCCTTCAATTATCCTGACTGCTTAACAGCAGACTGCACTCGCTGTGTTGTGCCATCACCCACAAAAGTCAAACTCCGAGACTCGGAGCTCACCAGATTGTTTTCTTCTGCTCAGCAAGTGAACTGGCACCGAGCCCGAAATGCAGCGGAGGCCTATATAGCTGGAAGAATAATCCCTTTCTTCTTCTCCGTTCTCAAGTGGGTAAAGGGTAAGTGGACGGCCAGACCCGCCGATGTAAACTGACACTCTGACTATTAATCCAGATGTTGAATAAATCATAATCCCACTCCGTTCTGTGAGCAGCCGATAGTTCTTTAAAGTCATAATACCCTGAATTATTCACGTTTCCCTTCTGAGGAGTAATTTCTCTCTGAATTATTGAATTCCGCAATTCCGCCGGTCTGTTAATACAGCGACGGTTGCCTTCGACATCTCGCATATTACACTTTTTTTCTCTTCTAATATAATTGGAGAACCACTCTCAAGTCCCGATGAATCCCGTTGCCATTTTGAATCATACGAGACATCACTCATTGTTAGGATTAAGGGGAATATTTCACTCTGGTGTCGCCCTCTTTTCTTCGACGTGCTCACTCTCCGTGTCTTGTGGCCGTCACCAGCCCGCAGTCTGCTCGAGTGTGTCATTTGGACTTCCTCTCTCTTTAATGCTAAACGGGGAATGACTACTATTATTGCCTGGAAAATACGCCAACGCAGAAATAGCAGGGGGGGGGGCCGTTTCTGAAGTCAGGAGTACATTGCACACAGATGTGCCACTGCTGGAACATCCGCAGCCCTGACAGGAAACCAGATGTACGTTTTCTCCCCAACAGAACTGGTCTTTGCAGGGGGGGGGCGTCCTGTTTCCAGCGAGTCGGGCTGCAGCATCGTGCCCAGATATGGAACCTTAAAGGCAAAATCCCTGCTATTTTACTTTGAAATTTGAGCTAAACATGCAAAGAAACCTCCAAAATAATCCTGATGAATATGGTAATACCCAGAGTTTACCTGTTTTTAAAAGCATATTCGAGCTCCAAAGAGAAAAACCCGTCCTCAGACAGACAGACACGTTTTATCTCCCAAATCTTTAGTTCCACTGCTGGCACCATTTTGAGAACAGCATATGTTGTTTATTGCATCGCACACATTCATAATATTGTTTTTTTTTTGAACAGCACTCTACAGGGGCTGCTAACTGGGCTTCAGCTGTTTGGCGTCATTGCCTTTGTTTGACAGTCTGCAGGAGAGAAAGACAAGAGGCCGTGTTTAAAAGGAGGGAAGCCGCACATCAAACGACTTAATTAAGCTGAACTTGTCTTGCGCGGGACCAGCAGCAGGATTTGTGCTTTAAGCAACTCTGCTAACTGGTCTCCTGATACTATAGATGTTTAAGGACATAATTAGAGAAACCTGCAGCGTCGTAAAACGTTGCCAAGTACTGAAGTAACCCCAGTAAATCACTGTTAATGGTCCGTGGGCCCAAAAACAAATTCTCTTTCTGGACATTCCATGCCAAATAACCTTGATTAGCGTTCACATAATTTGTATACAAAGCTCATTATACCTTTTTCAAGTGTCGTGCCCCCTGCAGAGGCCTGGATGGAGTCCTGCACCGGCTGCTGCACAGCCTTGGATATGGACATGTGAATATCTTACAGGGAAATACAGGATGGCTGCATTGAATTTGAAGAGGGTTTAATATATAATATATATCTTAAATGTATTGAAGCCTGTATCCTGGTAGTTTCTGACCACGACAAAACCTGTGTGTGCTCAAGCATCGTCCGTCTGATCCAGTACTAAAAGCTCAATTTGTAAAGTACGACACGTACATGCGTTAACATGGACGTGTGACTAAAGAGACACAAACTAGCACAGCTCAAAAGTAGCTCAAACTTAAATCATTCCAATATGTTATAAGGCCAAACTGAGCTGGCCGTGCTTCTGATTGACAGGTGATCTTTGGAAATTGCAGAACATCTGAGAGTGAAAGGATCCTTACGGGAAACAGCAGCTTTAGAAAATGAAATTCTGCTGCAGCTCAAACGTATTGATTTTGTCCTTTCTTAACGCAGTTGATTATTTTAATGGATTTAAACATGAAATACGTCGGCTCTGCATCGGTTTGCGCATTGGTGATGAAAAAAAATATATAAAAAATGACACATGACAATCTGTCAGGAAAATGTTGCGCAGGAAGGAGCTGGGGGTAAAAAAAAAAAGAAGCCTTGCAGTTGTTTCACGGAGTGCTCGGCTCCCAGAAGCTCCCCAGCATCGCGCTCATGAATATGAATGATGCTTAACCCCTGGGAGGAAAGCTGTCATGTCAGACACAACTGCAGCATTGGCAAATTTCTCCAGACAGATCCAAGAGCCTTGACAACAGGGCGTTCGGCATATAGGTGATTCAGTGAGACTGCGCTTTATAACAATCAAGTGAATCTTTTTTTTCCTCTTTAACCGGCTGTATTTTCTTTATCCCACCATCGTGAGGCATTCATATTAAACTCTGGGGTAATGGAGAATGGATTCTCTCTGAAAGAGCTGTCCAATTATTCTCTCAACATTAAATGTGAATGAAAGGAGCTGGGGTTTTTACGTGTAGAAAGTGAGCTCCAGCTTACGCAATATATAAAAAGATGGACGACATTAGGTTCTTCCGAAAGTCAGAGTTTATTTATTTAAGGAAAAGTCGCAAAAGCTGACAGCAGAGACTGGCTCGTGATTGGTCGAAGCATGTGCACCTGTCGGACCTCGACTCCATCCATCGCCAAGGCACAGACTCCAAATGGGAGGAAGTCGGTGATTCAGACACCAAACATTTACAGAAACGTGAGTACATACACGGGTTATGGAAACGTATTTTCAATAGAAATAACAAGTTGAGAAACTTGCACTTATCCTCACACTTTGATAGCAAAAACTTCCCTCAGATGGAAATTCACCATTTAACCCTGAGCATACAAGGAACGATGGAAGTCGGCACATTCCACACGTGTGAGGCTGGTGAACACACTTTGAGCAAACAGCAGCTCGAACTGGCAGTTTGGATCCATTTAACACCAACTCTAAAAAATGAATTTGCTCACACAACGTGGAAATAATTCCATTTCTGTTCAATCAGTGAGATGGACTTTAAACAAAGAGCCACTTAAAGACAGAGGAGAAGCTGTCGGGGGGGTTTCAGGTTCAATCACACTTCTCTGAGATAAAGAGAAATCCTCCTAACGCCCGTAATTTCAAGGTCTCGACCAAGCAAAGAAATCAACACGTCTCAAATTCAAACTTTGTGCGCCTCTGTCTGCAAAAGGGAACTCCGCAGATTTGACTTTAGCTCTTGTGGCCCCTGAGGAATGAAGATGATGATGATGATCACTGGACCACAAGTTGGAAAGTGGAAAGGAAAGAATCTCTGGGGGTTTGTTCGGGGGAGTTAGAGAAGAATTTAACTCAGCAGACCTCTGCAGCCGGCTCTTCATCTCCGCTCGAGGCAAACAGATCGAGGCCTCGCATTAGCATAGCACACCCGAATCCCTCAGAGTCTGACGTTAGACGAGTGCAACGATAAATCAGCTCAGTACTTTTAGGTACTTCAGTGCTGAAATGATGAATTGATCACTTGCTCTCCCGGATATATCGTTAACGTTTCTTCAAATGCCTTTTTTCAACGGAGCCTGGTGATGTGAAAGTTACTCAATGGACTAAAACATATGTACCGGTGCGAGTTCATGTACTTATGCTGGTGTTAACATGAACATGAAGTTTCTGTGATAGAAACCACGGCTAAAAATGGCAATAGGCAAGTTTTATTATTATAATTTTCACCTCTAAGCATGATTGTGCAAAAACTACCTGACAGATTTGATTGAAGCTTAGTGGAAAGGTTGAGTTTGAGCAAAGAATGAACCCATAAACACCCCGGAATTCTTTTTAAAAACTTTATTAACGTGGCAAGATGTCATTTTTCGTAATTTCTGTGAATTTCTCCAGAAAATATTGCAGATATCTCAATCTTCAGGTATTGAATCCAAGGGGAACATTGGGCGAGTGAGCTTTTCGAGGTCTGACATGCAGTGGCTAGAAAGGCTGGATGTTTCCCCCCCCTGGAGAACAGATCCCAACGTCAGACACGATAGATACAAAAAAAAAAAACGTTGGTAGTCACAGAGCATAAACACGCCTCTGATTTACAGAGAGATGCACCTGCCACCGTGTTGTTGCCCAGGGGTGAATCTGGCACAGTGCGACGCAGCGTGTTCCCCCCACGGCCGACGCTTGATGCTGACTGGCAGAGGATGGAGCTCGTCTCAGACAAGGCTGAGATACCGAAGGAACAAAGTGCGGACAGATTCCGGGGGCCTCGCAGGCAGGAAATAAAAGGCTCAGTCAGGCTGGCAGAGCTTGAAAAGTCCAGGCTTTGCCCTGGTTGGATGAATAGAGACAAATGTGTTGGCGGCGAAGTTATCAAATAACACAACATGGGGCGTACTTTGGTTCAAAAACACAACAACAAGCGACAACTCTCGACTAAACCGAGCCGCAGAAGATGGACAAGATAATTGTGGATTCTAGGAAATCAATAGACAAAATGTACTTCGTGTTTTATAAAAGATAATTGACGCACGTGTAAATGTGTGCTCGAGTCAGTGTTTGGTTTCAGCAGCGACATGTGAATGTACTAATGAGCAGCTTTGTTCTGACATTTCATGTTCGGCACGTCGTCGTCGCTGCTGCTGCTTCGTGTCTTTTCTCTCTCGCGCTCGCAGGAAGAGCTTAGGATCATTCCTGTGTTGATAGGCAGGAGGCAGGTAGAATTTGCTGAGGGACGGAGGGAAGGGAGGATGTGAAGTGGATGACTGTTTGTGCGAGCGAGGGATAAGCAGGGGCCTGGATATGTGACAAGAAACGGGATCAATGGGAGGAAAGAAAAGAGATAGGGAGGAAGAAAATCCCAGAGCTGAGAAGCGACAGATGCTACACAGCCAGCAGAGCTCCACCTCCAACACAAACATGGATGAGGGATGATGGTTTGAGAGCGTGGGGGGGGGGGGGGGGGGGGGGGGGGGGGGGGGGGGGAGGCTGCACGTACAGTGTGAGTGCAGCCCTGACTGAGTTGTTACCACAGACGTATATATTCTGCAGCACAGGACGTTGGGCATTTTTATAAAAGCTGCCAAAAAATGTAGGTCTGAGTCTGAGAGCAACAGAATAGAACTGAAAGACTGAATAAGGCCGGAATAAAAACGGTTTAATGAGGACATGGTGATATTTTGGTTCATTCCCATGTGTCCTGCAGCATTTTTGACAACGTGGCATCAGTGCACAAGGTTTTTGCTCATATAATAATATAATATCTTGTTCTGAAACTCAACATATCTCAAAGCTAAAGTTTCAAATCCTACCACAGTGAGCTGGGAGGACATGTTTTGAGGCCATAAGTAATATTTGCTAAAAGTAACAAAGACCAACATCAGGTAGGAACCTTATTTAGCGTGAGAGAGTGAGCACATGCGTCAGCCAGGGCCCGACAAGCCCCTTAAATTCAATTAAGCTGCACCACATTGCACAAACATCATAGATATCAGTCTCGTAAATATGATATTTTTCAGCAAGATCCATGAATTATTCCCTGGGAAATCTGTGAAACCCTCCTTGAGCTGATTAATGGGTTCCTTTCAGACCCACGTCTCTTCCTTCCTCGAAGTTTAGCGGAAACAAACAATCAGAAACGCACGGGGGTGAAAACACAACTTCCTCGTTGGAGTTAAATATACTGAACTGTTGTTATTTGCCGTCTCACTGGAACTTTGTGTGGTTTTTTCAGGTCTATTTCAAACTTGGATAATCTCACATTCGCGTCTTTCCTTTCCCATCAAATCTGAACAGAAGGAAACTCCTCACGTATATAAAAAAAAAAAAAAAAAAGAACAGTAGCTGTGTAATGAACCGTGGTGAAAATTACATATTCATGAAAAACCCATAGCACACAATCTAGAGCAGGACAACAAACATCTTGTGCAATTGAGTGTGTCTGTATGTGCATGGGCCCGGCGCTCTGCCCCCCCCCCCCGCTGGATGAGCAAACGTCTGCTTTGCTGCTCTCTGTTGGCGGCTCGCACACTTCCACACGTAGCCTGCTCATCAAGGGGGGGGGGGGCAGAGGGGGGATCCTCCTTGTGAAAAAATGTTGTGGCGCATAGGAAAGGAAGTGTTTACTGTCCCTGGCAGCCGCGGACGTTTGTGTTTCCGAATGAATGCAACGAGAGGAGGAAAAAAAAACCCGAGGCACTTAGCACGAGCAACAACAGTCACCTCGGCTGAGGACAGAGAAAGACAAGAGCGGGGGGGGGGGGGGGGGGGGGGGGGACGAGCAGCACCTTTGCTCCAGAGACGCTAAGCAACAACGAAGCCTTTAGGGGGGGGCACGCTGAGGAGCTTCGGCTGCAGCCAGAGCTGAATCTAAACTGCTTCTCCATTATCAGCACTCTGCTGTTTTTTGTTTTTTTTAATCTGCTGAAATCTCATCGCTTTAGAGGAAGAAGCCGCCGCCGCCGCCGTCGTCACCTTCTGTTTCTGCTGCACGACCACTTCCCTTTGCAATTTAACAGATAGCTCTATCGGAGAGAGGAGGAGGAGGAAGAGGAGAAGAGGAGGAAGAGGAGGAAGCCACAGAGCACAAACAAGGAGATGACAAATGGCTTCAAGCTTCACGATCCCATCTCTCAGACTGAAAGTATGAGACGTCCCGCTGGAGGATTTTCTTTTGACTATGTTTTGTAAACCCCCCCCCCACAAGCAGTTGTGAATAGACCACTGCAATGAGATTTTAATCAGCCAGAAGTTGCAGGTTCTCTTAGCGCTCATATGTGCTCAGCGTCAGATGCACAGATCCCTTCCGTGTGGACTCTCTGCTTTAGAAACACGTACAAACAAAAGACCGAACGGAAGCTAGTCCAACAATCCAATAACTTTTTCGAGGGCAGACTTTATGAGTTCGTAGGAAACTACACGTCACCGGGGGGGAAACGTACCTCCTTCTTTCTTTAGAGGTGCGTCACGACCTCCTCGGCCATTCACACGTTCGTCGTTGTTGGAAACTCTCGAGTATTTCTTTAACAACCGTTCCGACGTAAAAAAAAAAAAGGACGGATTGGAAATAAGTGGGCAGTGAGGTTGCTTCGTTTTTTTTCGTACACACAGACGCAGCGTGAATGAGTCTTCAGGCACAAAACTGTGACAGACTTTAGTTTTTTTGTATATCAAACTCGATACCGTGATGAGATATTACACATTACAGCCAGACGTTGGTTCCGATCAACTAATTGAGGTCGTTGTTTGACATGCTGTTATCTGTGAGCGGAAAATAATGGACTCTTGTTCGTAGGGAATAAAGCAAACAGAGCTTCTGATGTACCGGTCACAGATGATGAGTTATTGATAAAGTCATTATGTTGTCTCGCATTAGTCAGGCTAGGTGTGTTTATGATAAATGACACGAGGGGAAATTGGCAGAGGCTGTCTTTAGTTAAAAATGATGAATGACACGAGCCGTCTCCTGTCCGATTATCTGCTGCATCGATTCACTCACGCAGTAGGGGGGGCGGGGGGGGGGAGAACACTTTGTTTATACTCCCGACGCTCAGCTTTGATTTCACGAGTGATGTCTGAGGGTCCTCTTCGCTTCCTGCGATTCTATTCAACCGAGTCACGTCATCGTGAAATCACTCATAATGTGAAAATATAAGAAGAAGATTAATCCACTTAAAGCCCCTCCTACAGCCTCAGGCACTTCATTCATTCTTCAAAAGAAAAGAAAAGAACATGAATAAGCCGGTAATTATGTCTCATGTTCTCATAATATCAAGGACAAAGGGTTAAATAAAGAAGCTTCATATTTCCCTTTCCTCTTTATGGAGGTTTGACGTACAGGTTTTTTAACGTGAGTCATAAATCATGACATTTTTACCTGTACCTGATTTTGTTCTTGGTTCTTTGAGTTTCTTAGCAGCAGACATACTTTGTGGGTCTCTGGGGTCTCACAGTTTTCATACAGGTCTTACCAATTCCAGTAAAGATGAATTTCTCAATAGAGAGCTAAACCTGGAAGATAACAATTCTAGAGGGAGAATTTATCTGGATTATTAAGTCATTCATTCTACAGTTTAATTAAGTAACTCACGAGATTTCTCCCATTGAAATTGTAAAAAGAATACTTTGATTTAACCTTCGCCCTTGGAGAAAGTCATCGCATATTGCACACGCAGCATTAAAAGTTCCTCCACCTGATTAGGTTCTGAATTCAGTTATTACTTTTTGATTAATTCTTCCTCCCGACTCTTCCCAAATGAAATTAAAGAAATATAATACAATGAAAGTAATACAATACTTGCCCTAATGAAACTGTAAAAAAAAAAAAAGAATAAACTCTTTATTTTCCACTCAAAGGAGGAAATAATGAAATCTCTGATCCAAACTGTATCTTTAAAACGTGGCAGTGAGCCCGTCTCTCCGCGCTTCCAGTACAATGAAACTCCTCTGAGCCGTGTTAAAGTTAGAAGTATCGGCATTCCATTAATGGAATATCTCTGTGAGTGTGAAATATGATGAGGGCCACCCTGCCTAATAGCGCTTCACTTCTGCTAAAGGTGTTTAGAGACCAGCGGTGTGCTCAGCTGCCTCTTCCCCACAGTCCTCCAGGGGGAATGAGTAAATCTAGTGTTCCATCATTTCATTTATTCTAACAGAGAAATGTGCATGAGGTAAAAAAAAAAAAACACGACCTGACTCAGACTTACAATATAACACAACCGGAGCGAGGACAGGATTTAATAATAAAGAAGCTTATTTAATGCAGAGAGGTCAAAGGGCGTCGCTGCGATCACGGGAAATAAAACCCATATATCATGTGCTCTCTGCAGGAGAGCGGATTCCAATAATTCAAAGTATGCCTGTTGAATGCACACGTGAAGCGGAAGTGAGCAAAAGCCGTAAAACGCCGACTGGCTGTGGACGCGGTCTCGGAATAGTCTGCTGGGATAATTAGTGAGTGATTTATGAGCCGCTGAAGGCGTGATGAATGCAGTCGCAGTGTGAACTGTACACGCATCTTCCCGGACTATTAACGATGTGTAACACAAGCAGCAAGCGGCTGCACTGCAGCGGGGGTGACGAGACGAGCGTATGTTCTCTGAAGAGCAGCTTGATGGCGTGGGATGAGGCCGGCGTGGCTTCCATCGACGCTGACGCTCCATTTGTTGTTGCATCGTATCGCTCTCACCTCGAGTATCACCAGCAGCGGGCCCCGGTCGGAGCAGCCGAGCAGCACCGAGTGCACTAACGACAGGGGCTGATGGGAGTCTGTCACCGAGGCCAATCGAGTTTCTTCTTCGCTCGCTCTTCCGGGGGGACACTGGACTTTATGTAATGGATCACAACAGCTCTTAAACCACTGGAACCGCCGAGCTAATGGTGCTGCCAGAAAGCGGGTGAAGAGCAAAATGTGCCGAATTCAGCAACATAAATTGTAGAAAATTAATATTTTTTGGGCAATATTAACTGTTTTTTTCGAGCCATTATTGTGATTTTGATTGATTAGTGCAGGGAACATGAGCAGTGACACATCGATACTAACACGATGGGGCACCAACTAGCTGACCTGCTAGTTTGGGCAACTCACACTTGTGCTCGTCCTCTAAATAAATGCAAAAAAAAGGCCCAAAATTATCTTTAAAAAATGTATAAACATCATTTGTTTGGAAGAAAATAAAGCTGGAGGGTAAAATAATGATCTAAACTCACCGTTACCTCGTCGAGTCAAAACTAGAAACCTAAGACGTGGATTCTGTCTCTGGGCCGTCGCACACAGACAACGACTGGTTTGCAACTAAACCCACTGGTCGTCTCAGCTGTGTAATCCAGCTTCTTCCCAGTCTCTCCATTACACCATCACCAAAATGTGGGTCAGCAGTTTCACATGATGGGATTTTCATGTGGTCGTCCACCAGACTGTGTGTTTCTGGTCAATTTCCATTGCGTGTGCAAGTCGTGCATAGTTGTCCGTCCTCACGGCTCGTTGGAGAGATGAATCAGTGCGAGGCGGTTCACAGTGGGTCGAGTCACATGACCGCAGAATAAAGCACGATGTGGACACACGGCGTCTCTATAGTCGACCGAGCATCTGTGATAAACACAGTAGGTATATTATATTAAATGTCAACGTTTCCATTATCAGCTAGAAAAACATGTATTTCAAGTTTATTGCTGCCTTGATTGTTTGAGTCAATTAAAGATAATTACACAGAAGTCCCTACAGCTCTTATAAACGTGATAGAAATATCCTTAGGACCCCTATTAAAGTGGAGAGCCGATTCAATTAAGATGTTTATGACTTATAGAAATCCATTTTCTATTGAGGGGGAACATAAGTATGATAATTAGGATGTACATGTAGAGCAGCGCTCGCTACCGGAGCAGAAGAGCTGCGGTTGTGAGAGATTACGAGTGACAGCGGGGCCTTCCCGAGGCATGAGTGTGGCTGCGGAGGGGGCGGGCGGGGGGGGGGGGGGGGGTGATGTGGGGATCAACTTTACATTCCTGAGGCAAACACAAGCATCGCCCTGGTGAATCTACAGTACATCTCCGCTCCTCGGCCCCGCTGGGCCTCTCCTCCATAAAAACGGAGACAACTGCCTTCATGGCAGACTGGAAGGGAAACAGAAGTAGCTTCCCGTTGTGACGAGGGCGCGTTACTTACCCTTGGATGCTGTCAAATAACGCGGAGTTTATCACTTCCTCCCGGAGTCCCAGAGGCCACCTCACTTGTTTTTACTGATGAATTCTGAAAGAAACCCCCCCCCAAAAAAATCCTACTAAAAAGGGCATTTTCGTGTATCGCCCGTGAGATCATATTGGAGTGAACGCCGACGACACAAAGGCGAAGAGAAGGACGAGCACTTTGTGGGAATAAACTCATTACCACACAGGCTGATAATCTGTGATCATTGTGCTCATGGCTTGGCCTGAGGCGTGCATATTAAGTGATTATCACCGCCTGGAAGCCGGAGCCCAGGAGAAGGGCCTTAATTTATGTCGGGTGGAAGGGCTCCATTCATTAAAACGCCTCGTTCCCGGTGAGGGACAGTTTCCTCGGGATCAATAGCGGTTGTATTACAGAGGGAAATCAGGGGTTGTGCGGAGAGGAACCCCGGATGCTGCGCAGGGGTGGGACTTAAAAGATGACTAATCAATTCTTCCGTGTGGTGTCCTGCTTGTAAAACACCACCTAATCACCCACACAAGATAGAGAGGAAATCATTGTTTGGAAAGCCACAAGCTCTCCAGGCGTCACTGACATTTATAATGGATTTTTCTCTCCCCCCAATAACATCTCTTGGCAACTATTGGCAGAGCTGCAATGCTTTTTAAGTGATTTAGGAAAAATACCAGTTGGTTCTCAAGTCATCTGAGTGCAAAGGGAGAACAGTGACACCAGGGCTGCGACTGCAGTTTAGAAACTCAACTTCTGAATTGTTAGTTTTGGGGGAGTTGCGTCTGAAATGATTGAAGTTTTAAGCTCAGTTTCATTGGTTTGATGTTCGGTGCTTGATCAACGTTATATTTGTGAGTTGGGGCGACACACAACCCGAGACTTGGAATCATCAGCTCCACGTCACAATCAGGTTAATCTAATGAGGAGGTTTGGTTTCAGCTCCTTTAAGAGGATAACTTTAGTTTAGTTTCCATCTTCTTGCATCAAAATGTCAGTTTTTCACACAAAATATCATATAAATATAATAAAATAAAACATAAAATGCAGTTAAAGGACAGTGGAGCTACTAAAAAGAGCCGGCCGATATGGATTTTTCGGGGCCAGTGTCAAAACTGATATTAGGGAGTAAGAAATGTCCAATACACAATATCATAAAGGGAATAAAACCATTTCTCTTTACGTGACGTATGAAGTATGAATCTGTAAAGTAAATGTTTTCAAATCAGCAGATATCAGTGTCTGTGAAAGGCTCAAGTACTCAATGCACTGTAGTTGTTTCTTTGAATGACCATTCGCTTGTTTCAGGAGTTATGAGAAGGGGGATTTTATGATATCTATTTGTCCAAATCTGGCCAAAAACTAGAAAAGGAATACAGAATGGAACTAAGTATCGATTGGCAACCATTCTAACGTGGATGATGGATTTTATCTCTGCTTTTCCTACTGAGCAGAAAGTGCTGTAAATCGTACTGTAGACCGCAGCGGTTCTGTGAGCCTCCTCTCCCCCCCCCCCCCCCGCTCTTGTTTTGCTGAATTAATGGTTTAATCTTTTTTATATGGCCCATATTTGTCAGCGAAAAAATAAAAAAA
The DNA here is from genome assembly GCA_006182925.3 of Reinhardtius hippoglossoides. Taxonomy (NCBI): domain Eukaryota; kingdom Metazoa; phylum Chordata; class Actinopteri; order Pleuronectiformes; family Pleuronectidae; genus Reinhardtius; species Reinhardtius hippoglossoides. The sequence goes on from CM031684.1 coordinate 20,870,159, forward strand.
TAAAATCGCCCCTCTGCTCCCGAGCCGCCCCAAACTGAGGGGATCAATCTCCTCGGCTAACATCTCTCTTATTTAAGCAGGAGCTAAATGGGATGAGCTACGGCTGGAGGTAAAACGCATGGTTGATGACGAGGACAAGTGACAAGTGAACAACAAATAAATTAGTGGTTAAGGAAGAGCGGCGAGCGAGGGACAGAGCGAGGCCGGGGGTGCCGCACTCCGTCAGAGAGCGTTACGCATCTCCGGTATGATGCGGGGCGAGGCGATATACGTTGGGATGTAAACACGGCGAGATTAGACAGCGGCGCCGGGACTGGAGGAATGATGTAGTGCACGCATCTGAGATTGCATTGCAAATGTAAAAGCTGTTTTCCTTTTTTTTTTTTTCGGGGTAGAGAGAGAGAAACTAGCCAACATGACAAAAGATCACAGGAATGCTGGAGCTGATGTAAATGATAGGTTCACCATTTCCAAGCCCAGAGCTTATTAAAATGCTGTTTCACATTATTTATCACCACGCGTCGCACACAAATCTGCTGATGGCTTTTGAATGAGAGACTTGCGACCTGCGTGCGCGGCTTCTCGCTCGCCACGTGTTGGAGTTCCGTAACGCCAGGACGTCAGAGCCCGTTCTCTGCTGGAATCAGTCAATCTAATGAACTGAATCTAGCCTTTCTTTTTTAGATTATGTTCGATATGTCGTAAAAACAGTAGAATCTGGTGTTTTGCCAGATTACATTTTTAGAATTGGACACCTTCTGTTGATCCGGTTATTAGATTGCTGTTGCTGCTCGTTCAAAGGCGTCATACTCAAGACTAATGCAAAGGTTTGTCCAATGTCAGATAAGATTTGGCTCAAACTCCCCCCCCAACCCTCAAAGGACAGGCAGTATAGAAAAGGGATGGAGGGATGGAGATGGATGGAGGGATGGAGGAGATGGATGGATGGAGTCAGGCTAAAGGGGTTTCGTTACTTTCACTTTTTTATTTTAACGGTTATTTATGAACGATTGTAAGAAACAACATCTGAAAAGATTTGGATTGAAAACAGCAGATTGATCCTTTGATCCTTCTCCAGTGTTTGAAATGCAGCTGTCTCGTTGTATTCATAGTTTTTTCAGAATAAAAGCACAGACAATGACATTAGAAATGTAGATAATATATCGCAAAATTAGTTTCCGCCGTTAGTCTTGTCAATGTGAAAAACAAAAATCCCTGAATATGGAGCGTGAGCTGCAGATTTAGCTGCTGTTGCTGTGGTCGCATCCCCGCACTCCCCCCCCCCCCCCTCATTTGCAACCCATAGTTTCTCACTCGTTATATAAGACCGGGACACGTACATCAGAAGCAGATGGGCTGCTGGGAAGTTTTCTCTAAAATACTGTACTCTGTCAGAATAATGTAATATTGTCATATGGTTTGGACAGGTGGGGAGAAAGCATGGGCAGCACATCATTAATATATATATATTTTTAAAAAAGAACATTTGAATCTCTCAGGGGGAAAATTCCATTGCAGCAGCTGCAAACATTAATAAGATCAAAGCATATGAGACGGTGGAAAACGCCACTAAAAAACAAAAATCACATACTTCAGGAGTTACTTTTCCTCCTCGTCTTCATCACTTACAGATAACTCCGGATGTTGCGTCTCAGATGAGACGATATTGTTCATTTGAAGTGAGTTTTTTGTTGTGAAGCTCTTTCATATGCACCAGCACGCCTCAGGACTGGGATACCGCCGTCACTCAGAAGCTGAGTAATGCTGATTCAGACTCAGGGTTTGATCATGCAAACGCACATAGCACAATGATGAGAGCACCAGTTCGGGCTGAGGGGTTTTCACCACTTGCGGTAACCACGTGGAATTCTCCGATTTCCAGCGTGCACTCATTTTTCCTTCATGTCTGGAAAAGTCAACACAGCATAAAATGGGGAATGAGGTATTCCAGATGAGGTTTCTCCTCCTCTCCTCCTCCTCCTTCTCCTTCTCCTACTGCTTCTTCTATGAGCTCAAAGAGTATCTGATCACTTTCTTGCCTGTGAGGCAAAGTGCAAGTTTTACCCCTTTAATGCAAGTGCTGCTTTTTTTTCAAATTCAATATCTGTGCAAAAGCAAATCTGAGTAAGCCGTTGGAAATCACAACACTATCCTGGCTTCCGTGCCACGAAGCTCTTCAGAGTTCCCTCGTGCGAGTTCTCAAAACGCCGTGGGTAGCAGCACGGAGACGAGAAAATAAAAGTGGGGCTGGACTCTGACAATATTATGACTGGAACTTAAAGAGTTATTTTGAGGCATGCGAGATTTATTTGTCTCTGTAGCAGAGAGGGGAAATTAAGTTCTTGTAAAACTCAAAAAGAATATCAATGGGGTGAGAAAAGGGGAGTGAACGAACTTTGGTTATAATCTGATATATTCCATGCAGGAAGGGGGGGGGGGGGGAGAGAGAGCAGCGCACTAATTAGAGTGAGGGTATGTGTCCTTTAAAGTGGAGCATAATGTTCCCGAGACACTTTCAAAGTCTTGGACCCTCGTAGCCCTGGGGTTCCATAAATAAGCTTGTGTCTGGAGCTGCATGAAGTTAAAGTTTAATGGAATAATATAAGAGAGGCTCCATCAGGAGGAAGACTGCAGTGGTCATTTAATAAAAAATTGAAACCAAACGTCTTGTGTGTTTTTAAATTGGAAAACAGACGGTGGACGGTTGGTTTATTTTTACAACGACCTCCACCTCTCCCTGAACTGAAGCAGACCCGGTTCACATGTGGTATTAACATTCGTCCTGAGTGATCGGATCACAGCGTAAAAAAAGCAGCAGTTGTGAATGCACCCTAAGGGAAACGTAATGCTTCTCGAGATCAAGATCACTCAGACCTCATTGGGATGTGGTTTGGGACGAATGGGGCGCTTTCTTTTTTTTGCGTGTATTAACGTGAATGGGGTCCTGGGCCTCTAATATCAACACTGACCTTCCACCTATTTGTCCAATGGGTGAAATACATCTTCAATGGGTGAAATATGGATGTTAATACCCCAGCTTCAGTTGCCTAAACACAACCAGACCTGAAACGACCCATTTTGCCTCCGTGGTGTGAGGCCTTTTTCCGCCTGAATCACAATGTGGCCCCTTCTGTGAGAAATCATTAGTCAGCACGCTTACTCATAATGAATTGAATCTTTGGAATGAAGTGCAGTGGCTCCTAATCAGACATGACTAAGCACTCGGGTCCGCAGAGAGCTTGGACCGGTCCTTCGCTTCTCTCTCTTTTTTCCCGCTTCTGGCATCTTCGAGCGTCTGAATCCCAGACTGCCCGAGGAGCGTGCACTTACAGAAACTGATGTCATCTCGCAGGATTTTTTTGTTTTTGGGGGGCTGTTGAAGTCGAGATTATTTCCGTTAGTTGTCGCTGCCATGAGGGGGCCACGAGCGTGCAAAGCTGGCAGACACAGCTGCTGGTTTCCATCCTGGATTCTGCTTAGAGGAGCCGTCATGGAGGGGGAAACTGGTAATGTGAGACTTGCTAATGTCACACGCCATCACCCCCAAATACTTCAATTTAATTCTCTGGATGTCTCTACTGAACAGGGTTCTCCCATTTTCTACTGGATCCAGCACTGACATGTGAAACCAGTCGTGATTCATTTGAAGTAGAAACACCTCAAAGCTCCGGAGTGGGTCTAGTTTGGTGAAAAAATAAAAAAGTAAATGGCTCTTTGTATTCCCTGGTCCCTGATATTCGGGAATGCAGCTGTTTTCAGACGTCAAAATGAGACTCAAACCAAATCCTTCTGTTCTGTGATATTAAGTGGGAGACCGGAATCCCAGTCCTGGTTTAAAGATGGTATCTGGTATCAGATAAGACATCCTTGATGACCACACACTGTGCAACCACTTGTTACCACATAGAACAAGACAAAGACTAAAGGCTTTCACATCTTCTGAAAACTAACGGATACAGACGAAACTGAGCAGTACCACCGGAAATCGTGGGGGGAGCCATTGTCGCCAGTTCAAGTGACACGACCATAAGACACAAGAAGACAAGTCAACAATGACGTAACTTCTTCAGGAGAAAGGTTACGGTGCCTTTAAACGCATCCTTGTTTGCCGCTTCCTTAAGAGGCACGTTATCGCAACTTCCTCCATCCTTGCAAAGATTGACGCCATCAGACGCCCTAGACCCTGCGCTGCCCTCTAGTGGATGCAGTGCAGTGACATAACTGATTTATTTTGCGAATACATAAAGGGAGCACAAATGGGTCTAAAGCTCTGAAAGCAAAGATTTGTTCAGCATTATATCCTCTAACAGTTGTTTAAATATAATTTGTGACTATGTTGGCGTTATGGCAACTTTAATAAAGTACCGTCCACCCATCTGAACACAGCTCCTGAAGTGTTTGTCAAACTCCGGCTATGATTGACTGAGACTTTAACTTTTCACCTTGGCTATCTGACAAGTTCCCAAACCACAAGCCAAAATATTAATTGGAAGCTCCCAGCCAGGGTTTTTTTTTTTGTTGCACAGCCGCAGCGGAGGAACAGAGGGCTGTTTGAAAGAGACTGAGTTGAAACACTGAACCAAGATAAACAGAGAATGAGGCAAAAAGACCCTGGAATGTTGAGGGGCACCAGATATGGCAAATAAACACACCTCACATGGACTGCATGTGTTCTGAGCAGCAGGAAAGACGATCCAACCCAGTTTGAAAAATAAATGGGGCTGGGAAATATACACAAACAACACACACACACACACACACACACACACACACGCAGGTACCTTTTTCCAGCCAATGAAAGCCTCTCCCCGTCTTTGGGATTAAGGTCCACTCGTACCCGAGACTAAATTTAGGGAACTTCTCCCCTCGTTTCACGAACCGTTTGTTTCTAATGAAGGGGTTGTGTTTTTATAATACGTGGGCATTAAGGTAACAGACGTCTGCAGAAGAAAAGAAGCCTCGCAGATCCGTATTTTAACAGATGGTTGTATTAACCGGGTATTTTCATCTGCCGGGGAGCAGATGCTGCCAAAGTGGGGTTTAGGGAACTGCAATGGTCTTTGTTACTGTTCCAGTGAGTCTCCAGCAAAGGAATCTAATTAATTTAAATATTTACTGAATTTTACTGAAGCAAAAGAAAATCATTTCAGTCTTTGCTGCGAGATGCTTTGTATTCAGTCACATGGCAAACGTACAGCACCAGTGGGAAGTGGTGCAGTCAAATGCTGTGATGGTTGGGGCATCACTCAACCAGTGGGGACGTCGAAGTTTTATTTTATTTTTAATTAAACCCTTAGGGGCCAAAAACAACTCACAAAATGGCCGCTCTGATCAGAGGTTTTATTTTGGAGCCTTTCATCGCTCCCTGTATCTCCAGTGGGCATCGCGAAACAAAACCTTTAGCTCGTAAAAAACTCGTCTTCACATGACGTCTTTCAAGGTTTACAAATGTCTGGAGCCCCCGTCGACTTCAACGTGACGAAGACGCACGGGGAGAACACGTCGTCCCTCTTTCCTCGCACCACATCGCAGCTCGGTGGAACTGGTAGATTCCCCCTTTCCTGCTCATTTCAGGGAAAAACTTTAATTGAGACCCGGGGGCAGAGGATGACTACAGGGGGCGATAAGCGCGCTCTGCTCGGAGATGATGAAGAGACAGACTGCAAGCCCCCCCCCCCCCCCCCCTTTTTTCCCCCCAGGACGGCTCATCAACACAACATTAGAGGCAGATTTTTTGTTTTTCCCCATTGTCAGCGAATGTTAGCGAGCATGTGTATCAGCACGCCGCCTCTGAAGAGACCCGGACGTCTCCACTGTGCACCAGCGTTTGGGGATTTGGGAAAAAACCAAGTGTTGCTCGTATAAAAACTGATCCTCACCCTTCACAGACTAAAAGCAGCAATTACACAATTCCTTAAACGTCTCATTATCATCACACAAAGGGAGGAACTCGCTGAGCGTGTTTTCAAAGTGTCACAACAGTAAATGAGCATAATATGTTATTATGTCCATGATCTATACCAATAGTTCCACCCCAGCTCTCTGCAATTTCTCTGCAGGGGCGAGTTTAAATAAGACAACATGTACGAAAAGCGATAAAACTTTGCCTCTACGACACGGTTCCCTTGCCATAAAACACCAATATCAATATTTTATAGTGGTAATGGTGCTGGCAGGATTGAAGTGAAGGAGGTTATTGCTCCCCTCCATCTTCTACAGCGTTCTTTCACTCAGGTATTTTGGGGGATCGTCCTTTGATTCATTGGGAAAACAACATCCAGAAGCAAATATATTCTACGTGGAACAAAATGCTCGGGGTTTGATCTGTGTTTCCCGCTCCATGCTATCTTTGTCACAAACGTCTAATTGGGACAAATCAGTGGACGCCCGCTGGTCGAGGTGGAACAAGCAGACAGATGCCGCAGAGAGGTTATAAAACTTTGGTCATCCATTGGCCTACATCATAAAAGTAGTTGGTTTTTTTTTTCTATAGAGAGAGACCAGCTAACACAGCGACTGTGCACAAAAAAACCCACTTCTTGGATCTTGGACTTAATAATTCAAGATATTCTAAATATGCCAGTAAAGCTTGTTTCTGCCTCGGCTCGTCTCGGAGCTTCTCTCCACTAGTTCTCTGATGGAAACAACACTATTGACCTAGAGGAGGGTTTTTATTCTTCTTTGATGGTAAAATATAATATCATGTAGCCCTAGTTCGGGTTTGATTGAGAGGGGACCAAATTCCACTGATGTTGTAATCCTCAAAAAGGTAATTATAATACAAACTGATGTAGTTTTTAAAGAGGCACTTTGTGATTTCTGTCCTTGATGCTCGGCGCTAAACCTTCAACAGCGACAATTGGAAATCAAAGCCAACTGGTCCCAGTCATTGAAATGTGCCGATGCTTTCCTCCTCGACGTGTCCTTCAGACCAAATTGAAAGTACAGGTGCCTTTGATTCAAAACTTCTTGACACACAATGGCATCAAATCTCCGCGGACATTTTTCAACAGACGGTAATACAGATGGAGCCTTCATTTTTTGAGGCCATGTAAGAATAAGAACCAGGTTGAAGGCACTTGGCAATGAGCGGTGGGAATATGACAAAATAAAAGTGTAACATTATCCCTTCGAGCACTCAGATGGTTCAACTTTATAGTCCCACAAAGAAACAGCTTTGCCTGTTGGGTGATTACAGGAAGTGACCAAACATGCATACAGTTATGCAAATCTCCTCCTGTCCAGTTCTACAATTCATCGACAAAAACAAATATTCCCCGTATTTCAAACGATTGGCTGCGAACAAAATGGTGAACGCCATCGTTACCATAACAACCATAAGTGAAACAGAACAAACTGGACGCAGGTTTACATGCTGAAGATTCCAGCTTATTGGGCCCATTGGGCAGGATCAACGTGCTGTTGTTCCTTCTGTGGCCGAGCAGAGATGATAAATAAACAACAGCTCGATACGACTGCCTCGACGTGGCCTGTGGAAACGGATGCCAAAGTTTTTCCTGCCGTGTGTAAAATAGCCAAGCATCATCTTTCAGTTTCACACCGAGGGAAAGTGAAGCCAAAACTGTTAGTGGGCATCAAACTTATGTTCTCACATGTTCTCTGGTTTACTGCCTCAAGCCCTTAAAAGAGAAAGTGTCAGTCTTATTTGTGGTTTATTTTGCCGCTTGCCTTGAGACCTTTGATTTTGATTTTGCACCAGTACCGAATGTCAGAGGTGGTGCAGACGGTACAATTTACTGGTTTCATCGCAGCATCTATGATATCCATGTTCTGACTGACAGGCAGCAAACGTCTGAAGTGCCAATCTCCGCCGTCCCATCGGAGGATCCCAGAAATAGACCCTGCAAAACCTTCTTAAGGACAAATCACACAGAGCCCGGCCCGTTGTCTATCCAGCACTTACACAACACAACACCTCACAGCTGGCGAGGACTGGTGAGGAGAGAGCTGCACTACTTTCTATTCCCCCGGGGGGGGGGGGCTTCCGGGCTCCAACCCTTCCCTCCAGCAGTGGATCACAGAGCTAATCAGATTATCTCCAGTGGCGAAGAAAAGACATGTAACATTAGGGATAACACCGGCTTGAGTTGTCTTCCTTTGTCCTAACGACAGCTACCTTTGCATTATGCGGAGCCGCTGACAGGTGGTGAACAGTGACGCACCTGGAATCCTGGTTATCCAGCTCTGTATTCTCTTATCGTGCGTTTCAAATCCAACGGCCTCATTAAAAGTCCAATTTGCACCTCATCCTCCTGGAAATAAGCCTTTTGTAGTCAGACTAAAACTCAAATACCTGGAATCACCAAGCCGATAATAATGGATAAGGTTGTGTAACTTCAAACAAAAATATTTCAAGAACCTTTTACAGTTGTTCTAGTCCAGCAATTATGTCCCTATATTGATTCTCCTGATAACAAGTATTGATTTGTCAAATCCTTCAATATTTAGCTCAAGGACAATTTAATAGAATTTCAACAGCGCCTCAGGAAAACGACATTTTCAAAGTCAGTAATTGTCAAACATTAAATTGTCAAAGAGAATTGCTCTTTTTTTTTTTTTTTTTGTATTGTTCATGAGAAAACATCCAAAAAAGACAATAAATAAATGTTCAGCTATAATTAATATTTCACTGTACAGCAGCGAATGCTTGAGAAGTTAAAGACGTGGGTTGAAACAACAGTGAAAATCCTATGAGTGGATTAACTGGATGTTTTTTCATTGTTTTGCCTTTGGATTGATTTCAACACCAACAATGGGCCCGTGTAATTCACAGCCCACATTGTTTATTATCTTTTTATACTTGGTTACTCATCTCTCGGATAACTCTCGTCTCTTTTTTTAATGCGCCGCGTCGTCTATTTTACGCCCGTGGCCTTTAAAGAGAACACAAAACAGTATTTTGTTGCTCTGCACCTTGCATTTTCTAAAAAGCCAATAATGATTTCAAAACAAAAGCAATAAACGGTTGCAGACAGAACGATGATGAGTCACTCGTGTAGCTCATAAAGGTCAGATAATCAGCAGCAGCGTGGAAAAGGGGTTTTTCCCGAGCGTTTAATTGAGTAAAACAAGTGAACATTTCCAGTTTGTGGTGTCGGTGCTTTGCCTTAAACCAACCATCCATCCATCCAATATCAATAACACTTATTCTTTCGAGGCTCGCAAATCTAAAACCATGTAAAACAATCCTGAATCACCATTTCTTTCATAGACACAAAGATCTCTAGATGGGATTATTGCAGGAAATAGACATGAGGAGAGAAATCTTTAACTTTACTGAAGACTTCCAGTTAAAAATGCCTAACAAGGGTGGATGAGGCTAGTTTTTATACATGACTACTTCAAATTAAAGCTCGTTATCCTACAATTTATGCATTTGTGCTAAATTGATAAATATAGAGCAAATCAGCGGTATAAGAAAAGTGTTTCTATCCGAGCTATGTGATGCAAAAGGATGTGCATCTTTGAGCTGCAGCTGTGACACAGCACTCACTGTCACCGCAGTAATTTAATCCCTGCTGTATTTTTTCTATTTCCTCCGCCCATACTTGTGTTTTGATCAGGTCACCATAACATATCTCTGCTGAAACAACTGTCTATTTTTATGCCTTCACACTTGGGTGTATATGTCTGGGAAAGATATTACTAAGAGTGTTTTTTTTTTTTTGTTACTGTCCTGCCCAGCATTTATAGTCCCGGAGATTATAATAAAATAAAAAGTGCACTGAAAAACTAAAACCCAGTGCGGCTGTCATTTTAAAGGGGTTTCAACAGGGGCAGCATTTCTGCTTGTGAAAGAGACGTCAATCCAACCTTCACTGTTTTCATCCCAGGGGGGGGGGGAACTAAACCAAATTCCTTGTAATTAACTAAGTGGCAGTAGCCAGGGCCCATTGTTTTGCAGTGTACCCATCTGTTACCATGCAGCCATCCAATCTCTACGCTGCTGCTAATGGAAAACTATTGATCCGGGCTGTTCCATATTCAGAAAGGGGAAAAAAGAGACGAGCGAGAGGTGGAACAGAGTCAATAATGTCCACATTTATAGGCCTGCCCCCTACTTGCTACGACAGATGTATTGATATGGATGCATTGATGTGATGTCCAGTATAAGTGTAAAATATAGGTCCACATGTGGAAAGTTACACATTATTTGAAGGTGCTGCAGATTCACTGTTTGATTCAGCTACGACACATCCCCCCTGCTGCTGGTGTCAATTAGTGCAACACGAGGCTTCATGAGCCAGATTATGGTTTAAGCTCTTTCTACACATCACCTGATCACTTGATAGATATGTACACGGCCATAAATACCTCAAACACCATCTAGAATATTTTGAAATTGTGCTACAACTGAACCTTGTCCCCTAGAACAATTTCTGAAAGAGCGGATTGCATTTGGAACCAAACACAGAAGATAAACCAGACCACGGACTTTCCCCTAAAGTACTGAGTCCCTGAACGTTACCTCAAAAAGGTTTTTTAAATGTTTGTCCCCGCGACTAGATAATCTGCTGCCAGATCAGATGTAGCACGAAAACAATGATTACAATTGTCTGTGACAGATTCAGTACAGTCAGAATCGACTCGCAACTTGCTCACGGCGTTGGAATGTATTCCAGTCACAGTTGTGTTTTTTCCACACTGCATCTCTGCTGCAGTTTACATAAATGAAATTTCTCGGGGTTGGAAAGTCACTCATGAATTTTACACAGCAGGCAACACTAAACAGCCGCAGGCGTTTCATCCAGTGAAAGATTCTGTTTACCTTTCGCCTGTGCTCGGAACTGCCCCCGACACACGGTACCTTGGCACAAGCGTGATCGCGACATGTTGTCCTCCATGTCTCGGCAAACGATTGTAACCCTTTTCAAAGACGAGTGCGGGCACATAGATGAGAGGGGGGGGGGAGCCGATCAACGCAGACAAAGCAGCTGGACCTTCAGAGAATGCACCGCTCGCTGGCAACACATGTAAATACATGTTTTCTATCATGGATCAAGTACAGAATCAGGGACAAGAGGACGTAAACATCAACTCCCCCCAAACAAACGCACAACTCACTAAAGAACAGTTTGTCCCCCTATCCTTTAAACAGGTGAAGTGCTAAAATACATTCATTTGGAATCATGTAAAAGTCGTCAGTAGAAGTGCAAGCGTCAGGAGTCGAGGTGTCGGCTTAACTTTAAGTGATAAAAGCCGACAATCAAGTTGTGCAGCATGGGAGTGAAAGGGCTGAATGCAGCTGTTGACAGCCGGGAGAGTAGTTTTTATCTGAAGTGCTGTAAGAAGCTGAAATGTCAGGACGCTACTGACGGCAGCCAAACTTCCAACTGCACGATGAGATCACGTCAGTTGAAGTTTTTATCAATCATAACCTTTTATAGAGTTTAATTATCCAGTTCAAATTTAGAGTTCTTTCATCCAAAGAAATCAAGTAGAGAAATATTTGTGTGTGATACTCTGAAGATAGTTTATTCAAAATGTGGTTTTACACACACACACAAGACAGATTAATGACTAATGACTTTAAAAAAGAAGTTACCAGAAGAATGAGATGACGTATTCAAGTGGCCAGAGGGAGTTGTGCCTGTCGGGTGGCAGGGGTCAGCCTGAGAGGAGTGAGGATATCCGGTGGGAGGTCAGCAAGGGGGCGTTTGAGGTGGTTCGGCCTCCTTGGCAACTCCCATTGGAGGTGTACTGGGCAGGAGGAGACCCCGGGTTGGACCCAGAACTGGATGGAAGGACTACATATCCCATCTGCCCTGGGATCCTCCAGGAAGAGCTGGAAAGTGTGGCTGGGGAGAGGGACGTCTGGGATACCCTTCTTGGCCGATTCCGCTGCTACCCGAGCCCAGATAAGTGGTGGACGGGCGGCGGGGGGGAGGATGGGGGGGGGGACGTATGCACTCTACTGAATGCGAAATTGGTAATGCAATTTATAAACGCAATTACTGCACTTGTCTGCCTAAAAGTGCTGCAAGATATTGATTTGGTGAAAAAATTAAGAAGACTGATCTGCAGAGAGGCTGCAATGCTCGTCCATCATTTTCACACCTGGGCTTTGTAGGACCACATGATCGGGGGTGTGTTCAAGCACAAGAGGATCTGCAGAGAAGCTTCACGCTGTGTGAGCAGCTTCTCCTCCACCGTATAACAGGCAGCAGGACATATGTTGGTTTATCTGCGGCCTCGGGGCTAAACCTCAGCTCTGCAGCACTGTGTGCGTCGTGAAACTTCTGCTCAACTTTGTTTGCACTTTTTCAACGGTGTGTGTGTTTGAAATGCCACACCACACACACACACACACACACACATCCAGCTGCTGACTTTTAGCTTCCCCGAGCGCGATGTCCTGGCGCTGCCTTCACAAAGAAAAAAGGTCTCTGCTTTTGTTCTGCCGTTTCCCCCCAAAAATGACATATTAGCTTCTGCTTCTGATCCTCAGTGAAAGCACTGAAATTTGAAATGTCAAGGTGCGGTTTCTCTTCAAGCTGTGCTCACAAAAAGCTTCTGAGGAGGCAAAGAAGAATATTCGGCAGAGAATTCGGCAGCGGCATTTGAATGGTTTCACGCACACGCTGCTCTTTGAAAAGCCAAGGTGTGGGGGGGGGGGGGGCGTGTCTGCGTGCTCGCGTGGATGGATGATGATCAGTGCAGTTTTGCTATCAAATCAGCAGCTATTGATTCATCTGACAGAGCAGATAAATAAAGCCGGCCCGCTGGTGAGGCGTGTGTGTGTGTGTGTGTGTGTGTGTGTGTGTGTGTGTGTAGTCCCAGTAAGTTTTTCCACAGTAGCTTGAAGCTGCAGTGATCCACTAATGGGCTCGTGCTGCCTGGTTCCTCATTGATCCAGGCATTGGAGGGTTTGCCGATGGCTTATGAGCCATATCCCGCGGCCCAGTCGCTGGCATTTATGCTAGTCCATTAAACTTCCTAACACCGCAAAATGACCCCATATGGGAAACAGCTCAATTATTAAATCACCATGCTTCTGGTTCCACTTTTATGTTATTTGCGTTTTTAATCACTCGGCCTCATCGCCACCTCCATCACGACGCTCCTGATCACTCCAGTGCAATTACAAAAACAACATAAAGTAGGGTTCAATTGGCCGGCCGTTATTAATCAGAAAAACCAAATTGAATCTGACCAGACTAGATGTCCTTCTGCTCAGCAGAGCACTGTAGTGCATCAGCCTCTGTTGTGCGTCAGTCACAAACCACTGAACAATGTCTGAGCTGAGGCAGAAAACCTTTTCGGTGACTGATTGAATACACGGAGGGTTCGTGAGCGCATCGACAAGCACATTATATCCAAACTATATTTGCGTTCACACGTTAGGAGCTTGATTTACCGGCTAACCTCTAAAAATGTCATTGCCTGGTGCATATTTTCATCTGGCAAGAGTGTGAAATTAGGCAAATAGAAACTTTTAGCCTGGAGCCAGAAGTTTACAGACCGCCGACACAAGGGAAATGACGGCGTAACTCATTGGCCCAGTTGGCCATAACAAACTGTGTTTATGTTTACCTGACAACGACCTCTAGTGATCATGTTAATTGTGACGTGTGGTCGTCCACAACAAAGGCAAAGTATGATATTGTTATGACACACGTCCTGGAGGAGGAACGGGCCAAACAATGAACCCCAGTTTCCATCCTGTCAGTCAATATTTGGCTTTTTTTAAACCATGACCACAATCTTTCTCAAAAGAGAACCAATCTAAAACCTAAACATAGAAGTCACAGATCATTTCACATTAAGCATTTTCATCGGAGTAGTTCCAAAAGTTCTGGAAGTCCCGGACAAAGGAGCCTGTTTTATGCCTTCAGATGATGAGTTGCAGTGTTGACTTACTGGGGAAGTAAGGCTCGGGGAAGGAAGTGGAGTCCGGCTTGCTCCACCTAAATACCAAATCAAAATATTATTCCAACCTCAAACAAGGCACCGGGACTCAATCACACTCGCTGCACTGTTTTCTTTGGAAAAAAAATAAAATAAAAAGAGCACTCGGGCTGTTTTTCATCATGACAGAGGTGAATCTGGTCTTATGCTGCAAACTTGGTAGCACAACAAGACCTGAAATAAAATATAACCACTCATCGAATCCACGCTTCTCCTTTTGGAGAGGCTGCAGACGTGGTACACAGCCGTGCACTATCATGCGTCGAAGGCTGAGGGCTGTTTATCTGCAGTATCCTGCTGTCGCTCCGTGTTCAGGCAGGTTTCATATAACACACACGACACAATCCGTGATCCAAGCGTAAACCACACGACCAGCAGAAGCACAGTATGATAATAATAACAGCATAAAAAAATGTTCTAATATAGAAATTGATCAGTAGTCCAAAGGGTGGTCGGGCCCTGTGGGGGTTTCACACATCGCCATGAATGACAATTAGTATGAAAACGTCCTTTTACATTTAAAGATATTCCTATAAGTTTGTACAGCAAGAAAACTAACTTTGATAACATGTATGTGCTTAGACTGCTTGATTTGCATTTGGTGCAACTAGTTCTATTCATGTAGATAAGAGGTTGTGCTGCTACGTCAAAGCTGGATACTCTATATTAACATTATTATATTTACCCTGCAGGCTTTTTTTTATGGTTCATAATTTACGTCAATGTCCATCATCTCTCTACTTTATTAATGCCCAGTAAACATGCTCCGTTCTCATCTGAGAATACTATTCAGTATATTTTCAATATCCTGCCACGATCCCTCCCTACGCCGCAACACGGCGAGATTTCAAGGCTGGGGAAGCAGTAAATAAAAACTAGTTTTTGCTTTTATAGTTCCAGAAAACAATCTGGGAGAAGTGGGCTGTGTCACACAGCCATCAGTCTCAAAACCCACTCAGTGTCACGAGGGAAGCCGGGTGAGGAATTGCATCTGGAGAGCAGCAGCATCTCACACCTGTTGTCCACCCCGAGGCAGGAAGGCGTCGACTCGAGTGCATACGTGTTGAACATTTGTGCTTTAGAGAGACAGAGACAAGAACATCCACACCTTCCATCTACCTGTTCTGTTGTTTAACCTGCAACGAGGTCACGGAAACAAGATGTATATGATTATTCTACTTGGGTAATGAAGCAAACGAGTGAGCGAACAGTTGCAGAATTTAACATTTACAGGGGGCAACATCGTTTATTTGAAGTCCCGTTTGTCTAACACTCAATCTCTGTTAGCTCCGCGTTTGGTTTGATGGATGCATCTGGTTCTTTAGCTGATAAATGTCCCACTGTGTTCACTTGCTCGTCGCTATAAAGCTGCACATTCTGATACCTCTATGTGTCTTTGGTACCAAATGTGTCAAAAATAGCAACAGCTTTAGTTGTATTGTATAAAAACATTTGTATTTAATAAGTTTGAGAGATACTTGTGACATTTTTGAATGCAGGGCAGCACCAGTGGTCCATTAAGTGGATCTTAATTATGTGGTTCTGTCTTTGGTGAAACTACCTTTTCCCAAATGGTTCAGACAACACTTGCTGTAAATAATGAAAAGGCTCAATAATTAATTAGTCTGATTTTGACATTTTAGCAAGAAAATCCGTTTGTGCATCTTTCAGGTATTTGATGAATAAAATATTGTGAGCGGCTCAAACTGTCTGTCCTCAAGTGTGATGCTTGTTTGTGTAACAACAGCCGAGTTGGAAATTGCACATTATTGGCTGAGTTCTAACTGCTGCCGACAACAAATTAAAACTTAGACAAAAGCGATCGGGCTGCCAACGCCTCCTCGATACTCGGCTCACTTGAAGATGCCGAATCAAGCGCGAGCTACTTCCGATGCAAATTTATGCAAAACATCAAACTCTCCCCTGGTGTACTTTTTAGCAATTCAGTTTTCAGATCAGACACATTTGTGCTTGAGGCAGAAGACAACAGGCTTCAGTTCTCTTTCCATGAGGTCTTTCTTTTCAAGAACTAATCTTCCCCATGTAGACGGTGTGATTTGAAGGTGATGGGAGGCAAAAGAAGAAGAAGAAGAAGAAGAAGAAGAAGAAGAAGAAGAAGAAGAAGAGGGATGAAGAGAAAAGAAGAGATGTTGCTCCGGTTGTTGTGATCCCGCGTGTCATCAGCGTTTGGGACGACAAGCCCCTGAGGTCAGCAGCTCCAACAATTAGACATCACCCTTAAGTTGCACGAACACATACAACCCCCCACTTCTCCTCCAACACACACACACACACAGATTGGTCTGGATAAACATCAGCAACAACAGACCTACCGGTTGCTATGACGACGTCTTCAGCAGCCGAACACACTGTGTGAATAACAATACGGCCGGATGCTGCTGCCGACTTCAGAAAATGACCGCGGCCAGCTGGCCTGTCCTCGCGGCTAATCGCTTTAAGTAACGACCGATGAGTCTCAGGCTCTCCGCAGACGCCGTCGCTCAGTCAGGGAAGTTCTGAGTTTTTTTTTTTCACTTCGGGGATGAGGAGGAAATGTTTGTCAGTGCACAAACACCTGCTCAGAGCTGCGTGATGTGCTGACAGACTCGTCTCGTTATTAATGCCGTTCAGATTATCACGAAGGAGTGATTCCACAAATGTCTCCATCACAAACACCGACTGAGTAAACACGGATTCTCTCGTCTCGGCTCGTCTCGGCTTGCCAGAGAAACTTCAGCGTTCCCCTGGGATGCTAATACTGTAGTATTTTCATTGATTTTCATTCAGAGTGGGAGTATTTTGAGTTCCATGAAAGGGGAGCGACTTCCACTGAGTGCACTTGTGGTGGTAGATGTACTTCTCCAGCCTCGAGTTATATACGAATCTCAAAGTTGCCATTAAGACGGGTACCAAAAAGAAAAATGTCTATTCTTGTGGAAGTACAATTTTTTGTCATACACTATAAATATGTCTCCTAAAAAAAATCCAACAATCACTCTTCATGCACAGACGTTAAATGACTTTAAAAATTAAATAAAAAACATTCCAAAACTTCTTATATCTTTGTATTTAATGGCCATTTGCAAAACTTGCTGGAGGCACTTAATCACTCAGCCGGTAATTGACACCTTTTTACTGTTCAGAGCATTGGCTCAAAATTAACACATTTGGAAGAGATAAAAGCAGAAATTGTGAAGCAATATCAGAACGTAAAAAAAGGCTTGATAAAGAAAAACCCGACAGTGTTACAGAATGAGCAGCGTGTTGGAGGGAGCGGTGACGGCGGGGGGAGTTTGAGGATTTGTCACAACATGGACCTCTTAGCTCTCCGACAGGCCCCGCGACAGAGCTGTGCATGACACGTAGCACTTAGATTAATGAGAGGTCGGTGAAGTTTGAAAACGAACTGAACTGTGGTTTAGCGGACTGAGGAACTGCCTCCGCTAACCCAATGACGGGGGGGGTTAATTCGGCAGCAAGTCGCCCGCTGAGCACTTACCTGAAGACAAAGGCGGCTGACGGCCAATTCAGTGATTTTTGTTCACCTCTGTTTCCAATTTCAAGTCCACACCGATTTCACTAAAGGGGGCGTGTAACTACCAGAAGGTCAGTTCGCTAATAAATCCACAGCAACTAAAATATTAGTATAACTGCGACCACAAACTGCTGCTTCTGATGATGACGGAGCGGTGCTGTAGAATACACAGACTCTTT
Source organism: Reinhardtius hippoglossoides (assembly GCA_006182925.3). NCBI lineage: Eukaryota > Metazoa > Chordata > Actinopteri > Pleuronectiformes > Pleuronectidae > Reinhardtius > Reinhardtius hippoglossoides. The sequence goes on from CM031684.1 coordinate 20,887,802, forward strand.
CTCACCACAGCGGGGGGGGGGGGGGGGGGGAAACGAGGCTCGGCAAACTAGCTGCAGTAAATGTTCCTGTGCTGCTCCCACTGAGCTTCCAACCATTCTTTTTTTATTATTAACGTGAAGTATTGTCGCAGCCGGGCTCCAAAAAACACTTCTGTGATCCAAAACTCCCGCAGATAGAGGGGAACGAGGGGCAGAGAAAACCAAGAGAAACTGCAGAAGAAAGAATAGAACAAAGTTTGCAGTGAGAGTATAGAGAGAGATGGTGAGAAGAAAGAGAGAGAGAGAGCTAAGTAATAGGGGACAGGAAGGGAAGGGAAGGCGAAGCGATACTGTATAGAACAGAGAATGATGATAAAAGAAAGGGAAAGCAGGCCGTGGCTCTCAGATGTAGCTCTCCCTGAAGAAGAACATTTTTCAGAGTCTCCAAATTGGCAATTCTTCCCTCTTGTCACAGGTAACTACGCGGCTGAAGCTCGGCAATAAAACCTCCTGCAAGCTACAATTTACATATTCAATTCTTTTTTACAAAGGAAAGTCTTTTAAAGGACGAACGAGAGCAAATCAGAGAGAGAGGATGGAAGAGGAAATAACACGAGAGCTATGGTTTCAGATGTTTCACCCAAGCAGCCACAGGTAGAGTCCTTAAAGTACCTTCAGCTTAATGGTTACAATAAAAACTTTATTGAAGTCTCACCAAGATCCTTCAGTAACATATATCGTCGTAGTATTTCCCAAAGAAAATGGATATACTTTTCTTGCATTGGTAGATTTGGTTAGATTTAATTAAAACCAAAGATTCGTTTATTGTTCATACCCGTGGGTTTTTATGCTGGCTGGTGCATAACCATCTTCTTGTAGCAAAAAAAAAGAAGAAATTCCACAGGTTATATTTCAAGTGATAGCGCTGACAGGTGTCTCACACTATCACAGTCAGTCACGGTCAGCTCCCCCCCCTCCCCCCCCCCCCCCCCTCTCCTTGGTTAAATTATGATTTCTTTCATTTTTTGCCCCAGTGAAAGAAAGAACATGTGAGCCAAACACTGGCATTGAACGTGCGTGCGCCTGCCAGGATGAAGATAACCGCTTGATTTGTCTCCCACAGCTGCCGAAGCCTCGTTATTTTTGGCCGAACAAGGCAAAGCAACGGAGAAAAAAAATACCAAACTTCAAAACCTCAGAAACTCCAGAAAAAAAACAACCCAGTGGGTGAAGTCACGGATCCAAAATGGTTCTCGAGGTGGTGCCACAAGTAACGTGAAACAGCGACGTCGTATTTTTAGTCTTCTGTAAAAAGTAACAGTTAACAGGAGTAAATGAAGTGCACGTAGCAATGTGGTTTTCTTTATTCCCAGGTGAACTGTGAGGACAATCACATCTGTGAGGCGTTAGAACCAGGATGTTGAGAAGTGAAGGTGAAAAGAGCCATTAGACGGTTTAATTAAATAACAAAAGTGACAAAACCACCGGGATCTCAACATTGAGCAAGACAAATCTGGGTAACCTTTCATCCTTAATTGTGCGGCTCCGTATTTCTTCCAGTTTCCAGCGTTGCACACATTCCACAGACTCGCATCGGATTGATATGCTTATGCATTTTTTTTTTTGTTGCTTTTCCCCCCAAACAATCCATCACTCTCGCCGGAGGAAAATGTCAGACTCGCTTGCCTCGGACAGGTAGAGGGTATTTGTGCACGCTGCTGTCAGGCAACATCAAAGCATCCGCTGACCTTTGAGCAGCTCAAGAAGATTTTTTTATCTGCATCCAAAACACTCACCCATGGAAAAGAAAACCAACGGCCGTGCCCTGCAGTTTACTGTCTGAGAGAATTCAGGCCACAGGAAACAGAAACAAGGCCTTGTTTGGAAATGAATACATATACAAGAGCGGTGATCAATTTCCTTTCCGTCTATACTCTACATGTTCTGTTTACGAGGAGAGGAGTCGAATCCGCTGGGAGCAATTACTGAAGACGCCTCGCACGGGAAGCAATGATAAACACACAGTATTGCCTTTCCAGCTACATACTGTAAATCAGATACTGTAATATCTGGGAACCCCCCCCCCCCCCCCCCCCCCCCCCCCCCACTGAGCTTAATTTATTCTGGTTGCTGGCCAAAAAATCGTTTTGCAGCAAATGCAATAAATTCCCTCCAACGGTGAAAAGATCAATTTTAACACGGGTGTCATCAATTTTTTAAAGACACAAACCTGCCTTAATTCCAAGTCTAATACTTGACTTTATTCTCGTTTAGTTCACATGTATGTTTAATTAATGGAAGGCTCCAAAATGGCGATAGGCCACAGCGCATAATCATCAGGAACTTATTTTTGGGGGTATTTTCTCTCATTTAAAAGACAGGTTTGGATTTTCAGGGTCTTTAAAACAAAATCCGAATCCTCCAAAACCCCAACCAGAACAACCTTGGCCTGAAACAAACAAACCCTAGAGGTCAGAAGTCTAAAACATTAAAAACACTACACTACCAACTGAAATAGCTTCTCAAGGTCATAACGCCTTCACCAACCCATCGTCCTAAACCCTATAACCACTCGACCGAGATGCCTGAACCTAACTGTCTCCGTCTGAAACCTCGAGGTCAGACGGTTACTCCTGATCTCAATGTCTACAACAAAAAGCTTACAAGTCAAAAATCCTCATCTATAGGCTGAGCTGGGACCGCGCTTCAGTTACAGGAATACAAGTCAGAGATTGGACAACCAAAACTACAAACTTGGACAACTTACTCTCGATCCCTTCAATGGACAAGGCCGGAGGAATCATGGAGCTCACCTAACGCCCCCTAACCCACGATTCATTGCTTCTGGTCATATTGTGAATTTCACCGTGCTTCTGTGGCAACACAGTGATAAATTGGGGTTTTGGTGGATTCATATTTTCCAGTATGACGACTATTACCACTTGAGTTGGTAAACCGGCATTAGCTGCGCCTCATTACCTTTGGATCTTTTCTCCCATTTCAGTACAGGTTGCACTAACGAGCGTCGACTTTGCGGACTGCGATAAATACAGCGATAAATTCTTCCAGTGAACACGTGGAATGAGAGTCGTATACTTGGGTCCAAACATTCCTCACATTCAAGACCTAGACTAACTTTGAGTTTCACGTCAGGTCGGGCGGCATCAACCTACTCAAGGATGCTTAGCAAGCATCCCCGGGAAAAAAGTAATTTCAAAACCAATCCTAATAAAACTGATCCTCCTAAAGAGTTCAGATGAAATGAAGAAAAAAAAAAAGGGAGCGAGGGTGAGAAATAGCAGAGTAAATTCACCGGGGATCTGGTCAGGTGGGTTTTAACCTCGGACAGATCAAATCAGACGAACAGAGGCTTACAGCAAATACACGCGGCAATCATCTGATAACCGTTGCTCTCGTATTTCCTTCCCATTCGCTCTCACGGCAGAGAAGAAGTGCAGATACACAGCCCTGAGCGTCCAGTTAATGCACTAAACTCCACGTGCACATGCAGCCTGTTTGCACGCGTGTACGATCTGCGATGGCGTGATTCACACAGGCCCCCCCCCCCCCCGGCCCCCTCGCTGCTGTGCAACAAGGCAAAAGATGTCTGATCGCTCAATCCAGTTGAACAGCCGCCATGCCCTACAGCCACGGGAGCAAATATGAAAAGCTCCATTCATGTGTGTGCACTAAAGATGAATTCAAACAACCCCCCCACCCCCCGTCTTTGCATGTAAGGTGAATGTGTAGGTCTTTTTCATGCAGCACAGGTGGAAATCTACAAAAAAAGGAAGCTGCGAGCACAAAAAAACGCTGAAAGGCTCGAGGGACGGGAGGAGAGATTTCTCTGAGCTGCCTCGGAAAAAATGTTTAATTTCTGACCAGCTGTTGCAGACGGATGGTTTGTCAGTACCTGGTAATTCCCTTAATGTACTGAGCAGGAGTTTCATGTAAGAATTCCCAAAGAGGCACTGCCCATAATTGCATGTTGTGATAGTCATGTAAAGATCCATGTTAATGTACAAACATAAAACGCATTACACCTCACATAATCCCAGAACTGAAGACAATTAGTTGGATCAGGGTTTTGTGGTTTTCAGATCTTTATCCGAGTGATCCAATGCTTTTTTTTTTTTTTTTTACGACCTCTCTGAGCCACTGAAATCATTTATGGACTTACAGTTCAATTAATTTCATTAGGTTCATCAAACCCTATCGTTATTTATTTTTACCGGCTTATCTGCCGACATGCCAACACACCAGATGCTAGTTTAGAGGAGAAAATCGGATACTGAGCGTTTTCTCACGAACTGGCACCGGTTTTAATACGAAGCAGGCACACGGCGAGCTGCTCTTCGCAGAACTGGTACAAAGGTGAAGAACAGGGGGGAGAATCTGGGATTTCACGGCAGATGGAATACAAACCAGACAGCATTAGCTTTTTTTTGACAAAAGCAGGAAATTAGCTCCTGTGAAAAGACGGGTAACACGAGGACAATCCAGCAGAGCGATTGTCATAATATTTGTCGAGGAGTAATTGTGAGAAAGATCCATTTAGGTGATATTTAAACGTTGGGAGAAAAAAGAAAAGGAGGATCTGAGTTGTAAGCGCTCGTTTCGACGGATGCGTCTGCATATCATTGTCAGCCGCCCGCCCTCGCTTGCACTTTCCCCATCACCGCTGCCTTTAGAGCTTCCATCCCTTTGACAAAGTTTTAAAAAACGTATTTCCCCTTTCAACACTTCACTTCAGAAATCTACGGCTGACATCACAGACTTCATCATATAGGCTTTGATGTTCAAGGCAAATAGGGCTCGTTTTTTTTTTGAGATTAATAAAGATCAAGCAGTCCCCTGAAAACATCCAGATATTCAAATGGAACCCGGAAGCCCGCTGAAATAATAATAAAGAATTGTTGGCTGCAGCGACGGAACAAGGTGAAGGATGACCTTTACACGACGTTGGATCATAATAAATGTCCCTTTGACAGATGATTAGATTGTTCCCTGCTGCTCTTACTCTCTGCTCGGCATTATGAAACAATTGGATTGGCAGAAGGGGGCATCGGCGGAAGGGAGGCCTCCTCATTATAAAGCCCTTTATTCATTCTCATTGCATTACGGACGTCTTTTGTGCTGTTCTCTCTCTCTCCGCTCTCTCTCGCTCTCCATTCTGTCTCCTGATGTATTCAAACCAGTCGCTCACTGGCCACTGGGTGGTGGTGGTGGGTGGGGGGGGGGGGGGGGGGGTGGCTGTAGTCAGCAGATATTCATATGGACTATAAGCCACCAAATGAAGCTAATCCCTTATTTCAACAATAGTGAGACATGCATGAATCCGGATTTGACTTTCTTTGACATTTTCAAAAGTAAACTTGATCATCGTAAACATATTAAAACAGCCGAACTCAAAGTTTTACCTACGTAAAATATTGATATTTTTTAATTTTCTCAACTTTTTAATTCTTTACAGAGAGGGGGCTTTAGATCTCAACTTTTTTTCCTCACATCAATAATTCCCTGCTGATGACCTGTAGGGCTCTTCTCGGCTTTCATCTCCGGATTTTCATGACGGGAAGGGTGAAATAAAAAAACAAGAGGATAATCTGCAAGAAAATGGCAATTTGGGGAAGAGGGTTAAGTCCGTGTAGGCCCGGGGTGGGACAAGCGATCAACTCTGCCCTTGGCTCTTTTTAATGACGCAGTAATTAGAATTGAAATATGTACTCAGACCCGAACGAGGACACAGGACCGGATCATCTTTCAAGGCAGGACTTGAGATATTTTTCTTGCCCTGAATTCAGTACAATTAAAATTCCCTCGTCAACCGGGTTTTAGTGGGTTTCTTTACAACTGACTTTACAACCGATGTTTTATAGGGTGTGAAAAAAAAAAAACTGTCCCCCTGACACGTCTATGAAAACCATCTATATAACTCGTGGGTCGAGTCATGTCAGATTTTAAACACAGGCAGCCATCTGCCTCCCACCTGGATGAAGCCCAACAAGTCAAACACTTGAATCCTTCACAGTGACAACCGCGAAATGCATCCTGCTCCCCCCCCCCCTTCCACTGTGGCGTGAATCTGTTGCTAATCCGACCACCCTCCTCTTCCTCTCATTACCAAATCTGCATGAGCTGATCTTTAGACTGTATCTCGCCCTCTAAGCCACCGTGGCTTTAGAACACTTTGCCACAAAAGACACGGCTGCAGACTGCTAATATTTGCAGTAAGTTCCCTTCACCCCTCTTGGGCAGCAGGGAAATATATTCAGAGGCAGAGGCAGAGACGGAGACAGAGCGAGAGCGCGTACTACTCATCCATGTCAAACAGAATCCAGACTATTGTTTCTCCAAGAGCACGGGAGACAGGAGGAGAGATATTTGCATTTAGCATGTCCTCTATCCTGCTCTCTTCGTCCTTACCGTCTCTCATCTCCTCCCAGACAGAGAATAACCCTGTAAAGTCATCAGCAAGGCTCCTCTCCTACACGCAGCAAACACACGACTCCTCTGGACTCACGCCACTTTAAAACGACATGTTGTTTGCCCCACTGCGGAGATTCATTAAGCCAGAACGTTATGTTTATGATCGTTCTGAAATGCTGGACATTGCAAAAATAACAAAAACTGGGAAGAAAGACGTGGGGGTTTCACGTGGGGGGGGGGACGGAGGTGGATATTGTAATGTAATATGTTCCCCGTCTGTGTTGCAATATTATTAAACCAACAGCAGCCTTTCCCCCGCATGAACCAGGAGTTGTTAGCCTGGAGACAATGAATCCCCACTTGCCTTTAGCCAAGAGAAAACCTAACCTGAATTTCAATCTAACCTTCTGAGAATTGGAAAGGAGGACAAACAACTAGGTCATGCAAGGCCATATGTGCGCGCGCACACAAACACACACACACACACACACACACACACACACACACACCTTTCATCTGGTGCTCTTATTCCTCCATGTCCACGCTCGCTCTCAAAATGAACCTCATACTGATTCTAACTGTGTCATAACTTATACTCAATTCTTGTCACTATCTTAACTTTTAAACTTAATTTTAGAATAATTTTGGTTAAAATTCTTAGAGCAACGATCCCTTTGATCTCCAGCTTCTGTTTTGTTTTCACTGTCTGTATTTGCAGGCTTATATTACAGGGGTGTGATCTTTTGTAACTTCTACTATATGTTGCCTGACTCATAGGTTTTCAACAGGCCTTCATTATCTGTCACTGACAGATGTGTTTTCAGGATGAAGAAAATGTGCTGATAAGATAATTTAGTGTCAAAACGTCCATATTTGCAATATATATGATATGAAACTTTTTATATAATTGTAAATGTGCATGAAAAGTTACTGAGTTACAAAAGCATCGTCTTGTTTGATTCCTAAGAAGAATCACGATGTTTCGATGTGAAGAGGAAGTCAAACTAATTCCAGCAGGATTGGGCCGTCTGCCTCGATTGTGACTCTCGAGCTGCGACGCCGAACAGAGGGGGGGGGGGGGGGGGGTTCAATTTTTGATGTTCAATCTGTGAAATGAGCACCAAACAGATTTCATTGACACGATTGTGCATTTTAAAGACCACGCGGCTTTAACTTTCCCACTGAAAACACTTCAAACGGACGCAGTCTAAGGCATCTCCTGTGACTCAGTGAAAGTCTGAGCCGGCCGTAGCCTAATGACAGATGTTCAAGGGTAAACAGGCATTCCTGCCGTCGCAGTGTAAACATGTTTGTTATGCAGCCCTTTCCATTTTGAGGGGGTGAAAAATTGACTATCATGCAGACACTGCTAATCAGGGGGAAAAAATGATAAATATATGAAATTCTATGTATGCAAAAATGTAGATGCTATCCACCCCTTCAGTCAAAGGGGGCATTTTGCAGAGCGTGAGACGAGTAGAGAAACAAAATAAATGTCTCCTTTCTGCTGGAAAAACGATGCAGGAAGCGCTAAAGTAGGTCTCCTTTGAACATCGTGAATTCCCACAGAGCTCGCAGGAAGAAGACGCTCGAGGTACATTGTTCCTGTAAGACGGAGGCAATAACTGAACCCGGGGTGAAACGCTCCGTCTCTGAACTTGTGTGAAAAGGTTTAGAGGCAGATTTGGGGGGAACAAAGACAATAACCTCTCCGCCTCAGTCAATAACCCGATATTCAGAGAACTAGCTAGTATCTAAACAGACGAGGACACATCGGAGTGTGTGAGAGTTCAGCAGGCGTGCTCTCTCGGAGAAGCTTCAGGAAATTGCCTGTGAATTCTCACAATGAAAGTCATGTGGGAATAATGATAAAAGTTCTCTTACCTTGATGTGACGAATGAGACGGGAGCATTTCAGGTCGGCACGCGGGTCAAGGGGAGAAAAGAAAAAGAATAATAATGAAATTAAAGTTTTTACACACTCACACATTAGACAGTTGGTAGGTGATCCGGGCCGTGACCTTCCTCGGGTGAGGATAAATACTTTACACACTTCCGAGCAAAATTGAAGAATTTATAAAGATGAGTTATAAAGCCGTTAATAACTTACGGTACTTTCAAAATTGTAGAATAAACTACTACGAAATGCGCACGAGGAGCAAAATTAATGGTTCGATCCAAACGTGAGGTGTCAAGGACAACCACGTCTCATTTTGTTCCCGTGTAGTGCGTCACAGTTACAGGACTAAGATGCAGAACTCTAAGAATAGCAACTACAATGTGGTACTGCCGTTTCTCCAGTTTGATCTCAATGTCATACCTCACGGCACTTTGAAAAACCACAGTTGTTGATTTTTTCGTAAAAGGCCCCACACATCTGTCTGTGGCGCCCTACCTTTCCACGTTATGTAGGTCATGGAATACCGCTAAGTTTTTTTTGTAGGTTGCGGCGGTGAAAAGAATCTGTTCTATACACATCGTGTAGTCTAAGCAAAAATATGCCAAAAAACCCCAAGAAAAACAAACTGAGAATGGAATGCAGTGAATCGCATACCGCCGCCGACAAGGCCCCAAAAGTCCCTGCATGAGATCACACTTAAATCGGATAAATCCAAGCTTCTATTTGGATCTGCAGTGAATTGCATTTCTTCAAACGCATCATTCCCTGGGAAATTGGCGAAAAGGTAAAACAAAAAACCCCTTTTTTCGCAATTTAAAATGTCTCAAGAGAAGAAAGTGATAAGGAAGTTCCTGGAGCCACCGTTTTAACCAAAATTGAATCTGTTCTTTTTCGGCCCGGTGTTCCATTCTTCCACCAAGTTTCAGGAGAATCTGTTCAGAACCTTTTGCATAAACAAACCGACCAAGCAAACAAATGAACAAACCCGGGCCCGGTGGAGGTAAGACGGACGTTCTTAACCTGCTGCAGAACCTAGACGGAGAACCTTTGGTTTCATGAGCTGGAGTTCTCTGTTGTGTTTACGGGCTGCTGGTTTCCTTTCACCTCTGGGTGCCGCGCTGACCTGAATCATTCATCACTATTAGACTAGAGTCCATGCAGCACCCCCGACTCAAGAGAGCGAGAGAGAGAGAGGGACACCAACTGAATTCCTTCACTGTGTACATCCGCTGAACACTTGAGCTCGCACTGTATAACAAAGTGAAAAAGTATGGTTCAGCCTATTAACTGCAAATCACACACACTTTACATTCCGGCTGAGTGTTTCCGGAGCACACCTCCAGCTTTCTTTAGATTGATTTCTTACCTTCCGGGCAGCTTTCCAGGGTTTGCTCATTCCAGCTATAAAAATCAACCTACAGAGACTTGAAACTTATTGTGCTTATTACAATGCACCGCATTCATCACGCAGTGAAGCAGGCTGTGAGCAGGGACTGTGCCGAAAAAGCTTTGCTCCCCCCCCCCCCCGTCAGTGCATTCGAGAACACACACTCCAGCATCCCGGTTCGCTGCTGAACATCCACACGGTCTTTTCAGTTGAAGAAATAAAACTGATTCACATCATTCTTTTCACCGTGTTTTCATCTGCTTACTCTCGAAGGCAGGACTTTTCAGTCGCCGTCCTTGAAATGTACGACGGTTAGTTTTAGACACGAGTTCGCTTTCAGAACGTGTCTTGCTTGTGATTGCTACTTTCATTACCATTCAACAAAACTGTAGATAGCAAAGTGACGGAGTGCTTATCTCAATCAAGAGACGAGTATCTTTACGTTGTTTATTTAGCAATATAAAACGGATCTAAACAATTTAAGTTTTTTTCCCCTATTTTCTGATAAAACCTGAAGGAGCATCTCCTGAAATGGCCGAACTATGGCAGCATGTGAACCGGTTATATATAATTAACACGTGTAGAGCATAGACACCGGAAACTCGCCCGCCATGGTAAAAATAATAAGCTCAGAGATAAGCTTGTGGAATAGTCTTATTGAGTGTAAGCATAAGATCTACTTGGTAATGTTTAGAGGAAAGATTATGTTCCAATAACTACTTCTTTTAGGTTGGAAGACACGATCAAATGGTCACAGTTAAAGAATATGAGTTTGATTTGGTAAGTGAACAACAGTTTCCTTGGTTTCAGCCCTTTATCGTCGACCCGTGCCTCCTCGCTCTTTCCCCCCTTTGCCGGAGTCATAATTACTCTAAGGCCACGGGAGGCTTGTAACAAGCTGCCTGCACAAACAACCCATGAGATCGTTTTTTACAGGACTGTCTTTAATCCAATGGCTTCGATCCGAAACTAAATGATTAAGAAAACAGTCGGCAAGAGAGCATAAAACTATCCAGTATTACAAATCCCAATAATTTGATGCAATGCAACTTTTAAAAGAACCTAATGGGATTCACTCAAATTGAAACGGGTGCCTTGACAATGCAAACAGCTACACTCCATTACAAACATTGTAAAGCAGTGGTTTTCCAATAAATCTCCGAAGCAATTTGCATCCGTCAGTCCTGCTTCTCGCCCTGCGTTTTATTGGGTCATCATAAATCACAGAGGTCCGCTCGCTGAAAGGGAGGCGCACAACATGCAAACGAGTCTTTCAGACCTTCCCTTGCACGATGCTCGATAAAAACAAAACAAGGCTTCCGTTAAAAGGCTTTGTGAGCGCGTTGCGTGTGTGTGTCCCGTGCAAGGAGAGAGCTGTTGAAGGGGGTGGATCAGTGGGTGGAGAGGGCGCACAATTACTTGCATATGATCAACCCGCAGGTCAGAATCACCACGAGGTAATTTACTAATGCGTTTGCTGCCTTGAACCTTCAGTCTTAGCAGGTCTTTTGGGAAAAGGCTGCACAGTTAAGATAGGTTTACAGTTTACAAACCACTAATGATCATTACTGTATATTTTTTACATGCATACTAATATATTACATATTAAATCTTCAGTTTAAAGATACTGTTTTGACATATATAATGAGGCAGGAAGGTAGCGTGAGATGTTTTCTTACAGCCACAAAACGAATTCAGTTCCTGTTCACGTAGAGGTGTACAAGTACAGAAAGTACAAGTAATACAAAATGACAGTTGACTGACAGAGGTGTTGGTGTCAAAGAGAAAAAAGCAAAAGCACCAATTTGGACCAAAATGTTGGACTCAACCCAAATGCCGAAAGAAAGTCTGACCATATTAATGAGGCAGCTTGAAAACTGATGAAAGTGGCAGCATCTGGAGGCAACACTTCTAATCTATAGACTCACACCTTCGAGTGCACCACGAGTGAGGCTGCCCGCGGCGAGCTCCAACACCAGGGATCAAAGCAAGTGCTCTTCACGTATTGACCCGACACGTCTTTCCTGGTAAAATGTGTAATTGGTAACACCGGTGTTATCACACGTTTATAACCCAGTGGTAACGTTTCCACATGGTGTCGAAGTGAAAAGCAGATTAATTATACATGGACGTTTCGAAGGATATGTAAAGATAATTCAGGGGATTAAAGCTTGAGATGTTCCACACTTTTCAAAAACAAGTTACAAAGTACTGTGAAATGAAATGAACAAATCCACTATAATAACAATCAGCTATAATGAAGAGGACTTTCTGTGCTGGCTGTGAAAACGCTGAACCAAAAGGGAATTAACCTTTGATTATCTCAATACAATGAAAATATACATAAAAATAATGATTTTTTTAACAGTTCACTGACCATAAGTGTTATTAAAATTCAGAAAAACAACCAAATACAGGGCTAACAAGTTATAAGTACAAAAAATGAAGTTAAAGCCAAATAGTTGTCCAATAGGTTTCGTCTACTTAAGTGTAAATAAAGTCTAAACTTGGCTGTAATGCTTGTAACAGTCCATCATGGAGATACTTGAAGAAACAAGACATGATGATAGTTTTGTCCTCAGGGTGCAGTTTAAGGGCGGTTTAGCTTTTGACAGTTTTCTTCCATCGACAGCACGAATGTGTTTGGTAAATTCAAAACAATAAAGACGCCTTTCATAATGCTGTATTTCAAAAACAACAGATGAAATTTTGTTGAAAAGGCACAGGCGGGGAAAAAAACAACAACTGTCATTGTAATTGCACAGAAAGAGCTGCTGCTGGTTTTTTGCAGGAAGCTCCCATGCAAAGCAAAGTTGTCTTTATTCAAGTTGGATCTGAGCGTATCTGCTTCATCTGCTGTCTTTGCCCGAGGAATGCACAGACTGATTCCATTTAATGTTCCCTGAATGTTCTTGTGTGTTGCAAATATTAAGGTAAGTGATGGCTGCTTTGAAGTCAGCTATTGATTTGACCTAATATCTCAGCTGAATGTCAGAGGGGTTAAGGGGATTGTGGTGTGTATAGGTTGTGTTCAGTGTTCAGGGCGAGACACACACACACACACACACACACACACACACACACACACACACACACACACGGTGTTGTTTAGAGGTCTCGCTGGCTAGCTCTGCTCCGTGTGGTCGGTCCTGGAGGGAAACACTCGCCTGCAGATTTTGGGAATTAGATTAGGAATGTGGTGAGAGGTAGCAGGGTTCAAGGGTTCAATTGTTGCCTTTTAACATCAAAGCTTTCCCTGATGTCCAGATTTAAATACTTAAAATGTAAACCTGCACATTCTGGCCGAGTATGGAAGAGATCTGAGGGTCCTCTGGGAGCCCCAGCAGTAAGGACATAGCGTTACGGCTTTAAGGTAGCACTACCTTCCTTCTTTTAACTATAAAGATGAGTAAAGCTCAACAATGACACACGCAGATCATCACTTTGGAGGAGAAATTATATTAAAAGGAGTATATCAGCAGCAGAGTTCATTGTATTCAGATGCAGGAGTTTCCACGAACGAGTTTCAGGTTGAAAACATCTGCAGGACAGATGGAAACACCTGTGACTCATGTGCCTCGGTCGTGCAGATCTGCAGAATTCCTCCCACGATAAAGAGAACTATGAGGGAGGAGTTGCCGGCAAACTTTTCTGAGAAAGTTGTCAGGAACAGCATCTTATTGACTCAACTTCTCCTCCAGTTGTAACTCTGACTATAAGCTCAGCTACAATTAATCATAAGGGAAGAATTTTTAAGTGGTGGCAGATTTAAAGCCCAATTCATTGCATCTGGATGCTTAATAAAACACAAGTACATGGCAGCTGTGGATTCATAGCATCTTCACAACATGTTGCAATAGTCTGCCATTTTGCTTCATGCTTATACGATCATAAATTTACATTATAGGATGTTTATTGCATTGCAACAGCGGAGAGGCCAAATTAGAAGGTGAGGCAAGTTTCCAAACCTTGTTCTGAAGCGTATTTGCAAGTAATATAGTGAGTGATTTTTTTTACAAGCCAACACTGACCCTTGGTTACTCTGCGGGAACAGCTCTGCAAAATAAAAAACAGCCGGCTCCCACTGTAGTTGGCAATTCAGTCATGCAGCCACATCAGTCATGTGGTCTCCTGTGCCAACTTAATCACCCATTAACCGAGGAGAAGTGAACTGTGGACAAACAGCATCAATTCCACAGAGTGGCCAGAATGAATTCCAGCATCAGGGCTCACCCATCCAGAACCGCCATGTCAGAGGAGACGGATCAGCGGCATCGCAGAGACAAGTCGACACATTGACGGGTTAACGATTGACTCCGTCGTTGCTCGGCACGGTGAAATATTGCCACCGACAATAAACGTGGACTTTTATTCACCTTTCCTCTTTGCTTTTTAAAAAAAAAAATCTTAGTGGGAGGCAAGCTAATCCTCAGGCAGATGCAGGGAAATCACGTTAATGGGAGTCTCGTGGTTGGCCAAGTGTAAGTGATGGATAGCACGGCCTCTCGTGAAACTACAGTAGATCTGTTTCCTTCAGTCCACAGTTACAGAAAGCTACAGCAATAAAACTGATTGAAAGGCCTCAGACATGCTCCTCTTCGCACAGATTACCTGATGTTGCTGTACGTGGATACACACTGCTGGTAAGTCCTCTGTGCCGTGGACTCTAAGACATGGACGACATGACAGCACCCCAAAGTATAACCGTTATAAACACTGCCTCCTCCATGTTAGTAGATGGGGCATGAACGAAACTTAAAATGTCAACTACGTCGTTCTCAAAGACGGTTTCTGTAATATCAGGTAGTTCAATTGTAAATGTGTCTTTTAAGTTTGGTTTCAACTAGTTTTTTGATGCAATGAAACTGGGTTGAAGCATCATTCACGTCGATACTGCAGCTACACACCACGATTGTGACTGCGCAGAGTTTTGCTCCAGATGTTGACAAAAGCATAAGATTTGTGTATTCAACCTTTTAGCTGATAGAAGGAAGTGGAGACACGGTGTCTATCTTTATTTAGAGGAAATGATTCGTCTCCATAAGAAAATGTCAAATGATAACACCCTGGTTGGAAAACTTCCCAAACTCATATTGATAAGTAAAAGAGAAAATAGAGACTTATTGCCCAAAACAAAATAGGATCAGACTTGCATAGAGTAGCTCGTTGCTCCTTGTAATTTCAAATATAAAACCTCCTTTCTCTGCTGTGTAGGGCTTGTTTCTTTGATTACATATTAGATTCTCACAACACATATTTTGTGAAGATCAAGAGGTGTCACTATGCTGCTTTTTAGAAATCAATACAACACGTGCATACAGTAAATCCAGTTTACCAGGAAATGTATCCATAACCTGAAATGTCTTTGTCTAACATACTGTATCACTGTTAATGCCTGAATACGACCTGCGTGTCCACGTGTTGTCCTGCGCTGTGAGACGCAGGTTTAACTTTGAAGTATTTAACATCCTTCTGAACTTGTGTATGTGCTTCCAGAACTTTCCCTTTAACACACATACTTGACAGAAAGGTCACTGCACGGCCAATTAGCTGTGACATTTACAATTATGATTGTTGATGACAGGTAACAAGAGCTCCACGGGGCCATGGGATCACTTAATCCGGGCGTTTGGCAAGGGTAAGGAAGAATAGGTCATTCGTCAGAGGAATAAACTCGTGCAGTAGCAAGGGGGCAGCTCAAGAACAGTTAGGCTCTTAATCATGTATGTCAAATGTTAAAGTGATACCCAAAAGACCGGGGCAGTAATCCACCATAAGGGTTTATTCACCTCTTGAGTGCAACACAAGAGAAGGAACAAAAAAAAACAACAAGATGCGGGTTGCCATTTAAAAACATTGCTGTGAAGAATTCGGTAGAGGCTCCGCCATCCTTGCGCGGTTTCCCCCCTCGCCACCTGCTAAAGCAAGATAAATTTCACAAGCAACGAACAGTCTCTTAGGTTCACACTGCTATAAAGGATGAAAGCAATGATGTATTTGTACTAAGAGCCAGCGAAGGAAACTCTCAGCACTGGCAAGCAGGGTGCAACCCCAGAAGAGATGACTGCAAAATAGTTTACTCGGAGAAGTGTCAGAGCTGGAAAAACCTCGCACTGATGTAGCAGCGAGATGTGAATATATTCCGTGTTGGCTGTTATTATGTATTTCTTCAACATGCCCTGTTGATTTGGGACCGATTCCCAAAAAGCCTGAAAGTTCATCCCTGCTTAAACATCCCTGAATCGGAGCGTGTTGGCATCCGGGTCGCGCTCCGTGCTTCACGCTGCGAGGCTCGAGAATATCACATCAGAAATCTCTGCTGTGTTCTACCTTCTCCGTTCACCCCCCCCCCCCGCTCGGCCGTTCAGGAGGACGAGCCCTCACAGAGGGAAGTACTGACCAGCACAAATGCATCCACTCCAGCTTAAACTGTCAGGGAAAAAAAATGCTCCACTTGCCCGCAACTTTAGTTTGAGAATTTCAAAAAAAATCTCTTCCTGTGTCTTCCTCTGGCCTATTTCGACCACCTCGCACTCGACCCCCCGTGGCTGTAGTTGCAAACTGTAAGTTACACGCGGCAGTTGTCCAAAAGTCACCACCTAACAACAGCAACGGCTAAAAACCTGGAGGCGACAAGAAGGAAGAGTAATTCCCATGGCAAACACATTTTTAGCCAGTCGCACAACGAATACCCAGGAACCCTGCGGCCCCCTCCTCCTGCGACAGAGTGGGGGGGCCGTACATGCTCTCTGATGTGATATAAAGCCACATAGCAGAGTTTCTCCGATTGATGAGGCACTGTGCTTAGGATAGTGTCAGTGAGTAGAGGCCAAATTCTACAGTGAATTAATTGTTAGAGAGAGTTTCTAACTGTCATCACGCTCTTTTCATATTCTTTCCACTCAATGATTGACACGGACACATTTAGCTGTTGGAAAGTCTGGAAAATCTAGTTTGCATCTTTTCTTGTTAATTGTTAAAGATATCAGAGAATACAAGAGAATGACAAAAAGATTATTTCCGATTCAATCCGAAGATATCAGCATCTATCCTTTTTTCAGCTGTTGGACCACATGTTTTATAGAAAGGCCGGTCGAACCTGTCCAGCTGAGACACTGATCCATACTGGTTTTGATCAATGATTCACAAAGATGTGAGGAGCTGCTTCTCTGCAGCGCTTCCCCCTGTTGGGTGTTTCCATTCTGACATTATCATTTCCAACAGGTGCCCACACAGAGTCCCAGAAAAATAGATTTTCAGAAACTTTTCACCTGAAATGAAGAAAATGGTCATAAAACACATATAGAATGAAACATGAATCGACACAAGCACGAGCTCTGGACTCGAAGGCCACGGAATGAAAGAAGACATTATCAAGATGATTAATTTCTGGGTCTCAATGGTCGGTGGTTAACGCACCAGAGGTCAAAGGGTGAGACGACAATTGGCTCCATTGTCCCGCCTCTGAAATGACCAAAAGCTTCTATTGTGCCACTTTCCCAGAGATTGTTGGCGCCCTTCAGCTCCGCAGGTTTTTTCCGCGCTGACCTCCGAACAACCTCCCGTCCTCCGGGCTCATAGGGAGCTTTTACATTGCCTCTTAATTTTGTGCCAACCAGACAAAAGTGAATGAGCGGAGGAATCCAGAACAGGGGAAGTTTTCACAGGCTGCTTGACAAACGCTCCGTCAGGGAAATTTGTCAGGACAACAAGGTTAAGTGTGACAAGTGCTATCGGCCATGGGAACTTTGTTCGCTTCTCGGGTGTCTTGATGTGTTATTGTTTCGCCGACGCCTTCGACGAGGGGAAGACTTTGAAAGCCCGCCTCGGGGAGTCCTCTCTAAAAGAATACTCTCTCTTCAGAAGTCGTCATGGAGATTATGGTTATATTGCTGTGACGTGGTCTTAAAAATCTATTTTTTTTAACTAAACAGTTTGAGATAACACACACAGCATAAGGCACCAATTGAACACATGAATAATTCAGCGGGGCAGACTCCCTTGAGTAAGGAGGCTAAAAATATTCCAGTATTCCTCAAAGATTTCCAGATGGAAACCAGTGATCCAGTTCAACAGGAATGAGCCACTGTAAATGCAATTTTTTGGAGGAAGTGAACAAATCTTTGAAAATACCTTCAGCAGTATATTAAAATCCCAATTAGATCCTGTGTGGCATGCACATATATTCCAGATGGCACATCGGGATTATTAACTCTGTCTAGACAGAGGTTAGGAAGTAACCAATAACTTTCCAGAAGAAGTTACAGAGGAACAGTCGTCTCCCTCTCTGTCTTTTTTCCATCTATTATTTGCAAGATCAGTTCCCCGTTTCGCTGCCTTGTCAAAATCTATAAATTCTATACTCTAGGTTTCAGTTCCCTATCTGGCCTGTGTGTGAGCAGTGGAAGGTTCCAGAACTCCCAGCGCTGCATGAATAGTTTATTAGTCAGAGTATGTGGCTCCAAACAAATTAAGAGGGGTCAAGAGGGGCACGGCTGCCAAAGGAGGGATGTGGGGGGTCTTTTTGATTTGAGACCGAGAAAGAGAAAAGCTTTCACTCTCAAAATAAAATACCTAAGTACCTTCCTGCTCAACTTTGAACGAGTTGTGAATAACAGAGAAATACATTTTGGGGTGCGCTTGCTTTTAGCTTCCTCTTCTCTGCATTGTGTTGTTTACAAGCCTCTGTCGTGATGTTGCTGCGTTTGCAGTTTATTTACTTTGGTTTCCTCACAAGACCCATGCTTTATGAATGAGATTTACTTTATCTGGAGATTATTCCAATTACTACAGAGATGAATCCCTGGTATGGATGAAGGTGGAAGAGCCTGCCTGTGTGAATAATGGGGAGGGACGTTGTTTGTGCACGGCTGGTCACGACCAAGTGACAGTCGGATACAATGCTGTGGAGCACATGGAAATAGGTAGCGAGCGTTTGCTGTATGAAGTCAACCCCATCCCCCCCCCACACACACAAATCGCCCCAACCCCCCCAACTCCCAGATGAGCCTACAGGTCCAGTGGAGCAGACATATATTTCATTTCTATTGTCATCTGTTAAACTCTTCACACTCGGAATTCTCTCGGGCTTTTCATCCCCTCGGACTCTGTCATGCACAATGTAAGAACCACGTCGGTTTGGGTCTGGTGAACCGGTGACATCTCCCAGGATCCTCCCGAGTGTACACAGCTGCGGAGACGTGGAGAGACTGGGAGGAAAATGTTGAAATATCTCGGGCAAAACAATGAACTATAATTAGAATTCCAACCTGAGACTGAGTATTTTTGGGGGGGCCGAGCGGTCGGAGAACACAGGGTTCAGCGCGAGCAGACAGTGACTGTACAGTGTGTAAGTGAGTGTACATCAAAGCCCGGGCGCCATAATCTTTTGATCAAGACGAGCTGGTAGCGAGAGTGGTCACAGCTGGTTTCTATATAAGAGCTGTCGGGGCCATAATACAGAAATGGAGCAAAGGTATTTTCATTCAACAGCCTTTTGCTCCCTTCAGTAGATACGTGGGAATCGTTAGAACGTCCGTAACCGTGCGACTCACGACAGCAAGAACTACATAATATGCAATTAGATATTTCTGCTTTCGTTAGAGCCAGCTCCAAAGTCTGGGAAGCTTTTAAAAACTCTGATCAAAGTGTTAAAGGACACTGCACACATGGAAATGTGTCAGTGGCTGAAAGCTCTAATTGTTATTGTGCACTAGTTTCAACGAGATGAGGAACACAAACGGTTTCGTGCTTGGCTTCTAATGGATCTACTGTAAAGCCCCTTTGGTAAAGCGGAGGGGGGGGGGGAAACCTCTCTAAAAGTGGTTCAATACTTAACAGATGTTGGTCGGCTGTGTGACATTTCAGGAGCAACTTATCTCCATCCACTCGATGTGCCGGCACCATGTGATACTCTGTACAGATGGTGGGCAATAACACCGTCGTTAATGCCGGCCCATGGCCTGAGATATTAAAAACAAATGGAGTTAAGTTTTAATTCAAATTGTCTCACCGACCGTCATGTCTGGGGTATTAATAAAAGCTTCTCTCGGCTGGGGTCGTTATGTTTATGATTGTAAAACGTTGTTAGTTTTATTTTTAATCAGAACAAACGCATGGAGACAGCAGGCGGAGCGCCCCATGTGCTCGTCTCTCTCTCCGTCTTCATCTAATGTGCATTCCTTTGTTTTTTGTTTTGAACAGATTCAGCTGAACGAGCTAATAAAGAAAAAATATGGTACAAATCTCCCCGGGGCTACAAAACACAAGTAGGATTTTAACCTCTGATCTCGTGCACAGACATGAAACTCTGGCTTTTTTTTACAACTTTGGCCTCATTCGTGTAGTTTTAATCGTTTTCTA
Source organism: Reinhardtius hippoglossoides (assembly GCA_006182925.3). Taxonomy (NCBI): domain Eukaryota; kingdom Metazoa; phylum Chordata; class Actinopteri; order Pleuronectiformes; family Pleuronectidae; genus Reinhardtius; species Reinhardtius hippoglossoides. The sequence continues at coordinate 20,907,858 of CM031684.1, forward strand.
TGAATTATCAGATATGGCAGAAAAATAAGAAGAAATCTATGGAACAAGTCAAATGAGCCGACTGAGCCGGTTGTAAACAAGCATTTATTTCACTTAGGGATGAAACTGTAAGTGCTCGTCTGTCAGAAACATGTGTATAAATAGATATTTGTACGAAAGGATGCAATTTTAGCAAAGAGGCAGTAGTTTGTCTCCTGTTTCCTTCCAGCAGCCATCACTGGTTTCTTTGCTGAACATTAAAAAGGAAGAAGCTTTTAATCCAAACCACGATCTTTCCTTTTTGCCATAACACCAAAATATCTTAAAATATAAATGTTTGAAGGAATAAACGGTTTTTTTAAAGGTCGGAACGGCATCAGATCAGAGAATTCTAATGTTGATATATTTAAAGCCAATAAGAAATGATGTCTTTAATCATTGAGTTTAGAAAGGTGTTGGAAACAATGCCCAAGTTGTTATAATTAGTATAATTGCTTAATTATTTATAAAGACTAATGGCTGAGCCTCATGCTGAGCTGAGAGAAAGGTCTTCAGCCTCATTAGAGGATTTGTCTTTTCACGTTTAAAAGTGCGATTGTGATCTTTTCTTTGGCCTGATTTGATTTGACCTCCTCTAGACGTGTCCTTGACCCCAGGCCGAGTAATGTTTTCTTCCCTGGAGCAGGGTCTTAAATTCACTGAGGGTGGGGGGGTGGGATTGAACACCCTACCCACAACATGTGTCTCTTGTTCGTATGCTTCTTAAGGGGCCCGCGTGGGGACATAAATTAGAGGGATGTCTTCAACCATAAAGGAGCCTCCTAAAAGGGAGTGTGGTTGATGCAGCTGGCGCTCTTTGTTACAAACAGGCCAATGCAGCCATATATGGAGCCTGGTTCTGCAGCAAAACAATATACTGAATATAACTGAGCCTCCGGGCCTGAATTTTCTCTTTCGGTGCCCGAGCGTGAGAAGTGTGCAAGACATCAGATGAATCAATGTAAAGCTAATTCATAGCGATTCTTACAATTCCATCCCTTCCATTGCTGCGGTTATATATAGGTTGTATTTCCAAATGGCAGGAAGCATTTTAGACCATTATATAACCTGCGGGGCAATTGCTCATATGGGCCTTTAATGCAGTTACGGCAGTGGCTAAGATGGGTCCCCCCCCCCCTCCTCCTCGGTGGGTTCGGTTACTAGCGGCGAGAGCAAATGCGTCTGGCAGCTGGTAGCATATGGGGTCTCTCCCCTTCTCCGCTCGTACGGACTAAGAGCACAAAGACGCCAGCAGTGCACAGCTGTCTAGACAAAGGCAGGCAAGTCTTGGAGGGAAAAAGCCAATTCAGTCAATGGAGTTAAACTGGACACGCAGTCCGAAGGCAAAGTTCAATAAGCACCGAGAAGAGCTGCGGACCTGTGCGGAGGCATTAGGGCCTGGAACTGTAACCCTACCCCGCAACACATGTTTCTAGGCTTCCTTCTGTACAGGGGGGCTGAACGGTTGGATGGGGATGGAGGAGTGCAGCTAGCCTGTGTGAACAATAACACCGCACATGAAAGGGAATAGTTACTAAGTATGTAACCCAAAAACAATAATCCCCCCGTCGGTGAGCTGGAACTGTAGAACAGTATGTTCCCTGTTGACAGAAGGAAAATAATGAGACTAGAACAAAAGGTGCAGATCGTTTTTTTTTTTACTGCAGAGCAGAGTGTGAAAGTGAAATACTTCCAGCGGAGGCCTATAGCTCATATTTACATTTAAGAGTTTTAATGATGCACTGTGTGGTCAGGGGCGGGTGATCAATAGACAGTAAGATTATTGACTTTCCGACCAACAGTGTACGACTACATTTGGATTTAGGGCTCAAACTCAATTAGCCCAGGCTTTTATCCACATGCAGTCCGCACCACCATTTTGATCCGGTTAGTTACGGACTTCGAGAGAGCCTTTCATTTTGTTCCTGACAAGGCAGAGAGAGATGTAAACAACAGTAAATAGCATACGCAAGATGAATGAGGGCATTAAATATTTTAAAAAAGAAAAAGCATTTGGCCTTGCATTCACTCTACAGCTCCGTGTGCATGAGAGTTAAGCTGCGCAGTTTAGGCCGTTCACTTTGTATTGTTCAAAGCGGATAACACATCCAGCCAATTTATCCCATTAGCTCAGAAACGCTCACATAACAAAACCTCCACCTGTATCTAAAACAAAGAATTAAAATCAGAGCCCAGACGCAGGCCCGTTTTCTGTTCTTACCATTCCGCTCATTAGGTTTAATTACTTACGTTCCAACAGCTGAGGGAAAACCATTACTGAAATCATAACAATCTAAATTCGCGTGGGGGGGGGGGGGGGGGGGTTTTGAAAATGAGTATTGTCAGCTCGTTCTGTTTTAGCCGTCCCTCTGGGTTCTGGAGTCATTTCCAGTGTTTATCATGTGGCCCCATCAGCCCCCAGCCACTGGGAAGCAGCGCAACCTCGGGAGCCCCGGCTGAGGTTCCTGTTCGCTTTGTTCTCGGAGCCAAGCGGCGGAAAAAGGAGAGTCTGGAATCATCTGCTTGTCTTCGTTAGGCTGGAAGAGGAGAGATCTCATTCCCCCTTTCAAGTGTGATAGCATTAATGTGATCTCGCTGACACGTACTGTAGATGACCACTGAAGAGAAACCGCAGCGACTTCAAATAGGAGCCTTTGTGGAGTGGTGGTGGTGGTGGTGGTGGTGGGGGGGGGGGTCGGGTGTTTGCAGGATGGAGCGAATCAAATAATCCGGCGACTCGTTCGGTGCGGACAGATGACGGAGAGCGGGGGATTGCCGGTTAAATGAATGCAGTTTGTGTAAGGAAGGGGTCATTTATAATATTCCGCGGTGACGGATAGATGATATTATTTTTGGCAAGGCTGCGAGCCCAGCTTGTTGATTTATGAAACAATCCTTCACACTATGGTCTAAGAGATTACTTTTCCAAAATCCCTCACTTCAACCCGGCAGCCAGAACCAAAAAAGCCACCAGCCTTTACACCTAAGCTCCCGAGACTGTTAAATCGTGCATTATAATACGCTCACGGTGATATTTTTGCCAATCAGTAGTTCAGTGAATAACCTCACACACGCTGGGGTTGTTATTTTTCTCCCTTTGTAGTCGATCTACGAGAGTTTTGGTTTTTTTTCACCGTGTGTGATTCAAATTAAGAGGGGGGGGGGGGGGGGGGCACATTCAATGGTCAGTGAGCAAGGACTCAGATTTGTGTTTACAATTCTTCAGATTAAACGCACACGGATGGAAAGTTTTAACTCTCCCTTTAATCCCCCGAAAGCTCCACAACACAACAAAACACTCGCTGGGATGTGTGTTGCTTCGTGCATTTAAAAAAGGGTAATAAAGCAACATGACACAATTAACAGCAGGTTGGTCGGGATGAAAAGCCAACAACTGAAATCCAGAAGCTCGTGACCTCACTTGCAGTTTAACGGAACTCCGTGTTAGATCCATCAGCATCAGAAGATAAAGTTAATGACGCAGCAAAACCGTCTGTACAGCAACATTATGTAAATGGATGGTTTAAACTTTAAAATGTGCATTATTCATCCTCGTACAAAAGCCCCCAAATACTCCCGAGGTTTAGGTTTTCACGGGGGAGCGAATCCTGAATAATACCTAATTCTTTGAATACTTTAAATGTTCATCTTTTGACACAGCAATAACACATTTGGAGGATTGTGCAGCCTTGGAGGAGATTTGCGCTCGAGCATTCATTGTTAACATACTCAGATGCTGGAATCGCTTTAGAGTTCACGCACGGACACTCCAGTGGTTTATTTCTAGTGACTGTCTTGAGATTTCTATAAAAACACTGTGCAAACTAGCCAGTGCGTCATTACACGAGTACTTACAGTGGGGCCTACGAGTCTGACACTTCTGGACCTCACTGTGTTCTGTCCTGAAAAAGTACAACGATCCTTTGAACTAAGTATATATTTTTGTTCTCCAACGTGATTTATCGTCTGCGACAGGTTCAGTATCTCAAGGCGTCTTTCCAGCTCAAAAGAACTTTCCCACCTTTATACACAAACACGTCCACAGCGGTTCAGGTGCAGTCGCTGCCTGACACCAGAAGCCCTGGGGACCTGCTGTCGCTGCTGGAATCCAGCGTTCTCTCCTCAGCTGTCAGGATCAATAATCGTAAAGACTCTTGAAAGTAAGGACCTGGGACATCAGTGCAGCAGTACAGTTTTAACTTTTTTACTGCTTTGCGTTGAGTGCTTCCACATGCAGCAGATTTTGAGATTTCTTCCAGCCCTGAGTGCAAAAAGTGAAAAAAGGTGCCTCCATACGATGCATGATTTAACCCGTACAGAGGAAACCCTTGAGATAGGGATCTCCACCAAATCTGATTTAACTTACATGTCACATTTCAATTATTATTATATTGTGATATTGTACCACATAACCATGGGGTACAGATCAGGACTGGAAATGACCGAACTCAGTGAATCTACCGTGCATTAAATGCTTAACAAAATAAGGCTGGAGAAACTTTCAGCTGCTCTGCGAATCAGAACTAAAATGGAAGGAACGCGCTCATCACTCCCTCCATAACCTGCACCAGAATGACTCAATTTCATGGCCATCTCACTCCCAAATTTCCTTGTGCAAACCGCAGCCCAGTGCGAATTGAGCGAGTGAAGTCACAACGCCACTGCCACGGACACGGAGAAGGACGAGGCCCCGGCGCAGCAGGGAGACGGGCGCCGGCGGAGCAAACAGGAGAAGATGGTTTGTTGTCACCTCAATCTGGAAATTCAAATATTTAACGGAGCAGATATCAGAACACCCACGAGACAATTTCCTGTGCACAGGAGTGTTTTCGCCGCGGCAGACAGACAGTCTTTTGAGGAGAGCCTGTCAGGATCCTGCTTCCTACCATCACACGCGCACAGTGGCAGACAAATTAAAGTCCAGCAATGAGGCAACTGGCTTTTTTCTCTGCCGCTCTATTTGACTCGGCGCTGATTACCTGCCATCTGTTCTAACGGCAGCACCAACTCGGACCGAACATTATCATCATAATTATTTTTAACTGAATCCATGGCATTATCTGTAATAAGCTGAAATGTCTCGCCATTGGCCTTCTCGTGACAGCTAATTAATAGGCCTAAATACAGTAAACCGCTCTGCGATTCAGAGATTCAGCTCACGCAGGGATCCTCGTGCTCGCCACACTGTCGAGGGCCGATGCTTAAAAAAACGCCCAAAGCCAGCTGACAGCCAGCCGGGAAAAACGGGACACAATTTATGAATGGGGGGAAATAAAGTTGGCTCCCTTCAATTATTCAAAGGACCTTAGGCCATGTTCACAAACATTCACAGAATATTTGCAGAGAGTGGTTTTTTTTTTTTACATTCCTCGCGAGTAGTCCCGATTCAGCAAAGTTGTCAGTGACACACGGAGCGAGGGACGGATGGGGACTGGGAAGCCGTGCGGCTGAATGTGACAGGTGTGATCTTTTCTTTCAGTCACTGCCACAAGTCAATCAATAAAAAAAAAACCTCAATGTACTTCAGCTGAGTTATATTATAAATATTTACAGAACAGCACGTGCAGCGAAGATGTCTGGTTCAGACCTGGAGAGAAAAGTGAAGCTCACCAGAGAAATACTGAACATTTTTAGTTTCTCTGGAAACATGAGCACTGCCGGCTAAAAGAGAAACGAGAGGCAGCTTCCCATTGGCCGTGTGTCTCATGCGGCACTTTCCTCCGCGTCCGCTTCCTGACTGTTACGGTTTTTGCCAGGAGAAACAACAACAACAAACAACTGAGCCAACAACCTACACACACTCAAGATGGCACGTTTTTTCTAAAGTTTTGGATCAGGCAATCGCACAGTTGACAAACCATGATGGGCTCAATACAAGATACCCCAAAGAACAAGTCTCCCCCCCACGGTATTTTGTAGGGGCATCATCATTTATTTAAAATGTTAACAGTCGCTCAAATGTGGGGGTGAAAGTTAATAAACAGTGTGGTGCATCAGAAAGCCTGAAGAGGGCGCTCACTATTGCCTGGACCTAAGCCAGTCATGCTACGCTGTTTAGCTACGGAAATGGAAGCTAGCTAGCATTTCATTATAAATTCGCTTGAACTTTCTTTTTTGGAAACACTGACATTCCTGTTGCATCCTGGCCTTAGCGACACCCGAGGTAATTGTATATGGTTTAAAAGAAATACAAACCCGAAGCCAGAGTATTTTTATTCCTCCCCAGAGCAGAGTGATAATGTGCGCAGCCGGACCATTCTCCCGCTCCGCCACAGCGCTGTGGAGATAGAGTCCCTAACTATGCAACAAGCTCACACAAACCCCCGTCTTCATCCCCGGCCCATGCCCGTTTATGGGATAGAAGTTGTCGGGTGGTGCAGAGGTTGAGCCAGGGAGACAGACATACAGCTTCCTTAATGGCCCAGAGGCAATAAACACATAAATAAGCATTATAGCAGCAGATAGTTTTACAGGGGCAGGTGGTGAGAGGCTGGTTAAGTGGCACAAAAAGCTAGTAAAACTCCCAGAGTCCGGCCTTTAATCAAGTTTTGGTGGGGCTCTCAGCAGAGATCTGATTATATGCAGACACCGGTCTGCCTGTGATGAATGTGGGGGGGACTGGGTGCTCCAATTTCCAAACCCCCCCCCCTCATCCGCCGCCTCCTTCACCCCATCACTCTCAGAGGCGCAGGTTCAAGATGGCAGCTGAGCAGCTTCCCGGACACATTGATTTCCAACCGTTTGCCTGGATGCACCACATGGTGCCGGCCATCGGCTCGGCTCCTGCCATCCGCACCGCGCCTCATTTCACTCGCTGCCATCAAGGAATTCAGCAGGAGTTTTCCACTCGTACCATTATTCTTAAGCTGCAGGACAGAGTGTGGACATCTTACGCAGCTTCGAAGCAAAGAGCTGCTGTCAGGTAGTTTTTTTTAAGATAGCCGAGAAACAGGGTGTTCGATATATAGTGCTAAACAAGCGAGATAAGGGAAATTCAATTACTCATCCCAAACGGACAGATACACGAACATTACATTCACACAAAAAGGTGAATGTCCCGTAACCGAAACAACTGTGCGCCTTATAGTTTTAAGCTTCACGTGACTTCAACTGCGCTTTAAAGGTGCAGTGTGTAGAATTTAGTGACATCTAGTGGTGACGTTGCATGTTGCAGCTGAACACCTCTCACTTCACCCTCCCCTTCCAAACATGAGAGAACCTGTGGTAGCTTCAGTTAGCCCAGTCTGAGCTACTGTAAAAAAACATGGCGGCCTCCAGAGAGAGGACCTGCTCCTGAAGTATTCATATATAAAGTATTTAAATATAAAGTATTTAAATATGAAGGGCTCATTCTAGGGTAAAAAAAAACATAATTATACTATAGATGATTAGTGAAAACGGTATCAGGTTATGAATAGCAGTCATCAACATAATCAGAGATGTGTATATGTCCTGTGGGAGATATTTGATGTTCCAACATTATCATCAAACATACTGGGAGAATATCTATAGGGAGAATAGCGCTCGTGTCGCTGGTATAGTTCTATACACTTGGAGAATCTGGGCCAAGGAGAACCGAAGCTGTTCTAAAGGCTCGTTGTGTCCAAACAAATGATCCAGACATGTTTTCTTCCCCTTGCACTTCACAAGTGCACGTATAAACTGTATATTTCTATAAAAAATTAAAAGGTGGCTTTATGTTCTTTGTTGTTTGGTGAGAGACGGGTTGTTGTTCCCGGCCGCCGCTGAGTGTGCGGCTGCTCAGCGTCCTTCGATGTGGCAGAAAGCGGGCAAAGCACAACACTTATTGACAATAAAGTAAAGATAATTGAACGTAATCATGCAGCAATTGAAAGAAACAATGAGGGAAAAATATCCTGGTGAAGCAGCTGCTGGCTGGAGATATTCCCCCCCCCGCACCACTACCTGTAAATCTTCTCGCTGTTATTTAGCACGTCTTGTCACGTAGTTGCAGAAAGAGCCGACAAGGTCCCAATGTACTCTTCAGCGGCTGCCTCTCACAATAACGATTGGAGTATCTCTGACTAAGCAGCCATCGAGTAGCAGCTTTCTGCCTGTCAGGCCCCGTGGCAGCTGTTTTCCATTAGCCTGATATTAGCCCCTGTGCAATTAAAGTCTACGCCCACGCTCCGAGGAAGCTGGGGTGATGTGTGCCAAGCTGCCGCTGCCGCCGCCGCTGCAACACGTCTTGACAGCCGTGCTTTCTGCTCGCTGCTCCGGTCACTTCACTCTGGAGTCAACATAACCGGGAGGGGGCTGCGAGGATAGAAGAATGATGCCGAACACAGTCACCCCTGTAATAATTGGGAGCGCTCTGAAGATCTGAATTTTAGCAGCTCATTTATGAAAGAAACACATATTAGATGAGGTTTGCTTCTGGAATGTGCTGGTTTATTCATATCTGGTGGACAGATGGTGGAAGCTTCACAGCATTGTACCAGAAGCTTCATCTTCAGTAAAACCTCTTTATATTTTATTCTTAATTCCCTTTTAGAATATTCTCATACATGACAATTCGTACACATTGTGTTTCCTCACTGCAGATTCTCTTCTATGTTTTTTTTCCCCATTCAGGGTTAAACACAGCTCTGTGGAAAGTGCTGTAAAATATGAACACGTTTTTCAGGCTCTAAATTATAAAGTCAATCAGAGCTTTTTTTTTCTTTGACCACATCATCACAGCACAGCGGACTCCAGTGTTCTCTGTGATCTCGCGCTGAAAGATTTAACGCCATCAATCATTGCGCTGACACCGAGCGGAATTATCCACCATCACGCCACAGAGACACAAAGACTTCAGCTGAGCTCTGATCTGCTGAGTAGAAAAGGGACCAAGTCCAATTTCACTTGTCTGACGCATAAACAGCTTTTTTTGTGAGACTCGTCCGTGACAACTCACATTCTGCACATGGTGATAACTTGGCTTTTAGAAAGTTTTTTGCGCGTCACAAGTGGACAGGAAACTGAAAAGTGTCGTTTCCGAGGTTGTTTTTTTCCCCGTTACATTCATACAGTTGGCTGTCTCTGTGTATACATGTATGTTTAGTGAAATGTTGTTTGAATTAAAGATGAAAGCCCCTCACAACAGCAGTCGAAGCCTCGACTCGCCCACATTTCATCTGTCCTCCGCCTCCTCCCTCCTGCTGGCAGGGTCATCCACCCTCCAGAGGTTGTGCTTGTGGCTGCTTAGGGGGCAATTTCAAGGGCAGCAGTCCGTGCTCTCTCTCTTTTTTAATTTTTAATTTTGGAGGGGGCCAGCACGAGTGTGGTCAACTTTAAAATAACCAGGAGCCAGGGCGCTATGTTGTTAGAAAATCTCGGGGCCTGCTGGAATGTCTACAACACTTTGGCATGTTGTTGTTTAGACCAACAGCTGGGAATGGGTGTGCCAGCCCCTGTGGGAGGGACTGGGAAATGATCTGGATGTCTTTGGGGGTAACGGAGTCATTACCGAGCCCGGTGGCTGTGAAGGGGTGGGGCAGGCGACTTGGCGGGAAAGGAGGGGGGGGGGGGGGGGGGGGGGGGGGGGGGGGGGGCGTTGGAGCCGACCTGCCTTGCAACTGGCGCGGCACGCGGGTCGACAGATGGGGGGGAATGCCATGTGCCACAAGCAGCCGATGCAATCCCTCACAGCTGTCCAATAGGGCGAGCTTGTGCAGAAATAGCAGGGCAGGCCCAGAAGAGCTCACGGGCGGGTATGTGGGATGAGGAGTAAACAGTCTCATCGCTCACTTTCCAGCAGGGCTCTGACCGCAGCTGATTAGACTGGGGGGGCCCCTGAGCGCCTCCACGCAGGCAGGAGGTGGGACTGCGGGGGCCCCCCTACCTGAACACCTCAGGGTTCTCCACCTTTAAGAGGCACTATCGCTGACCTCCATTTTTCCGCCCAGCAGCGTTGTCCCATCAGCCAGACCTGCTCGTCACCCACCGTGAACTATTTGCCAATGAAGAAAAATATAACTTAAGTAGAGGCCGGAGAAGATATTACCTGCAGGGAACCTCCGAGGTGCAGACTTACAGGAAAAAGAGGATTTTGGTTTACGGGGGGAAAGATATAAGGATGAACGAATGGAAATTGGGCACATTTGCATTCATGGAGACAGAAGTGATGTGATGGAAATGCCAATGCGGGCTCAACGTCTGCCTATTAAAACTATAGAAGCTCATCAATGCAGAGAAGAGAACACCTATTACCTGGAGAACTGCATTCAGCAAGCAAGGATATAAAATAAAATACTTTATACGGTGAAAATAGGAGGAGACGAGCCGGGATCATTTGTGTTTCACAGTCACACGTACACAAAGGTAAGAATAAAACATTTGCTTCCTGCGGTAACTTTAGTGAACTTTAACCAAGCGAGTAATCTGTTTGCGTCGGCAGGCGATGATCATCATTCACTTGCATTCGCCTGCGTCCTCCTGCCGTGAAAGTTTTCATAGGGATGATTTCATTGGCAGAAAGTAGTTCCAACCAAAGCACTGGGAGGTATCTTATCCTGAGAGTAAATCTAGTTACAACACCGCCACTGCTTGTTAAACACATTTTTCATATCTTCCCGGCAGCCATCGGTTTCCCTTCATTAGAAACTGTCTTCGGGTTTTGTTTTACTCTGTGTGTGTGTTGCTGAATATGATTTAAAATACAGAATTGTGCTTTTTAATATCCCTAATAGCTGGATTGATACAATCATGGTATGTTTCTTCAAACTTTTCCTCAGCAATTATAAGTTCCCCCTCTAACTCACCCAGCCGTCGGAGCCTCCAAACAATGCATCTGTCATATTTCTCGGAACATGAAAGGGAAAGTGCCAAGTGGCTTTGATGCTGCAAAGTGTTTTTTTTTCATTCCCGTCTCAGTTTGCACACGTCTTCTGCTGGTAGCCCTTTCCTGCAATTATCCTGTCCACCAGCCTACCCGGCGCACTCAGGCGCACGCCACCGTGACGTGTAGGTGCTGCAGTCGTGAAAGGAGGCTGTCGATCCTGCTTCCCCGGGATTACAGCATGCGGTGGCGCTGGGGGCAGGCGATCAGTATTCAATTAGAACTGCATTTGTCAGCCCGCGTGTGCACATCACTCACGGAGGTTTGCCAAATGTGTATAGAAAAAGGAAATGTTGCGCTCTAATTAAATCCATTAGAAACACAAGTTGGTAGTGAGATGATGGATGGACCTATCTCCTCTCCCCTCTAAATGTTGAGCAATTGCTTCCACATTAAGAAAAAGCACAAGTTTGACACAAAACTTCCAAGTGAGGAAGTGAAAGGTTGCACTATTATTGCACCTCCAGCGTTTTAACACCAATTCTGCTTATACTCCTTATTATTGAATTTGCCCTTTACTCTGCTGTAGCGTTTCTACACTTATATTTCTGCCCTAATGATGAGTAATTAATTTAATTGGTGCTATATATATTTATATAACATAGCTGTGACCGACATGAGGAACCACACTAATGAAGATTTGAAGTGTCTACAAGTTTATTTTAGCCGCATGCTAAAGGAGTTTAAAAACCACTGGAGCCGAGATAAAAAGCTAAATATGAATCAGAAAATAGTTGGAATAGTTTTGTGTTGGTTTGAGATTTGTTTTTGAAATTTCCATTTCTGAGATATACTGCCGTCTTCCTCCAAATCCAAGCCTCCAACTGGTGCCTTCATTACTCTTTTTTATTATATGTCTGGTAGAGAGTAGGAACAGAACAATGACCTGTAATACTTCACTCTTAGTGCTGCAATATTTATTTTCTTGTTGATTTACCAATTACCCCCTGATTTAAATTCTACACAGTCCTGCTGAATGAATGCATCACATATCTTAGTGCCTTGTTAAATAACTGGAATAGCAGTGAACTGAAATATCTGTAGGATATCAGTATCCGGGCAACGCACCCACCTCATTATTTCAAATTAGCTCCAGCACACTAGAGACAGTCGCCTTGGATTCTTAATGCTGCAAGAACCACAAATGAGATTCCACTGACCTCTAATGTACTGGGCTGGAGGCTCAAGTAACAAATATTCTGAAAATCTAAATCAAATTACATGGCACATACATATAATATATATATTTCATAATTTTGGCTAACCAACCCTTCAACGGGCTGAATCTGTTGAATAAATACAAAAATAACAGTGAAAAACACCAGTATGCTCCATTAAAACACTGAGCCCCTGACAGGAAGTGGAGTGTAAAAACGCCTTGATGTGGTCCGCCGAGGGCTTCGTGCAATCCAAGCTGTGAGCAGAGCATGATAAATCCTGACCTGAAACCTCCGTGCCACGAGCAGAGCCCCATCATGGATCACCTCGTGGAGCAGGAGGGCCGACACTGGATACTCCCCGTGGAGAAGACCCCAGACCCCGGGACAGTGGCTGACGTGGGGCCCCTCTCTTTTGAATAAATGCACAGTGGCGGACGGCCGGGAGCAGACGGGAGCGTTTAAGGAGGGACCCGTGCGGCGAGGGGCTTGGATGGCATCCAGAGGCGCTCGCTGAGCGACTTAATCACAACCAGATTTGGAAATGTAAGATGAAAACAAAACTGGGAAAGCTTGTAAAATTTATGAGGTCCTTGGAAGGTGAAACTGCAACTGTGTTTGGAGCTGTGTACACGTGTGTGTGTGTGTGTGTGTGTGTGTGTGTGTGTGTGTGTGTGTGTGTGTGTGTGTGTGTGTGTGTGTGTGTGTGTGTGTGTGTGTGTGTGTGTGTGTGTGTGTGTGTGTGTCCTATAACTGTGCTTTATTATCTGCAACATTATCACAAGAAAGTCATTACAGTCACGTCCTATATCCTGCACGAGCTGTCATGTTCTCAACACAGTCAGCCCTGACAGAAATGCTGAGAGTTAAATTTCAGCATTATTTACTCCGATGCATTGACATGATTGCCATTTCCTGGCACATAGCCCGCACTCCCGAGCCCGCACCACTAATTTGTACTGCCAAAGATGGTTTATTGGAAAATGTAAATGCTTCAGGGGTGATGCTTAATGGAAAAGTGCAATGTTTATTTACCGCAAGGAACTCGCAGGGAGGTGATGGGGATAAATGGAGCGCAGGCAAAGTGTCGGACTGACAGACCGGAGTCGCAACCCCGGTTCCCGAGTGTAATTACGTTTCCATAACAAAAACATCTTGGTTAACGTTAGAAAAATACGATATTTTAAACCAAGCCGAGAGATGAGAGTGCCTGAGAGTCAGCGTAAAAAATTAAAAAAAAATGCTCATCATGATTTAGCTCCTGCGGAAGGAGATTACAGCCTAATGCAAGGACGGGAACACGACTGAAGGACGAACGGGAAATTAATAGAATTCCTGTGATTAATAATCTGCTGATTGTTTTTCGCTGATTATTGATTGATCTTAAAGGTCTTTAAAAGACATTCACAGTTTCCCGAAGTTCAATGTGACATCATTCAATCATTATTATACGTTACATTTTCTGACAAGAGATGCATTTTCTTATCAGACAAAACAAAACAAAAAAATAGCACATTTTCACATTTAGGACATTTGAGACTAGTTTCAATAAACAAGTATTTTGGTTCCATTTTGATCGACAGTAAACAATGTGCTTTGCAGGTTTGATTGACAGAAGCCTGGCAACATGAGAAAAACAAAACCCAGAACCCTTTAAGATGTATTTCTGATCACAGAAGATTTCGCCTTCATCCAAACTGAGGAAAAGCAGCAGTTGCAGAAACACCTCGTGAAATACCCAATAATATCAATATGAACTATGGTAAGACGACTGTGTGCCGGACTCTGTTGGTCTTAACGAGAAGCTGATCGGTGAAGTGTTGGTTTTCTGGGATATAACCTTTTTAAAGGGCTTTAAACCAAAGACTTGAACAGACAAAGAGCTGAGAGACCATCACAGTCACCATCTTTAAGACCAACCAGTAAAGAAGGAAACTGGCCTCGAGCAACAGCTGTATAAATAATGACTTCCCATTATTTCCAGAGGACAAAGTCACTTTGGATTTTTTTAGTTTTAACCTTTTTTTTTTAACTTTTATTTTAGACCACACAGGTTTTCTTTTCTGAAAAAATAGTCAAAGTGTTCAGAAAACTCACCTTTTGAAGACGAAGACAGGAAGTGACCCGGCGATCGGACAGGAAGGAGCCGAGAGAAGGAAGAAACACAGAGGAGAAAAAAAGCAAAATTAGTGACATTGAAAACAACTTCCAAACTGGACATAAAGAGCCAAAAGAGTAATTCCCATAAAAAGCCTTTAAAGATTCAGGGTGACTTCAGGTAAGACGTCCGAACGACCACAGACGCTTTACAAACTGCTCTTTCCTGCTGACCTTTACAGAAAGCCAAAGTGTGCCAGTGAACCGCTGGACGTGTTTTCGCATAAATGATAACGACACACGAGAGAACATCCAGCGATGGGATCGCAGCGGCCACAAAAGTGATTTGTGACTTAAAACCCATGCGTGCCAAGGCCATAACTTGGTGTGGTGGGGGGGGGGGGGGGGGGATGCACTTTTAATGCCCTTACTTGGACCAAAGAGATCTTCGAACTTGGTGATTGCATCTTGCTCAGTTGTTGCTATCGTAAGCTATTTTTTCCTGAAAGTTTACAGACGGGGAGAACACAAGTGTCCGACTCAGTTGCTCTGGAGTTTTTTCCCGACAAACCCCCAATTAAAACATCATGAAAACTCACAGCCAGCGATTGGGGCGAGCTGATTACATTCCAGGAAGAAATTGGTAAATACAAATATCTCAGGATGGAAAAGAGGAGCCGGACACGCTGAGAGCTTTTTGGCGATAGCGGCCGAATTTACTGTAAACAAAACCACTGTGGTTTCTGCAGATTTGATACTTCGTGTCCCGCCTCCGACCTTTGCCTGAATCATTTGGACATTCTTCCGTTGTTGTTGTGAACGCTTCTAACATGAGCAATCCCCTGCTGCGCTCTTCACTGGTGAAAGTCCGAAGTCCGGAAAAAATGTCTAACCGCAAAATTCTGGACATCTCCCAGAGTTCATGTCTGAAAACTATGGTGAAAAACATCCGTCTATAAACAGACACACACATAAACACCAGTCATGTTGCCATGATGACACCACACACACACACACACACATCGATAAAGCCGGTCTCAGCTGGTAACCAGTGAGGCCCTGGCAGTGACTTCCAGTAACTCTGAAGGGTGGGATGCAGGAGACGCAGTGTTTTTCCAACTGTTAAATCCCCGCTGCTCGACATGGTATTGTTTGCTTGTTTAATTTAAGTGAGCTTAAAGGATTAACACTGTCTCAGGTTACATCACAACCTTTTACAGCCGAGGTCGTGCTATAATCTGGGCCTCATACATGGAATTAAATTCACATATTTGCTCCCTCTCCCTCTCATCTGTACTGGTTCAGTGTTCCTCCAATGCTAAAACACTGCACTATTAAATAAGTAATTTTTCTCTGCAGGTCACAGGAGGACTTCTCTGCACTTTTCCTCATTCCTGACATTCAATCAACGAGCCACACATCTCGGTAGCTGAATACTTCACAGCTTTGTCACGAAAATATGCCAGGTTGATCATTAGCATTCTCCTTTACGCCAGGTTTCATCAGTGAAAATCACCATTTAACACCTCCTCATTCAAGCCTTTTGAATAGCAGGCGAATCACGTCAACTCTGCACAAATAGAGAGGCTGTGGCAAGCGAATGCCAAGGTCAACTTTTCATTCTACGCAAAGAAAAGCCCCCCGATGTCCTTTTCCTTTCCTAAAGTGGTAATCATCTCCGCCCTCCGTAGGTAAAGGGCAAACACGAGAGCGGGAAAAAAGTAACTTTGAAGAGACGGAGGAGTAAGCAAAATACGGAAAGGTCAGTGATATTCAAAGAGGAATGTCTTAATGTGAGAGCTGCCGCTGCTTTGACAGCATCCGGGAAGTTGGAACTCAGAGATAACATTTAGCCCAAAGTTGATCTGCAGACACTCTTTTACCCTTTTACACTGCAAGTTATACAGGAAAGATAAAAGTGCAAAGAAGAGGGCAACAAGACTTTTGACACAAACAAGTCTCCATAAAACAAACCTCCTGTCATCTCCAAAATTCCCACAAAATCATTTTTATTCAGCCAAAGTTCATCATCTTACAACTCACATTTTTATAAACTCAATTAAAACTCATTTCTATCCATGTAATTCAATGTTTAATGTGAAACCCACCGTATATATATCACGTCCACACTCTATATTTTCAGTTTACATTGTATCTATACATTATTCATATTACATTATTTATATTGCATGTTCACCTGTGTCTTGTTTTTACTGAAGTATTAAGACGTTCTACACAAATACTCAAATAAGGTCAAGGTTATTGGTTTAGGCACAGATTTTATACGAAGACCATTTGAATGGTTGTGAAAAGCATAAAAACATCAATAGTGAATACGTTCTGAATTCCCTATTCTCTATGTTGGATTGTTTATGTCACGTTTGTGTTCCGGTGATGGAATGACATCTCATCGAGTGCGACATCGCGGCGGCTTTAATAGATTTCGCTCTGTGGCACAAAGAAATAAACTGAGCATTTATGTGATGGTTTCGTTCTTTTTCATGGGAGTCATGGGATCTTTATGAAACCCATAACTTACTCGGTGCTACTGCCTGTTGAAGTGTGGGGTGGAGCTCGATATCAACGGCATCACACATCCCAGAAGTGGTTGAACAAACAACTCTCTAATATGAACGGAGCATTATGACCTTCGTGAAGTGGGATTCCACTGCGTACACACCTGAAAGATGCTCTTTAGCTCAATAGCTTTATCATAAATGATTATGATTATCAGTGTTTGCCAGATATTGATGTGTGGTAAACACTATTGTTTGACTACCCCCCCCCCCCCCCCCCTCCAGAGTCGGCTACTGCTACAAACAGTTTAATTCCGAGGGAAAAACTGATCATCATCACCACACGACACGTTTTCCCACTTACTTCTCTCCCTTTTTAAAACACAATGCAGTAACGTGAAACTCAGGATATTGAAATTTCTCGTATCGGCGTTTATCAGAAGTAGAAGTTATCTGGAGTAAAAAAAAATCGTTACCTCCGATTCCACAAGATGAACCGAGTGTCGATGAGCGATCGCTGCTGCTGCTGGAGCAGTTTTGACAAAGTGTCGCTCTGACAACCTGAACTGTCGCAACTGACAAAGTAACGTGTGGACTCGTGGTTCGGGGAGATTGCCTTGTCGGGAGGAAATTAATAAATCGGTGGATATTTTTAGAACACGCGCCGGGGCTACTTTCAAAAGGAAATGCACATAGTCGTTCATTAGGACAACAAAAACAGAAGGGAAGAGGAAATGTGTCATTTCTCTACTTCTGCTGCTTTAAAGTAAACACAGCACATTTCTGGAGTTGAAAAATCTTGGGGTTAAAAACAAAAAAGAGTGAACAGGTTTCACTGAATATAACTAACAAGCTTCTGTATCTCTTATTACTCTGGGATGTGGTTTTGTACATACTGTATATAGCCTACTGCAGCATGTTGGAGGTGCATGGTACAGACCCACTAGCAAGCTGGGAGACAGTGGTGGTAGTTTAGTTGTGTTGTGAGACTCAACCCTGATTCCCATTCATTCTTCATAACGTGTTTGTATAGTTTCCAGTTTCTCCCACAAGAGTTAAATCTGAACATTTCTCACATCTGCGCTCGGGTCTTTGTCAAAATTGCTTCATTTCAGCTCTCACAGTTCATTCCTGACGCCAGAATCTGCTGTGCAGTTGGAGAAAAAAAAGTCCTTCTTTGTTCAACGGTCACATAACAGGGGCCACTTGAAGTGAATGACCCCCCCCCCCCCCCCCATCACCACCACACACACACCACCACCACCATCCCATTATAAACTGCTTCACTGAATGCTCGCTCCCGCACGGTTTCCTAGAAGCCACCTCTAACACAGTCAACACAGTTTCCCCCTGGTCTTCCAGTTAAGCAGGTTTTTCATTCCACACTCCCGAGATCACGACC
Organism: Reinhardtius hippoglossoides; assembly: GCA_006182925.3. Taxonomy (NCBI): domain Eukaryota; kingdom Metazoa; phylum Chordata; class Actinopteri; order Pleuronectiformes; family Pleuronectidae; genus Reinhardtius; species Reinhardtius hippoglossoides. Next base: position 20,925,891 of record CM031684.1, read on the forward strand.
CTGGCAGCCCTATAATTTGAGCCTCACCTGCTGGCGTTGACCTGCAGAGGCGGCTGGCTCAGGTGTGTGTGTGTGTGTGTGAACGGATGCCAGCGAGGTGATATGAGACACCAGGTGGCAGACACTGAAGCGTTCCATCTCCAGGAGAACACGGCCGGGCCACAGAAACACAACTGACACATCCTTCTTTCTGTTTTCTTTTTACCTTGACGGTGTCACATCACTGCACTTTGGACTGATTCTTAGAAAAGGTACGAGTTGGTTTTATGGGCTGCCAAGATGTAAGTACTCATTGTGCTCACCAGGCATGTGCATCTGGTAAAGTACTTCCATTGATCATTCGCTATCATGGATCATTTTCTGTACGCAGGAGCTTCCCAAGGGACTTCAGGGGCCCGAGGTAAAAGGGCACCTGGGGGGCCCTACATCAAACCAAAGGGGCCCAAATCTCTTCTACCATCCCAGAAACAACATACACAAGCTTTGGAAATAAGTCTAGTGGCATGGGGCCTTGTTCGGGGTTTGGTTGCAGTCTCCTGTACATATCCAATCACAGAGTTTAAGGAAGTTCTCAGAAAATTGTTGTTGCTGTGGACTAAGGTTAAAAAGCAATTGCCTGCTTTGCCTATAGTGGCAGCGCCCGTGCTCTTACACCCATTGTGCTTGGGTTCGTGTTTTGAATACTTCCAATGAAAACTACTGCATAGAGGTAATAACCAGGACACTGAATTCAAAATTACCTCCCATAAGCAGTTATTAACCTGCCAATGGACCTGCCAATCTGTATTTGTCCTGGGAATAATTTGATCAATTAAATTATACTATTCAAAAAAACGATTAGGCCCTACTGTATCCGTGTTTGAATCATCATACGCTGGCTAAAGGATTTTTCTCTAAATGTAGCTCCTGGTGACAACAAATTAATGAGGCTGGTTATTCCCTCTATTTATCTGTTTTGCTAGCACATTCATCAGAGCTGGTAAGGTGTTATCAGCCACTTGGTTTGCCAACATAAATGCCAGCCGCTGCCAGCTCCTGTCATAAGAATCGAGTGTGTGTTTACAGCTCCCAGTCGTGAGTCGGCTCCTCCTCCCCCCCCCCCCGCCCCGCCCGTCGTTGGAAATCGCTGACAGTTAATCAGAAGGTCGGAAACTGATTCATTTAAAGTGCAGCTGCTGCTCCTGCAACAAAGAACAGAGCCTTTGGCTTTCCGTCTGGTGATTGGAGGGAGTCACCGCCATGTCTGCCCCGTACAGCTCCGACTAACTGATGTCGACCGAGCTCGGCGCTGAAAGCGAGCACAACAGAGCAACAGAGTGAGCCGGTGGCAGAGTGCACAGGCACAGATAACGGGCTTAAGAACCGGCTGAGAAGCAATAACGCCAAACTTGTTTTTTCCCCCCATTCGTCCAACAAAGCCACCTATTTGGGACCAAATTGCTCCAAGTCAAGTTCTGACAACACACAGAACCTAACCGGACGGGCACCGTGCACTGTCTCTCTAAGCCTTGACGTCTATGACAGCACACAGCACAGATCCACGTGTTCACATACCTGAATTCCCTCTTCACCACTTTCGCTGGGGTTGAAAATAATCCCCTGGCGGCGCGGAGCTGTTATCTCTGCAGAGGAGGCAGTTTAAATCCTCGTACTTTTGTTGAATTGTTCTTTATTTGTCAGCAGGGTAATGCAAGAGGCACTGAAAACTATTGGGCAATTAAAGAGAAGAACTCATTAAAATTTTGGTGCAGATCCAATTACAGCGGCAGACCCCAAAACTTTATATTGCTTTCCTTAACATTCTGGAAAACAGCGTTCTAATGCCATTAAAGTTTGGTATCGTTTCCTTTTTTTTTTTTTATTCTCAAGAGACGATTCAGCGTTGTGGCTTGGGGGGCGGCGGCTGTGGCTCAGGAGGCAGAACAGGTTGTCCACTAACCAGAGGGTTGTTGGTTCAATCCCCTGGCTCCCTCCAGCTAAAGTGTGGATGAGACTTGTACGGTAAAGCACTGAAATACAAGTCATAACTACAGACAATTTACCACTGACTCTATACTTTAAACATATTTTGCATGATCTTCAACAATGCAGGTATGTATGCACATGTATATGTATTTAGACCTGGTATTAATATGCAGTATTTCGATATCTCATCTGGATAAAGATGAATACAATCATGAATGCAAAAAAGACTGAATTACAGGAACACTGTCTGCTTTTAGTTCATGAAAACAGAATCCATGCTTCATGTTGAAAGGTCACGGAGCTCCACCTCCTCCAGCTGAGTCAAGATACACAACAGAACCGCGACAAATGACCCCTCTCCCTGTGCAAAGGAGGAATAAGGTGAGATCATTTGGCGCCGTGGCCCCGTTGCCGGGAGACGAGTCTACTTTCATCCCCGGACAGCGAAGTCCTGTTTGTTTGGTCTGAGCCGCTTGTCCCCGTACACAAAGCAAAGGTCCTGCAACTACTGTCGTTCCAAAACTCTGCTCTCGCCGCTATCTCCGCAAGCCATGTGTGCAAAGAGAGCCGGTCTCAGCTGAGCTCGTCCACACGAGGGGAACGTGGCCACGACAGACACACCGTCAGAGAGGAAGTTAGTTTCTGGGCCTGATTGCCTCAGGTTGAGGGGAGAGAGCAGCTGTAAGTGAAGCTGCTTCACGTCTCAGTCAGAGACATGAAGTCCAGAAAAGAAGACACCCCCCCCCCCGTGTGTCTGCTACGAGGGGAGGACAAGGAGATGTTATCAAAGATGTGCAGGCAACACATCGAGTAGCATTAATAACCTGTCCATCTCAATGGACATATTTTAAGTACTGTCGTTTTGGAGGAGGAAGCCCGAGCTTTACACAAACCTCCTACTTCCTGTTCCACTCCATTTACCCGTCAGTGTGTCACCAAGTCACTGCTCCCACTCGCGTTCAGTAAAAACGCTCCACTGCTACTTTATGGTTCAGTTTTGTCCAAGAACAAGGTTGATTTTTGGGGCACTGATACTTTATTTTGGGATCAAACGGGAAAACATTCCATTTCTGATTATTATCCCCGATATTCCAGTCCCACGGTGCAGAGCACACAGTGCAAACAAGAGTAAAGACAGTGCGTTGTTTGAAACTACACAAAGACACCTCGTATTCTCTTTCATTAATGTTTTACAAAAATAAGTTCTTCTTCTTAGAGAGGACAATTTCCCAGACTCAAATTATAGATGTGAGTATTGAATCAGTTGTGTACATAGTCAAACAGCTATTCGTCTAATGAGCTTGCGGCGGCGGCAGCTCAGGAGGGGACGCCGCCGCTTGTCAGACGACCACGCTGAGCGGTTCTGAGTTTGAATCACAGAGTTTTTCAATTTTAATAGAATAGCACAAATACCGACTGTACTAATGAATGAATAGCTCACGCAACAAAATGCTTTTGAAGTAAATAACCATGTGCCACTAGTTTTAATAGCACAGAAATTGTTTCGGTCTGGATTCTTAAACTGGAAATATTTGGAGAATTTGGAGCAATGTCTTCAGACTTAACTCTACATTTGACCCATCTTCTGGAAAAAAAGGTTCAAATTAAGCATTAGCATTATTATATCCAGTCCCGGTTTATTCCAGGAATTCTGTATATACGCAATTTGTTTATCTCATTGATAGTTTTGTTGTATTTGCAAACTCAAAATTGTACAGTGTTCATTTCTAGGCTTGTACAGCAGGGAAATAAAAATACATGGGTGATGAGAGTTTGTAAGGCGAAGTTTGTGGGATGGATTTTACAGCAAACTGTTTTCTCTGAGGCGATTCACCTGATATCTCCAGCAGATGCCCGGAGGAGTAATGCACTCCTGTATAATGTGAGGAGTGATTTAAGCATCACTTTATAAATGTGCACGGAGTACCTGGCATAATTTTTAGCGTAAACAATATATCGTCGAGTTGAAAGAGGAACATCTAAAAAAAACTCAGTGGCTGTTTAAACTGGCCACAAACTGATAAGAGCTCCTCATCTCCTCTGTGCATCGTTTACTCCACTCTCATTTAAACAGGATGAACATAAACTTCGCCCGAAGCCTCCGGGGCCCCGTTGGCCAGGACACATTACACAGAATATCACAGACAAAAGAAAAAACATAAGCTGCAATCTTTACATCAACGAAGAGAAATCGCACAAAGGAGACTAAACATTGCACAGCGAGGTGGTGAAGTATGCAGAAACACATGTGGCTCTCACATGTGTGTCTGTGGTGGGTTGATGGCGGCAGATGTGGTTGGTAAAACCCCCCCCCCCACAACAATTCATCATCACATATCTCATGTGATAAAAGTCAGACATCCTCACACAACTCTCCAGAGTCCACGTGGGAAGCATTGACCTTTGGAGACTAACAGACCTGGTACGTGTTGCTCGTTGGGAGGACTGGACGTCCGCCCAAATTCATGTGTGTTTGCACTGGGAGATCACTGCCCAAACCCCCCCCCCCCCCCCCCCGCCCTCATTCCCTCCTGGGAATCACGGAGAATGCAATTATTTTTTTATCAATATGACAGCATAATTAACTCATACCTAGGCAATCTCATTACAACCCCGGACAGCCAGATGCGTGATCCGAATCTCCGCTATCTCTACCGCTGTCTTCTGTCCCGTATGCCAGCAAATTCAATTGTAACATCATTAGTGGCTTTCATAGGGGTAATGACTCCCGTGTCTTCCGATAAATGATCTGGAGATCCTACGGGTGAGCTTATCTTTTGGAAAATTTGGACGCGCAACACAAAAAGGTCACGATGCAGATCCAGATAAGCGGCTTCTCAGAAAATGTACCAATTCATCAAGCTGGTGAGGAGTCAGACGAGGTTAAGATCTTCAATTGAAGCCAATTTTCAAACATTGGTTTGAAAAAAAATAACTGAGCCATGACCCTTCCCAGCCAAGCACTGGAAGATTTGTACTTTTCCAAATTAAACCAGCAGCAGAGATAACAGCGCCTCAGAAAACTCGTGAAAGCCGTCTGAACAGATTCTACTATGTTTTAGTTGAAAGTGTGAAAAACATCCTGGATCCTTCGCGGAGATCTACAGTCATTTTATTTTTCCATTACTGCTGCTCCCAGTCGACGGAGTAGAAAGTATTTGTGCTGCACCCACATCCCTCCTGCAACTGGAAGTGCTGATGACTGAGTCATGTGTGTTTGAGATGAATAATACAACTGCTGCCCAAATATTAACCGCGGGGGGGGGGGGGGGGGGGGGGGATTTATGTGTGTACTAGTACAAGCTTGGAAAAAAGAGTCGCATCCGAAGCCTGAGACTAAACACGACACCACACATCAATTATCATCAATGTCTAATATTGAAATGATTAGCAGATTCTTCGGTTAGTCAACTGAAAAGATTAAAACCGCAATTAAAGTAATTAAAAATGCTAAATATTTCCGTCTCTAAAATGTGGGTTGGTGGTAAGGTTTCTCTGCTTTACGCAATTAAATGCTTTGGGTTTTTTTGTTCAGACAAAACAAATAAATCGAAGACGTGACGGTGCTGCCGACTCGTAGAGGGGAAACATTCCTACACAAGTATGAGCGGCATGTCAGTGTAAATATGGAAGGAAATTAGTTATGAATCCCACAGGCTCTCTCACAACATAACCAGATACAAGTAACATCAAGATCTTTTAAAAAAAAAGAAACACTTCAGCAGTTCTTGCTCACACGGAGCTGGGGATGTTTTTATTCGGTGTTAACTGACACCCTTGAAATCTGCTGAGTTCGCCGGCTCTTTAAATGGCTTCTCGTTACGGACGTTACAGGAAGTTCAGGAAATGAACAAGTTCAGAAAATAAACAGCACCAGGTTTCAGATGTGGGGGGGATTATTTACAATATTTACAATATTTACACGGCGGGAAAAAAAAAACTTTTTTCCACAACCTCAGACGACTTCTACACGAGAGCTGAGGACAAGACAAACCCACGCAACCAGGGCAGAGGCCTCACACACAACCGCACCACCTTGCGAAAACAAACGCTCCGTCAATGCCACCTTCACAATCACTCCGGGTTCCTCTGACCCCGTTACCATGAAAGAAACATGTCCCCGCGGGGCTGGAGGCAGGAAACAGTTGTGATTCTCATCAGTAACCTGTCAGGAGCCATTGACTGATGTCTCCGAAACGCCAATCTAATGTAATTTCCAATACAGCCGTCACATTTAACGGCGTATCGCTCCGACGTTACACAGGACCGGGTTACGACGGGCTTCACGGGGACAAACACCTGATGTAGACGTAGATGATCATTTCATTCGAGCGATGTTTTGTTAATCCACAGATTGTTACTTCTCCGATTGCTCCAATATTCTCTCGAGCCTTCCGGCATAAATGGTGTGGATTTTAATTCTGTGTTGCTGTTTTTAGAGAAGTTGTGTTTTAAGGACAATTCAAACACATTTTTTCCCTTAAGATTCGGTTTGGTTTAATCTTCTGAGAGTTCTGTTATTTGAACTCGCTCCCGAAAGCAACTGCATATAGGCCGTTTGAAGAAGTGAGTTTACTGAAATGCACTGATGGTGGGTAATCAAAGAAGAGATATATACGTAGTTATATAATCTATATAATTATATAAGATGACAGGTTGAAAAAAAGAGATTGTATCTTACTCTACTGTACGTATTATACAGTTTATTATTCAAGCCTGAGTTAAATGCATCTCCTGATGTTAAGAAATAATATTTTAATGCCATTGCATTGCACTGTAATTACATGACATCCAGTTAGAACTTTGTTGGGTTTAATTTGTTGTTTAGAGCTTTTCAAACAAAGGAAGGGGAATCTTGACATTGGATTCTAACTTTATAAAGACATCAGAGACATGTCTGTCACAGGCACACGACTCAAACACCAGGTTAGATTTTAATTCATTCGTTAGGTTCTTAGTTAAACTTAAGAGTTCCAATCATGTCAATCAGTGTCAATCATAAATACGTTAAACGGGTAAAACAACATTAAACAAGATGCAGAATTCCCCTCAGCAATTTATCCTGGTTAGTGCTTCTATGGCTTTCATGCCCCTCGGGACTTGTACCTATACCCAGCAGGCAATACAGAGAATTAGCAGTTGATTGTGTGTGTGTGTGTCGTGTCACGTGCAATGTATTTACGCACGTAATGGGCTTTGCAATGGAGAAGGTGTGTGGACACGCTGGCAGCAGGGTTGGCAGGTACGTGTGTCGGGTTTGCTTTGTGACCGAGAGCATGTTGAACAAACTGGCGGAGCAGCAGAGCGCGGTGGGTTAAACAATGTTTCTGTTCGACAATAGGAGAAGACGCAGAACGACCCGGAGCCCCGTGAGTTTGCACGCCGGGTCAGAGCGTGAGTGCGAGTCTGAGAGATTTCAAGGTGTCGACCATTTCAACTGTTTCATTATTGATAAGGACGGGGGTGCCGGAGTGACAGGATACCCATTACTATTTCTTTTGTTTGGCTGACATTGAGATAAAGGTGGTTACGCTCACACTCTGTGTTGCGATAGCGCGGAACAGAGGTCGTCTGAAGACGGGCGAGAATAGCAGTGTCGTCAGACTGCTTGAGTGCGGTGGGTGAGGGTGTGGAGCATGTAGAGAACCATGGGGGGGGGTGGGGGGGGGTTAGTGAAGCTTCTTGATCATCAGGAGCCTTTGGATGATGGTGAAAGGGTGAGGGTCTCTAGGGAATTCCACTGGTTCTAGGGGAAAGAGGCAAACCACAGGATCCTCCGTGCCCTCCAGGCCCTGCAGGCAAACTGCAGGGGGTCTAATTAATGGTGGACACTTGGCATGATGGTGTGCAGCAGCAGGTTGTAAGGGATCATCATTATTAGGGGGTGAGGTCGATGGGGTGGTAACGATTGAGGTCTTTGACGTATATTGATCCGTGAGATCCTGACCTGAAGATTTCAGTTTAGTGGTAAAAGGTTCTAGAATAGCTAATATCTATCATCTGTGTTTGGTTTATATATCTGGAAAACCTTTCTGTTCATGTTACCAGACTCCTGCTCGATTTGGTCCTTTGGTTTCTTCTATAGGAATCTGGTTTTGGTCTTGAGACCAGCCAACTGAAAACGAAATTGCTTGTGCGTCGCTGCGTCTCTTGAAAACACAATTGTAGGTAAAGTTATCCAGCTTCCGAAACACTTATTGACAGAAAGATTGGCTCCTATAATCCCTTCATCTTTCTACGCAGCCTTCAGCTTCCTCGCAATATCTGTATCCATCTGGTACACAACAACACTTGGGTCCCTTGGCTTATCGTGTCTAACCTATCTCCTGCCTTATACCTCATAGGCAGACTTAATCACAACCTTGCTTTCCATCTGGCTGGTAAACAGTTAGAGCCTCTGCCAGTCTAAAGCTTTGACAGCTAATACAAAACGTCAGCAACTCGCCCAGATCTCAGCGAAGATGCATGTTGGCACCGGGAGGAGGACGCCAAGTAAAACACCTGCCTCTGACAAGGGTATGAGAAGGTTTTGACTCTGGTATTAAATGTTTTTAGAAATTTGATAAAACTATGGGACACCACCACCAGTAAAACCTCCGGCAGGGAACTGACATAGCAGTCGTGTGTGTGCACCACTGATTGTAGTGCTCCTGATATTAACATTTAAGTTTCCTTCTAATCTCGAGGACGTCATTAGCTCCTCGTTACCTTAGCAGCAGCTTCTCCTGTACATTCATCAGGCCGAGTCCGACTTCTCTCACATCAGCAATCTGTTAATTTGTCACTGGAAGCAGTCAAACCTAATACCCCCCCGAGGGAAACCGTGTTCCCCGGTAGAGAAAAGCAGCCTAACGTCAGCAGCACTTGTGATGAGGCCCTGCTCCTCCTTTTGGTCTCAATCGCTCACAGATGTCCCCCCCCCCCCTCGCCTCAGATCCCACAATCCAACATAGTGTAAATAAAAGAGCTGGCCGGCAACCAATCAGGGAATCTGAAACATACGAGTGGATTGTCAATAGACAGCCTGAACCTCGGCGGTGGGTGGTGCCAAAGACAACACGCAACATTTGATTTCACCTTTGCATGAGCCCTGACGGACTGCGGCTTTGAAGGGCTCTGCAGTCGCATTGGTCTGGATCATATATTACAGCAGGAGGGATTTAATTGCCTTCAGGTGATATATTTGCTCAAATGAAATGTTTCATCTATTAGGTTATAGTATTTTCCTGTTTCATTTTTTGATTAACGGCGCTCAATGGAGCTTCTGGTTTCACCATGCGGCCTGAATCTGACCGTGGCCCGAGTTCACCGCGCAGTCAGTGAGGATGGATATCTTAAAAGGAGATGACTCATACTCACAGCACACTTCACACACACACGGTTTTATCTGTTGTAGCTCGGCGCCCCGGGTCATTCATCTTAAATCTCATGGCAGGACACAGATATCCAAACATAAAAGATGCGAAAGTACACATTTTACAACCCCGGATACATTAAACCAGACGGTCTGAGGCCCACTGCTCTTTTATAAGTCGTGCAAATGCAGGAGGAGGGATTTCTCCACAGTGACCTCCCACTAACGACGAACCAGAATGAGCACTGATACATGTGCATTGCTTCTTGACTCCTCCGCACGGTTCATTGAACAATAATTGCAGTAAGACATATGGACACGTCGAAAAAAATAAATTAGAATCAAGAGCCGAAAGTTCCTCAGACTTATTAAAACACTGCGAGTGGACGCAGTACATGAGGCCAGAGAAATGAAGCCAATCAGAAGCTCATCTTGTGAACGGCCCTTTAAACACTAATGTCCGTAAGCTGACTGACAAATGGCAACACGAGTGTGGAGTGTTGGACTTTTCCCGTTTGGACTCGCAAAAAAACTATTTATGCTCCACAATGTTCTGGCCACTCAGATACTCGCGGCTCTGGCGTCAAAGGTTCTGCCCGACTGCCAATAACTGCCCCCGGAAAAAAAAAACTACTGTTACACCGAGTTAACGCTGGCTGACGATGCTGTCAGAGGAGGATTTCATAATTAAAGCTATGAACGAGAACATTAACTGTGAGTCTATGTGGGTAGAAAAGGAACAAATAATCTAATGGGCATATTGAGCAGCCGACTCCAAATCCGCCGTCAGGATTCCGAGGGCAACTCGTTCCAAAATTTGTGATACGCTGAATTAATACGCCTGCATCTGACCTTCCCTGGAAACGCTTCTTATGGGCCCAATAATGCTTCATTATACTCGTGCTCTTTAAGTCCATTTGGAAAAGGCAGTGATTACTATACTCCCTTTGCATATTCAGTTCTTTATTGCTTGTGTTTTGTTTGTTCAGCGTTTCATCGGCTCGTGAAAGCGTCCCCATTAACGGCCGCTATCTGCTGTGGACGTCAACCGGGCGTTGATGCTGTCGAGGCCTGTCTAAGCAAGCCGATTGCTGCAAATTGACAAGGGGCCAGCTAAGCCCCTTGGTAGAACCCTGCCCTGATTAATTAGAGCCGCGGAAGATGGGGGAAAAAAAATTAAAAAATATCTGGAGCTTAGCCGTCCTGTAATCCCTCTCTCCAGAGATCATGCGCTCAGAGCTTGACCAAGCAAATTACAATGATGATAACTTTCTAAGGCCGACAGTAGATCCTGCTCTCCTGCCTCTGTTTATTCCAGTTTTTTTCTATTGATCTCTGCACCACCATCACCAACTAAATTAACTACAGACGCCCGGGGGGGGTTCTGAATGTGTTATTTTTATTCGAGAATACAAACTGCCGAGGCTCCTTGACTAGAGGATGAAAAACGAGGGGGGGGGGGAAGGCCAGTGTGGCGCTGCTGTGAAATGAACCTTCAATGTAGTATTTTTTCGGGCGAACCCCCCCCCCCCCCCCCCATGAGAGTCTGGCTTTGCTTAGCCGTTACACTATTTCTCCCCAACCGCCTGCCTTTAATAAAGTCATTATGCGTTGTGTTTGCACGAGGCTTTTTACTCTCAGTCATTTTTATGGTCTGTTGGTTTGATTATAAGCTGTTTCTTCTTCTCGCAAAGTGACAATGACGGGGGCATAAAAATGAAGAGGAAACAAAACACGACAGGCTGTTCAACAAATAGATACCAAAAAAAAAAAAACGAAATGGATAAATAGAGATTAGAAGTAACGTTGTGAGCGAATTAAAAGAAAACAAGAATAATTACAATTTGGAGGTTTTTTTTATTTATGTAGTTCTGGTCGTTATTCATACCAGCGATGATGATGATGATGATTAAGCACAGGAATCTTCCTGCAGATAGACAATCAGACACGTCGCTGATGCGCCCGCAGGCTAACGAAGCCTCATTTAAAAGAACACACGGGGAAAATTTGAAATCCAATTCAGTTCCGAACGGTTTACCTGTGCAACGAGGGCTCACTTTCATTTTAACTTCAAATGAAGAAGTTAGTTAATCTCTCCGTTATTGAGTTTTTAACCACTTCTTTGATTGTCTGCTTATCGTTTTCTTGACGCCAGGTTTCTAGATATTACTCGTTCATTTTTGCACAATAGGTTTTTTATTAAAGACACAGTGATTATGGTTTCTTGTGTTTTATAGAGAAACCAAACTTGCTGTTGTGGACATGTTCTGTCAGTGCTGATAAAGTGCCGTGGCTCTACATCAAGCCAGCGGGGCGAGGGCTTAAGAGCGAGGAGTCTCCTCGGGTTCCCACGCTTTGTCGTTCGTCTCCTTTCTGATCTTCAGCTACGAGCCAGCCACAAGGAAGGCAATAACTCCCATTGACTTCTGTTTCTGTCTTCTTGGCTGGCTAGGATTACTCCTCAGATCTATATAGAGCGTGACCCTGAAGTGTTTTCAATTACGTGCTGCTGGTGTCAACATTTTGTGCATGGAAATAAACACCATCAAAAAAGACCACAAACTTAAGCCGTGCTTGCTCTATCAACAATGGTATATTGTATAAATGCCTCACAGTACCATGGAGGGTTAAAAAAAAATGTACGCAAATTATGTTTAGCACTTCAGGAAACCTCCAGTTCACCGCAATAAATTAAATATCAAAGTTAAGTTGATATGGCTCGGATTTGTGACGGATCTCAGGTGCCCTCGCCCCGTGGAGGTCAGGGAACACGGTGTTCAGGTGCGGCTCCCACAGGCCATCCATGTGAAGTGTGACTCCCGAGGAGATGGCGTGTAATCAGGGTTCAAGGCGGCGAGTCACGTGAGCCGCCGGGGGAAAAAAGCAACCTTGGAGAACGTTAGAATTGATGCTGGAGGTTGTTCCGCTAGGTTTTGAGGAGGTGACTGTAGGTCAGCAAGGCCCCCCGTCACAGATCATCCTTCCATTACTATGAAGGATATTGAATATCGTTGTGACTGTACTACATGTTCCCTGAGTTTGCCAAGAGATTCAAGTCACAGTACCAGATGTAAAAGGTTTAAAAGAAACACTATGGCCCCTGCTACGAGTCAGCAACATTAATCAGTTTCATATAGACAGACAGTGATGAATGGGTTTGATCGGAGTTTGAGAATTCTCTGTTAGATTCTTGTTGTTTTTAGTCTCAAATTGGAATCAGTGGTACGTGAAGTAAAGCTGAGGAAACAAAAAAACTTGGTGGGGGGTAAATATTCAAGTTTCCTTCAGCATATTTGCTAGATGTGAATATTTTTCATGTTTTTTAGTCTCTTACAAAGATGTATTTTCATTATCAGGTTGTTTCTTGTGTTCAAAATTAGTATTTAAAGTACAGTTTAAAGTAGAAATCAACCAAATTAAATATTTACTTTAAGCATTATTTGGGGTTTAACACTTAAGTAGTATAAACTGTGTTGAGTCAGATTGGACCAAACCAATTTAAAAGACAATAAATGACCTCTCAGGAAATGAAACGGTGCAGCTCTCACTTTCCTTGAAGTACAAAGTCTATATGAACTTCACAGGATTATAATTGTACTTCTCCCCCCCCCCTCCCTCCTCTGTTGACTTGGTAGGTGTCCCTGTCCCAGTGTCCCTGAGCTATTACAAACCTTGGCTGGCATCATGTTGTCAAGGGTGACAACTTCCCTGTTATATATTGTGTAAGTGTGAACCGCTCCCACTGATTTGCAGCGGCATCGATGAAGTTGAAACCCTCTACCTCCCCCCCCACCCCCTCACAGGAGTCCTTGCCCTCGGCTGTATGCCATGACACGGTGCTAGGCCAGGCAGGACGTTTCCATCAATCACACTTGGGAGGAATGAGGTGTGGGGTGAAGGTAGTGATGCAGCAGTGGTCGTGATAATGGCCTTGAATAGTCCGAGGCTGCCAGCCTTGACCACCTCCCTGCACCAGAAATGGAGTAGACCCAGGTTCCTCTCGGGGGGGGAGAGGAGGAGGAGGAGGAGGAGGAGGAGGAGGAGGAAGATCCCTACCCAGAGAATACCGGAGAGATGAGTCACGGAACATTCTGGAGATAGGTCCTCGTATCCCCGGGATTCAGTCTTACCTTAGATAAACCCACATGCTTCATACAAGCTGCTCCATGATTCATCCGAGTTGGATTCTCACTTTTCATGATTCACGGGATTGTTTCCACTACTGTCACGGAAAAATCGTTAAATCTTAATGTTGTGTATATCTATGGAAGAGTTGAGGAAGAATGTTGTGCTATTATAGATGGAGCATCTGATTTGAATCCTATAAGTTTGATTCTAATTTCTATTATCTTTTAAAAAGCAGAGCAAAGTAAGGTCGGTTCAATAAGGACAGGACGTCCCTATGGTTATGACTCCTTTTCCTGTAAATTATGAATAATGTCATTTCACGAGTACTTTGATAAAATGGGAAATTTGGTTTTTAAAATGTTTTAAAAACTGTATGCTGCAAAAATATGACGAATCCAACAGAATTACAGAAACACAAAACAGTAATAGTCGAATAACGACTGCTTGAATAAGAAATTCGACAAAGAGAATCTCGCTGTGGCATTTCTCAAAGGGCCAATCCGACAAATAAATGCGGTCATAATTGAAACCAAATTGAATCGGAGCAGTTACTGCGTTTTCTGAAAATAGACATGTTGCATGTGTTGATAAGCAGATGTGAAAAGACATCTATTCATCCCTCAAGATCCTGCCGCAGTGCAGGCGCGCGCCGCCGCCGGTCGGAATCGTCAGCCGGCGATTGCCTCCACACAGAAGTGGCTCTCAGTCATCCGCCTCATTGTGTTGTGCTCGTGTTCTCCGTTTCACAGCAAATGCAAAAGAGCATTTGTGATGTCTTCTGAGATACGGATTCTCTTACACAGCTCAATAACTATAACTCTAAATAAAGTCATCACAGTCGTACAATGGCAGTTTTTTAAAAAAAAAGAAAAATAATGGAATGAAATATGGATTGAGCGCAACCATCGTTTAGGCAAATACTTAAGATCTGGAGACTACCTGTGAAATCCAAACAGGCAGCCACGGCGATTCGGAATTGATTTGCAATCATTCGCTTTCCCGAGACATCAGAGCAAAAGCTAAATGTCTAAAGAGGAGCTTTAATTGAAATAGTTCAATTTCCTGTTGAGGCTTCAGGGGAAGATGCAGAAAATGGCGCGGTGGGTTAAAGTTCTTAAGACCTCCTGAATGCGATTTTCTTTTTCCAATTTCCCATGCTGTATTTCAACCGACGTGTGGACGTGTGCTCCCAGGTGGTTTCCGGGAAGATTTTCTATCATGTTTGATGTTTCAGGTTCAATGAAGACAACGGCCTTTAATGACTGCAGCCCGGATTCACTGGAGGGCAGCGTTTCAATTTGAGCATTAAACCTGATTGAAAAATGACCAATAATGACCATAAAATTATGAGGACTTGAACTGGGAATGTAGCAGAGACTTGAGTGTGTGCTCTGAATCTCTATCCTAATGAAATGCAGATGTATCCGCAGGAGGTCTGATAAACCCCTCGGCGTCCAACTAATTATCGCAGAGGTTTTTTGAGATGCGCTAAAGTCTGAAGATATAAAAAAGCTGCCTCTTCAACACAGATTAATCCAAAGAAGAAAAAAAAGAAAAGATGGATCGAGGGCAGAAGAACAGATCTGACACGACGAGTTGGAGAAAAATGCTAATGAGATTCAGTCAAGACTTCATCATAAAGCGCCGCGGCCGAACGGCTTCAGACCAAAGGAAACACGCGGTTCAATCAGGGCTGGAGTCGCAGCCGTCCTCTCGACAGACGATGGACAGCAGCTGCACGGAGACAAGTTCATTTATCTGGACTTCCACGAGGCGGCACAGAGGGGCTTTTATCCCCCACGCCCCCCCCCGAAACTCAAAACAGACTTATGCCATTTGTTCACAACGCTGCAACTGCAAAGGCCGTTCGCTCACTCTGAGATGGACTTCTCCCGCTGAAGGGCGGCGACCTCCCGGAGAAGTGAGGTCGGCGAGAGGCAGAGGCGACGGAAACACACTCCCACTTGCTTTAGAGCGACATACCAGGCGTTTCTCTTTTTGCATTTCTGATCCGAAAGATTAGATTAGTTAGATTTGGATATTTAGATTCATCACCCTCCTGTAATATTGAAAGGAAACCGCCGTCCCATCGAGACCCAGACAAATCAAGGGTGTAGCTTCCTTGTTGGGTGAAAACCAGTTATGACGGGAACGAGGCCCCAGTGCGTCGCCTCGTTTCTGTCTGATCGCCACGTTTGGCGTGTTGTGGAATAGTTGAGGCTCGGCGCACGTTGACAACTGGTGGGAAAAAAGCCAGCAGCCGTGGTTTGAGGCTCTCAGACGGTGACAGAATGCTGAGCTGTGGTCAACACTTGCACGGGGGGTGCATGCCTGGGTTTGCTGGCCCTTAACAACAATATAAATATACCAACAGCACATTTCGCAGGGGAAACTTAAGCCTCCGCCACTGAGCCGACACGTTCACACCCCGTTCACCTCCACGTTCCCGGAGCGTCGCCCGCATTCCCAGATTCCTACGGCCACCAGCTGAAACGCTCCCCTCCCTTCACTCCTGACAGTTATGCAAACGGAGCAGGCAAATTTTCCCCGAGTGGTATTTTTTTCCCGATACCAGCCGTGTGTGTTCATTGAGGTCCTCCACAAACAGCCTTTCATGCTTGGTTCATCTTTGTGGATTGACAGGGCCCAGGGTCAAATTTGGGTTTTCTCACCCGATCCCTAATGTTTGACTGAGTGCAGTGTCACAGTGAAATGAAACGCAGCGATTGGCTCGTATCCCGTTCGGATTAGTAACCCCCAAGAAAAGGCACACGTAGAAAAAAGTTCACATTTGTGAGGTTCTCTGTATCTGCATTGATGCACAATTAGCAGTTTAGAGCTGATTCAATTCTGTGGAGAATGAACAGCGAACGACTGAGTCTGCCAGCAATTCAATACTTTTCACTCTGCTCTGAAAATGCCGGAGGGGGGGGGGGCACATCTGCTTTCATGCATTTCTTCTTGGAGACTCTGGCTTTTCTCGAAATGCATTTTTAATGGGAAAGTGGTGTGACCGTTATTCCTTTTAGGTTCACTGGACTGTCACCAGCTCATACAGTATCCTCTACAGTTGTGCACGAGAAAGAGAGGGGACGTAAGGAGAACAAGCAATTACTGTATCTGAGAGTGACAGTGCACACACACACACACACACACACACACACACACACACACACACACACACACACACACACACACACACACACACACACACACACACACACACACACACACACACACACACACACACACGAGTCAGTGTCTGAGAGACGGAAATAGTTAACATCACTCACACAGAAGAACAGAGGGTTGTGTCAAAGAGTTTGTTGCATCCAATGGCAAAGTAAATAGGAGCCGTTGTGCCTTATGTTTACATGCAGAGCCTCTTTTTTCCGTTTTAGCTGTAGATAACGAGAACCATTGTGCAAGCACATCCACCAGGAGACTCCCTAAAGCTCGGAAAGCCGCACACCTTCCGGCCATAAAGAAGAAAAACAGCGATGAAAATACTCATAAGGATACGGAGCCACCGAGGGACGCGAACCATTGTGACTCCACTGGAACTGAAGTAGCAATTTCATTGTCAGAGCTGCAAGCGACATGAGAGCTATAATAGGCAAGAAAAGTTTTTATTGTGGTGTTGTTTGAGAGCTCGGAGTGTGGAGACTAATTCTGAGTGTTTGCAAAAGTAAGGAAGCGTCATGTTCTTCTCCAAAAAAACCCAAATAGTTCATGTTTCAGTCCTGCACACGAAGGCAAAGAGATTCGAAAAATGTTGTTTTATTTCTATCTGCACCATTTTACACCTTTTTTACGTAATTTAGCTTTTGAAGATATAAATTTGTTTACGCTTGGTTAATTAGTTGTGCAAAGTGGAAACATTGCAGGTTCGTTCCAATTTATTTTGAACGTAAAATTGGGGTTTTAGGTTTCAGGCTTACATCTGTTGGGTTTAGGCAACGCTGTCCTTTGGATATATACACAATTAGAAATTAAAATTCCCCAACACGGCTGACGAGACACAGCACGGCAGCGGCAGCACTTTAGAATGATGAGGCAGGATTATGAGATGATGAAACAGGTCGTAAACAAGTTTAACCAGATTATCCAAACCAATTCACTTTCCGTGCATCGAAGCTAAACTGGTAGCAGTTGAAAAAAAAACAGTCTGAACCCCCCGGGCGTCGTTGTTTGAAGACAAAATATCACCAGTGCAACACAAATCAATGACTCACAATCAGACTCTTGTAGAGCTAATGTACCAGAATAAGCATTTTTTCCCCCATTGAAAACACATGCAGATCCAGTTTGTGCAGGTTTGTCTGCACCATCTGTACGAGCTGCTGGAGTTCACACATCTGTCTCTGTGGAAATGCTCCGAGGGGAACGATGCACCACACCCCAGTCCGATGGAGCTGCATCGTGTGGATTAACACTGGTCCACAGATTGATCAAAATCAACGATGCAGCGAGCAGGTATCAGCAATAACGTGAAATAATTTGAGAGACGCAATTACTTCCTCTGCGTCTTTGTTGTTGTTGTTTTAATCTCAAAGGGAACATTGGAAGGAGTTTTATTTTTCAGGGAAGGACAATGAAGACTGGATTTTACATCACGTATTGTTTGTGGGTTAGAAACAGACGAGAACACGGAGGCGTCACGTAAAAAAGGGTCGATGCCGCGCACACAGAACAATGCTAGCTTCGTGCTGATTCACTTAACTTGTCCAGGATATTGGAGAAAAAAATCAAATTGACCTCAACGTCCATCAAACCATTGGAGATGTGACAGAGACGGATGCCTCTTCATCTCCACATAGCAGCGGAGCGGCGTTTCGACCGGGGCAGATGGGATCCTCAGTCCTCACAGCAGCAGTCGACAGTGTGAAGGTGAATCATCGGACGTTCCCCCCCCCCAAACTGTCTAGACTTCCCATCCTTCCAGACCAGCATGCGAACCCCCGATAGTGGAAATGCATTATAGGAAAATGCTCAGAACCTCTGATGAGGAAATGAAGCATGGAGGGAGCATGACAGACCGTGGCCAGGGGGAACCATGCAGGGAGAAAGGCAGCTACCAGGAGAGCTGGCTGGAGAGGAGGAGGTACGGAGGGAAGGAAGGAGAGAAAGATAACAAAGGGGAATAAACAAGAAGCCATGAAGAAGAGGAGCAGGCCCCGTGTTCTTTAGATCCTTGTCGAGTCTTATATCTTACAGACGATGAACCTTTGGTTTTAAACACTTACTGACATGTTTCATTTCAGTAGAATCGGATAAATCATTTTCTATTTGGCACATTTGTTTAGTTTTAAATAGAAAACATTTGTCTGGTAAGAAGTTTTTTGCGAACAGACTTCAAACAACTTTTGCCTTTGAAACGGAATAAACAATATTGGAAAATGTAAAAAATGTAATTATAAAAGAACCACTTTCAGCATCTGGTGGAGCAAGAAAAACTATTTTGTAACAACAGAGGCAGATATTTCAAAAGAAAATATAACATTGCTCTGTGTCAGATGTGCACGAAGGCCAAATGATGGCTAATATGTTTATTATCATAATAATAAGTAATAATTAGAAGAAACTTCTTTTTCAAAAACTCCTGAAAGAGCCAGTGTGTTGCACTTGTCGAAGTTTGAATGCTGCAGCTAGTTTTGTGTTCTTTACTTATTTATATGAATTGGCTCCAGGCTGTGGAAATGAATCGCCCTACTGGGATTCATGAAGTTGTCTTACAGAAAAAATGACATCCCAGTGACATTTTTCACGCTTCAGTCAATATCAATAATTGTATGGTTTTAAAGTCTCTGTGCATAGAATGACAAACACTTGATAAACATTCTACACTTTTATGGTAAAATCAGTTATTCTTTCACGATAGATAAGCAATATATCGATATATTGGACTTCTGTTATATTGCTATTGATGGTTATATCGGGATAATGTATGAAGTCAACAGGTCTCCGAGATTGTTTTCGATGATTGTTGTTCTCCCTAGTGAACTAAAAATGAATAAATGCATCTTAAGAATATGAATGTGAAAGTCGTACATTGTGTCCGTTTGGCTGTGTGCTGATGTGCCGTGTGTTCTCAGGGCCTCCGCGGCAAACCGTCACCTTTAGCTCCCCCTTTGGCACGAATCTGCCAGGCCGCCTCATTGTCTGAGGTGAAACCAAGCAGAAGACATGGCCGCCCTAACCCCTTCGGAGCCCAACTCCCCCCCCACCACCCACCACCCACCATCCACCATCCACCATTACACACTGCACATGAACAACAAACCTCCAGCTCACCACCGCTGCCTCCCCAGCCCCACTCCAGGGAATCCCCCCGCTACTTCACCCTGTCTGCCGAGGGACTTCTGGGATCGCATTGCATGTCGGTCTGGCGCCTCGCCTCCTGCCACCAACCGTCATGGGAGGGGCGAGGGGGGGGTGGGGGGGTGGGGGTGCACATCCTCGCTCAGTATGGCTCAGCACGGATCCACTTTCATCACATGCCGGCCCTTAGTCCTCATTATTTATGACATTTTCTCCGCAATTATTAATTCATCAGAATTATATTATATTCCAGACGCAGTCCAGACACTGTCACATCTGCGGCGTCTCTCTGGAGCGCAGCGGGTCCTGCAGGAGGCGGCCCCGCCCACTCCATCAATCCCCATGCCCCGCTCCTCCATTGCTGTTTTTCCCCGTCTCTAATTAGGTTTTGTTTATGGGCTTTATGATCGCTGGCGACAGCGTGATCCGTGCCGCTGTCTAATGGGGGGGAAACTTGTCTATTTGTCTGCATCGCTTTCACGAATCACATTGTCGTCGAGAGAAAAACTACATTTTCATTCAAGACGTCTGAGCATCTGTTAACATTATAATAACATTTGTATTGTGCTGATGCAATTTCAAAGCCAGTTCATCCCCGTCATTGTCTAAGGTTGTTATACTGTGTAATCAAACTTGCGATAACGGGACTCAGCCCACTTAACCCCTCGGCAGGCGGACGAGTAACAGCCCAAGTCAAGGGGTTAGGATTACAGATGTTCACAGGGGCCATTTCTGAAAGCTGCGCTAATCAATATTTACTGAACTGATTCCTCATAATGTCAAAGCCAGACGGGATTATCATCTCCCCAATGAAAACCACCATATGCTACCAGAGGGCAGCTCCACACGTTCAAAGTTAGAACACAGAGGAGCAGCTAAAGAATGAAATAAACAAGAGAAAGCAACAGGTGATGGGTTCTCTGATTTGTTTTTTGAGTGGGAGTGAGAGAACTCAATGGACCAAAATAGTCACAAAGACATGTAGTTGTAATTATGTTTTAGTCTATGTTTCTTTGTCTGTCTGTCTGTTAGCAGGTTTACACAAAAACTACTTTACCGATCCAGGTTTTTTGTTTTTCCACTTTCTTTATAATATCAATATGCAATTAAGTGCAGATGCAAATAAGAATCTGGATCTAGAGAATGTAACTGTGCAGGTTTTCGTAAAAGGGGACTGATGGTGGAGGTGTGCACTCGCTAGTTGATTGTGAAATGGAAAACCCGTATCAAGATTGTGCACGTTTGTATCCCCGTGCAATTATGCAACAGGTGGTGAAAAAATCCCAAAACTAAAATCAGACAAATGAAGCAATTTTCCTCGGGATCCAGTCCCAACAATCGCAGCCTCCTCCGGTGGACAGCAGTTGTAGAGGAAGAGAGTTCAGAGAGTTGCTCTTTGACAACGTCCTCCTCCAAGCTCTCCCCAGCTGGCCAGGGGATTGGAACCTGAGAGCAATCACTCAGCGACTTCAAAAGGAGCCACTCGGAGCAGACACGACCTCCGGTGCCGGAGATAGCGCAGGTGAGAGCGCTGACCTCCACCGGCAGTTAATCTCACGCTCATCTCTCTTGAAGAAAGAGGTGACAAGCATCAAATGGTTTGTGTCAAAAAAACAGGAGAAGCGGAATCGTACTGACAGTCTGAGATCCCGAGAGAGAGGAGAGAGAGAGAGAGAGAGAGAGAGAGAGGATCACGGCCAGTTGCATCCTTGAGGATACTTTAGTTTTTTTATACTTATTTTATTGCATTTCAGTACAGGAGGCGTTTTTAAACCAGTCGTGGAAACTGGAATAAAAGTCTAAATGGTCCAAATGGTAAAGCTGAACTACACGTTGGGAAAAATCACAATTGTTTCTATTATTTCATTTTCCGTTCATCAAGCACGTTCAAAGCTATCGAGTGAATGTGCGACGCCGCTGCTCATTCGCTGGAACCTCCATTTTATGAATAAGGACAATTGACGTACAGGGGTTATTAGGGATTGTTGATCAATACCAATTTCCTGTTGCTGAGATTGTAGCCGTCTTCCCTTCAACACTGCACATTGCTAAATAACAAAAGAATCTCCATCCACGGAAGATAGAGCGTAATAGAAAATTCAAATATGAAAAGACTACTTCCAACATAATAACACAGATTTATAATCTCAGTGTGTAGATTTGACAGTTTTCAAAGATCTTACAACTGCGGAAGATCACACTCACACTCTTACATGCTCGTTTGGGCTTTTCTGCTTTCACGCAGTAGCTGTGTGAAGAAGGCCTTCAGCCCTCGTGCTCGTCATTACAACCAACTCTGATGAGCAGGTTAAGCTGCCACTATCGGAACTGACATGTGATTACACCCGAGCCCTGATACTACACTCCGCCGCAACACGCTGGAATATTGAGTCTATTCTAGGCTGTGAGAAGACGTCAAAGCATCTGTGTGAGGGGAGGCTTTTGTTCGGGGGCTTGGAAGCCGAGCCGAAGACACTGTCTTCATACATCTTCTCTAAACTTTGTGAAGTCTGCGAAAAAGAAAGAAGAGAGAGAGAGAGAGAGAGAACAAGTTTCATTTGGTAATAAAAAACGACACGTCTGCGGCAGTTTCTGTATCTCTCATTAAATTAATCTCTCTCGAAAAAAGGCCTCATGAAATTATAATAAATTCGTATTTTTCTCTCCCCCCCAACTCTCATTACGAAAAAAAAAACCTCTGGTGAAGAATGACTGGCTGAGGAGCTCGTCAGGGTCGCGGATGAAGAGCGAACAATACAAACTCTTTTCCTTCCTGAAATGCCAGAGTGAGCGTTTCTCGTCCAGACAATAACGTGACGCGGAGAGAGACGGCGGCGCGTGGGATTCGCAAAATGACTATTGGGAAAGATAAGAGCCCTTCTGCGAGCTGACGTGGCATAAAGTCCATGTAGGTTAATGAAGTCCTAATTTAGACATCGATGAGAAGCCCAGATGGGAGTTAGGCTCCCGCATCCGAGCGCCGCATCACGTCCAGCACAGAAGGCTCCACACATAGACAAAGGATCCCCTCCACCCATGGTGAGTGAGGGGACAGTGATTAATGAGGCCACACCGGTGGAGAGTGGCTCCGTTATCCTCCTCCTCCTCCTCCTCCTCCTCCTCCTCCTCCTCCTCCTCCAATATCCTCCAATCTCGTCTCCTCCTCTGCAGTGAGAGCGTCAACAAGCAACTAACGACTGCTCTCATTCCTCCTCCGTTACACGTCTCCTGAAAGCATCACAGTCCTCATCGCCTCTAAGCTGCAAATTCACGTGGCGCTGGAACGCGGCTGCACTTCCACAACAGGCCGTTTTTCCTGTTGTGCACCTGTCGCGGCCAAGAATTACAACACTGCACCGACCTATAGCTGAGCCCGTGCCCCTGACTCATAGACCTGATCCAGCTTAACCCGACTGCTGGTATGAAATTTGAGATTCAGACACAAGATACTAACAACTATTGATTTTTTTTCGCAGCATAACACAGCACATGGGCTACAACCTTTCCCCCTTTCACAGGTTGCACATGACAAACACTAGAATAGCACTCAAGTAGCACAATCTTATAGAGTATGATTTTGCATAATCCTCCAAACTAACAAAAAAAGAACCAAGCAAAACACTGATGAAAACATAACATCCTGGTGGTAGTGAACATTATCCTTATTACCTAGTAGCAAAACCACCTGAAACAAAACCAACACTGTAATGGCACCAGCAGGATGTTAAATTACATTAAATATAAAAATCTACTTTAAAATACTTATTTAACTCATGTGAGAGTCTTCTACTGGACACTAAGACTAGAGACTTACACTTTTGTGCAGAAATACTATTAAATTTGGCGTAAATCAGTAGAGAACAAGTTTCCCCACAGAGATAATTACAACTTTATTCCATTTACTATGTTTTTTTTTACTGTTGATTAGATTCTTTTAACCATTTCAGTAACTTTTGGGTTCCAAATCTTACTCGAACGTCATAACTACACACACATTGTCGGAGAATTTAAAACATTACAGAAATACTATGGATGTTGTGACAGAGGAAATGTACATGAACCTATTAAATAACTTTAATTAACGTTCAAAGCACCGCAGTGATGTAATAAGTCACAACCTAACGTCACAAACAAGTCAATGAATAATTTTGCAGTCACGGGTTTCGACAACGAATTCGCAAATCTGAGTTGTGTACCTTCATTGTTTATCAAATTTACGAGACTCGAACGGGCAGAACAGTCTCATTCCTGTGTTTTATCGAATGCATTCTGAATGAGTGAGTGCCTTTCATTTTTCACAATCGCTATGCCAACCGGCCTGGCCTTGCACTTAACAGACGTCCCATGGTGCCATCCAGCATTGCTTTCTCTTTTTTTTACAACCCCAGCGTGGAGGAAACATAAAACTGTCGTTCATTCGGACTCCTCGTTCCGCTCCTGCGTCCGACAACATCCGAGTCGGGCACCTCCCTCCGTCTCCACCTCCCTCTGCAGGAATCTTATAAACCTCTGTCCCCTGCACCGAGTCCCTCCAGCCACTGATCGAACTGCAATCTCCCTGTTCAAACACAGCTGCATCAATGGGCTTTTATCGCACCGCACCCCCCCCCCTGGATACAAAGATATGCACAGCTGCTGCTCTGTTGCCCAGAAACCGAATGCCATTTCAGAAATACCCCCCCCCATTCCACAAACAGGATAGTGTTACAGGAAGCACTGCAAACAGCCTGAGCCTCCAAATTTGATTTTCCCATTTCAGCCAGAGCACTCTCTCCTTCTCCTGCTCCCACGTATACATTTCATGGAGGGGGGGGGGGGGCCCATCTTCTCTAATGAAAGTTCACATGTCACTGAAATGGCGAATATAGGATGCAAGGAATTACATAATTGCACCTTTTCTTAAAAGGAACACCCGACCGTAATTGAGTTTTTGGCCTCGTTCTCCCCCGCCACTCGCCGAGACCGAGCTAAACCTCTGTTCAATCAATGCATACGAAGTTATGAGCTCTGTAATTTAGAATCGCATTATCGGCTGGGGTTCATCTAGTTTGAAAGTTCCCCGACCGACGAGGCACAAAAAGCTCTCAAAGAAAAAACGCATCTGCAGATTGTTTATGGAAATGACTTGTGTTTCCCGGCGGACCTGAATTCTGACAGAAAGAATCAGATTCCTGACGTCTGAATGTCTGTTAACGTCCGTTTTACATCTTTAAATTTGGAATAAGCACATTGCAATACGATAAAACAATAGGAGCACTTATTTATACAGCAGAATTGTAGTCTGTTACAGAAGGTCTGGAACATGCGTTTTACGATATTTACAGAGGCGAAAACAATTCCCACCATGACCGACCTCTCTCACGCTGGGAATTGTCCTCCTGTAGCTTTGAGCCTCGTTTTCTCAATCCACTGCTGTGTTAAATCTCCCTTCATGTAATTTAGCCTTGTTATGTACGAAACATCAAGACCGGAAGACAACAGATTGGACCACAGGGGCATTTGTGAATCGTGTTATTCCCCCTATTTCTCCCGCCACTAGAGAGAATGCCACTCCGAGTCCTTCAAAGCAGGTGTGAATGTTATAAATGAATGCAGAGGGGTTCTCCCTTATTAACCGACAGGTATTTTATATTCTGTACAGTTTTGAGGCCTTTCTACAAGAGGGAGCTGGCATTTAAGGCCCTCCAGAGGCACTAAAACCATTGGGCTAGTAAGAGGAGCCATATCCGTGAATGAACTAATTAAGCTCCTCAATGTCCTCGGCGAAATGGTGCACCGAGATTGTTCTCTGCAATGGCGGTAATGAGAACGAGGGAGAGGAGAGAGAGAGAGAGAGAGAGAGAGAGAAGAGAGAGAGACGCAGGTAAAAGCGTGAGGAGGAAAAGAAATGGATGAAGGGCTGCGCTCATCCTCCAATGCATAGGGAGCGTGCACTGTGCAGAAAGGAAACACGAGCCAGGAGGCGGCGGAGGCAGGATCTGAAGCCGTTCCTCGCTCCCGTCCTGGGCAAGCAGACATGTTGAATTTCCAGTGCAAGGTCCCTATTTTCACATCTTTGTTTTGTACCCTCGGTACCAAAGGCTCATTAAAGCCCATAAACAATACGAGATGTGCTCTCTAATGAGCAAACGCTTCTGTAAAAGGCCTCTGTCCTTGGGAAGCTGGCCATGTCAGCTAAACTGTATCCAGAGCCAGTCTCGTACATCTGAGGACTAACAACCAGCCCATTCTCCAAAGGCTCGTTTGTCTCCTCAATTTCCTCATTCTCATTGTTCCTTAATTTTCTGTACTCCACTTCCCATGGAAATTATCAACCCGCATTACCTCCTGACAGAGAAGGGCTGAGTCACTCCAGTTATACTTTGCTCTGTGAAAACCTGACACGGTGATTAATGAAGACTTCCTTCTCCGCTCGGCTCCTTTAGGCGCCGCGTCCAAGGAAGTGGGAGTCGACAAAAGTCCCGGGAGCTTTCTATGGCGCAGGGTGGCAAACTAAGTGATCCACTTGGCCGGCTACCGGGGCGCAGTGGGGACTGAATGGGGCGCAGTCACAAAAAAAAAAAACAACAGCGGGCTTTCACCGTGTTCGCCGGCTATAACAGAGTTTGCTTTCTTTGAGATGGAGAGAGAGAGATTGGAGAGAAACACAGTGGAAAATGGGAGCATGATGTGGCATTTAGAGTTGCTCTTTCATGCCGACAGCGGGTCAGACACTGATAAGTGATCCACCTATGGCTCACTAGTCACAGTGATGCTGAATAATGATGGCAACAACTGGGAGATAAATCATCATTATTGCACAGATACACAACAGGACTGCAGCAAATTCGACGAATCGGGATTCACACACACACAAGTTGTTTGTCCAGTTCAGACACAAAGGCTGCGTGGTAGTTTGTAAATGTATATTATTGTGTAACCCTGTTTGAATCAAGATGGAATATTGGCAGTTTGATTCATTTTTGATTTTGATTCTTGATGATTCAGTTGCATCAGATGCAAGAATCAGAATTCATCCTCCTACATTCAACAAGTAAACAACAGAGTTTCTTTCAAATAGAATTGCGAGAGTGATTTTCTGGCTCGAAAAATATCTATTTTCTTCGAAGCGTTAGATGGACCAAAATAAAACGTACAACTTAAACTGGTGCATAATGCGACTCATCATACAGGCCTAATGGAAACCTTCCAGTTGATGGTTAAAGGAATGGTTTCTTCTTACTAAAAAAATAGTGGTATGGGATTAGTCGGGATACCTAACCTATATCTAGGTTGCCAAAGATGAGAATGCAAAGAGAGAGAACACTCTTGTCACTGTTGCATCGGAACTATAGAACAATTCAAATCAAACCATTGGGAGAAATCTAAGCCCTGCACGGATCTAATGAAGTCGATCCTTAGCAGCACATATTGAGTCCGGCCTGTTGTTGCTCAGATACAGTGCGTGCCACTGAGGTGACGGAGCCCCCGAGGCACGCCGCGCACATTACAAGTCTCTGAGCTGGAGCCTTTGGACTCGAGGGGTGAAAAGGCCGAGCCCTCGACCCTGAATCGTCTGAGCGTGGTCCGTCCGGCTGCCTGCACTGCGAGCCAGAATCAATCACATGCAGCACGACGCGTAAACATATTTCATCCTTCTGGTGTTCAGGTACAACATTGGTCTTCATGTGACATTTAACTCCCAATCTGATAAACAGCAGCGGAGCAGAAGTCCTGAAAACAACCTCCACACAAGTGATATGTATGAATGCATTAAACGTTTCACGTGAGATTTCCATCTTGTAATTTGAATTTTATTGGCCAAGTATTTGAATCTTCAGCTTTCATCAAAATATGCAAAGGTATAAAAGCATAAAGACGTTATCGTTATTAAACAATCTCTGGTTTGTTTTCTTCATTCCAACCATGACGGGAACGCTACGCGTCTCTACTCCGGTCGTGTTCTTTGGCAGGGGGCGAGAGTAGATGCTGCTGGCATCAGATTAAAAATTTAAAAGACCTCAGAGAGCTTAGTTGGGAGTTTATTGATTTGCCAATAATGTGCTTCTCAAAAAGAAAATGCAGTACTCGCCAAAACGCAGCGATGCTGTGAGGAAACAAGAGCAAGGCTGAAGATTTGCAGTATTTTTTTTATTCGATTTCAATTAAAATTCACAATCCCTGGTACTTTACATTTAGATTCTGGGCATTTACAGTAAGTCGTGCAGCACAAACACCACAAGCAATAATATCACAAGGAGAAACAACAACAAAAAAAAACATTGTGCCAAAACAGGGGAGCTTTTCTTTATCACCCGTCGACACTCGTGAAATAATTCCGTCCTCCAACCAGGCCGGAGAAAAAGTCTTTTGGTCGTTTGGTATCATTGTCATGTGTCGGCATCATTTTTGAACCATCACTGGTGAAAAATAATTGCAGAGTAACAGAACTTTGCAGTTACGGTGAGTTATTAAAGCAGCCGAGCAGCGGATTATGCAGAAGAGCCCTTGCAGATAAAATGAGACAGCTGTCAATCAGGAGAGAGCGCCTATTCATTCCAGAGACACAATCAGGCCACGACACACGAGCAAGAGAAAAGTACTCTTCACCGTGGTGAGTTTACCAGAATCGCATCGGAGCCGCTTCTTTTCAGACATTTATTTTGTGAAAAAAAATAACACACACACACATCACATCACATCGGCTTATCGTTCAAGGCAAACCTCTCTTTTCATGATATCTGAGGTTTCATTCAACTCCTGTGAATCCATTTAATTTAGCAGCAGGAACAGTAAAGAAAAGATTCGGAGCAACGAGGCCGATGAGAAAACTGTCCATCATCTCTGGGCTGGAAGTCGTGCGGCACAAATCAAGGAAAGGGAAGATCTCAAATTTAAAAAAACACATGTAGCCATGTCTAACACCGTTACTGCTCTGAGCAGGCTGTGCCACATAAAAATGGGGGTTCCAGTGACAGCCGGGGGGGAAACAATGAATCCAGGGGTTGAAGTGTCCCGACAACCCAGCGGGCTCCTCCTTGACGACACTCTGCATTGTGTCCCCGCCCCCCCTCCTCTCATCCTCCGCCCCTCCTCCACCTCTCCCTGCCGCTCCCTCCACCTTTGTCCGCCTCCTCCCTCCTCCTCCTCCTCCTCCTCCTCCTCCGCTTTTCGCAGTGACTCACTCCCGGGGCTTTTTCTTCAGGAGCGGCTCCGTTCGACAATGCCGTTAGTGTGAAAGCCTAATAAATTACAGACCTCTCCTGATCTCATCAAACGCTGCAGCCCGGCCATAAACACATAATGGAAAAGGACCCACGTAGAAGGGGGGGAGGGGGGGAGGGGGGGTTGTGTTGGGTCCTATCGGCGTGATTGTCTTCACGTTTTCAGATGGAGTTGGTGGACAAAGCCCACTGTGACAAATCCTGGCTGAGAGACGCTACACACAACATTTATAACACTTTCAAAATACAGATTGCATCTTACGTTCATCGTGAAAACATAAGATTGTAATTATACTGTTTTACATTTGGACGATTTTACTGAATAACTAAGAAACAGATGAACACATGACCCTGTTGGCAGAGGTCACTTTTAAAAAAGGAAACACAAATACAACCCAGTATGAAAAGGACTAGAATTAAGATCAACATAAAAGCATATTTTCTGCATTATATTCTATTTATCATCAACACAGATACTGATATGTGTGAAAGTCTCATATCAGGAGGCCAATAAACAGTGGGGCTCGAACCAAAACAATATTCTGTTATAGTTTCAAATTTAAAGTTTGAATGCACAGAGCTTGACTTAAAGAAGCGATGTGTCCTGAAGTTTAAAGACGTTCCTGTCGTGGATCAGTAACAAACCGGATGAAACCATATTTGCTGCCACATTATAAACACAGAGGTTTCAAAAGTATTGAGGTTTGATGAGCAGCTCCATCGGATCTCCAACACACTCACTTTGTTTCTGTTATTGCAACAGCCAGCTGCTGTCGGCACCTACGTGATGTTCCCCCTGCAACCACCTGCTGCCGGGTCAGGAACACCCATTTATTATCATCACCCTGACCTCACCAGTGTGATTTCCATAACGACACCAGCAGCAGCAGCAGCAGCAGCAGCAGGAGTCGGGCTGTGGTCGTGTGCAGCTCCTGAATTAGATCGTGGACTTGATTGGATGATATACAACACGTCAGTCGGATCAAACCCGTCCACAGAGTCCTGCTGCATCTGCCGTCAAATCAACAGCTCGTGGAAGCGTGTCTGCGCTTCGCCTCGTTTCCATAGCATTCGCTCACAGACGATTTCACAGGAGGATTCTGAATACACACACGCACACGCACGCACACACAACACACCACACACACACACACACACACACACACACACACACACACACACACACACACACACACACACACACACACACACACGCACTGTGTTATGACTGCTAAGCAGACATCTTTGATTCTTTAAACAGCTTCAGTGCAACAAGACACCAAAGTGCATCATCTCTGTTTGGAATATTTAGCTGTTTTTCCAGACATCACAGGACTGTTACCTAAAAAACCCAATATTCTTCTTTATTTTGCAGCAAGGAGGAAAAACTAATAAAGTAACAAATGTACAATTGAATGTTTTTATCTTTCCAACTCAATTAAGTTGTTGTTTCTGTCCTTTACACGACGAGGCTACTACAAAGAACGCCATCGCTCTAGAAGAGATATTTTTAACTCGTCTTCCACATCACGACCACGTTTCTCTTTAAAATAGCATCAAACCCGTGTGTTGTTTGTGTCGCCAGGTGAATTAGGACATTCTGGACATTTTGCTGGCGCTCCCCGGAGAACGCCACAGAACCACAGAAGACGCTGAGCTGTAAGTATGCCTCACTTGCAATTGAGCCAATTAGGAAAGTAAACAAGTCCACAGAATCCTGCTCATGCTGCACATCTCGCTTTGTTCCCGTCTCCCGAGGGGGAACTGCTTGTTTTTTTCTTTTCTGTTCCTGTTCTTCACGCTCAGGCCGAGGCGCCTCGGCACCTGCGGGCGCCAGCCAATCAGAGAGTACCCGGGATGAGCTAACCTTCCATTTCTAAACATTACATCATGGCGCTGACTCACTCGCTGGGATTAGGGGACATTAAAACACGTGACCACATACACTATATATCCCTCCGAGACACATAAAGAGGGACCGTAGATTTCTGATTCTAGGAAAAACATAAAACAAACAATTTTTTTTAGTGCATCTAATAAACGCTGTTTATCACTGAGGCCGTATTTAATCCTCCAGTTGGTTTCTAAGCCTCAGCATCTAAACCCTGCTGGGTGATAAAGGAGGTGTGTGCTCCGTGTTGAACTGCTTTAGATAACTTGTGAAAAAGGTTAATTATACGCTAGAGCAACAGGAGAAGCGTTTTAAAAACCAGAGTCTGTCGGGGGGGGGGGGGGGACTCTCAGTCAACGTGACGATATTCGGCTCGTATTGCACAACCCCAGTGTTTACATAGCCTAGTTTTATTTTCTGCACAAAAACATCTATTGGGGTCGTTTCCGGCAGCTTGTGTGCTGATTTGAACGGAGTGTATTCAACGTGGTCCGAACTCCGTGTGTCTGCGGGTTTTTGAAAATTGAATTACTAATTCATTACTTCTCTTTAACCCACATCCAATCGAACGCAAGCAAAATGAGAACAAAAGGAATGAATGTCTGTTTACCTGCGGAGCCAATCAAAACGATGCAGCACCCAGGAAACATGTTGGCCAACATACGAGAGGATATTACAAAATAACACTACCAAATTACAAACACATATTCATTTCCATTTGCTGCATTAATAACTTTCTACTTTCAGTGATTGTTTAGTTTATTTCTTGTTTGTGTGGATGTTGTCCTGCAACCAATCAATTATTCTGATATTAATTGGGCATCTCTCAGTTCCCTGCCTGTATTTTCAGTCATAAAACATTATTTACTTTCCTGCACGAACCAAATTTATCAAAACACCATAAATATATGTATATGAACGAACAATGAAGAGTTGTGTTGTTTCAAGGATGCAACAAAACGTGTCATATGTACACGCATACATATATTTCATCATTTAAACCAGAAGGGAAACCTGTTTTGCTCATTTGACTATAAATTATGACAAATTGGATTCCAGTATAAGGAACAAATGTTTAAATCTGATCTCAGCTCATGTCTGTATGAGTGTGTGTCCTGCCTGCTACACACTGAGGGGGGGGGGGGACCATGTCTAAGTGTCTGTGGCCCCGCCCAGGTAAGTAATGACCGGCTGCCACTGCTAAATATATAGATTTATGTGAATCGCCGATCATTTTGCAGAAAACCGTTTTTGCTCTGCGCGAGATGCAGTTTATTCTGGAACCTCAGGTTAAATCAGACATTTAAACACAATCATGAGATGCTCGGCTGGAACACTCAATAAAAAGAAGGTGGAATATTTCAAACACCGAGACACAATCGCAGTGAATTGTGTGGAAAAACATCGGCGCGTGCATCTTAAATGAACAGAAACCATCCCTGCAGACACCAGGTGTACAAGGAAATGAGCTTCCGTTCCAGCTGGTGTGAGAAAGCAGGATTTCAGCGGCAGAAAGAAATTACCTCCCCGATAAATACAGCTGGTGAGATATCAGCAAGTCTGTTGGAATCCAGGAGCGAACTGCCTTCGACTGTCTTCCGGCCCGAGCTGCAGCATCAGTGACACAGCACCGAACTGAACCCACAGCCGGCACTCTGCGGCTCCGTCAATAAAGAACTTTAAACATCGTGGAAAAAAAGCCCGGCTGACAAAGTTATTACGCAGCAAAGTCAAGTGTAAATGATGCGAGAGAAACACACATAATGAAGTCCGAAACAAAGTCACGGTTGAAGTAGAGGTCAGGAAATCTCTCGATGCAGAGACAGAAATGAACCGATTCACGTTTTTTCCTCTACGTGAATTTGTTTTTGCGATGTCCAGCCACCGCATAACTCTAACCCCCGCTGCTTCAGGATCGTGTTGACCAGCAGAGTAATGGTCCCGATGCTGCCAGGTGGGGGCCACCTCGATACAGTGAAGGCTAAAGAGTCTAAACTGAACGAATGTCAAAACCAACGTGAGCACCGTCGACTTCAATTATTGAATTGAAAACCTTTAACTGCAGGGTGACTGCAAATCTCCATTCTTCATGCCGAATGATAAACACATCTCTAAAGACAATATTACCATGAGTCCTGTCTGTCTCGTCTCACCCCTGTGAACACCGAGCCGAGCGCTAGTGCAGGGAAACTGAGCAGATCTAATTGGGAGGAGAGAGAAAGCTTTTATTCAAAATGAGACTAGACCCAGTGTTTTTTTTAAAAGTCTAAAAAGCAAATTAAAAGGCCAATCAGCCAAAGTTTCTTTCTTGATAAACTTTTGAAAATGTCATAAGAGAACGTCCTCTCTTGCCACGTTGACCCAACTGGGTCCAAAATCCGATCTGGTCCAAAATCTCAAGGGGTTCTTCCTTGGGTTCAAGTCCCACCCCTCCACTAAACCTCATGGAAATCTGTCCAGTGGTTTCTGAGCAGACCAACTGCAATGGAAACATTACCCGCCTCCAGAGAGGTAATTGCAATGAGGCGAATCGCCGCCGCCGCCGCCAAAGCTTCAGCCTAAACATCCAGAGTGAAGGAACATATGGAAGATCTCTGCTTCTGTTTACGAGACGCCGGGCGTGTGCGAGGGCTGAAGTGTTCACACGTGGACTTGATGTGTGCAGAAGTCGAGGCTGTAATTGTGAACATACCTCGTCAGGGACTGGGAATGTTGTTTAAAGTGACCTTCTGATCTGCTGGTAGCGCTACAGGAAAGGTACTGGGATCGCTGGAATAATTGGCTCCTCACGCATCAACGCTGCGTGATGTTTGTAGCTCGACGCCACATGTGCGTCACAGAGAGGGAAGTTGGAAAGGTACGGTGGCCGGGGTGCGATGAACCGAACCAGGACATACTCTGAGTGAACTGGAGGCTTTCTGAAGATGTGAAACTGGGAGATAAGACAATGTATGAAGAATCCACTGCGTCTGACTTTCCATTATATATGAGATGACTCTAAATTTAGATCCTGTGCCCTAAAAGATTGGATTCAGGCCTTTTTCTTTGGTAGCAATTTTACTGCTCTGAGCGATTTCTGAACTTTGCTTTTAATCCTTACCCCAAGTTCATATATGGGGCTCTGCGTGTATGTGATGGATTTTTCTTTCAAGAATCGCTGCTTGTGTTCCCACCATTCGATGCTAAAGACTTAGATTTACACTTCAGCATCAACCTGGGTTTCATGTGCGTCTCCTGCACACGGCTGAGAGATAACTGCCCCCCCCCCCCCCCCCGCCCCTCACACACACCCTGAGAGAGCTCTCCGCACAAAAAATGCATCATAGAAGAAAACCTGCGTCAGAAACGTGGGCTGGTGAGATAAGCTGTGCGAGATAACTTTTATGCAGCAATAATACACAGGCAATCAATTTTCTTAATGTCTCCGGCACCAAGAGCAAAGCCGATAATGCCAGAAATACGTTCTTCAATGATTTAGCCAGGGTGACGCATTGAATGCTGGGTCATGATGCCCCCCCCCTTGCAGAGTTAAGTGAGGTGCTGAGGAAAAGGATTCTCACATTTCAACTCAGAAGTGTGACTTTACCGGACAGAAATACCATCTGTTCACCGTTCCACTTCTGGTGGAAGTTAAAAAACGGTGCCAGGCTATAAATAACACCGGACCCCATGCTGACAATAAAGGAAACTGAAGCATTGGTACAAACTGTATATATAACATATATACGATCAGTGAATTGCAGTTCTGCGGGCAGCTCGAGGAGGACAGGGACATCACGCTGGGGTTTTGTTACTCTGTAATGTAGTCCGTCGTCACCTTGGGAAAACGCTCCACACTTGGCAGCCTCCTCGCTGTGAGCTCAGGATTAAAAAGAAAAAGCAGGGAGCTGGATGCTGGATGCTGAAGCAGCAGAGATCTGAGCTTATGTGGAGAACCTGGTGTGTCCCACAGCAAACACCTGTCCATGCACCATCACCTTCCACATGACCAACATGGCCATTAGCCCGCGGGCGCCAGCGGCTTCAAAGACCATGTCAAATGTTGCTGAAGCAGAGGCACTCCCACAAATGTTTTACCTCGTTGAGCGTGAGCGGGAACACTCACTCACCATTAGATACCAATTCACCCTGCCTAGATACCCAGGACTGCTTTGAAGAAGTGTAGTTATTAACGTAAGAGCCAATAATGCAAGGGGAAGCCACATAACATGGAGGGGATGAGACAAGCTCTCAGCGCAGCTGGAAATTACCAACATGAAATGTAAATCTGAGGAGACGGCAGATAATGTTAAGACTCCATTAAGCTTCACAGACAAAATAATAACGGTCAAACTCCTTTGGATCCTGGCAGGTCAATGAAATATAGGAGTTTCATATGTTAACCCTTATAAACAGATTATACATGTGTGTATTTGTCGAATTTGTAAGCAAGGGCCAAGATGTTGGGGCAGGGAGTCTTCAGATTTCCAGTTTGACCAGTCACTTTTGAGCAGGCACTGGTTTCCTGCAGGTTTAACAGTCCGTGTGGAGCACATTGACCAAAATGCAGATTCTCCAAAATGTCGCCTGCTGCTGTTTGTGTTTTGTGTAAAATACTATGAATGGAAAACAGTCTTGGGCGGGATGTCCTGCGTCTACAGAGCGCCAAAATATTGGCCGTTCTCCAAGAGGCTAATTCATAGACTCCAAGATTGAGGACTAGTAGCTGTAAATAATTTTTTTCTTTTCAACGCAACTATAAAAAGTTCAACTTTTACAGCCCAAGCAGTTCATCTATTTATATGAAAAATAATGATTTACTCCGAGTGCATGTTCGAACTCCAAGAGCCGTTAATTAAAGCTATTTTCAAGCACTCGGGAAGGAAGTTTGTCTGGAAAAAAAAACTTCTTGCAGCTCTTACATGTAACTTTACACTTAAAAATAAAACCACTTCCACTTTTACTTTAATTGTTCTCTGGCGACAGAAGAACACAACGCATGCTGCAAGCCATCAAAAAGTAGGTCAGTTTACTCATTATGCAACGAGTGCCCTAGAACGTATAGTGTGAATGTAACACAGATACAGAGTGAAACTTAGAGGGCTTAAGGTTGAAGCCCCCGTCCTGTGCAACAAGCCCATTTCAGGCTTTTTCTTCCTCTTCTCCCCTACATTCAATTCTCTATAGGACACCTCCAGAGCGCACACAATGCAAATAACTCAAGGTCCCCTATTCACTCCCTGATTATTATGCAAAGACGGCCCAGTCCTGATCCAACAGCCAGGCAGAGTCGCTCTGAACTGAGAAGTTTGGAACCATCAGTACTTTTATATTCAGAGTGAAGCAGCACTTTGGGAGAGGACAGGGATTTATAGATATTGTATCACAATCCACGTCCTGTTCTCTAGCTGACGTTTCAATGTCATTCTAGTATTTTGATATAAATATAGCACTGAAACTTTTTGGGGGGGTTTTAACATTCAACCTAAAACATTTATACAATGCCTGACGTTTATTTTGGGGGATTTAGTGGAGCAGGAGTCAATTTTGCTGATATAAAATGTATAGATGTACCAGATCTTTGGGATTCAGGGCCATTAAACTGTTTAAGAACGTCTGTCAGGTTTGTTTCTCTCTTGTTTGAGTGACTTAAAGTTTTATAAAGTAAACCTTGCTCCTACTATTCAGGGGTAATGTAGTTATCCCTGTTTTATCATGTGGGAAACTACTCGTCTGAAATGGCTCAATTCATCGGTTTCATTTGTATCTCGACGCTGCAGAGTCAGGGGCATATTTGGGTTTAAGGAGAAAACGATATATACAATATACTCCGTTTTATACAATACACAATGAATAGTGAGAATAATAAGAGACTCACAAGGAGGCTAATGGGGGGGGGGGGGAAAGAGGCACAGTAATGAAAGATGCTTATTTAAACCTCAGCTGCAGCGCAGACCTCACAAGTTGCAATCAAATTGCGTTCTGAAGCTCTTGTAATAAGTGTAGAGCAGCAGTCGTTTGCACCATACAGCTGAACGTGAGCTCAGGCCAATGGGCTACAGCTGTAATCTGAGCAGCTCCTGTGCTGATGAGAACTTGCTCAACATAAGCTGCAGTAAACTGTAGAAAACGTGGACGTTTCACTTCAAATGCAGCACAGATCCAGTTACAGCGACAGAGCAAAGTTCTAAAGATGCAGAATCCAGTTTTATTCAGAGCGCAGGCTAAAGAACGCCTTATAATTTTCCCTTGTTTGGCTGCTTTTTCCAGTTCCCCTAGGTCAAAAATAGCCTGTATTATTTTCATAGTGGCTTTGAACTCACCACAGCAGTTAAAGTCCCATATGTTAGCCATTTAGGAATTGTGTATTTTCTCTCCCTCCAAATCTTAACTTGAACTTTTTCCTTCTTCTTGAGGAGCTCGCTCTTTTCTGCTCGACTCACAAAACATTGTTTTAGATCCAGGGGATCATTAAATGAACTGCGCAGTGTTTGCATTTGCAGAGCTCAGCATGTCTGAAGATTCAAAAGCAGATGGAGACGATTTCGCTTTTGAACTCGAGCGGGAGTTTTTCAGAATTTAGAAAATGCAGAAAGGCTTTTTGCACAGGTGCAGCAGGAACTCTGCATTCTGGGATGGGGGGGGGGCTGCTTCTTGGTTCTTGTTTCACTACTACTAATGTAGGACATGTATGAGTCAGAAGTGTCACTGCACAGGAGTTTAAAACAGAATGAAGTATTTTACAACTCTGGAAAGTCTTCCTGATGATAATATATCTAAAAACCATCTGATTTATAATAAATAGACAGAAATGAGCCTTTCACAGACATGTCGGTATCAGGATTCATCTTCACCAATATGAAATAGTTTATTTTATAGAAAAAAACAATGCAGGTTACATTATGTGTCAGGCTTTTCCACTTGCCTGTAGTTGATTGGCCAAAGCGGTGCATTGCCAGATGACAGCGCTGCATAAGTGTGCCAGGTTGTGCTTTTCTGGCAGATAACTCTGCATTGCCTTTTTTTTTAACTAAAGCTGATGGACATGAAACTGAAAAAAAGCTGAAACTACCTCCTAATGCCTACAGCAACAGCAGATCAACTCAGGGCCAAAACCCTAAATCAACAGTCTTTCAGGCTGCGGATTAATGACCATGGATGTGCAAAATCACTCCAGCAACACAAGGTCAGAACGTGTGATACACACCAGACTCCATCCATCTGGCTGCAGACACACTAAGACACATAAGGCCGCTGCCAGTGTCCACTTCTGAAAATCATATTCAATCTGGCCATGATTTAGTCGTTTTCTTGTGCGGTGACTTGGCGCCACATGTTTGTAACCGGCCTCAGAAATTTAATTATCACTGATCTGGAACAGGAACTGGAAATCGATGAATGTAATTACATTTCCTCCGCCTTCAAACTGTGTGATACTGTCATTACCCTTTTCATATACCCGGGGCCTATCGTACAAATGTGATCAATTTCTTTGGATCACTTTCTCTGTTGCAACAGGGCAGAGCCGAGGCACAGCTGTCTGGTTATCCTGCTCCTGGTTCCCTTCACTTCCCCTCGCAGACGAGGGGAAGGGCGTCGCAGGGGCGTCGCGATATTTAGTCTGGATCGTGAATCAGAGATGAAAAATTAAAACATATACAGAGAGATCTTGGTCCCACTCCGTCCTCTATACCACCAACAGTGACTGGGTGTAACTGATAAATAAATAAGCCTGTGTATCATGGACAGTTTGCAAATATTGTCAAGTCACAAATCATGGCTAGACAACCCATTATGTATAACGGATTTATTAGCCAGGCCAACACGATTAGCCAATTTTAACTTATAGCAGATATGTGACAGTTCGTCCACAAGAGGGCACTGATTAGTTTATTTCTCCAGTATAACAACGATAAGAAGTCTCGGACGTAGCTGTGACGAGGCTAATGCCCCATCTCGATATGTTTAAGAAAATCCACAGCTCCAAAATCGTATGGGTTCTTCTTTGGGTCCCGCTGGAAATCCATTCCGTAGTTTTTACGTAATACTGCTGACAAACAAACAACCAACAAACAAACAAACTATTGAACGTTGGTAAAGAAAACCCCTTGGCGGAGGAAACTACAACACGTTAGTCACTATAATTAAAGGGGTTCTTCAAAATGTTGAACGTTACAAAGATCTGGTAAAAAATATGAATATCGGCAGATGTGTCCATTTTTTAAAATCCAAATATCAGTAGCAGCCTCCAAATTTCCCTTTGGGTCAATAAAACGTTAAACCTCTGAAGGGAGGAGGACCGGTTTAGGGACAGATGCCATTGGCCGAAATAAACCTCAATGGGAGGAGACACAAAGTGAAACTGCAAAAACAGCAGACCTGTGGAACATGGGGGGGGGATCAACACCTGAGGTTAAAGCAAAGATCCTTCTACTCCACTAATTATTTATCAAATCAAACTACTCTTCCTCTCTCTGAGGAACCCCGGGGTCCATAAACGCCCCTTGGAGCACACAGTTGCAGTCTATAGAAAGAGGGGGCAGATGCAGGGGGCTGGGAGGGGGGGGGGGGGGGGGGGGGGGGGGGGGTTGGGAGGGTGGGTGGGGGGGTGTGGGGGGGGAGGGGGTACAGGGGAGATGAGGGGGAGAACGGGTCCCCCCCCCCCCCTTCCGCCCCATATAACCATGGGAGCACTGGGATTGGACCCTATTGTATGATTTGAATGACTATTCAGTGTCTCTCAATGGATGACGACTTTCATCCGAACCAACCGAATCTAAGACTAAACCCGAATCGGTTCTGCGCCTTAAATACAGAACTATGAAGTTAGAAATAAAAAACATAAGTGACATCAGAAACGCAGGAGGCTGTTTTTTTAATTTCTATTATGTTTTAGAGATGAACTCAAAACCTCACGTTGACACTTTTTTGCGCAGAGCAACGTTTCTCCAGCCAAATCCGAACATATGACAGAATCCAGAACCCGCGGCTGCGTCGTAATCCTCCCGATGTGAGAGACTTTAAGCGCGTGCTTGTGAACCAGAAACCTTTTTTTTTTTATCTTGGGTTAAAAAAATAAATAAATGTCCTTAAAGCTATTTCAGTGCACTGAAACAAAAGCCCCCCCCCTCCTCCTCCTCCTTCCTCCCCCCCTCCCTCCCCAGAGGAGCGGCCAACGCTGCGCCGCTCCATCCACGGTGCGTCACAGCTGACCCAGCAGCAGTCACACATCCCAAGCCCTGGACTTTCAAAAAAAAAAACACTATATATGATGTTTTACTTCATGCAATTTGAATTTTTCATAAACTCAAAACTGACTCCATGCTCGTGCACGTTCGGAGCGTGTGAGCCACGTATACGCTGGTGCGCGCGGGGGGACCACAAAGCGTCCCTGCGCTCCCGCATCACCGCCAGCATCCACCTCCACGAACCGTTACGAACCCACACGCGTAACTCGCGCACGGGAAAAAACAACGCGCGTGTGGGTTTTTTTATTCTCGACTGAAACCTTCCTACAATAAAAAAAAAAAACTGCTCAAGTGGGAGAGGATGGTAAAAGAGAAGCAGAGGAAGAGTGGCACGCTCCTCTTCGTTGCGCGGAGAGGTCCACACACACACACACACACACACACACACACACACACACACACACACACACACACACACACACACACACACACACACAAAACGCACGGCTCCTGGAATTAAACTCGGGATAAAACAGCCTGGAACTGGATGATACAGAATACAATAAAACACGCGCGGGTCCCCGTGGGTTGGATGAGGAACAACTCTCACTTCCCCGGGACAAACTTTGCCGTTTAACCGCGCTAAATTGCGCACAGCTCCCGGTGTGACGCCTGTGCCCCGGACTGGGTGACAGGGATGGGACCAGGAGGATGCTGCTGCTGCTGCTGCTGCTCCACCGGTCCACACCGCTCGGCCCCCCCCCCCCCCCCCACCCACCATCTCTCCGGTACCGCAGCCCCGCGATACGATCCGCATATGGATGATAAGAGGAATAAAAAAACTCAGCGTCTCACCTGCGCAGCCAATGAACAGCAATCCCCAGATGATGTCCCTTGTTTGCAGCATTGTAATGTCACAGATATTCTCCTTTAGCAGAACAGACGCACTTTAAAACACGCGGTGTGTGTCTCTCTCTCTCTCTCTCTCTCCGGAGCTGAGTGTGGTTGGTGGTGGTTGGTGGTTGGTGGTGGTGGGGGGGGTGGGGGGGGGTACAGATATCAGCCTTTTTTCCTTTCCCGGGGACGACAACTGCCACCGGACTCAGCTTTTGGTCCTTGTCGCTTCCCGTGTCCGCGGCACAATGAGTGACAAGCAGCAGCCGAAGCACTCACACTCACACGCTCTATCTCACACACACACACACACACACAGGCTCACATGCACTGGATAGATATACCAGCATGGATTACTCCGCCCGGTGGGTTATATAGGGGGCGGGCTGAGGTGAATGCTGGAACAAAGTAGTGCGCTGAGCTGCAGCAGGAGACAGCAGATGGTCACCAGAGGCTCTAATTCGGATTACTGCGCGTGCTAAGTAGCCAACGGTGGTTTAGAGACACGCAGAGCGAAGCACTTATTATGAACCCTGCGCCAACTGTGATTAAAACACGAGGAAATAATGCATTTTACTTCGTTGTGGAGTTTAGAGTTTCAGAAAATGCACAAAGACTGATAACAGAATTGAGATTTAAGTGAGAAAATATGAATTTGCTCCTCTTTTACCCGAATTAACGACTTAATTATCTCGTTAATCCAGAAAGACAGAGCAGATTTGTATTTATTTTTTTATATAAAATTATCTCGTTAATTCAGTTTTCCTGGATTAATGACATAATTTTATATATATAATAAAATCAAATAATAAATCACTCGTCAACAGAGGTAAGACACTAGTATCTCCAAAATAAAACCAGATTAAATTTAGCAGACGGGACGAGAGCCTCGACTATTTGTTCAATTCAGACAAACCGAGCAGAATATATTGTTTTTAATGAAAATGAACTCGATATTCTGAATTGATGAGATCATATTTTGTAAAGTTAGGGCAAGGGTTAGAATTTCAAGTCCTGAAAAAGTCTTGCATATGTTACAATATTATAAACTCTGTCTTAAAGACATATAGGAAGGTTGTAAATGTTAATTTAAAGGTTCACTGTGTAGAAGTTGGTGACATCTAGTGGTGAAGTTGCATGTTGCAGCTCAATTCCAAACATGAAGGGGGAATCTGTGAAACCGAACAAAGACGAAGAAGAACAGGTGGAGCGAGCACGGAGGAAGAGGAAGGAGGATATTGAAACACACAGTAGAGGGCGCTGTTGCAGTTCTTCCAACGACACAGATATTTGCATTCTGTAATATAACAACAAATCAAGATTAAAATGGAAGTAATAATAAGTGATCACAAACACCCTGGTCAGAATTTATCTATTTATTTATAGAGAAATACTAGAGATATAATGTTGTTTGTTAGAGTAGTTTGTGAGATGATGTGGAGTTTCAAAGGTTTCTGAGATGCCACTGCTCTTTCATATGTCACAAAATCCTTCATTGTGCTTTTAAAAAGGTCTTGATTAAACATTGTGAGGAAAGTTTGTCCCAGCCAGACTGTGTAAGGATGAGTAACATGACCTGTCCCTGAAAGTGAAGCCCAATGGTTTCAATCGCCCCCTAGTGGCTGACTGCAGTGCAGGTCATAAAACTTACTTCATCCATGTAACCAGATGAGAAACAATAAGTCAAAGTGCAGAGCAAATACATTTCTCTCCAAGATGGTTTCTGACATTTCAGGTAGTTATCAAACTTTGTATATTAAATCTGGTTTTGATTAGTTACTTGATGCTATAAAAACAGGAAGAAACGTCATGATTGACAGCTCAGACTGACTCCCGATTGGTCGAGGGGGGCCATTCATCGGCAGGACTCCGTTACTGTAACTCCCTCCCCTGATCACTAATGTGCAGACTGAAGATTTAACTGCACAAGATGGCGGTGTACGTATTCCTGCATGTGAGATCCGTCTTCTTTTCATGCAGTCTGTGGTCCCAGCTCTCCCTGCGCAGGATGTACAGTGTCTTTCAATCAATGTCGGCCGGGATTGGCAGCACGCTCCCCCCCAACAACCCTCTAATGATGAGTGCTGCCGCTAATGGATGGATGGAAGTTTGTCCGAACAGTTCTCCTGAGTTTACTGCACTCACACCGGCTCCATGTTTCCCGAGAGCCCGCTGCTGCTGCTCCTCCATCATCCGAAGCCACCGTCCAGTTATTTCCCTCTAATGTTTGGAGTCGTTATCTTGCCGCACGCCGAACCGACCACTCTGTCTTACTTTGTTACTTGGCCTTTTTTTTCCTCACCACTCTGTTACCAAATATACTGTAGTGGAATTTCTGCAGTTCAGTATCGTCCCAACGATCCATCAGAGGCCGCGCGGCGCTTTGTTCCAACACTGCCTTTGTAAAGTTTTTGGGTGATAAGTTACAGGGACTGTTCCCTGCAGGAGAAGCTGCAAGTTAAATAATTCGTCAAATCCCTGGAAAAGGCTTGTTTTCTATGAAATATAGTGGAGAGTGACATCATTTAAAAATGGCCCCAGTAGAAGCAGTCAACCTGAGACAGTTCAAGCACTGGCACTTATATTTCTACTCTTCCCCCTGGGCTCAATGAAGTATTTCTGATTCGACTGTCAGTTTCTTATTGAACCACAATTCTCCTCCAAACTTAAAGTGATGTCAAATTGATGAGCACGCACACGTTTTCCCTCCAAACAGTCTTCATCAGCATCATTCTGCACGATGAAGGTCAAACATCCCAGAGAGGTCACAGAGAAGTATAATTTACAGTTTAAACATCTGGATATAAAACTTGTAATTGTTATTTTGAAAGGTCGTCTGTGTATTTCTGACATTGCCCCATCAGGAGAAAACAAAACCAGCATCAGTTTTAAATGGGATTCTTGTGTAAGGAGGCTTCAATCGATACATATTGTTTATTCCATTCACTCTGAGGCACTGACCTGCGCTGTAACCCGAAGGAAATCCATCCCATCATATCGGCACAAAGAAAATCCCTCAAATCCACCGACTAATTAGTCTGAAAATAGGACATCCTCCGCAGCGTGATACCAAAGTCTCTTTGAACTAGAAAGTGCACAGTTTAACTCTGCTTTCAAATTCCCCCGAAGAAGAGTGAGAACAGCTGCAGAGTAAATCACATCATTATTTCCATTAAGTCAACGATAATATCACAGATGACAAAAGGAATAAATATAATGAGACACCTCAACCCAACCTGAGTCCAACCCACTCATCAGATAGAGAGAGAGAGAGAGAGAGAGAGAAGAGAGAAAAGAGAGAGAAGACAGACAGACAGACAGACAGACAGACAGACAGACAGACAGACAGACAGACAGACACTTTATTAATCCAGTGGTTTAATAAAGTGTTTCTTCTAACTGACAGGTATTGCCAGTGGCTCTGCAGTGAAGCGGGTCGATAAACTTGAATCCTGAATATATGGGTTAACGTTGCAGTTTCAGGAATGACAATCTACAGAGAGCAGAAGGAGCCGTGGCCCGAACTCATTAACAATAGTTTGTCCGGGTCGGAGGCGAAAAAACTAAACGTTCTTTAAAAAGCACTACTCTCACTACACTACCTCCCACTACTGGAGGGAAGCCAGGCCTGCGGGAGATGTGATGACGTGGCAA
The DNA here is from genome assembly GCA_006182925.3 of Reinhardtius hippoglossoides. Classification (NCBI taxonomy): domain Eukaryota; kingdom Metazoa; phylum Chordata; class Actinopteri; order Pleuronectiformes; family Pleuronectidae; genus Reinhardtius; species Reinhardtius hippoglossoides. The sequence continues at coordinate 20,970,468 of CM031684.1, forward strand.
CAATAAGATGAGGCACAGCAGTGACCATTGACTGGAATGGTCCGGTTCCTTCAACCGAAGAGAGGAGTGCTTTGATTTCGGCAACAGTTTCGGAGCTGGAGGGCAGAGGCCTGTTTTGACAGTGTCAATACCGAGGTCAATATCAAAAGAGATAACTCGGAGATTTCTGGCACCAGGGTTTAATTACGGTGAAAGGGGGCCAAGAATATTCTCTCTGCGACTCCCGTGAACTTTGAAGTTACACTCGAAATGTCTGGGTTGAATCGTAAATTTGTCATCCTGCAAAGTGGACGTGGGAGGAGGTGGGATTTATGTGAGTTATTGATGTGTTGATATAGATTAGGGCTGGACGAGCATTGTTGCTTCTCCCGACTCCTTTTCAGACCTCATTTGTTAATTCGTGTTTCTCATTGAAAGTCTGTTTTGTTGTTTTGTTCTTTCTTTGTGTTTTTCTACATATATATTTTATGTTTAAAAATTAAAAATCGGAAATAAATAAACACATCAAATTAAATGCAAACTTACAGATGTGAGGCCAATTTAATCAAAAATACAGGATAGATGTTTAATGAGAAGATAACATATTCACTGCTCAACTGTTCTAAATATCCAGAGTTGGAACCAGGAAATAAAGATAACGAAGTTTAATTAAAGACACAACAATTAAATAATAATAAAGTAACACTCTGTGCACTTCTGTCTATAATTTGTCAACAAAATGAAACAATGGAAATAAGTCCTCAAGAATCTAAATGAACAAGAAACAAAAACAGCATCTGCTCTGTCTTCTGACAGGTTTTAAAAAACATAGTCTGATAAAAAAGCAGGAAGTCCAAGAGTCTGAAAACAAACATGTCAGTCAAGTAAAACTAGAATCAACTTTAAACGTGCCTGATATTTTCCATTCAGATCCATGCATTCTTTTTTTGGGGGGGAACTGGTAAAAGTAAACACGTAAAAAATTAAAATCTAGCAATGTTAAAAGATTGTGAAACAAAATAAAATCCTGGATTCCCTGCAATCGTCCATCGAGACCCAAACTTTAACGACTTCTCTCTGGACCCACGTCTCCTCCTTCCACCGAGAGTTTTGAACTCCAGCTGAAAAACCAATGAATAAACCAATGAACAGTGTTGGAAAATATAATCGTCCAGGCTGAGAGGTAAAAATGTGACTAACTATAGATGAGATATAAAAGATCGACTTTTTTTGTCTACTATTTGTAAATGCCCCCTCATTTTTGACGTTTTCTATTAAAACAAACAATTTCCTCTGCATTGTTCCAACCCACCCTGAAGTGTGTTCGTGTTTTACATCCCAGCCGCGTTGAAGCAGAAAACCAATGTTCTGTTTTGCACGGGCTCCTCGTGCACAAAGAACATGCGCCTGCTGAGCTGTGGCTGTAACTGTAAACCAGGATGACACTTCTAAATGAGCTGTGCCCCGTGTGTAACGGAGATAAGGCTCGAACTAAAATGATTTATCTCGCCCTCGCAGGTCCTCTTGTCTCCTCTAACCTATGCACCAAACTGCAGCAGGATCAGGTCATCAAAGTGATTTAGCTTCTCGGAGGCACTGAGACATTTTGGCGGATGTGCTCTCACTGTGGAGTCGGTGGTGCGCAGCCTCCGTCCCGGGGGATTGGGGCCTGAAATGTTTAACTAAGACTCCACCAGGCATTAGAATGCATCCTGCATTTTAAACCCATGAACGTGTGTCCTCACGCTGATCTGATTGAGACGCTGTCGCTCTGTGCAGCTCATGTCACGTAGAAAATATGATATAGGAAGAATAGAGGCATCCTACTACTCACTCACTGGCTAATAGCTGCTAAATGCTTTGGAACGGGATTGCAAGGTTGTGTGTTTCCGCTCATGTGGTTGTTGTGTATGGATTAACAACACAATAGCATTTACGTTTGTGTCGATGTCACACTGCATCCCGGACCCCCTGCAAAAGTGGTTTAGCTGATCGGTTCACAATTAGCCGGACTGCTGTAGCCCCTGTTTTGGGGTCAAACACCATTTCGATCACCAATGTGTCTAAATATAATATAATTATAGTTCCACTGTATCCAGGCATCGTCTGCTATTGACATACAAATATTTGTGCAAGATTATTAATCACAATCAGTCATTTTCAGCAGCTCTCCCTCCCCTCGCTCTCAGCCTCACACATTTCCTCACATGCGGAACAGGTGTGCATGAGCTCGGTTTCTGTGCCAGGGATGACGGAGCCGACCGAGGCCATCGCTCATGTCACGCCGAGCGGGCTGAATATGAAAATAAATGTTTTTGTACCTTCTGACCCCCCGCCCACAGATTCTTTCCAATTTTTTTGTCCACCTGCGTTCACATATTTTATAAAGTTAATAGAAATCTTGTTATTTCCTCTGAAAGTTTCTAATATGTGCTGTTGAATATATTATACACAGAAGACAATAAGTTTGATAAGTTTCCCTCTGAGCATGTTCATATTCCTCTTAGGATGAATCTACTTCCTCTTGCTAACTCAATGAGATTTCCCACAGCGCCACCCTCAGGATAACAGGTCAAACTTGCAGAAATGTCCATTAGGCCGATTTCTCTGAGATTCAGCGAGCACCTCTTTCCTCCAGCACAGGACAGAGTTTAATACTTTCCATTGGTCCATCTCTAGCTTTTCTAATAAAACTGATTTAAATAAGGAAAAGAAAAACCCTTCCGGTGTTGTAATCATTTCTTATAGAAGTTGCTGAGTGGTCAGTCTGCGTGTGCACTGCATGTTCAGTTCATCGTACCGAGCTCACCTGCATGTGTCCTCTTCGTATTTATTTTTATGAACCAGAACAGACAATGCAAACCAAAGAAATGGAAATGAGGCTCCGCAGTAGATTTATTTTCTCTTGTGTCATATAAAACAAAGTAATGAAGTGAAGTGCAGGATGAGAAAACTCCCAGCACAACGGCGACGATGTGGTTTGTAGTAATGAAAGCTGCAATTGCGATGCTAACAGCAAGAGACAACTTTATCATTGATTGACACGGAGGAAAGAGGCTAATCCACGGGAGGCGAGGGGGAGAGTTTGCCTTTAAGCAGCCTGACTCTGCTCCAGTGGATTAATACATGCAAAAAAAAAACAACAACTAAGATGGATAAAGAGAGACGTCAAGTCAAATACGAGCGGAGTCCAAGAGCAAATCAAGTCCTAACTGCGGAAAGTGCCGCGCTGCAGTCAGGCAGAATAACATCGTTTACATAGGAGATGAATTAACTTTGGGCCACTGGTTTTACTCATTCGAGTACAGTGCGCTTACTAAGCAGAAAATTACGGTGACCGATGCCCCCCAACTGTTTACACAAAGGAGACAACGAGAGTGGGAGCTCAGAAGAAGATGCAGGATGTTTGCTGGACTCTATACCATCAGTTAGATCCATATAGATTCATGTTTCTGTGTGATATTGTTTAAAACTCTCAAATGTAACAGGCAACAGGTTTTCTCTGACACGAGCTATGTCCCTGTTCAGGGGCCCCGTCCTTCTTGGAACTCGGTCTTGTGAACTGAAATGAAATGTTGGGATCGCCGGCTCTTCTCCTACGCCAATGAAGGGGCCGCTTAGGGCAACGCAGCCACCAGGGGGCGCCCGAGGTCGTACATCGCACTTTTGCTGTATTAGTGCTGATGAGAGATAAACGAGGATCATCTTGTTTGTGGGCGGGACATGGGAAACGATGCAGTAGATCTTGTTTAGTGACAACATATTTTAAAAAGTGAAAATTTAACAATCTATATTGCATGTTTACGCAACAAGGCAAATCAAAATAAATGGAAAAAAGGTTAAAACAAATTAACCTTCTGTCTGGTTTGATTATAATGAGGAAGAAAATGCTTGCACTACAAGGCAGGGCCCCCAAACTTAACATGCTTATTAAATGGGCCATTGATTTTAAGTGAAAGGGGGGAAACCTAAATACTACCATCTTATTGTTGTTGGTGATATATGTAGAAATAGCAGTTTTATTTTTACCTCCGTCTTACTTGTTTTAAATGCCTCTCACTTTCCTCTCATTTGCATCTTGCTTGCTTTTGTCGCTCTGCAGTTTGTGTTTTCCTCAGTCTGTCGTGTATAATTCAAACCACTAAGTGTCACGTCCTGAGTCTCAAGCTGTGTTGTGAAGAGAGGTTTTTGTGCAAGAAGCCATTGTCACCTGCAATGATTCATCTTTAGAGGGAGAGTAAGACACCAGGATGGTTTTAAACTGTTTAAATCTCACGTCCTGCTGCTGAGACGTTGTTATTTTACACAACACAACTTCCTCCACATCCCTTTTTTTCGTAACACACCAGGACTCCGTGTTCTGGAACGTTTCTTGATCTTGAAATGCAGACGGAAGCTCCAGAAGTAAGAGACCACCAGTTTACTTGACCACCAGTGTTTTTCTCTCCTTCCCGACACATCAGCGACTCATCCTCCCTCCTCGCCGCCTGCCTCGCCGGCTGCATTACCTCATCGGTGTCTCATCGGACCAGTGAACGCTGTTTTCCTCCCTCACACAGGAGGACAGTTATTAGATCAGCCAACAGGGTGAATGTTTTTCTCCTGTGTGGGTTTATTGGTTACGTATGTCGACTAGAGGAGGTTGTACTTTCACCCCTGATCGTTTATTACCTCCGGCAACGAGGCTGTTTTTGTCCGTTTGTGAGCAAGATTACGGGAGAAACAAAAAGGAGGGTTGCCATGAAACTTGGTGAAAGGATGTGGAATGGGTCAGGGAAGAATATACCAGATTTTGGGTAGACCAGGATAATCTAACCCTCGGACTGCTGTCTCTTGAATGTGTGCAACTTGGTGTGGATCCCAAAAAATCCAGATCTGACATATGGTCTTTATTTATATGGTGCAGTCACATACAGTCATAAAGTGCATCTATGACTTTCTATATCACGAATCGTTCACGCACTGCATGCACAGCTGTCAGGGGCAATTAGGGGTTCAGTTGCAGGGTTGACTGCAGGAGCCAGGGATTGAACCGATGACCCTCTGGTTAGTGGACGACCCGCTCAACCCCCTGGGAAACCAGCCAGCCCCAAATTGATCCCTGAAGGAGACTGTTTGGATTGGACCCAAGGCCACTCTAGTTTAACGTAGAGGGTTATCCACCCCTAACCCAACTTGGAGAAGTGATGCACAGATCTGGATATTAAAAAACTCGACACATTGATGGTGTTGAAATCTCTAAGTTTGTGGAGTTTGGTGCATTTTCATCTGAGAACGTCTCCCCCTCAGTTTCCCATCACAAGAGACAGACCTGTGCAGGACTGTTTGGCCTTGGCAGAGGTATGCGCTCCGCCGAGGGCCATCCGAGTTCAATATTTTAAAAGGGTGACTTAGAAAATGGAACGACAGGACTGCATGAGCGATGGACGTATTGTTAATGTCTGTCTCTATTTCTTTTCGGCGTGTCCAGGCTGGAGATGCTGGAAATGGAAATGTAAGTGAAAAGAGAGACAAATGTTTTGTCACACTCAATGCCAAATGTGTTTGGGGATAGTTTTAGTTTTTTTTTTCTCCAATTCAGATTCTATGGAAACAAACAAGAAACGATTGCTTTTAAGAGGAGAGAAACACGGTGTAAGGCCACACGCGGAACGATGAGCTTCTGCAATTTGGTTTCTCTTGTTCCCTTCGGAGGTCGACACAGTTACGACAATCTGCTATTTGTTAGCCGCACAACCATAGTTTATTTCTATATGAAATCAAGCTGCAAGTTTACTTTGCAGCAACTAAAACGATCTGATTTCAATCCAAACGTTACCTGTCTACGAACTGCAGGAGTCTGTCTGTGTGTGTCTGTGGCTCAGAGGTCCAGGGAACCGCTCGTCTTATCGGCTTCACACTCGGAACGTGAATTGTTTATGGCCCAAGGAAGTGAATTGTCCAATTTCGATATGTTATTAATACAATTTAAATAAACAGGCGACGTGGATCTGTAGCTGTGACTCGTCAAGGTCGACTCAAAGCGACATTGTTTTCGACAGATTTATTTTTTGTTAGTAGGAATATCTTTATTTTAGTTCACAATTTATATTTTTGGTGTATGTTTTGTTATATTTTATTCTAATACATCAGAATAAATGTTTTATATTCAATTTTTTGTGACCCAAGCGTGAGTAATTTCTCTGATGCGTGTATTTCCTGAAAGGCATCTTTTCAAATTTGATTCAGACGAAATGAGAAGAAGAAAATTGCAACTTCTGTCTCAAACGCAGAGATCGAAGGATCAGACGAGGTGCAGGAGAGGAGGTGATGAAATCCACCGTGTTGTTGATTCCGTCCATGCTCACCTTGCAGCCCCCCCCCCGAGCTGCAGGAGAATCTCTGCCCGCAGCTGCAGCCTGTCAACAGGCTGTCATGGAGGCTGAACGTGAGTCGGTATCTCACTGTGCCCAAAACTTCAAAATAACCCGTCTCCTTCAGCACGTCTCTGCCTCCTCCTCCTCTTTAGTTCCACTCCACCGAGTGGCTGGCAGTGTCCCCTGGTCGGATGTGCCCTCTATCATGTCGACGCCGGGGCCAAGAGGCAGACGGGCAGCGAGACGTCCCTCAAGGTGCTGAGCTGAGTCAGAGTGACAAGGGTGCGCTCACAGGTTATTTACAAGAAAGACATTACCGTTCACTTTCCTGCCGTCGGTCTCCATGGGGGCATTTCTAGTTTCCCTGGGCTGTGTCTACCCTCGCCTCGGGGGTTGATGGCAGCCCAGAGGGAAAGTTAAAGTGTTTGTCTCCGTCACTGCGTCTTAAACGGTTCGGTCGTGACCTTATTGTCACAAAGTTGTAGGTTCGATTCTCAGGTTCTTCTCTCTCCCCGACACATTGCTTCAGTTTCTTCCCCACAGTTGATGAGAATTTCAACCTCAGCTCCCACGAAACATTTATGATAAACTCAACGTGTCCCATTTCTGCCATTACGCCATCAATCATGCATTCTGTTAGTAGATTTGCACGGAGTCCACTTTTTACTAGCTCTCACCAGATGGAGCCATTTCTGGCCTGTGGAGCAAGAAAAAGCTATTCTCCTGGTGTCCACTAGGGGCGGCGGTGCTCTGTTATCAACCTTCAGCCACCTAAACATCACACACATGTGCACGCATAGGCCTTCAATCATAGGTGCAGTGTGTGTGTGTGTGTGTGTGTGTGTGTGTGTGTGTGTGTGTGTGTGTGTGTGTGTGTGTGTGTGTGTGTGTGTGTGTGTGTGTGTGTGTGTGTGTGATCACATGAGCTGAGAACAAGGATTAAAATCCTGAAAATTCAAAAGAAAAAACCCAGTGAAAGTGGATTTATTGCAACATGAAACTCTTTTTCTTATGTCTGTCATGATTCTTATCTATCATAATAATATTGTGATCACCACATTGATGCTGAAATCTCAGGGATATCAAAAGAAATCAGAACAGGCAGTGAAATAGAAGCAGTAACAGATTTTACTGCTTAGGAATGAAATATGTTGCATTTCCAATTTTGAAAAGAACAACTTCTACAGCTTCATTCATTCACGGGATCAAATGATTACCAAACATTTAAACATTTCTCTACCTGTGCTGTAATCCCAGCGTTCCCATGGGGTTGTTCCTCAGAACACTGCAGATTGCGATGGTCAAAGTCGTCCTCAGGAAACCGCTGGGGAGTGATTCATTAAGAATTTATCTCTTCCCTCGACCACTTATCATTAATGCTGATTATGACGGTGCAGCTCTGGGAACTGGACCAAACCTCAGAGCCCCACTGGGAATGGAAAAAAAAAGTTGCTGACCTGAGGAGATGTGAAATGAGACTTAATAAGATCAAGGTCTTAAAAGGTCTTAACAGTTAGGAGGAAGTTATTGATCTGTTCTCATGTTGATGCTTGATTTAAAAGCAGAGAGTAAACGAAGGATAGCAAACAATGTACTTTAAATATTGTCATGTCCAAAATGCTGTTTTCTTTTAACCTAAAGCAGATAAAGAAATCATTTCCTGCACTTTCTTTAACATTGTGGGATGAGATGTTGTTTTGACATTTTGTTTTGTCTGATTTCCCAGGTAGAGATTCATGGATGTCAATGACAAAAAATCTGACATCTGATATCTACGAGTTGTTTGATGCAGCTTGATTGAATTTAAGGGGAAAGTTGTTTCTCGGAGGAGGTTTATTGTCCACTGAGTTGTCGTGGTAGCAGGTTTACAAAAACCCTGGTTATTTATAATTAATTAGCGAAAAGATATTTTGTGCTGCAGCTTTTATATATATATATTTAATTAGATATATATTTTTGCAGGCTCATAACATCACTGGACACCATTTCCAATATCCCAGCGAGATGCAGGATTGTGGCAGACGACAGGAGAGTGTTGTGATAGCAAAAAAAAAAGTTCCGGCCCACAGTATAAAGTACAACGACCCTCAGCTCTGATTGATTTACATCAATAATGAATATAATGAAATAATGAAATGACAGCTGCATCAGACACAAACTAATAGATGCTTCTTCACTGATGTGGTGTAATTAGCTCTGAAGTGATTACGGTTGGATGCTCATCGCTCAACTTCTGAGAGACACTGGTGATGAATATCCTCTAATAGCGGCGGCGCCATGAATTTCATTTAGATAACCGAGCCGCATTGTTCTGCTCGTTCATAAAGGGGTCGATTCAGTCCACAGATTAAAATGTCAATGCCGCTTTGAAATGATTGATAAACGTAATCTTGTTACCGCGTGTGTCTTTTACGCCGATTATTCAAACACTAATATTCAATCAATCTATTAAACTTAATTTGTATAGAAACTTGCACCAAACATCTCATGCGATTAATAGTTCTTTTACATGTGAAGCACAAAACATAGGATGTTAACAATTATCGATCGATAATAGAAACGACAAGAATAAAAGAAGGTTAAGAGAGTCAAAAAAATATATATATAATCAACACTCAGGGTTGTTCAACTTAAAAACTTAAGTATTCAAATTCAGTTGAGCAATACTTTTCATTTTCAACCCTTATCTTGACTAACGATGGCAAAATTTCCGAGTTTCCTTAAACACCACGATAAATAAGCGTCCGTCTGTTCAAAAACTCACTCAACAAACATCTATCACTTCCACATTATTTGACATTTTAACTAATTTCCCAGTAAATAATTCATGTACCATTCATGACAATAATCCGGCATGTTAATTGGACATATCTCCACGTGTTTGGTGAATCCTGCTGATTCAGTGGGACTGACGTGTCCCGGCAGATGTCTGCACCATCCCAGCTTCTTTCGGTCTTTCTTTGTGTTCCCTCTTTTGTATTTGTTCTCTCTCCATTTAAAAGCTCATATCTGCATAAAACAGACACCGAGTTCCAGCTGCTGCTGTTAATTGTAGAGTCGAGACATCATTAAAATGTGTGCGACAGAACCGACACTGAACCTCCTCTGTTATTATTGTAGCTGTTGATGCATTCTGTGCTGCCCGCACGTGGAAATCCTCCGTCCCCGGAGCTTCCTGACAGACACTCACACAAACAAGAGATGGCGGCAATCAATACCTCCCCGAGCCGAGGTCAGTCCTTCCCTTCTCTCTCAAATTGTTTGGACACTGGAGCGTCGCCGTGTTTCAGGTCAAAGTTTAATCAGATAAACTCTGAGCGAGGAAGAGGAGGAGGGAGGAGGAGGAGGGAGGATGAGTGTCAGGAACCGAACACACCTCATCTCACCCCCTTCTAATGAAATGAGGATGGAATGAATGTCAATGTGAAAGCAGTCGGATGGGATTACTCCAAACAACCATCATTTTCTTTCATAGCTTTTAGATTTGTGATGAACAGCATCTCAGACCCGGCTGTAACCGCACTGAATAAGAGACGGTGAACAACAGGAAGAGGTTATTAAAGTACAATTCAAAACAAAAGGCAACTTTCAACAAAGACAATATTTAAACACCTTTTAATTCAATTAGCAACTAACCCCCAGTGTCTCTGGACATAAAACAACGTAGTAAATTTAAGAATTTCAATCATACTAAAACAAATTACCAGTAAGAGACTTGTAGTTTACAGAAGGAAAAATTGGAAAAATGGTTGTTTTGTTGGTTAAATTCTTACATTCTTACTGAAATGTTCTTAAATATAAATGTATAACTGTGATTTTAGGGTTAATTTAGGAAAGAGGATCGATATGACAAGGAAGTATCAAACCTTTGAGGTAACACTACTTCAAAATCCTTATTCTCCTGTATCAGCCCCAGTGACCCACATGTAATGCGACCTAATGCATCCAAAACCCTGGTTCCTATTTGTCCCACTTCATGAAACAATGATAGACAAGGAAACAATACTCAAGTCAATGATTGTTTAGCATTTTTAAACTTTGATAATGCTGTTATCCCCCCATTCATGCACCAACAGTGATTCAGTTCTCTGTCATTCTGCCAGATCTCCTCTAGGTGGTGGTGCAGCATAACAAAAGAAATGTCAGGGTTCTGAATGTCTGTCTGCAGGATGCAGTATATACATTTGAATCAGGCCGGGGATTTAGAGAAGAAATCCCTGCACAAATTCTTCCTCTTAAGAAAATCAATCATCTGAAATTTGGGAACAGGAACATGATGCACACAAAATTAAAAACCGGCAGCAGGGGGAAGGTTCCAGTCGACGTTCCTCACCCGAGCTTTGTTATCACAAAAACTTGACCTTTTCAACCCGAGAGTGTCGAGCTCGTTGAACACGTCAGTCCCCAAAAAACCAGGAGCATCAATCTGCTGCTGCTGTAACAGCCTCAGTTGTTCTGGGAGGACTTTCTGTCACAAGAGCTCAGAAGCCGAGCAGCTGAGATCTCCTCTAGCATCCAGTCTGGAGAGCTGGGGTCAGTCCGGAGGGTCAGTCGCTGATGGATGGAACGGGGGGGGGCCGCCCTGCAGTCGGCCGCACAGTGCACCTCACAAGTGGTGGACGGGCTGGAGGTCGAGGCTTTTGAGAAATCATTCTTCGTGGCCACAGGAGCTACTGTCATGTCGGCTCGACGCATTTAGAACGAGGTGTCGTGCATGTGCACTTTGACATGGGATTGTTCTGTCAGTCTGATTTTAAATGTCCATGATAAGCTCATTAACCTGGTCCTAATCTCTCACAATTATCAGTCTATGTCAATAATAACTGCCAAAAAAATACTAATACTAATATGCTGTGTGAAAATGGTGTTTTTTTAACCGTTGCAATAGCCTCGATTTCACACCAGGGGGCGCTGCAGTACAGCACACAAAGTCACCGCACCGACTCCCACGTGAGACAGAAGCATCAGCTGTGTGACAATTAGCCTTCAGAGGAAGAAACACACAGAGAGACTGAGTGGGTTTGTGCGAGTTCTTGATCCCGTGGACTTTAATTTCCCCGTTAATGAGTCAATTAAGTTCACAGCAGATAAACGTTGCATCATCAGCCGGGAAACATGTTCTGCATCGCGGTGATTATGCAGAATGTGAAGCGGTGGATCCTGGAGAGACTCGCACGGGGGTGGAGCAAGAGGAAAAAGTTAAAGTCTAATTTTATAAAAATTTCCAATTATATTGATGTCATCAATTACGGTGCGTATGCTAGCACTGTTACGCTATCTGATTTTGTTACTAGTCCACTTCCTGGACCAAAAGTCTTATAGATATCGTGATATAACGATATCTATAAGACTATATTAATCTCTAACGGAATCCTGGCTCACCTTTAACCCTCTGTAGCCACGCGAGGTTCTTCTCCACCGGCGGGTTCTGTCTCCGTCAGTCCTACAAAGCGATTCAGGCCCTTTACACCTTTGAGTCTTTATTGGGTCGAGTCCCTACGAGCTCCTGCACATCTGGATTTGGGGAGTTCATCCCATTCTTCCCCCGCAGATCCTCTCCAATCCCGTCAGATTGACAACGGGAAGCGGCGGTGAGCTGCGATATCTCCAGGTCGCTGCACAGATGTCGTACGTTGTCTAAATCTGGTGCTTTGGCCGGGGTCACTCGAGGACGGCCTCAGATTTGTCCCCGAAGCCGCTCCGGCGTTGACTTGGATTAATGCTTTGGATTACGGTCGAGCTGAAAGGTGAAACGCTGCCTCTGTCTCAGGTCACGTGAACTTCACAGTAGGTTTTTTCTTTTCAACAACATAGCTGCATTCATCTTTCCCTCCGTTCCAGCATGATGTTAACAGAACCATGTTTCTCTCGGGTGGCGTCAGCTCGGTGATGAGCGGGCGTCTGCTTGGACGTCTGCCTCAAGAGTTCAAATTTCTTGTCTCATCAGACCTGGGAATCTTTTTCCTCGTGCTCTCAGGGGCCGTCAAATATAATTTGGCACGCTGGCATATGTCCTTTTCTTAAAATGGCCTCCGTCTATCCACACGAAAAGGCCTGATGGATGGAGAGATGCTGACAGGATGGTACTTCCTGCAGGTTCCTTCCATCTCCTCTGTTCTGAAGCGTGACCCGCTGACCTCCGGTTCACCTTCATCACTGAGGCCCCTTCTTGCTCTGTTGGAACAGTCCTGGTGGATTCCAGAGTTCCTCCATTATTGAGGACACTGCGCTCCCGGGAACACTCAGAGATTTAGAAGTGCTTCCGTGCCCTCGACATGATCCGTCTGCCTCACAATGATTTTTATCTACAAAAGGTTTGTTGGACTTCAGGGTTTTTTTGTGTAACTTTCTAAACTAAGGAAAGTCCAAAATGTCACAGGTGGATAGAAATGATGAAAGTAAACAGGATGCACCACAATTTAAGTGCTTTGATAATGTTGGTACTGCCAAAGAATCCAGTTGCACTGGAAAGACATCAACACTGTCTCACATGAGCTTTGTGTATGAGGCATCTGCTCTGATGACTTCACTCCAGGAGGTTGATGTGTTCCTGCCTCAGGCTCAGAGAGGGGCTGGGTTCTGGTGGGAAAAGTTCAGATGGACCTACAACTTTAATGGGGGTTACAGAAGATGGTCGGTCCCCGGCCTTGTCTTGGAGAAATGAACCCATGTTGTCAGAGGGAGACGTTAAAGAAATTTAAGGGAACTATGGGAACACGTTTAGGTATAATTCTTGCAAAGTGATCAGGCCGAAATTGAGTGAGATTAGCAGCTATAGAAAGCACTAAAGTACATTTTGTAAGTTAATTTAATGATCAATCCAATATCAATTAACGTATAAATGTCAATGAATTTAAAATAAGACAGTAAATTGTACAAGAAGTGAATTAAGGAGTCTGAGTTCTTTGCGAAGCTGCTGTTCAATTCAAGTCGCAATAAATAAACCATAACTGCGCTTGAAGCGTATATATCTCAGCTTGCAAATCACGCGCTGAAACATCTTGTGCTGAGATAGAAGACATTTTTACACCTAAGATACAGTCGACTAACTGGAGACTGTGCTACTGTACTCGTTGGAAATGAAAGACACAGGATCAATAGAGCCAAAGAGCAACGGCCTCCTCCGGGACGCACACGAGGAGCCGGGGATGGGAAGTTTGGTGGAGATGAGCTGAGCCCGTCGCAGAATCAATCACGGCTGATTTCTTCATAACGTTCGGCGACTTGACTCGCGGCGTCGACATGAGCAATGACAACCTCACGAGGGAAGGCAGCTGCGTTCCTCTCCGAGCCGCGCGCCCTCCATCATGCTCCCCCATCGACTGCACGAGTTAAATGCATGATGGGAAATGGCTTTGTGATGAGGGGCGACGCTCAGCGGCTGACAAGCACAACAATGCAGTAATTCTTACGGCTCTGTTATCACCACAACAGGGTTTAGTGTCGAATGGACTGTTTACACTGTCCAGCAGGGGTTGTGGAATCACCACAGAACAATGAGGAGCATGTGGAACGCTGCATTCTTACATTCCCCCCGACACTGCACTAAAGAATAAACGTCTCTTTAATGTCATCTATCAAAAATAAAACATTTGTAAGATAGTCTAATTAGCCGTCTAATTAGCCGTATAATGTTCTCCTTTTATTTGTAATGTCAAATTCAGCATTGTGATTATCATTCGTGTCCTTACGATATGAACAATGTGAAGATATTCCTCAAATGTCAAGAAGCTAAAGCGAAGGAAACCGTGTTTTAATCAACTCTGACATTATCAGGTTTGATATTTGGAAACTTTGACTATTGTAATATATTTACCTAAAGCCACAATTTAATATCTTTAACTTTCTTCTTCCTGTAAAAGTTTCAACTGTGCATATTCATCGTGTATCTATAGCATAGTGTCACGTGATCACTACACCCGGGGGCATCTACTAATTTTGTACCCAGATGTAATGTAGGTTTTTTTCATCTGTGAGTTTAGAAACATAAATTAAACCAAATTAAGATTTACGATGAGTGTACATTAATCATTCCATATTTGAATATTCAAAGTGGTGCAGCCGATCTCCTCCAGCAGGAACTTCTCTGTGTGTGTGCGGCGGCTCAGTTTCCTGTTGGTTGTTCTGCTACACTCTCTCACTTAGGCAGATCTGCATCCAGGCAAATATTGACGGCGTCTTTCATCGGCTCCCCCAACGCCCCCGTGAGGATTATCTGTGGGTTGTCAGCTGCTTCCTGGATGTTGATTCCCGGTTTATTAGTGTTTAGTTTGTTTCCTACGATGCGAAAACGTTCCTTTAACTGTTGAATTGCTGCTCACTGGTTTTATCTTAATTCTTTGACCTTGTACTGGTGTGGGTTCACTGTGGATCAGTAGCGCCGCTGTACTTTGTGTGAGAACACAATGTGGATCGCTCACTGGTGAGTCAATGTTTTCTGGCCATGAAGCACAATGTGTTATAAACTTTTTATTTTTTTTACTGTCCTCGATGACTTTTATGATGCCTTTGATCTCTTGTTTATGGAATCTCATCGGCCTCTGCTTTGTACTCGCTGCCACTTCATTTGTCGTGCAAGGCCGTTTTTACAGTTTGACAATCGACTACAGTAAAAAACCTTCCAAGGCCGTTAATACTTACATGCGTGTGCAACTACACGCATTGGTTTGAACAGATTAAACAAACCGAGGCCAACTGAGCGGAGTTTAAAAGATGAGTGTTTACAAAAAAATCATTGGATCCATAATTAGTAAAGATCTCTGGGTGCAGGATGAGTCATTAAACTGTTGAAGGCATCTTACAGGACCTGTTTTCAGTGTTTATTGAGATGTATTTCGCTTGTCACAAGAGATAAATGAACAATTAACACAGGGACATGATTAAAACTGGGAAATGTATTTTTAATTTCATGGGGCCTTTAAGTAAATACATTAAATTGGTCAAATTCTATCCTTATTTCCACTTCCTGTGATCGGTTCCAGCTTTTTGATCCCGTATCACATTTGATTATTACGTGCAAACAGTTCTTTAGCTCAGTTTAAATGCGTCATACTAGCACTCGACTTCCAGTTGAAGCCCTTCTGCCTGATCTCACGCCACATAATTGCTGCATAGGTTTGCATAAACCGGCGGCAGAAGGTGTGCCAGGCACCTCGGTGACACAGGACTGTGCTTCTTCTTCAAGCTATTTGTTTTTTTAAACGCTGAGAGGTTAAAAACGCTTTTTGAATCATGCACAATAAGAGAACCTGGCCCACATTGACACAAGTGCTCGGTGAATGATGAATTCCGTTCCTCTGCGTGAGACGCTGTATCTCCGCGAGCAGCAGGTGATCCTGTGGAGCAGGAGAACGAGCCTATGGGAGGTGAAACATATGGTTTCTCCCTCATTATGTAAAATATTCCTGATTTAAAGTAAATGAACTGGGTCGGCTGCAAAATCTCCAAAGCCTTTTTACAAGCGAGGCAGCTCCGTGTATTTGAACTCGGTCGGAGGGTGAGCAAAGACTGTGTGAATGTGACGAATGTATCTGCAGGAACAATTGTATATTGTTAGTGTAAAGAAATATAGCTTTGTTTATGCAACAGTTCCCCCCCCCCACACACACACAGTTTATCTCCTGCTGTAAAACAACAAGAGATTCATTGGATTTGATATTTAAGTTAGACTTTGTCTTTTCAATAGCATGAAAGTGCCTTCTGCACCAAAACTTTAGCAAAGCTTCAACGTCAATGCTTTTATTTTTAACGACACTCCTATATGATTGTGTGAAGTGTCAGATATTAAACTGGGAAGCAGTTAGAGCACTTCTCAGCTGTCAAACCATTTTAAATTGACGACAATGTACAACGTTCCCTCTGAAACGTTGCAGAGTGAAGATAGTGTAGATAATAATAATAACCCTGCCTCCTCCATGTTAGCAGATTACGCACCGGCTGTAAAAAATAGAGGTGAAACGTCATTATTGAAAGCTGAGACTGACTCACGATTGGTTGAGCCCGTGTCAGTGTGACCTCATTATGGCGTCTCCATACCACGACCGCTAAGATGAAGAAGATGGCAGCAGTGGGAGGAGGCTGAGAGCCTATGGTGCGACCACCTGTTATCCTGTGGACGCCATGAACCGGACCTTTAAGCAGACATTTTCTTAAACATAACTAATACGAGCAACAGAACAAAGTTAATAAATCAGAGAACCATAAAAATGATTAGTGCCCGAAGAAACGTTTCTCTGAGGAGATTAAAAAATAAAGAGTAATACCTGTCCTTTTAAAATTCCAGAAGTCATAAATGTTCCAGGCTGTTGAAATCAATCATCCGCTGCGAGCTTTACATAATAATATTCCCTTTTTCTTTACACATAGAGGATCGGATTTAATCATAGAATTCAAATGCGAGCGCGCACACACACACACACACACACACACACGCACGCACACATGCACACACATATCTGTACTGACTTCCTCACCCATGCAGGCTGCCAGCCCGGAGATCAGGCCTCCCGTCCTGCTCCCCCGGGGTTAATTATGTTCACTTTACCAGCCGTGACTCACTTTCTATCTGCCTGAGAAGCTCACGGAGCTACTACGAGTCCCGGCATCGCAGCTGTTATCGCTAACAAGTAGCCCCTCCACGCAGCCCCGTGTTCGCACGTGACACATCACAGCCATGTCAAGGATGGCTAATTAAAATGACTGACTGCGCACGAGCACGGAAGTGAAGCAGGTTAGTTGAAGTGGACCCGGGCACCGCGAGGATGTTCCCCGTGCCGGTGTGTTTCAACTCAGACTGACACTCGCTCTCTCCTCGTGCATGTTGTCTTTCCTTTGGTTTCCTGTTAGTGTGTCAGAGTGGATTTGAACGTGTGCGCTTGCCGCCCGTCCCTCCTCTCCGTCCATTAAACAGAGAAGCACTGACACAAGTGGGATTCTGTGGAACTCCCTTATTCCTCCCTTACTCCCCTCATTCCTGTCAGTATTCCCTCTCCCCTCATAACTGAGATAGAGGAGCGTTATTCCAAATCAATTATACAGTGCATGCATGGGAAATCAAGTTGCATTACAGAAGGCACAGACAGATAACCTTGTTTTTTTTTTTGTTCCTGAGTTTTTCAATAAGTCTGCTTACCTTAGGGTTACATAATCTGTTTATGTAACCAAAGAGAAATAATCTGACACGGTAAAAACAACAGGAAGGCGTAGCGGTGAATTCTGAGGAGGGAAATTCAAATAGCTGTTTTTACAAATTCAATTTTTAGCAGAGGAAACCAGTACAATCAAATTATTTGATATACCTTTAATAAGAAGCAAATCTTAATAAAAACAATGCTAAGACTGGATGTATGTTCCTCTTTTAATGATTCAACATCACCACTAGACCTCTAGTGGCACTTTAGGCTTTTGCCAACCTACATATCATAAATTTTCAATATCATGACATTGAATTAATCCCATTTTCCACTGAGCAAAACCCCACTGACATCTGGCTTTTGTTTGCAATGAGAATGGAAACAAACAGCATTCACTCCCAGGTCAAATGATGCAGATGATGAAGTAGTTACATCTTTTTGAGATGTCTAACGTTGGTGTACAGGAGGAGGTTAGTGATGAGAAGTTGTTTACATTCTGCAAACGTCTTTGACAGATTCATGTTGTGGTATTGTTATTATGTAAATGGGGGGGTTTCCCCTTTAGGGAATCAACCATCCTGCCCAAGAAGACTCTGATACCGACCCGAGCGAGGATTAGATGATGTGGCACAGCTTCCCATTGAAGCTCGGTCGCACCAAGGTGAGAGGATCACATGGTAAAAACTACCCGGGAGCAATTCTCTCTTCAGCCCAGAATGGATGAGAAGAAAAACCACTGGACTCCTCTGAAGTGGCGCGCTGTGAGTCCTGATCTTAATCCATCTGAACATCTGTGAGAGGAGAGATGAGAGAAGACTTGCCCATCGACCTGGAGCAGTTTCCCCGAGAAGAGTGGAAACACCAGTTTCTCAAGAGCGAAACATCTAAACTGGTAGTTTAAGACACTCCTGCGAAGGAGAGAAGTCTCACTGAGAGCTGCAGAAAGTGCCTGATTGCAGTGATTGCCTGAAAATGGTGTGCTACACAATGTTAGGGAAGAAGGTCTTTGAAAAGCTCAAGCTGTTCCCTACATGTTCCCTTTTACTTCCAGTCTGTGAACTAAGCTGGTCTTCACTCCCGCTCCCTTCTAAACACATTCATCAATAACTTAACCTAACTCGCAGGAAGAATATCGATACGCACCTTTTCTCAAACACTTCTGTAACTTCAAAAATATATCAACACACACACATTTCTGAACCGTGTCTGACTGCAACTAACCCCGTGAATCTGACTTGCTGCATTATATAGTAAGATGGATGCCACAGTATGATCAAAGGTCATGTTTACTCACAGACACGCTCGTCTTGTGGGTGCGAGGTTCAGTCGACATGCCCGTGGCCTCCGCATCCCAGAATCCTGTTCACATATCAACCAGTGAGCAGCACGGACAGATTCCTGATTCCAACCTGAGACACGAGCCGTGCGTTGACTTGACTCCGATCCAAGCGGCTCCAGTCCACTGTCTGTGTTGTTCTAACGTCGGGAAAAAAAAATCATAAACATAACAACAGAATATGCACCAAGCCCCAAAGGTTTGAAATCTTCTAACATCCAGAACTCCTCACATAAATTACAAAATAAATTTATGCTAAAATGCGACCCCCGAGGGCGGTCGGCTAGTTCTTACAGTTTCCTTTGCTCGGTGCTGGAAAAAGACAAACGGATAAAAAAATTTAAAAAACTTTCATCCTCGAAGGATCACAGACACCAAAGGCCAATTCCAACTTGCTGGTCAAGACGGAATTCAGACTGGACGGTGGAGCCTGGGCAAAGGTCAGCAGAAATAATCATGAGACATCCTCTGAGGACCGTCAGCAGCCGCAGTAAAAACTTCAGGACAGTTTGGCCGGCGGCTGTTCTGAACTTACATAAGTATGTTTTTGTTATGAAGTCTCAACTCCTCACGCGTCTGCCCCTTATGAGTAAGTGAGAATTCAAACATCCGCTCAGCCAGAGACATGCATACAGTTTTATATCCTGGAGACTTGGGCTCAGAACACAGAATTTGAAGCTTCCTAAAAGACAAAAATAGCCACAGCAATAATCAAGATGTGATAAATATATTTCAGATATGGCTTCTGAAGTTTGTGCTGAACTGGACAAGGAGGTTATGTATTAGCCTGTATCCTTGGTTTGTTTATTGCAGGATTACGCAAAAAGGAATATTTGAAACTAATTCCAAAAAAAAACTTGATGGAAGAAAGAGACTTCCAAAAAAACATTTTCCTGTGGATCTGGACAAAGGGGCAAATCCAGGAATTCTTCACCACTCACAACATTCCAAGGCTTTTTTATTATATATTCTTTTGCCATTTTCACCACTTTCCCAGGGAATAATTCTTGGATCTTGATAAAAAAAAAAAAAATCAAGGTTATTAAGGGGACACATATGTACGAGTGTGAGCAATTTGCTACAGATCAAAATACAAATCCACATCTATTGGATATTTAAATGTAGTTTCACGAGGGGATTCTTGGGCTCTGACGGAGGATATTTTAAGTTACGCCCACGGTGGCATCATAACTGTCAGATCTTAATGTAATTTTAAGTCTTAAGCCGTGAAGACAAACTCTGGTGGGGGGTTTAAACCACCGGTCTACGTCTACCTGCATTAACTATTCCCCAGCAGCCGATAACAGCTCGTTCCTGCGCCTACTAACCAATAAATCTTTGCTTTGTTAAGCACATAGGGGGCCAATTTGTTACACAGGGCTCGTATT
Source organism: Reinhardtius hippoglossoides (assembly GCA_006182925.3). Lineage (NCBI taxonomy): Eukaryota > Metazoa > Chordata > Actinopteri > Pleuronectiformes > Pleuronectidae > Reinhardtius > Reinhardtius hippoglossoides. The sequence goes on from CM031684.1 coordinate 20,990,659, forward strand.
TGCAGCTAAGTGCATTGTACTGGAGCCGCAGCGCCTCTGACACATGTGAGTGCTGCTTTCCCGGGAAACACTGGGCCTTGTGCTACCTGGGCTGTTGTTTCAGGTGTCAGGAAAGGAAACTGCAGAAGTTCTCCTTGTTAGCCAAAGTTTTTATTCTGTCAAGTCGGCCCTGTTTCCTTTTTTTTTACTTCTTGTGATAACTCTAAGTTATTTCCCCCCCCCCCCCGTAAAATAACTTTCTCGCAGCTCCTTCTCTTATTATTTTATTTCTAAATCAGTGTTGATTCCCGGTCCCTTCCCTCGCTCGCCTAAAGCAAGACCCTGTTTGTCAGACACTTGCTTCTCGCTAACAGGAACGTGTGCACGGTTCAAGCTGCGGTTTGCTTACTCCTCGCTGGACTTGGTCAAACTGACCCGATCGGCCTCACCAACAAGTTTTATCGATCACTTCTCAGTCCTCGAACCTTCCATCAGAAATCTCTCCTCGCCCTGGTGTGTGTTTTTTGGAGCGTGAGGTGGCGACGCAAACCAGAGGCGAGGTCAAGTATCTGGGCATGTGTGGATTATTAACAGGGCTTGATGGGGCTTCTGGAGGAGCAGGAGCCTGAACTCCGTTACTCCTCTGTATATAAAATCTAGTTCTATAAATAATTATCAAAACTGAAGCTGACCTGTTCAGTGGAAGCTTAACTGGGTTTGGTACAGATAAGGGAGCAGTGAGTATGGAGTGAGTCATTATTTCCACAGAAATGAGAACTGAGCAATGAGAGACATTTTCAGATAGGTACAATAAATGTAATGGATAAAATTAATTAAAAGCAAGATCTTAGTAAAAAGGTCTCGAGTTGTTGTTGACTTCTCACGTGTTTTAGCATTTCTGACCTATTTTAATTCTGCGAGAGTCTTATTTCCATCAGGCAAGAAAAAGGAAAAACCACATCATTTTAATTTTGAAACCCCCGAGTGTATCAAATATAGAGTGCATCTCTATCAGAGGAGGGAGGCACCATGGGAATGAGAGAGAGTGGGGAAGGTGTGATCGGGGGGGGGGGGGGGGGGGGTATTCATGGGGGGGGGGGGGCAGGCATCCTGCCAGGCTGTTAACACAAACAACCCCAGAAAATCATTTTTCGCAAGAATACTGGAGAAACCTGCAAAGTTCCACACATTAGCAGTTGTGAGTTTTTACTGTAACAGCATCCGACAGGGTAAGTGTATAATGAGGGGATAAATACAGAATGCAAATCACAACCCCATTATTCACAGAGGAGTAAATGACTTTGATGGATCGGTAGCATTTGACAAGGGAAATAATGGATAATGAAACAGGAGATTTAAATGTGTCCGTACAGCTTCCTCACGTGTGATTATAGAGTTTGAATCGACTCCGCTATACACAAAGGTTGTCCGCCCACTGTACGATATTCTACATCTGACTTTTCCACAACATCTGCACAAGCGTTCAAGGTTCGGGAAAGATTGTGGTTATGGGACTTGAACCTTTAAGCAACTAGTAGATTGGTCAAAGCACAGGGGAAGGTTGTGGGTTGAATATCCTTTGTAGGTTTGAAGGTCTTCTGCACAATCTAAGTTACCAACGACCAGTGGATGTGAGGGACATGTCGTCTGTTGTGTACCTTACCGTCACCCTAAGACACACCCTCCTGATCAGGTGGATCCGACCTGGGTGCATGTCCCTGGCATCCTGGGGCCCAGTTGGGATCTTTCCCTCCTGACCCAGAGCCATTGACTGCAGCGCTCTGCAGTCAGTGATGTTTCTTTTATGGTCTGGCGCAGGGCTCGTCCGTGGATTCCCAGATCTCTGATGGTTGAAATCCCGCAGCCAACCCTCCACAGGGCAAACTGTTGCTTTCCAGCCACGTGGCTCTGCCTCAACTGCCGTGTCTGCCCACCGCGGCCTCTTCCTCTCGTGGCTTCATCAACATGATCCTCCCGGGGTTTGGTCACTTCCAGGAAGTAGACGACTGGGACCAGAGCATCAGGTCAGGTCTCAGGGTGGTAGTGACAATATGTGACGGGACTGTAAATGTTATTATTAATGGAAAAATGTAAGTTAAATTAAGATGCAACTGTAAGTAAAAAAATATGAATGTACAGTTTATTTCTATTATCACACAAATGAATACAATAATGAAATAATGATGTGCTGCAATTGGCAGAAGAATATAATTTGAAATAACGCTTAGATTTAATAAAACAGTTTTTGTACAGAATGCAATGGAAAATTGTATAAGAAATAAATTACCTCTATTCATAATAATAACCTATAATTACTCTATAATAAAATAATGGCCGATTTAGATACTACCCAGCGTGAGTAGTACATTAGTTTGTGAACAATGAGAATCTCTCCTCAACTGAGAACCATCCATTTATCCTCTAGATACCACTTAACCTCCGAGTCCATCACGAGGCTGATGTTCAAAGACAAACAATCGTTCACGCTCATATTCACGTCTACAGGCAAATCGCCAATTAACCCAACATGCATTGTTTTTGGGACTGTGGGAGGAAGCTGGAGAAAAAACCCACGCAGACACCAGGAGAACGTGAATCCAGAACCTTGTAAGAGACAGTGGTGACGTGGACTAGCTGAAACTTCCCACTGGACCTGAGCTGTAGATCAAACCAGGGTCTTCAGGTTCAAAAATAAAAGAGCCCTTACCAGCTTAACAGATAACAGATACACATTGACATGAATGTGATGCTGCTCGAATGACACTCTGCATCAACACAACGTGCAACCTGCAAAGTTCCAAAAATACCAACACTAAAAATATCTTCATCGGGAACAAACACTTCATTTGTTTCCCCCCCCCCCCCCCCCCCCCCCCCCCCCCCCCCCCAACAGTCTCTGCTCTTAACAGTACAACATACAATACAGCGAGCGGAGCACCCAGTTTATCCTTTGTGATGTGCAAAGATCTCGACTTAATAAACATCTCTCCTGTACAACTAGGTCAAGTTTGAACTCCGCGAGCAGCCGCTCAAAAAAGCAGCTGATCTCTCAAACAGAGAGCGTCAGTCTCCGGCGCTGGTGGTGGTGGTGAAAATCCAAACCTGTCTGGGTTCAAAGTCAGCGGGGGGGGAGCTTCTGAAACAACGTGGTCTATAATCTGTGAGTACGGTGAATAAACAGGGACGGAAATATCACAGCGAAACATATCCGACACCAGAGGAAGGTCTCCCATGCAGAGCTTTACCAGCCTCTGTACTGCAGTAACAAGATGTGTCTTTGTTGAATGTGAATGCAGGAGTTCTCTGTGGAAGGTGCTTTTTTTTGTTGTTGTTATTATTACATACACAGTTGGTGCTCCTGCTGCTATAGATTGAGCTGCTGTAAACAAGCTGCAGAGACAGCGGCGTATCAGTATGAATACACACACACACACACACACACACACACACAGAAGGGTGGGGGGTGACTTATTTCTGCTTTTTAAATTTATCGTATAGAGTCTCTGACCAATGTTATTTGTTTTCCATCCACAGAAATGAATGAGTTCTTCCCTGGCCAATGTTCCTATCCTACCACCGAGTTTTATGAAAATCAACAAATGTGTTGTCTAAACAGCGAATGTATTATATTTTGAATATAGTGGATAGAACCACTGAAAGATCACTAACCGAGATCTTCCCCGTGTCGGTCGGACCACGTTTGTGTCCTCCACCGCGGCTCAAGGCACTTTTGACAGTTTTTCATTTTGGTTTCAGAATAAACTGAAAAGTCAGCCGGTCCCGACCAAACAGGTGGGGGGGGGGGGGGGGGGTGAAAGCCCCCTAACAAACACACAGGGGCACAGACCCGACCTCCTGGTAATAAGAGGTTTTCGGGAGCAGTCTCTGATTGGAAGAGGAACCTGCACCGGCTCGCTTCTCCACTGCTGTGACATTAATGATGCTCTAATTGACTGGTGCAGTCGAAAAATTAATTAATACTTTCCGTGGGGAAACATGAAGACATTTTCCAGTCTTTTCCATGTATTCATATGGAATATATGAAACCTATATCCAAAACTAAATGAAGACAACTGTTCCGAGAGCATTGCATGCATGATGGAGGGAATTACATCAGGTGGGTTACAGGTGGAAAGGAATCTCGTTCCCCCGTGCAGGGAGGAATAATACAAATTTGATTGTGCAGTGAGATGTATATACCGAGCCGACGAATATATACTTCTGCACTAACTACCGTATCTTTGAATAATTGATGCTGATTCTCCGTGTGCGCGAGGATAAGAATGAACACAACTGGCTGCGAGCGAGCCCGAGCTTCCCTCTCTCCGACGGGAGCCACGTAACGAAGGGAGACGCGGTGAAAAACATGGCCGTGCTTTCCGAGGGGGAGCAGCTCAGCCGAGATAATGAACTCTGGGAAGGTGCAAGACTTCTCAAGACCTGCTCATCATTTCCAGATCTAATCCCCCCCCCCCCACCACCACCACCACCACCACCGCTGTACAGTAAATCTGTTAGTGTGCACATTAACATTTCATCCTTCATCTTTTTTTGGGGGGGGATACTTCAGCGCATCAGGATACAAACAGCCTGGACTAATCCCACTACGCTGGACAACAACAACAACAACAACAACAACAACAACAGCAAAAAAAAATGATTGTGCCTAATTTGCTGCTATCTAAACAGAGATTGGATTTCGTTTAATGCTAAACAGGCCGGTCCAGGAAATAAACACATTCCTAATTTAAAACGCTCCCCAAAGTGTTTCTCTCTTTTCTCTCCGCTCTCTCGACAAGAAATATATGCAAATGACAGCATTTAGATTTCATTCCCCCGCAACCGAGAGGAAACGGTGGAGGATCCCTGTGGGGGTTTCCAGTCTTAAGCAAGCCGGCTTCAAAGCGCCATCCCTGATCTGCTCCATCCTCGTAAACCTGTTTGGAGGGCAAAGACGTGCGAGGGGGAACCCGGTCACGGATCAGGCTGGACGGTGGCCTGAGCCCTGCAAGGTTTTCTGATATATTCTGATATGTCTGTTTTCTGTCAAATGAGAAATCCGGGGCTCCACAGCTGCTGCAGCTCGACTGAAGGTGAAGTTTGTGTGGAGCTCAATCTTAAAACCTTGTGATCAGCGTGAGAGTGAAAGACGACAAGACAGATGAGTGACAGAAGTGGAACATGGATCTCTGACAGGATCCACTCTATTTGCATCAGAAAGGTGCGTGTGATGTAACTTGATTGGCACTTTAAATGGACTGTTTTTTCCACGAGCCGCGGTGATGAAATGTCTCACTGAGAGTGAACACGTCACCAGGAACCATCGGCAGCCACATTCTGAAAGGTGTAACTTATTTATTTAACCCTAATAAACCTGGGAACACATACATGAAGAGACATTATAACCAATAATTAACCAAATAATAAATGGTTATGTTTTCACCCCTGTTTGTTTGTTGGTTTGTTTATTTGCAGAATTATGCCCCAAAACCACTAAACCAATTTCCGTGTAACTTTGGGGAACAATTGGAACAGGGACCCAAAAAATAAATTTGGATCCGAACAAAGAGGCAGGGATTTGGTTTTGTGCTTTCTTTAACGACATTTTCATCGATTTTTCCAAGGGAACAATTTATCTTGGATCTTAATTCTCAGTTCATAATTCTCTTGATAAAAGAAACTAGTCATATTTTCGAGATCTGACATCTGTGAGCGTGTGTTGGGCCTAGTTTTCTAAATATATTCAATAGGGGAAGAAAGGGAGAGAACCATTTTAAACACTCACTTACTGACAGTGACTAATTTGTGTCAAGAAATAATTTGTTTTGCCTCCAGACGAAACAGGTGAAACAGCAGGAAATATTTTTTAAAAGTGACATGTTATTGCTAAAGAAGAAGCTTTTGGGGATGTTGTTGTAAAACCGTCACTTGTGTGTTACCCTCTGGTTTGTGAAATCAGCGCCCGTGTGTGCGACGTGGTTCACAAGCCGCTGGAATGACTCCGAGGGGAATATTCAAAATTCGGAAAACGTTTAAATGTGCAATAACAAAAAGTCTCCATTAATGGTGTATTCATCCACCGCTGTGGTGCCAGGGTCTGAACTAAAGTAGTTCTGTCTCTTTCCAATGGAAATGACCATTCGTCTTCTTCCTTTGTGATTCCGTTGAGGTTTTTAGGGGGCGTGTGGCAAATGAGATAGAATATTAAAGTTTCATTGGTGTTTGTATTCGATTGTAGGATGAACTACCAACAAAATGAAGCTTTACAGGCGCCAGCTGAGGCATTGAGGTGTCAAACCTGTTTAAAATGTGGACGGAATCAGTTCAGAACGGGTGGGAAAAAAGGTATTTCGTGCAATAAACAAATAAAACAAACCAGATGGGCGGTTGGAGAGAGCACACACACACCTTCTCCAGGGCTGAAGCTATTGGTTCTTCCACGTCTCACATCTCCACGAAGTTTAATGGAAACCAAAACAGTTCTTTTTTGAGTAATACCGCTGACGGACAAACCGCAGCAGAGGTAACGCACAAACAAAACACAATTCATTAGAGTCCAACACAAGCTGCCAAGAAATGAACTTTTTCCTCAACAGCAGCGCTTGAGTTTATTTGCACGGGGAGACTAATACCAGGGCGCATGTAGGTGGTAATAAAACCAAACAATCGCTGCAGAGGGACGGGTGTTCTTATTAGATTTATACCCTTAATATAAAAGGGAGCCACACACTCTAAATGCTCCCCTGGATTTTAGACTTCTTCGCTCGGTGTCGCACAAACTTTGATGTTGTTAATGTCTCGCAGCGTCGAATCTGTCAGGAGGTGACGTCCTCGTGGGACTTCGTGGTGAGTGGTTAATTATGTGGTTACTTCCGTTCACTGCAACTTGTCCGTATGTTAGAAAGGACATCAAGTGATCAGGAGATTAGGAGAGCTTTAATAAAAACATAGAAACAGAAACATTACATACACAAAGACATAAGACATCTAGGTAAAAGCCATGTTATAAAAACAAGTCTTTAAACAAGAGTTAAAAGAGGACAACGAGGTAGCTAGACTGATTCCCAGCTGGAAGGTTATTCCATAGTCGTGGAGCCCTGAGTTTCACTCACAACAGTTGATCTGCAGATCTGAGATCACGAGCAGGTATGTACGGCATTAGAAGGTCAGTGATATAAGAGGGGGGGGGCAATGCCGCTAACTGGAGATTTAAAAAGGTAGCCAGTGCAATGATGTGTTCATACTTTCGAGTTTTCCTAAGAACTCTGGACAAGTTGGAGACGGTGGATCGATTTCTGGGGCACTCCTGCAAATAATGCGTTACAGTAATCTAGATGGTGCGAGACAAAAGCATGAAGAACAGATTGTGCATCACTGAATATGAGAAATGATCTAATGCTCCTGATTTGACCGATAGCTGATTTGACGATCTTGCAAAAATGTTTTGAGAAACTCAATCAAAGAAGATTGGGTCCATCATTTCAGCAAATTCCTATAAAATTGCCAGACATTGGCCACTTCAGTTCCCATAGTCATGCGTCCACTAGTGGCTCTTGTTTGCCAGAAGCAATGGAGGAAGTCGTTTGCTTGTTTTTTGCTCGACTTCAGTTAGTTGCAAGAAAACGATACGAAACCAGCGGCTGTCTAATCTGTGAACGTTACGGGCACTGGATGGACTCAGGTGCTTCTCTATTTGAGAAATAGATCTTGTGTTTTATTGTTAAATGAGAAAGATGAAGAACAGACAGAAAGAAAAAGAAGACGCTGCCACCACAAGGGGAAGAGGATTTGAAAAGAAGGGGAAGAGGATTTGAAAAGAAGGGGAAGAGGATTTGAAAAGAAGGGGAAGAGGATTTGATGAACTTTTAATGATTAGGATGATGAAACACAGAGTGTTTGGGGGGGGGGGGGGGGGGGGGGGGGTAGGAGTCAAGGGTGGCTAACAAATCAGTGTTGAGAGAAAATGAAGTTATGTTCCATAGGGGATTAAGCTGACAGATAGCAAAGGTAAAGACTACCTCCCCTTTTCCCAATCTGTCTGTGATATCAGCTCTGATCAGGAACGAGGCAGAGGAAAGAAAAAAAAACAGGATGGAGTCAAACACGGAGCTGCCACTCAAGATGGGAGAGATTTGTGGAGTCTGTCGCACAAAGTAATATATTTATGAAAACGAAAAAGAGAGAAAGTGGAAACGGTCTCTCTTCAGAGGACTCGTTTGTTGTCCGCGTGTTAATCGTGAATTTACGAGAAAAGACGCACGATGAGTTATTCGAGCGTGGAGGTGGAGGGGGAAATGTTACCGTGGAAACAGTGGGATCCTTTTTTTATTCTCCTGAAAAGAGGGAATGAGCAGAGACAAGGAGACAGTGGCAGTAATTAGGGGAGTAAGTCATGCAAAGTCTATTTCAAAAAGAAAAAAAGAAAAAGTGGAATAAAGGAAGAACAAAGATCAGGAAAAAAGTGGATCCACGCAGAGTTTTAATACCGAGCCTCGTGTCTCTTTTGGATTTAAAAAATTGTATAGGATAACAAGGCAGGAAATTGTGCTTGTGTTTCAGATCAGAAGCAGCGTCGAGGCTCTGCTACCTGTTCCTGTAAGAACACACAATTCATGTGCTCAGGTGGTTCAGGACCGAGCTGGAATTAAAAAATATTGACTGACCATTTTACGCAGTGTCCAAACGGTGGCAGTAACGCAACATCCTCCGAGCGGGTCTAACTGCAGCGGAGCCGCCGGGGCCACCACAGAGTCCTGAGCTCTGGCAGCATCTTGTGCATTAAATATTCACGGCGAGTACAGTAACAGTGACATCGGCGTATTATTCATACCCACCGCGGATACATATAGTTGGTTAGGCGCCATTATTTTCGAGGGATGTAGCCGGTTTGCCTACAGGTGGACACAACAAGGAAATATGAGCTGTTTTATTCAAAGTATAAACATATGGTTCGTGAAAGATATGAAAACATAGGGACGGGAGTTAAACTCAGCTGGAGGCCAAATGTATAAGAGGCGCACGCGGCGCGCTATCAGCTCAATCCACGAAGGTGTTAAATTTAGAAAATGAAATAACGTCGAAATGAAAAATGGTGGAATCCTGGTTATCAGCAAGATGGACTTTCTGTGGGAAGTTTGCATGCTGCCCCCCCCCCCCCCCGCCCACGACTGTGTGGGTTTTCTCCAGGTGCTTCCTCCCACAGTCCAGAGACAAGCAGGTCGGGTTAATTGGAGACTTCTCCATCTGCGTGATTGGTTGTGTGTCTCCATGTGTAAGACGCTGGGCGACTTGAACCCAGTTCCCCACCCCACCCTATGTCCACTGGGATTGGCTCCAGCACCCGTTCAACCCCCCCAAAGGATGAGCAGTATGGAAAGATGGATGGATGGAGGGATGGATAAGCAAAGGGCAAGAACCATCCTGGAGGCTTTTATCAACACAAGCACACAAACTACCACACGATGATTCCAGGAGCTCGGGAGTTTGTTTCTGTGTCGGCCGGGTTTCCAAGAACTACTTGACGGATTTCTGCAAAACATGGAAGGATGGGACATGGTTAAAAAACGACCCGAATACATTTCGGGGGCAGATCTCCGGACAAGTATTGTCAGATGGGTGTTTTAACATTTAAATAATAGGCAAAAGAAATAGGCTTGTTTAGGGGACTGTTATTTGTGACATTTGGTGCAACTTCACTGAACATCAGGGGATTTGCTGGGGCCTTGGTGGAGGTTTGCACTCTACTGGGTCACATTCCTGTGTTTTCATTGCTTGTTTGTTCGTTTTCCGACCGTGTTAGTCAGCAGGAGAACACAGAATAAACCACTGAAGCGATTTCCAGAGTGTTCTGTGGAGGTGTGAGGCACGACCCCAGAGCTAATTTAATTTTGGGGCAGAGCCAGGATTTAATTTTTTCCGCCTTTCTCTGACATGGCGAGATGCGGCGTTAGCCTCGGTGAAGGCACGAGCTCCGAGTGTCCTTCCTCTTTCCACTGATCCTGACATATCTGTGGAGCTTATTAGAAAACAGCTCCCCCACAATGAACTCGGAGCTTCTTCATTTGCTGTTGTATTTAATATTCACTCAAGGTTCCCTCCGTCTCGTCGGTGGCTATTCACCGAAGCATATTATGACCCGTGTTATTCGCGGCTTATCCTTCACCTTAGCAAAACTTAATAGCAGGATAATAGCGCTGTAATTTTTTTTTATTTTATTTTTGTTTGTCCGACACCATCAATCTAAATCTCAAGCTTTTATAGGCTCCAGTCTCACCTTGACCACGTTCATCCACATCGCGTGGTCGTCTTCAGCCGATTTGTCTTTCGTTAATTGAGTTAATTTATGATGTTGTCAGGCTCCTGAGTCGTGATGAGGTTATTGTTCGCGCCTGTGTCGGCTGGACTGACGCAACCCTGGCAAGATGCACAGAGAGGACAGGAAGAAAGGATGGAGTCGAGGGTTTGGATGTTATGAGAGTGGAACAACCACAAGTGCAGGTATTAGTGCACGAGCTCCTTTTAAATCACATTTAGCTTCATAAATGACGACCTGATACTAAGTGACAGGGTTTGAAACTCCTCTTTTTATATATATATATATATATATAAAATAGTGAATAGTAAAATAAAATAATACACGAACAACAGGTGACTGAATGAGGCTCGGGTGTCACTTTACTTTTTCCTCGCAGCCGCTCACTTACATTCACTTTATTTACAATCAACTCCTTCTTTCCCCCCCACTTCACTTCAAGATGACCTTTCATTAGAATAGTGTTGTTTTCTACGGGGGGGGGGGGGGAGGCTGCGACTTCCATCATGTGCCTCCAGCTGCAAAAAAAGGAAATCACAGTTGAAACAGATCAATTTCATAAACACACTACAGCTAAAAGAAACGACCAAATAAAAGCGGCCGTTACACGCTCGTCCAGCCGGGGGGGGGGGGGGGTCTGCTTCACAAACCCGTCCACGTTGGTCTCCGGCGTGTCAGCGCGAGCAGCGGGCGGCTGAGGCCACAGACAAATGAACAGCAATGACTCCGACTCACCAGCGGTCAGACATCTGAGAGAAATTGATCGTATGTCAAAGGATCTCGAGCAGTCGCCGTGAGGAGCTGCAGGGTTTCACCATTTAACAATAACCAATAAGGCGCTGAACGAGTTGTTGTTAATACACAGTATGAGTTCATGTTTATTTTGTGAGTATTTGTGTCATAGCATGAGCATAGCGTAGCATCCTCCTGTATAATAATCTTTTAACTGAGCGTACAGTTTCATTCTTGACCTTCCAAGGTTTGCTCCATGTTAGCAGACGGGACACGGACCACACTCGACCTCACAAGCTAAAGACTTTATACCTTATACGACTAGATGAGCAAACTCCTTTGGGTAATAAAAATAATTCTTGATTTACATATTATAATGCTTCCATGTACAAATTCTCTACCATATGGGAAATATATGTTAAAAAGTGAACTTTCATTGATAAGATTCTCAGCTACTCAGTTCCAGGTGGTTCCCCTTCATGTAGGAGGCAGAACCAGGTGAATGGTCTGGTTGCATCCATCATCATTCCACTATAGGACAAAACACAGTATGGGTTGTGTTCTATTCCTTTAACGGATACAAATACAGGAAGCCACAGTCGTGCAGCTGTAAATAGTTCCAGGGGGAAGTAGTTTGCTGGGACGCCTGCACACGAGGAGCTGAACACAATACATGAAAATGACTTATCTTATCTACTTAGTTTTCAGAGGTGGCGCAGGCGCCTTAATCACAGGCACACAGCCGCAGTCTTCTTCCAGTGAGTCAGACGAGTCCTCCGCTGAGGAGCAGTCAGGCTGGATCGTGTTTGAACTCAAAACCAAGATTAAAGACGGAATCAAACACGCATCTCTGTCTCAACAGACACTGGGGTTGTTTCCTGCCTTCACCCAGGCAGCCGATGCATTTTTACATCAGGCCGATTAAAAGCTGTTTTAAATGCACCACACATCTTCATTCCCTCTGTGTGTGTGTGTGTGTTTTTTCCATCCTGTATTAAATGAAATAGCCCGACCTTGAGGGAAGTAGTCATTATTACAATACCATATAATTATCAGTTATCCTCGCACTCATAAATCACATTTCAGATGATTAACAATGACTTTCACCGGGCAATTATCCATCACATCGCGCTGTCGCATTGATTCCGGAGCGTTTGGATTTGGGAAGAGGACGCTGCGGATGCATGTTTGATCAGCGGGGGGGGGGTCAGACAGGAACTGTTTGTTTGAAGAACCCCGGTAATGGAGAGATTCCCTGATAGGCCGGTGTAGCTCGATAACAAAGCAAGTGAAGCCGCTCTTCAAACACGCTCTGCCTGACTGCGCGTGTTGAAATCACCGCGCTGCACTTTCCCGCTCTGACAGACTGCTTTTTTTCTTTTTCGAACAGCACAATTGATTTTTCCCTAAGTCTGTCTTGCTCTTCGTTCCCGCTCGGCTTGAACCGAACGCTGAACTGTACGGCGTTCACACTCGGCTCCGAGTTTAGAAGCTGTCGTGCAGATGTGTGTGCGGATATAAATATGTGCAGCTAACACTGTGCGGAGTGTGGCGGGAGGTGTTAGCTGGAGAATAACACTTCTGTAAAGAAGGGATGTTCATTTCATACTTTGGGGAAAATGTAGAAACTCTGCAATGAACATGTGAGCAAATATGAACAGAAAAACACACACACACTAGACAGGACTTAGACAGAAGCCGTGAGTGGTTGGAATTAATGAGAAAAAAATGGGGTATGAAATGAAAAGGTGTAAAGAAATGTCCATTTACTTGCGTTCGGAGGCTTTCACCTGCGTCTCGCTGTCTTCACCTGGTCATCTGAGCCCAGCTGGTTCACCACACAGCTGACATTGTTCTGCTGTGGGCTTGTTCAGGTCCTCTTGTAGCTGCCTTCATCCACATTTAAACACTGGTGCCCTCACTGTCTGTCTCGGATGATGTATATTGGAATTGGATGGTGTTTGTATGAACTAATAAACTAAACACAGAGTTCTGTTACATCACTTTGTGCCACACATTGTGTATTTGTGGTTATTCTTATACAGACAATAAGGAAAATGGACTTCGTCCCACTTGTAAAGCGATAATATCCTGATTGTCCCCGGCGCCTCCTCCACGTTAGCAGACGGGACATGGACCAAACTAAAAAAGTCAAATAACGTCTCGATAAAAGTGGTTTCTGTAATTTTTTGTAAATTTGGTTTGAATGAGTTATTTGAGGCTATTAAATCCTGACTGACAGCTGAGACCGACTCACAATGGTTGGAGCGCATTGGACCTTGACAACCAACGATTACAACCGTGAAGACTCTTGTTCCAGACGACGTGGAAAAGGGCTAAACGCTGGTGACTGTCACTTCACTCTTGTTACAGCGGGAGGAAGTAGAAACAGTCGTTCTTCACTCACAGTCAGGAACTGAGAGAGTTTTTGGATGAACAAAATGTTTCAGTGAATAAATAAGTGGACTTTTTTTCCCACCGACTGTGTCTTTGTTGAAGAATCCCGTTTGATTCCCGGCAGAAGTCACCGGGCCACAAAACAAAATGCAGCACATTTGTGTCGCGTGCGTGTGTTTGTATAATATTTTTTAAAAGACACACACACACACACACACAGCAGCCGAGCACAGCTCCTCCGGTCCTAATGAAAGATTATATTTCATTACATTACTTGCGTCTCAGCAGACGCTCCATTGAAGTAATGAAGCAAAAATATAAAAGCAGGATTTAAAAAATGTAAAAACAACCATCTTATTCTCAGCGGCAGCCTCTCATTATTTAATCTTTGCTGAGGATTAGGAAGAGAAAAAAAAAATCTAACGTTCAGAGTGAAATCATCAATTTGCAAGATGTCGGTTAAAAACCTGTTGAAATGTCGTTCGCCATCAAAAATCTCATTTATTTCACGCGTGTTCTCCAACCTCTTTATTTTTGTTCCTTCTTTGACTGACTCGGCCGACGCTTCCCAACGCGCCGGACGGGAGACGGGCAAACCGCGGCGAGCTCGGCTATTTGCAGGCGGGAGATAAACCACGAGCCGTAAATCAAACAGCAGGTTTGTTCAAATGGATATTGGGGAAAAAAAACACGTTTTTACAGTGAATGACAATGGCTGCAAAGTTGAGGAGAAATGTTAAATTCCACTCCCCGGTTTGTGCTAATTCAATTTTTGCTGTGACATTCTCACCTTGTGTTTTACCTCGGGGTTTGTTTTCATAAATAAGCAGTTGCAAGGTTGCGGAGGTGAAGACATTCGATGTGAGCTGAAACGTGAGGACCTTAATTTGACTGATTCATTAGAGGCTCGACTTGTTTAATAACACAAATAATTCCCTGGTTTTCTCTTCCTGTCGTGACAGAAAGCCGCAGAGCTGTTCTCCCAATTAATCTAATTGGACGAGTGATTGTCGTCGTCTCGTGAAAACATGGGTTAATGTTATAATGAGCAGTTTCACACAAACACAATTTAGTTCGTGTTTCCATTCATAAATTTACATATTATTTACGAGTGTTTCATTGTTGGGTGACCTCTAGTGGCCTTAGTAAATATGACATGTGCAAAGGAGTAACAAGGGTTTGTCTGATTCTGATTCGCTCCAATCTGAAGGTGTATGTTTCTGAATCTATGTGGTCGCTCAACTTGTTCACACATATTACAACGTTTTATCTCATTTTCATAATTGGAAAAACAAAACCTGATGGTGCAGGAGAGTTTCTCACACAGAACCATGTGAATCAGAAACTCACGATTGCAACTGAGGTGAATTAAACGAATAAACGATAAACGATATATTACATACAACTATTAAATACAGCAAGTATAAACTAAAACAACTGTAAATGATGTCTGCTCCCATTCCCAGACACAACGTTGATATTGGACAGATATCCCAGATTTTGGTCAGTGCCAACTTTTTTCAAACTTTGTTGAATGTTAAGATATGGTTAAAGTTATGCAACCGAAACAGCTGGATGTTACTTTACGCCCTGACACCGCCCCCGTCCTTATCCTCCCACATTCTCTCCCCCTCCAAACCGCTTCCCTGCATCAGTGCCAGAAATAAATCTTGATCTGCGGATGGCCATGACGTTAATGCAGCTCCTATAGGAGACTGTGATACCTGCGGCTGGGAGCATATACCATCTCTATAGGCAATTAAACCCCTGCAAACATCACGTCCTTAAGATGAAATACGCGAGGTCCCTCTACATATATCACGTGCTGGCAAACAAACATACATTATGAGTGATAAATACGAACATTGGACAGTACATTCGCTCACCGTGATTTACAGCAGCCTTGCCGCTGCAGTGATAATCTGTGTGATGGATTGCTCGTGGTCAGATCTGATTGTTTATCTGTGGCGTTCAGTTGGGGGGCCTCTCAGATATTAGTGCATCCTCTCCATTTCTCTGCAGGACTGTTTTCTCACTGCCGTTTTTTTATTTATTTTTTATTTTCTCATGCCACCCTTAGCTACTTTCCCTGGGGGGGGGAGCCCGGGTGTTTTTCCAAGCTTTGCCTTTGTTTACCTGCTTCTTTGTTCTGGGCTGTCACATTATCTCTCTAAGTGACGACGCAGCCTCCCTGCGGGCTCATAATGAGGAAGTGGCGGTGGCGCAGCCTTGTTTCCCCCCCGCGCTGAGGGCATCACCGTGTGTTAGGGCACGCCGCTGCCCGGGTGTGTGCACTTATTTGGCAGTTGACAGATTTGTTTTTCCATTCTTGCCTCTATCATAACTGTCTGCATATGTTTAGAAAAAAGGGGGAATATGTGTGTTTTACTCTGCAGGAGAACCAGGACCACTGGATCTTGAGGCACTTCACGAAAAG
Source organism: Reinhardtius hippoglossoides (assembly GCA_006182925.3). Classification (NCBI taxonomy): domain Eukaryota; kingdom Metazoa; phylum Chordata; class Actinopteri; order Pleuronectiformes; family Pleuronectidae; genus Reinhardtius; species Reinhardtius hippoglossoides. The sequence continues at coordinate 21,006,516 of CM031684.1, forward strand.
GCCAAATCCAAAGTTATTGCTTTCTATAGTTTTCTTTTTTAACGCTATCAATTAAATATCAGTTGTTATACGCATTAAAAAAAAGAAAAAGAAACACGTCTGACCATTCACCAACACTGTGCTGACATTAAAAGTTGAACTATCATAGCTCTCTCCACATGGTGCAAGATGAAATCGAAAGTACACTCTTGTAGAGATATTGACTTTCACCCCGCGGTGCTTTTGCAGTGTTCCAATCTCAAAGCAAAAAAGTTCACATACAGACTCCTGTGATGTTGGACTTCAATCAAAATTTGTGAATATCAACAGATTCCCCCCCCCCCCCCCCCCCCCCCAAAAAAAAACGCAGACGAGGCAGGATTCAATCTGAAATCTATGAAATTGATATATAGGAATCTCAGTGGACGTTACCTGACAGATACTGAACGAATAACCTTTCATACACAGATTATGTAAATTTGCATGATGTAGAAAAATAACAATAAACCCTCATTATAAAAACGCTTTTCATATGAAAGCTATTCATGTCCTGAACAGAAATAAGAAGATTTAATTAAAGTAAAACAATTAAAGACAAGTAGATCGTGGAATTAAGACGTCAGGTCAACAGAGTCTAAATTAATTTATTTAATTGCACTCATGCACGTACATCAGATGTCGTTCCATGTTTAACAGGAAAAGCTTTTTCTATGTCTGAAGACTTCATTTACTTCCAGAGACGCTACTAAATACAGATGTTGAGCAGTCAGAAGTCTGACTTTCAAACACACAAGTTTTTCAAATATCACACAAGGAAAACGATAATGATCATATGTGCAAGAAAACTGTTCATCATTTGATCAAAGGTGCCGTTTAACTAAATAATGCACATTAAATCTTTCATTTTTCACCATTAAGTCACCATATTACACACAGGACACTTAGCACCACAACAAGTAGTATCATAAATGTATTGCTTGCATGGATGACTCTGCAAAAATGCACGACTTAAAAACTAAAGAAATTGCAGAATTGTTTTATTAGCAATGAAAGAAATACGGGATTAAGGTTTAATCCTTTAAGGAAAACTATGGTTTCTTACAATTAAGTATTTAATTGTTTACAGCTTTGGCAACTGGTCCAGTCATTACTGGGGTATTGTACAGGAGTAACTGTCGAGGGCTCAGAAGAAGCAACCAGAACAATAAAGTTGGAAAGTCTAAAAATACGGGATGTAAACAATCCGCAGGTTCGTCGAACGTATTCGGAGGAAAAGCTGAAAATTCTTCTTCTTAAAAAAGATCATTTTCCCCTGAAAAACATTTTACTTTCCACTCAAATTAGAGTTCGGCACAATCACATTCCCGTGTTTGATCCAGACTTAAGCCGATTGTGATGCAGTTGCACCACATTTCACTCAATCAATAAAAGAACAGGCACGAGATGAAATCCAGTTAGACTCACTGATGTCAAGCTGCTTTCATGTTGAATACACAGAACCGATCCACACGGTTCTGATGAGCTGACAGTACTGATCTTCCATCCATCCCACAATACTCTTTGTTATAAAAGGTACATAGCAGGTAGCACAGCCCCGGCATCTGATCAGACTTCCAACTGGACCTCCTTCATATTTAACACAGCAGGGGTTTGTAATAATGCAGCTCTACCAGCCCGACCCTCGCTGCGTTTCGCTGCAGGGTTATTGAACATGACCGAAAGAATGTCAGACACTGCACTTGTATTTCACTATTTTATACTTTTTAGGAGGATCCATGTTGCATGTCTATATTGTTCTCACATCCAGATTCAGGCGAGTAGATGTCGAGGGGCTTGAGGTACTGGTATAATTCCAGTCCACGACATTTCAGAGGCAAATACTATACTTTCTACTCCACTACATTTATTTGACATGTCTTTTTTTAAGTTGAAGATTGTTTTCACAATGGTTACCAGGCCGTTAAAGAGTCGACCAGTTGGGCTTCTCTCTGGTCTCTGGTGTCTTCCAGAAAGCAGGATGCGGCCGGGTCACATTTCAGACGTCTGAAAACTGATCTTCAGTTTTTTCTTCTGTCATCTTCCGATTAATCATTTCATAACCCCGTAGATTCATCTGGTGTCCCTGGTAACTGTGTATTATGTAGTTTAGAGAAGTTTATAGTGACATGCTGCTCAGACACTGACGTTTCTGATGTGATGACGTCTTGTCAGAGGAGCCACATCACTTTACTTTAACTGCACACACACGTATGTATGTTTACTTCAGCACAATTTCCTATGCGGTACTTTTATATACTTTAACAACACCACTTTCCTCCAAGCAGCTGATTAACAAAGTGAAGTTGTCTTTGCTGATTTGGTTTAAGCGAAATTAATAATTTTCTCTCCCAGTTGGAGGCAACATTCTGTTCATTACTTGAACCTACTTATTAAAAAGGTAGGGGGGGGGGGGGTAGCAGCAATTCACAATCTCCTTCACAACTTCAGGCAATTCACAGTCTTCACTCTGTCAGTATGGGCTGTTGGGGGGAAGGTGTAATTAAGTGTCACGCAAGATAAGGACAAAGAATTAAAAAGTGTGAGGGCCGTCGTGAGAGAGATGCAAACAATGACGGGTTCCTTGAGTACGTCCGAGGCGACTGACGACACCGGCACTTTCAAAACTTCAGCACCAACAGCAGCTTTACAAGTAGAATTGCACTTAACAGCACACATGCATCTGCCAAGAGACCAACAGTCGACTTAAATCCACTCAAACGGCACTAATCAAAGATTTCCATCCCATCATTTAGAGAAAGGGAAAGGTGGTAATTTAAGAGATGATAAGTTTATCGAATGAGAAGGAACGTGAGAGAATACTTACTTACTTAAAAATGTATGTTATCAAATAGCGCTCTTAGTTTCCTGTGAAGAAAGATGTAAGCAGCCGTTAAAGATCCAGCACAAGATACTTGTAGGTGGAGAAAGAGAAAGTCTGTTGAAACCCACCAGAGCTGAATGACTGATGAGATTCATGTAGAGAACCCCCCCCTCTAAAAAACAAATTAAGAGTCTACAAACTCTGAAAGGAAGAGAAAAATTAGGATCATGTGGCCGGAGCAATTATATCGGAGAAAGAGGCTGAAATTGCAAACTTTCATCACACTGGTTGGATTTTCCAACTCCGAGCTCCTCGTCCAGACGCCCTGCAGGCACGATTGAGAGTGACGCCCGCTGGGTCCCGGCTCAATGAGAGGACCACATCCTTCCGTCCAATGCCAAGGCGCAGTAAAAAAGCATAAATCGACTTATGTATAAATCGGCCGTGCAATTTCAACAGGCTTCGTAAAAAAAAGTCTGGGAACCCACGTGCCGTGTTCATTTCAGGTCATATGGGTCTGCTGGACTTTTACCACACGGCTCAGAGCCCCGGATCTTTAGTCCAGAAAACATGTGGATGAAATATAATATCCAGATGTGGTCAAGTCTTTACCCATTTCTCCACAGCTGCTTTCAGACAATTAGTGTAACAATAATAACTCTAACCTCCTCTTTATGATCTGATCTGCACTGAACATATTAAATGTTTATGTGTACCGGTGTTAGATTAATTAGGGGACTTGTAAGATTATTAAAAATCGCCTTTGGGTAAATATACTGTCTAATTAATTAAGATAAGCAGTTTACTGTACTTTATTGGCCCTGTGAGTTAAAGTCTGAGACAAAAAAGGCTTTGCCAGGAAATGAGAATGACCCAGTGCGACCGAAATGAACTGGAACAGTGATATTTATTTTATTAGCCATTTCATATCAACAAAACTCATTTCATAGCCAAAATGTACGTGTTGAACGTTTCAGCGTTTTCACATCAGTGCGATGCTGTTAAATCATTATTGATAGCTTGGTAATTATCGTAAACAATGGGCCAATCACTGCAAGAAACTAGGGACGGTCTAATTATTCAGAATATTCCATATCTGCTGCTTTTTCTAGATCACACATCTTCGCAGACAGACAATCGACTCGGAAACAAAACTTTATATAACGGCCCTCGAAAAGAGAAGTTCAGCCAAGGAGACATTAAACTTAAAGATTTACACCATCAAGAGTCGATGCATGAATGTAAACATCAGACTCAGGGCAACAGGACGCTCCTTCAAGTACCGGCTAATTTATGTGTTGTTGCCTGCAGGCACTGGCTGCCCATCAAGGATACGAGGCCCGAAGCACAGTCGTTATTGACAGATGACATTTCTGAGGAGGCAAAGAAGAAAAAACGCTAACGGCTGGTTCGAAGGTGAGCATTCCAAAAAAGAGAAGATAATGTTAATGTCTTGATTTAAGTTCCTTTACCTTTGAAAACCTTTGAATTCTAAGAATTCACCGAAGAAGAATGTCAGAGGTGCACATAAATTAGGTTTTCACAGTTGAATGCACGGCCATGGGCCAACGGGTCACCGGTGTGAGTGACAACTTTCTGCTCTTGTTCACCTGCATCCAGATGCGGCAGCTGTTTGCACCAAACAAATAAAGATAATCCCCGTGTACACAACCTGCCCTGCACCAACTGGAACACGGGCAAAGTTAGGAAAAAGAGCGGGGTGCAGGAAGTGGAACATGTAGCTGTAGCTGAAGGGGCCGGCTTCTCCCCCCCCTCAGGAGATGGTGCAGACCAGACCACAGCTCCAAGCCTCCACGGTCATCCGGTGGCTACAAACACAAAGAATTAAATGTGTCTTTGCTGGTGTGGAAAAGGCATCGAAATAAATAAGCAGGAGGAACTAAAGGAAAAAGAAAAGAGCACCGTCATATTGAAGCTCTCTCGTGTCCAGAGCGGACCAGAGCCGCACCCTCCCTGCTCTGCATGGTACAATGACCTGGTGATTTATTACAGAGACGACTGGAAATATGAACACACAGCGTCTGAAAATAGCATTGCAGAAATCATCCTCGTTTTTTTTTTTTATTGCTACCACATCGGCCGTGTCTCGGCGGCGCGGCACACGAACGTAGGTCTGTGCGTTCAGGAGCGCGCCGAGGACATCTACGTACACGGGACGACTGATTGAGAAACATTCATAAATATAAATGTTTACTTTATCAAAGAGGCGGGGGGTTGACGTGTTCGGTTCGTTTTATGGGCACTCAGTTCAACGGCTGAAATTAAAAACCATCTTCACGGCAGCGATTCCGTGCGTGTCTCTTTGCGAACCACTACCAACCGCAGTAAAACTCTCCCGGGAAATACTTCCGTGAAGGTTGAATTTTATGAAGAGCCTTTATCGTCCACTTTTTTCCCCAAGTGATTACATGAGGCCCGGCAATCTACCGACAATAGTTGTGCGTGTTGCCTAAACAGCTCGGGCCAGATGAGTCACTGTTACATCATTTAGCCGCCGAAAGGTGGAAACCCTGAAGAGCGTAAAAGAGCAAAGCTTCCTTTGCCTCTTCACAGACTCAAATAACACAATAGATATGTTCGATGTCAGTGTGAGACTTGAAAGGGGTTTTTGCTTTGAACAAAACCACACACACACACACACACACACACACACACACACACACACACACACACACACACACACACACACACACACACACACACACACGTCTATTAAATACATCTTGAATTCTTGAATCATTCCCTGATGATGTAACCTTATTGATTTTCTCAAACCAAAATGAATAATTCTACCTCCGGTGAGTAACACTGGTTCATATACCCTTTCTCAAGTCCAATCACGACAAAGCACATTAGTGATTATTACGAGTCCGAGTGTGGCTACATTCCCTAATTCTATTGAATTTGTATAGCGCCAAATCATAATTTATTGATTTGTTTATAATCCTCAACAACTGTGGATACAATCAAGCCCATTTGCATGATACAGGCCTTTCATCGGGAAGAATGAGGTCATCAGCACACACTGAACAAACAAGAGGAAAGTTTCAGAGGTAGAAAGGTTGAACTAACTTACTGGGATCTTACAGTAATCCTGAGTGAAGCTGGTTTTGCCTCCACGCCGGCAACTGCCAGTGGCCATAAGCATTCTGTGTTGGGGTTGTTGTCCCAACACTGTAAACACCAAGAGGGGATTTTGGGAAGTTTGGTCCAAACATTCAGTTTCACTCAAGAATGAATCCAATAGAATTTGGTGGTCAAAGGTCACCGCGACCTCAAAAAGCACATTTTGCTTTGTGAATGCGATATCGTTGAGTCTTTAAAACAGTTTAAGGACACGTGTGGATGTTGGTGATCTTGGCAGCAGCCTTTCAAAACGTCTGTGCTGCATCATGTTGCAGCCGGCACGCGACGGCACAGCTCCATCTACTTCTTCAGGAGGGGGAACCACATCCGTCTTTTGTGGAGGCCCCGCGCAACGATTACAACTGAGGGAACAATTTCTCCCGAAAAAAGGACTCGTACGGTTTTTCCCCACACAAGGACGATAAAGATATCCGTGTTAAAACCTCGTGGAATATTCCATTCCTCCTGCAGACAGCTGTGCTGCCTCCAGAACGCCAGACAGCCAGTTGCGCTTGTTGTCCGAGACAGGTGGTGGAGTCTTTGGAGTTTGACGACGACACCACCGAAGCGCTAAGTGTTGTGTTTTCTGATGTTTTTCTTTTTATGGAAATGGGCAAAGTGCCGTTTCATGCTGATGTGAAATCTGTCTCACAAAGAACTCCGGCGGTTCATAAAACTAAGCGCTTAACTGGCCGAGAGTGACAATCAGAATTCTGGTTTTATATTTTAAATCGTTCAAAGCGTCTACAGTGAAATTCTTTGAAGAGTAAAAACACAATTTAATAGAAACCTCGTCCAAATCAAAAGAAATCATTTGGACAGTTACCATGTGTAGTAGATTTCACACACACTTTTAAAAACCCTCTCCCCAGATGGTCGCAGGCGCATTTACCACTTAAAAAACATGGGCTCAGAAAACTAGTTGACACCATAGACTGTATAAAAAGATGAAAGCTGCGTCTCTTTCTCATTCCACTGAAGCCAAAACATCTCAGATACGAGTGCCGCCATCTTGCTCTGGTGACATCATTTGGAAAACCAGAGTTTACAACCACGTTATCGAGGTCCCGCCGATACAGGCCCTTGACCAATCGCAGGGTTAGTCAGTTGTCAAGCATTAAAAACTAGAACATACAAACAATAAGATAAGAACCCTCCTCAAATGACCATCTTCTATTTCATGTCCCATCTGCCAACATGGAGGTGACAGGGTTTACAAAATCTATACTGCAGTCGGCCACCAGGTGACGATCAAGCTGTTTTGACTTCACGTAATATTTATATACAATCTATGGTCCATAGTGTGTGTGTGTGTGTGTCTGTGTGTGTGTGTGTGTGTGTGAGAGCAGCTTCCCTAAATGTTTCTCGCTTCTTCCTTAGTGAACATTTCTCTCCTGCATCTCGGAGAAACCCCCGCCAAGAAATCCTACCTCTGCAAAGCCCCGACTGAGCTCGACATCACTCACAGAGAATTGATGGAAGCCGTTCCCAGGTGCCGACTGTGTGATGAACCGCCGCCTCAGTGCGGGGCGCTAATTACACACACACACACACACACACATGGATTGCAAGCGCAAAAAAAATTCGATGAAAGGAACTGTGCAAATCTGCCCAGCGCGCTCACGTATGCAAAGCTTGTGCGTTGTGGAGAGAGCAGAGCCCGGTGTTCGACTGCCCACATGTCTGAGCCTCTCTCCGGGTCAACGGAACACCAGGGAAATACACATGGTGAAAAACACAGTGAGGGGTACAGACACTTTTTCATGTGGGTGTATATTTATACATATAGTATTGGAGGTGGACTTCTGGACACGCCCCCCAAGCTGTGACGTCACAGTGTATGATGATTGACACCTGCTCACGACTCACTGACTGCTTCTTCACTCGTAGCTCAGCGAATATCCTCAGGAACACCACAGCTTTCTAAGTGCACAAGTGTTTTACTGAGTTTATCTTCCAAAATCTATGAACTCATTTTTAAAAACAGAAATATCAGCATCACTGTTAAATTATCAAAACGTTAATTATTCTCACGAAGGACCAACATGGATGTTTTCCTACGATCACAAGATGGACGTATAGAAATATAACTCTGCAGCACAATTAGGTTCTGTCCTTTATAGACGCTGCCTTCTTGAAATCTTATCCTGTACGAATATAAACAAGATAATGTTGTTGTTTTGTGGAGATTATGAAAAAAGGTGCCCGATGTGATCCAGAGGTCGTTCACTCTCGCACATCTGCACAACGTGAGACTTCTCCCCCTCACATACGAAAACCTGCTCAAACGAAAATCACTGTCAGGTTCATATTTGTACATCTCACTTGATATTCATAATTCAGACGTGGAAATAAATCAACGCAGCAATTACTGCGTTGAACAAACTCACTAATGACATTGTGACGGAGCAGAAAATAACTAAAAGGTGTTTTTTCTCTGTGTGGAAATTCTTTCAGGCCGAAGTCAGCACAAGTCACAGTGAATGGAGTTCGGGTCGTTTTGTGAAATACTTTATATCGGCTATGAAATAGAACATGAACAGACAAATCTGCCCACTATGAAATTGTCAGAAATGCAAAGTGCCAGTGAATTGAGAGACTGTTCTGCAGGCGGTCCACTAGTCCAATAAATCTAATATCAAACTTCTATTATTCTAATTTAATACCCTATTTGAACGGGGGCCTCAGGACATCCCATGATTTTTAATAACCGCAGAGATGGAGAGTGATTTTAATGCTCTTTGAATTCGCCGTGACCGTGCTGCACCAAATCAAAATTAAATGGACACTTTGCAAATGTTCATCCTAAAAGAGAAATATTATTTAATGTTTCTTTAAAAAAAAAAAAAACTAAATTGCCACAGATATGTTATGTTTTGCACAAAATCTGAATTCCTGGATTATAGTATTTTAAAGTCACTTTAAAATAGGTAGGTGGAAGTGGTCAGTGGCTCTCAGATCAGAGGCAACGATTCACATTTAGAGTGTGTGGTTAGATTGAGGCAACAAAAACAAACAATATTTTCAATAAACAAACATAAATTCCTTCCATATTTAAGAGATTTACGCCTGGAACCAGCTACACATCTGATTCAGGGAGAAACACATATTGGGAAAGTGGAATAAAGGCCAAACTACTTTAAGAGTGAAAGAACTATCCATCCCATAAACCAGTACTTACATGACACTTTAGTTTTACATCTTTGGAGTTTACTTTCCTCATCTCTAATAAACTTTGCACAGTAGAATGGGAAATCTTTGTGTCTCTGTGGTAAAAATAACGTAAAAACTGTACAATATGATCTGATATGATTTTTGAGGTCGCGGTAAAAAATCCGAGATGTCCCTATTACACCCGAGGATTATGGGTAATGTCGTACTTCTCGTTGGCATTGCGAATAATACGTGTTTTTCTTAAGGTGGCGTCATACGGACTTACAGGATATAACTGTGATTCAAAATCTCGTAGCTTGTGGGAGGTCTTCACTGGATGGTTACAATATTATGGCTAATACTCAAAATCTCTATTCAGAAACTGAATGGGACTGATAAGTGGGGTGAGGAAGTTTCAGGTCCACCCTAAACCCGACTAACCTTTCCCTAACCTTTACCGTGGGACAACTAGAACTTGATATTGTACTGTAGGACAGGAAATTGAGGTGGAAGTCTAGAATCAAAATATCTGTTAATAATAATACGTTCTCAGTGTTCTTATAATCAAATTTCCTTTCAAACTGATTTGGTTGAAGTGGTATAGAATAGTTATCTGTAGAAATTGGAGCCCTAACCTGTGTTGCCTGTGTCCTGCTTCATGTGTGTTCAAATTACAGGAGCTTACTTTCTCCCGGTGTCTTTATTATATAGAGAAATATTCTATTTTTAGTGTAATTTCTGGGTCAGTGCAGGGAGGAGCTGCTGAGCAAACAGGAAGGAGAACAAGATCACGCTTAAATGCAAGAGATCAACGACTTTAAACTGCAGCATGGAAACTTCTGAGGATACTTTCCCCAAAACATATTCTAATGTGGTGAGTTGAGGTCAAAGTGCACAAATATCTCCTTCATTAGCTGAGACAGTTTGCCAGACAGGTGAGGACCCAAGTTCAGATGAAACGCGAGGACTGATTAAACCGTTTTAAATTTACCTCACGGATTTGGTCGGAAGAAAGTCTAAAACTACCCAACAGGGAAAAAACACGTGTCACTAACGAGGGGCGGGGCAGGTCATCAGGAAAAGGAGGGAAACCAGACAAAGACAGGAAGTAGAGACACACAAGGACAAAGGTTTCAAAGTAAAACAGGAAATAAAGAACTTAAAAGCACCTACAAGGAAGAGGAAGAGGAAATAGTCCACGGCAGAAATGCACCTTGAAGAAGAAGAAAGTCCAAACACAAAAAAGGTCTCTCAAAAATCCACGAGGCCAGAATCACGACTCAGAGACGATTTGTGCGTAAGAGCAGACGTGTGTTGTTGTTTTTTGAAACTCACACTCGCACTAGCTTGATTTCCTGAACTTGATTATTGTAGCTTTAATCCGAACAGCAAGAAGAAAACTCGGTCCCTGCATATGACATACGTTGTACAGCTATGATTTCTTTAGTCTTCCCAAAGTTATGTACTTTTAGTGCAAACTTTAGTATTTTCTCCACCAGTTCCTAAAGTGAGTCAGAATAAAAACATAAGATGTTATGTACCGTATCTCAAGCCACCGCTCATTCCCACGGGAACAGCATGTGAGTCCGTCCCCGGACTAAACAAGTGAAAGACCATTATTCATCCGGAGACATTTCTTAGATTTCTTTTTTTTTTTTGGGGGGGGGGGGGCGAATACTTCATTCCTCAAATGAGCGTTACGGAGGAATAATAACTCACTTGTCCAACGCGCTGTGGCAAAGTCACTTGTTAAATATTTGTAAGAACTATGCCTGAGGAGATTAAGTCGAGAAATGACAAGGTACCAAAAGAGAGAGGAAGGATTAAAATGAGGGATGAACTCGGGGGGGGAATAGCTCTGCTGGCAGGTGTGTGGAGTGTGCGAAGAAAAACCTCGTTGAACGTCCCCTTGTTCTCGCCAGATCCTCGGCCGTATTGGATGAACAATGAAAGCTCCATAATCTGTTTTGTTCTGCGTCCCGTCTGGTTCTGGAGAATAAAAGGAGATTGGACCGACAGCAGAAGAGAAGTTGAAGCTTTGTGGAGAGAGGCTGGTTCCTCCAGCGTTTTCTGTGTTTCACTCCATCTATTTCAGTCCATCCTGAGAATATGTCAACGTAAGTAAACGTCTCGTGAGAGCAGAAAATGGCCCCCAAAACTATATTTAACTAAATAAACAATGTGCACATTTAAGTGCAGTTGATGACGCACAGTATCTAACTATGAGAAGAACACAGACGTAACTGCAGAGTGAAAACCTCCAGTCAAGCTGTGACAAATTGAACACACTCATAGATATCGGTCCCCTGAATATGTCAAATATGTATTTATCAAGATCCACGAATATCCTAATGTTAAAGAAAGTGAAAGTAATTTGTTTTAATCTTTCTTGGCACACGTCCCATTCTTCCACCAAGTTTTGTGGAAGTCTGTAGTTTTTCGGGATCCTGCTGACAGAGGCGAGGCAGAGGTTAAGTTTTGACCATTTATTTATTGTTTGCTTATTTATAACAAATAAAAGCTGGATACACATTCAAGGATACACATTTAAAACAATTAAAACGTTTTTTTTTTAAACCATCAGACACCAAACAGTGGTTCAGATACATAAATAAGTAAATAAAAACAAGAATAATATTCATTAAACCCTAGAAACATGATTGCCGAGACCCCGGGATCTTCATAGTTCAAATAGGGATCCCAGATTTTGTAGAATGTGTCTGTTTTCCCTCGGGTCTTGTTTAATACTTCTCTGCTCATCTGAACGCTTATGCATTTTTTGGGGTTGAGAACTGAAGCATCAAAAACTCTGGGCAACTTTGTGCCTCGGAAAAACACGTTCAAGAAAAACAATTCCTGGATCCACCCCAAAATTTAACGAGTTCTTTCTTGGCTCACGTCTCATGCTTCCTCCGAGTTTCATGGAAATCCGTGAAGTAGTTTCCTCCGTAATTCTGCTGAAAAACAAAAAACCGACGGGTGAAAACATAACCTCCTTTGCGGTACGAGCATCTATATTGGATTTTCAGCCTCATATAGTTCAGAATTCGTCAGCATACCTGCCCAGGTTGTACTGTACGTCTACCAGGAGCTGTCAGACTGACTGCAGGTGTCCGTGTCTTTCCCCCCTTTGAAGCTTGAAGTCGTAAAAAAAGTTCCAACTTCCTCGTCGGACCGTGAAGCAGATCTGCCGACTTGACACGAGGAGGAAACTTCAACTTCCCGGAGACTCGACTCCCTGTGGACTTGACTCGACTGGAAACCCGACAGTGACACATTAGAGATCCGAGGGTTGATCCGGTAAAAATCTTGGAGCGAAAAAATAAATAAATAAATCCGACAGTGTGCGAGAGAGAGAGGTCTCGGGCAGCCACACATTCTGAATACATAGTTATTCAGCCTGTGCATTGAAAGAAATACCTTGCATATAGTGTGTAGATGTAAAACACTCTTTATGCCACCGAGTCGTTTAAAGGTCGGTGATCTGACGTGTTCTTCTCGGGTCAATGACTTGATTCATGCACTTGGAAAACTCTGTTCTAACCTAATTCTGCCCCAGTGCACCTTCATTAAGTCCGTCAGTTGGCTCCTTTCCATTCACACAGTGTATTATCGTGTTTCTCTCTATTATATATCAGTTAAATAATCTAAGAGGCCGAATTGAACTGAGCCTTAAGGAGCAGCAGAGGGATCAAGGTCCTGCCGGATATGTGCTCAACCAGACACTAGTCAGTCTCAGGCGTCAATCATACGGTGGCCGCGAGAGCTCAACGCACTGCAAATTAAGAAAACACGTGCAAATAGAAAAAAAACACGTGCAAATAAAGAATAACTAAATTAATTTGACGACACATGCGCTGCATAGAGTCCCAAAACATGCAAATACAGAAACACGCTGCAAATGTTTCCAGGGGACCCAAAAAAGTGATGCACCAAGCTTTAGTTCAATGCATTGTGAAGTTCCAGAAAGGTTAACACATCAGAGTGAAATTTAACATGGGGGGGGATAAACTTAAATAATAAACAAACAAACAAAAACACACAATACATGTCAAACATTTATCAAAACTTTCAGATGAAAATTATGATAAAGAGGAGATTTAAACGGCACGAGGATGTTCCCGGTCTGATCTTGGTTTTCAAGCTGTTCCACAGTTTAGGGCTCTAACAGTTCACAGCTCCATCCACATGTCTATGATATTATAACATATCACAATGTTGTTGACTGATGAACGCCAGTCCCATTTACTTTCTTAATATGTGATTGACTGTAATATCCCTTCAAATTCTAAACACCACTATGTAGAAAAGGAATTCTCCTCCGCTGCCTTGGATCAAGTGAGATCGTCACGAGGGAAAGTCGGTCCCAGAAGTTTCTCTGTTTGCAGAATGGAGGGGGCGAGTCGTCCTGAGGGCGTTGTGTGGCCTCACAGAGTCCAAGTTCCCGCCTGTACAGTATAATGACCTCAGAGAGGTTACCCAGTGCAGCAAGCAGAGGTCTGGCAAGCATGACGAAACCGCAGCAATGCCCTGCTTCCCGAATATGATCAACGACAAGAAAGCATCAGTATGTCAGCGAAGGACTGCCCAGCATGCCAAGGGAGGACGCACGCTCCCGGGGGTGGGGGGGGGGGGGGGGGACCTTGCACAGTCCCGCGCCGTTCAGCCGAGGCAGAAGAGGTTAGCATGCTCCGTTCCACATAAGAAGATAACTCGCGGGATGTGTCGTTTGTCAAAACTCACGTTCCCTTTCAATCCCGGTGCGGTTAGTCCCTTTTAAGTAATCTGACCATCTGGATGTCGAGGGGCCGCGTCTCTCTAGTTTAAGACTGTCACGGATGTGGAGCTTCAAAGGAAATTCACACTTCATGGATTATTTCATAGTGCAATTAACAGAATTAGATTCACATGTCATTGTGTTTAGCAGAAACAGAGGGAAGAAGCAGGAGAAGAGGAAACACGAACATCAGAGTTACACAAATGTGTGGTTTTACACAGTTTGCCTTGAAGATTACGAGCCAGTGCTTCACCGAAGAACGTGTGTGTTTCTTCTCCCGCGATTAAATATAACTTTCTGCCTCTTCATCCATTCAGACATTTGAATTGCCTTTATTCATTATTTTTCACTCTGCGCTATAAGGAGAAAACGTAACTGAAGATACAACCTCGGAAAACATATATTAATCTTCTATTCTGAATTTTATCATCACACGAACGATTCGCAGAAAGACAACTCCGGTGAGCAGATGCTTCACCGTGTGGAAACTCACCGCGGCTACTTGCATCGCGTGAACTTCCTCGAAACTAATTGATACAAGGTAAAAAAAAGCAAATGGGGGGAAAAAACTGCTAACCCTTGTTGCCGAAAGTAAATCTCGAGTAGGCTTGGGTAAACAAATGAACTAATGAGCAGTAATTCCAAGGACGCGCTCCCTAATAGCGGCACCGAGAGAGGCCAGGCCCGGGCCCCGGCTAATTGGCACCGAAGTTCAAAGTTGCACAGTGGAGGCGAGGCGCGGTAACATATGCAACAGTTAATAAGGTTTAGCGTGTGAAGTAACGGCGGTGGTGAGCTCATGAGGGGGGGCAATTACGACAAAGCTGTGCACATCGTAGATAACCGGGCCGCCTGACTCAATCTGCCTAAGCCCCTGGGGAGGCGGATCGCGGCGTCTCTGGGGGGGGGCTCGAGACACCAACAGGAGGAGGGTGGAGGGTGGAGGGAACAATCCCTCATAAACAAGCGTCTAACAAGCCCCGTGCACAATAACACTGAGCGTGTGTCATGTAAAGCCATCTGCTATGAGGTGGAGATGCACTTTACACAAAGGCATCGCCCACGTGCGGGAATTCAGACACGCAACACACACACAGAATAATACAAACACATCTGTAGAATGGACGAGGGTAGCACGTTTTTTTGTAAATCCCCTTTAATCTCCAAGTCCAAGTTTAGATGACATCATAACAATGACATTGGGATGACGGCATTGGATTTATTTTCACAAACTTGGCAAAGTTCCGCCAGAGACATAAACCGAACATAAAGAAATTGGTGAGTGTCCCTTTTATTTGTTGGTCACCAGTTTTTCGGATTTGGAGGATATACGTTTTTACCCCCCGACCGTTGGTTTGTGTGTTTTATCAGCAGGATTACGCAAAAGGTACAGAAGAGGTTAGGGTGGAAGGAAGCGTTTATGGGTTGTGGTTTGACCTGACACTTATTTCTTTTCTCCCTGACCGTTCTACAAGGCTTCCCCACATGTTTATTATTGTAACCACGACGACAAAGGTTCCACAATGTCTCAAGGAAGTCCTGCTTTTAATCCAAACCACAATCCGAGTACCGCTAACCCAGGTTGTGGTTTTACCCTGACGATGAAAGTCTGGATCAAGTGGTAGGGCTACGCTCCTGTGGGTCATATCCAACAGATTGGGACAAGTGAACTGCACAGTCTTTTAGTTTGACGGCTACTTTCACTTGAGACGACTCCTCAATGTGTTGTTGAGCAAACAGTCCAATTACTGGATGAAATGAGAAACCTTCCTCGTCACTGCTTTAATGAGAATCCAACACTTGTGCGATGTGACTGGCAGCGGCGTCTGTTATTCGCTTTGGTGTTTAAGTCAAAGTAGTTGGTTCATATTTCGTCAGGTCACAACATTCACGACTTCAATCTTTCTGGAGCTGGAAGTTGTGCGACTCCGAACTGTTGTTCTTCCTGTTGTTTAAACCCGAAAGTGGGTTTTTAGAACCAGACCCTTCGGAGACGAAAACAAGACCTCCTTGGCAGAGACAGTAAACATGTTCGCTTCCCTTTGAAATGTGTGTGTGTTATATAAAACCTGCTCATGAGTTCCAGTTTCCATGTAAGCCCTCGGTTAGCTGTCAGACACACTAAGGCATCTCATCCCTTTTTGTTATTCCACGTAATTAGGCTGTTGGCCTCGGCCCTTTCAATTTTTTTGGCAGCGACACCTGTGTGTAAACCCACAACTGCGCACAATGATTATCAGTCCACAGATGTGCATGGGAGGCGCGCACACACACACAAATTAAGTGGTATTACAGTACAAACAGTGTGACAGTGTGATGTTTGTTCTGTGGGAAAACACAACAGGTCCTGTTGTCATTTTGAATATAACCCCAGGAAACAGTCGAAACATGTCACCAGCCCGGAGGAACAACAAAGAGACGATCAACTGTTCATGCTGACAAATCAACAACTTGTTGGTTTTAGCCCCGTTCGGACCTGGTGTTCAGACCTGGCCTCAGAGATCTGATCACAGACGCACAGCGGCAACTTTGTCAGTTCACACCTGACGTCATTTCTGTTCGTAAAGACCGGACAAGGTTATTTGTAGCCAGTGTGAGTCAACACCCCCTGGTGGCTGGCTGCAGAATAGGCCACAACAACCTGCGTCTTCCATGTAAGTGGAGTTCATATCAAATACACTTTTCCCAAAGATGGTTTCTGTCATTTTATACAGTTCTTATCACACTGATGTATGTAAAGTGCACATTTTTGAGTTTTAATTCATTATTTGATGCTATAGAAACAGCCTGAAGTGTAATGATTGACAGCTGAGACTGATTCCCGATTGCTCGATACCGTAGCCACATCCCCCCAAAATCACTTCGGTGCAGACTCTCGTTCGTATGCAGGATATACTTTGGCCTCGTTTCTGAATAGTTTTAAGGAAGTGGAGTCGCGTCGTCCATTTTTATATCCAGTCTATTTGAGGGATGGAGAGAGGGAGGGAGCGGAGCCAGGAGAGGCCGGGCGAATCGATGCACGCACCTTTACAATGAAGCGAGATATTACTCATTTGAAAGGAAAAAATCTATTCGTGGCAGTGGCCACAAATAAAAACAACCTCTGTGAACCACTGACAATTGTTAAAATACCTTCGGTTCATTGGGAAATTACTGGGTCAGAGGACGTAAACAGAGCAGTTTATAACAGGGGGGGGGGGGACCTTAGATAATCTCAAATGTGTCTTCAATGCATCTCAGGTGCTTTCACACATGTACATGTCCATTTGTGATTAAATCCCTCAGGATGAATGTTAATACCACTTTCTTTTCTCCAGTGTGGCCAGAGACAAATTAGACTTCTAACCATTTACGATCTATTACTACTATTGTGTTTAATGTCGCTAAAGGGAATCTTAATTAATCACATCACCAAACTCTATTTGAATTATGAATATGGGGCCCTTGATAGTCTGGGACCCCCGGAGCAGGTGCCCCTCTTTCCTAGTTTCTAGGTTTCTATCTCACTGGTGTGATTAACAGTTATATTAATGGTTTTACTGGTTCCGTCATGAAGTCTTGTCCCTTTCCGCTCCCGAGTGCAGCGGACTGCGGCACGGATATCGATATGCAAATGTCCGTTTGATGCCACGTGGCAACTTCTCGTACTTCAGTCGGGGGAAGAGTGGAGGCAACAGCGAGAGCATGCTAATGAAATAATCATGACCTGCCGGCTTTGTATCTGCGCCTCCATCATTCTCTGTGTTGACTCTGAAATGCTACACACAGCTAATACATTCATCCTTTTATAACCCCCCTCTCCCGGGGCACACCTCATTTAGTCTCATTTTGATCACACAGTCAGCTGCGGCGAGCAAACCGGGCACATTCACTGGAACCCGGCTCCAGAGGCAACAACAACCGGCTTCTCAAAAGCACAGCTGTCGACCGACTGCCTGCCGCGTCTCTGTGTGGCACATTTTTCCCACCAACCGTTAGACGCGCTGAAAGAAGGGATGTGCCGCAGCATCATGGAGGAAGTCGTGGTGACGGGGGGGGGAGTTGGAAAGATAAACGCGACTGAACTGGCTGAACATGACAGCACTGGCATCCGGGGTTTGATGTGCGGCTCACTTCCCTGTGCTTGATAAAAAGTTTCCAAGCATTAGGAGTGACCTACATGTACAAGAGTCAATTGACTTCAACTGACAGAACCTACAGTGCATGTGTGACGTGGCTGCAGCTCCTCAATACACGACTTCCTGGTATTTGATGCTGCTCTAAACCATATCTATCTATCTATCTATCTATCTATCTATCTATCTATCTATCTATCTATCTATCTATCTATCTATCTATCTATCTATCTATCTATCTATCTATCTATCTATCTATCTATCTATCTATCTATCTATCTATCTATCTCACCTGGCATCACCAGACCAATTCACATTTCACTCTGAAATGGATTTTACCTACAGTTGGATGAAACCTCTCCACTTGTACATTAGATTTAACCAGTTTCCTGTATTGGCGTCTGTTTTGGTGGAAGTTGACCTGAACTCTCTCTGTGTCTAACATGAATCACTTTCTACAGTGTTTCTGATCAAACAGCATCGTGACAATGAACAATATGAAAAGTGTTTGTTTAGAAGCTGCAGTTTTCACTCTCTATAACTCAGTGATGTATGATTTCAAAAGAAAAAGTAGATTTTCTGCAAGGAAACAACGTAACTGTCACTTTAACTTAAGCAAACGTTTAGTTCCTGCAGGAGCCGTTTGTGCTCGGACGACGTTGGAACCTGGGGGGGGCAGAAACCTACACGCTAAACCAAGATCTCAGTCAGGTAATATATAGGACTCGAGTCGTCAGGGGAATAAAACATAAACCACCGTTCTTAAAATGTACAGAAACTGATCATCAAACCTGTGCGTACGTTTGAATTTGGAAAAACATCTTTACAATCTTAAAAATAAACATGCGTGCAAACCCCTACACTCATATATGGAGCAGAGTCAAATTGTTTCTGTGCAATCTATGGAAACACACACACACACACTCGCACATCAGATGCCTTCTTTGCATGCGTCAATAACACAACACACAAGAAAATAGTTCATCTCATGCACAGATTTAATACTCGCCTATTTGAAGATGAGAGAAATCCAATTCCGAGCATTAGCGATCCACGTTGTCCTTGATTGCTCCCACTCTGCAGATAAAAGCTCGCTCTCATTGATAAATCCTGCAGATTTCAGCCACCCTGATTTTTTCTATTTTTAAGTTGTTTTATTAATTTTAATCCCCGAGCCTGAGCCTGAGCATCGCAGAATGCAAAGAACGCCGATGTGCCGCGTGTGCGACTGGAAAGATTTAAATTGTTGTGTTCATGCAGTTGTGTTTAGCACACAACTGCAAAAGCACCTAAGGCAAATCAATAAGAAAGCTGAGAGATTTCATTAAGTGAAGAGCCCTTGTGGTGGCTTTCCTGGAGAGCTGCGCTGATCCAACAACCTGTCGGGGCCTTGTAGTCGATTACAGTGGGGATTTCAGAACATTATTATGGGTTCGGGGGGTCAAATTGTACACTCCTGATCCGGGCCTGCTGGGACCTGCTTTAATCTGGAGGCGCTTTTCAGCTGATTGCATTGCTCCTCATTTAGTTTGCACACCTCACAAGACGCACACATGGGAACGCGAGGAGCAGCCAGCGGTGTCACCGGTGACGGAGCTATTCGCCAAATCGCTTTAAAAGGTGTGAACGACTAATTGGTATTAAAGGTTTTGACTCTCGGATATTGGAAAACAATAACATACGGCACGGCGATCAATATTGATACGTGTTCCAATGATTACTGTAACACCGCATGTTTACGTGTGTCTAGTCGAAACTACAGTGAGACACCGAGCTTCTGCCGATGCTTCAAACTTCTCCAACTCTTCCTCTCCATCGATGTTTAAACGGCACCAGTGTGTTTGCTCATTTCCCTCAAATCATGTGTAATTTACAAAGCTTCGCTGGCAGTTATTTTCCAAAACACACCACAATCGATCTGCACTTATAAATGCTTTAAAAAAGAAAAAAGAAGCAAAAATAAGTAAAAGTTAGTAGAATGAATTATTTAAATAACTTAAGTTTGAGGAGGCTCTGCATGTTTTTGTTTTTAAGGACAATAACAGGAAAGTGTTTATCCTGGTTTATCTCTTTCAGTGGACTTGTAAAAAACTTCTGGTCACGACTAACAACATTGAAAAACTTAGTGTTATATGTTCTCATTAAAAAACTAACAAAATGAGCATCTTTTATCAATGTTTTGCATAATAACAATAATAATAATACAATAAAACTATGAATTTAATAGAACTATATGAATAATTGGACACAGAGAGCAGTGGTGCAATATTTGTGCAACAGGTCATGACTCTGAGTTTCTGCACTACAAAGCATCCCTGGGGTTTTCAAAGTAAAACAGGTCCACTGCTTCCAAAGCTCAGCAGTGGTATTGGACATTAGGAGCAACACACAGCCACGGTGATGCCTTTTAAAGCTAAAGCGTTGTAGCGTGGACGAAGCCCCCAAAGCAGCCGGCTCCGTCCACGTCTCCATTATTGTTTGTCTGCATAACAGAGCCGAGGCGATGATGAGACGCTACATCCAGGCTTTTACAGTTCAGCTACAGTTGTGCTGCTGTGGCGAACATCAAAAGCAGAGGTCAGGCCCAGGTGTCAGTTTGTTCACTATCAAAGAGTTATAACTTCTTTTTTAGATTTAGAATTTTGCCCCCACATTATCCGAGGATGGATTCTTCTCTTAAGTGCTTCGGCTCGGTAGCTTGGCAGCGGGTGTGTCAGCCCCGGTTACGGAGTTTTGAAGGAAGCTACACACAACTAAACATCAAAAAGACACACACACACACACACACACAAAAGGAGTGGAATATCATCGCCTGGTTTTTATTCACCCGTACCTTTCCCCCGTCTTGAGCTTGACAGATATAAGAGGCGGTCTGACATTTCAATCGCACATTTTGAGCTGTGTCATTTCTTTTTTTTCAATATGTATGTTATTAATGGTTTAATACAAACTACTGCATGTAACTTTTAGTTAAGTTAAAATATTCTCCAAAATCCTAAGTGGAGAGGTGCAGTGAGACTCTTCTGTACCTGACAGGGCAGAGAGATCTCGTCCTTCGAGCCAATCAGAGACGCCAAAGTCAGGGGCGTGGTCTTACAACTGTCAGTCATACGTGAAAACACTTTTGAACCATTGTTATTAATAGTATTTAAAGTTCATGAGTTGGTTTTAGCTGTTAATCATGACCTTTGAACCTGTTGTCATCATCCAATAACAAATTACAAACAAAGTTAAAAGAAAATAAATGAACACTTGAACATACATCAGTGTTGTTCAGTTGTTTGCCAGCCACCAGGGGGCGAGCAACATGATTTGGCTTCACTTTGGATGAGCTGTCCATCTTTATATACAAATTAAAAGGGAATATTTGCAGCAGCCCTGCGGTACAGTGCACCTGTGTTTTGTGTTTTCTGGAAATAAATGAACTGTAATCTTGTTATAGTCATAAAACAAAATAGTCAATGTTGAAAATAATTGTCTTTCTCATTTTTCATAATCCAGCCTCCCTCGGGCACAATTACATCTTTCTCCGAGTCTCACCTGGAACTGGAAAAATGAAATGATTCTCCCTAAATGTCACTGACCCGGGGTTTTAATTATGCAACATGATTATATAAAAGCACAAAATGTCTTGTTCCACTAACACAACGAGCTGAGAATAGGATCGTAGAGTAATAAGTAAATATCCTCAGCCATCAAACTGGTTGTGAGCTGCATGGAGCGAGTTCATAAGATGACAGTGAATATATTTGCACCAACTGTGTCTGACAGCTCTAACAGACTAATTTCAAACTTGTCAGACGCTGCAGTTTTACTTGTTTTATACCGGGAGGCTTGATATATATATATATATATATATATTCCTGTAATTAACGCTGAACATTTGCACAAAGATTCCTTTGAGTAAAACCAGCAATCAGTTTTTTTTTTCCATCTCTTAAAAACCACGAGCGACGTTAAAAGGTTGAGACCACAACGTTTTTTTATTCAAATCAATACTGCGATAAAAAAGCAACTAACCCTTCTTGTCCCTAACTAACAACGGACATATTCCATAGAGAGAAAACTAAAAAGTAGGATATGGTCATTTTAATTCAATGAATTATCCCCTCGACGCCTGGAAATGTCTTATCACGTCCGCTGTGAGTTAAAGCCAACGTAATAGACGGAAATTAGTTTGAAAGCAGATTTTCAAAGAGATGTATCGCTGAACCTTTCTGGCAGTTTCTGAGGGGGGAGGGTTATCGCCCTCTGTTATGTAATATATAAATATTTAAAGACTTATTGTAATATTCAAGTTTCATAAATAGCGAGCCCTGTTCCAGAGAGTATAAGTGCATGTAGTTTTTTAAAATCTGCATGAGAAACACAAAAACAAAGTCAAGTGATAAGATTTAATGAAAACGTAACCGAGCCTGAAGAATTCAAGTCACATTCATTTGATATTTATCACGTAGAGAAAACAGCGTTTGCATGTATTTTCTTTTATAATAACATCCATTCAAGTTCAATTCATTAAACTGTGACACCAGGAAATTGATAGATCCCCCCCCAAAAAAACAAAGAACACATAAGTGCTACTGAAGATATTGTATTTTTTTTATTTGATACCATTCATATCCGCAGGTGCCCTGGCATCCGCCATAACGACGGAGGAGGAGGAGGAGGAGTGGTGCTTTGAAGACCATGAACTTCACACTACCCCTGGCTCTTTTCAGGGGGAGGTGACTATTGCTTGGCTTGTCAGGCCCCCGATCCTGCCAAGCTCTCGACAGACCAAAGGTATGGACGCTTCACAAACAGAATTTTTAAATCTGGCCTACATCAAAGCCCTGAATAGGAAATCACAATCAACTGGAGAGAATGTCAATGAACTGCGTAATCCACGGCCATTGGAGAAGACAACATGAGAAGGTTCGGGGGAAAATAAGGGAAATATTTTAAAACACGTTTGGCCAGTTCAACTCTGCCGTGAATATAGTAAAAAATGTAATATCAAAATAAAATACTTACTTGGCTTTAATGTCTATTCTAACTGTGGACTGTTCCTTTATTCCGAGTTTGTTTTTTCCTGGAGAGCTGAAATCTACAGAGAACATGAATCACTTTCAACAAATGAGAGGAAGTTTACATGGTTATAAATGAGCCCCACTGCTTTGCCACACAGCTTCCCCCTCTTCACTCCGATATTCAGATTGAGAACCTGCCCGGCCAGTAACAAAAAGCATAGATGCAATTGCCGCGAGTGACCTGTTGTTGTTTTCAATGTTCAGTAAGGATTTATGTTCAAAATGTATAAATAAATGTGCTATCTGCTCCACATCAGATCAAACATATCTCAGCTTGCGTCCATGAAATAAAGCCAACTTTCCCAAAATACAGAATCTGTGGAAGGAGTGATTAAAACCTGCTGTGCAAGCTTCCACACAGCAATTCCCCAAAACTGGCATATTCACAAAATAAGCACGAATATCTTCTCCTGCAACAAATTGTGAACAAATTTGTGTTTAGCAGGGGAGGTTTCAACAGGGCGGGTAGAGCAGGTTATTGTGAGGGGCCCCCGAGCTGAGAGGCCCCCCACACCACTAACCTTAGAGGTTTGGTTTAAGACTAGAACGTCCACATGAGTGTGTGAAGTGTTTGGAATGGTGGTCGGTGGTTTACTAGTTTACTAATATTTATGTGTATGTGGAATGAGCAGATGATCAGTGGTTCGCACTGTCACCTCCCAGCAGGTTCCTGGTTTGAATCCCAGTTGTCCAGGGTTCTTCTGTGCAGAGTTTGCATGTTCTTCCTGTGGCTGTTGGGTTTTCTCCTGGCTCTCTGGTTGCAAACAGACATGTAGGTTTATTTAGATTAACTGGCGACTCTTGAATAGTTGTAAATGGTTGTTTATCTCTGTTTGTTGTCCTGTGATACATGTGACCTTTCCGGGGTTTACCCAGAACCCCAGAGTCAGCAGGGATTGGCTCCAGCTCCCCATGACCCTGAGAGGAGAGGCGGTATAGATAATAGATTGATGGATGGTATCATGTGTTCCATTTGGGGGAAGTCGGGCTCCAGGTCCTGGTGTTTGGTGATCGTCTTCTGTGTGGAGGATCTTACTGGTGTAGGATTTTACTTTGCCTCTCGAGCAGCAGCTTCACAAATGGAGCTGACTCAGTGGAGCAGACGTCTGTTGATCACAAAGCACCTCATCGCTTTAAGTACAACCATCTACAACGCTGACAGCTGCAGAAGGGTTTTTACATCCACCTCTGTGTGCACCTGCTTACTCCAGTATGAATCTAGAGAGAACTACCTTGCCATTGAATGTATTTCCCCCCCCCCCCCCAGCAGATTTCATCTATATTACATCTGTGCAAACCTAGAATTGAATCCCATTAGCCTCCTCATAACCTTTGTACGGAAAAGCCCAGGGGACAACATTACCGAGCACCGTTCACTAAATACGTACCTGCATCTGTCAGACATTTAGCCCCCATACAGGAAAACAGCAAATGTGTTAAGATCCAAAATTTGAGGTATAGGAGGAGGAAGATCTGTTGATTTTAATATCAACTTTAAAGTCGAGTTAATAACGATTTAATTGTGTTTTTGTGTGTTTATCCAGGTGTTTGTCGACTTGGCTATTTAATGTTGTCGACTACTGTGCTTTCCGCTGTTTATAGACACAGTATAAATGAATGACTCTTTGCCTCATTCTCCCTCCCCCATAAACCTCTGTTCTGCTTCCCTGCCTCTTCCTCTTTTATTACTCAAACCACAGGGGTGAAGCTACAAAGCCTCATCAAGACGTTGCCCCCAACCCGAGTCGCCCTCCTTGGGTTTCTTTCTACAACACCTTCTAGCCTTTGCCTGTCATTAATCTCCATTCAAGACCTCTGCTCATGCTCTCCTGCTTGACCCCCCCATTTCGTCCTACACCCCCCCCGAACCCCTCATGTCCCACATTCCTTCACCACTCACATCACCGGTTATTACCTTACCTGACAATTTAAAACATTTCCATATACAAGGCGTATTCTTTATTAATGACATTCTGTTTCAATGGGTGAATGTATATTCATAAGAGACTACAATGATTATCTATTTTGTTAAGACTTGATAAATGTCCTCCACACATTCCTGCAGCGTTTTCAGCCTTCGTATGGGAATTATTATCTGTAGAATATTGCCACAAATGACAATGTTCTCTTTTATGGCTGGAAATTCCACCCACACTTCAATTTTAAGTGTCATAAAATGTATCTGCCCTCATCATCCATCATGTGACTCCTCTTAGCCTCAGCTATCGGGACAGGGGTTATCGTAGCGTCCAGGGTCCAGTTGTTCAGCAGTAATCGGACTGGATCCAATCTTGAAAACCATTTAAAAGAAAAAAATAAGATTTATTTTAAAGCAGATTACATCACACGATCCAATCATGGATCTGGGGTCAAAGTTTTACGATGGATTATTACAAACTTTTTTGTATAATCGCTTTTATTCTGATCCGAGCTGATGAGTGGTTTTCAGAACCAAAAAGTGGTAAAATAGAATATAAATGAACTGAAAGCCTTTATTTTCATTGTAGGACACTTTAAACCGCACCCAAACAATAAATATTAAAATAAATAATAGAAAAATCAATACAGATAAAGTAGATATTTGGCCAAATATCAAGCCTTTCAGTGCTTTACAGTAGCCAAAAAAGAATATTAAATTAAATTATAAGGATTTTAAATGTTATCTATCACTGTAGATTGATCACACTGACAGGTCTTCATCCCTCATTCTTGTTCTAAGTGTTAAACAGGCTCATGTGCATTATAAATATCATTATTAGGTCTGGTTGTGTTGTTCTGTCACATGACCCTTGTGGTTCCACTTCAGTCACGTAAAGAACCTCGTCAGAACATTTCGGTTCTCAGTTGCTGTCTGTGTTGTTGTTCCTGAGTGGACCCCCCACTGTTATATGACCTGTTGTTCTACCTCCATTGTGTGATATGCAGTCCTATTCACAAATGTCATATTTGGAGTATTTGGTAATGGATTACTCCTGGATAGCAAAACATGACATTTGCTAATCTGGATCATTATGATCCAGATTAAACATTTTGAGCAGCTGGCACCAGAATGTTTTCCTTCTGTGGAATCAACTCCCCCCCCCGGAAAAGGAGGCACTGATTGTGAAAGCAAACTAATATTGATGTTACTCTTGTTGTTGTCATGTTGTCAAAATGAGGATTTTGTATCTCACCAGCAGCAGTTTAGCCTCAACAATTGAAACAGATCAGGGGGCAGCACCACCTCCTAGAACCAACACCCTCAGACGCCCTCTCATCTGTTTGGGTGTAGACTGTGTCTCTTTGAGTGTATATGTGGCTGTTTACCTTATTTACGTATAATCTTAAACATTTAAAGGTGTTGTGACACAAGACACAATATGCTGTAGAGTCAACCTAAGTACACATATGATAAGATAACATAGTCATATATTGTTTAGTCAGACCATTAGCAGCCACTAAGGTCCACATCGCCACTAGGGGGCTCACAGAGTAAATTATTAAACTAGCCTATAGGGGGCTCTGTGTTTGTCTGTTGTTATAATTTAGGTAAATCAAGAAATATTTGAATTATGTTTCAATTTAGAGTAAAATAGACAAGGTACGACATTACGTATAAATTCTGCTGCAGTACGTCGACATCAGCGTCAGCCCTCATCACCAGAAACTCTCTTGACATCTCAGTTGTCGTCTTCTACGTGTGTGGTACCGCTTTTCTTGCTTTTGTGTCGTCACGTTAGAAACATCATCAACCCCCCCCCCCCCCCCCACCCGGTCACTTCTACGCTCTCAGGAGATCCTCCGGAGATCAGTGCGTGTCAGGAAGCCGCTTTTGGAGGTTGGGGGCCCGTGGGGCTCACGGAAAACCTATGTGCTGCCCTGCTTGTGTATTGCATGCTACAGGTGGCTGAATTAATTATTTTCAAAACAGAAATTGAAAATGAAATGTATTTGAAATGTATATAATGTTTTATGTTAACGTCTTCTGTGACATTAAAGCATAAAAAGGGACCCGTCCAATAACACCACACACACACACACACACACAGTGTCCACCCTCAACCTCCTGCAGAACAAAACAAACACAAACCCCCCCCCCCCGGAGAATAAAGAGTTGTTTTCATTCTCACAAAAAAAAGAAAGAATAAAAGACCCCCAATATCACGAGCTCCATGATTCCTTATAAAAACTGTTGCTGAGATGAATATGGTAAACTGCCCCCTCCCTCCCTGCATCTCATTAAGCGAGTCCCGTTGTAGCTGGAGGTGAAGCAGCCTCTCTCTGCCATACTGAAGCAGGTGTCCAACATGGCGAACGCTGGCAGCGGCTCTCTGGCGACTATTCTCTTTTTATTCCTCTTCCAAGCGGCCCCGCACAAAGGTAGGACTTTTCTCCCTCTTTTTTGGGTCGTGTTGCGCACGGATCACGCACTTTCCTTCCACCCCCCCACACCACCACCTCTCTCTCCCCCCCCTCCGCAGATTGCGTTTGAATGCAGACATGGAAGGATGGATGAGGAGCGGAGGGGTTTTTACTGCTCTTTCTGCACAGCCGCGTACCGGGGACCCGAACATGTCTCAGCCCGTGCGCAGCGCAAACACAGACACACACAAACACACACACACACACACACACTCATGATGCTGAAGGAGCAAGAAAGAAAACGCGTAAAGTGTGCGTAAAGTTGGACGCGCGGCGCGGAGCTCGCACACGGGTTGTTTCGGATCCGCTGCCCAGGAACACACGACTTTAGTCCGCGCACCCCCATCGCCGCCGCACAGCTGGCAACTCCGAAATGTTGTGTTGTGTCTTTTTTGTCATGTAGGGGGGGGACGCGGAGACACGCATGAGACCTGCGTGTGTCCGTGTTTGTGCGGGTTCTCCTCTGGCTCGGTTCACTTTTGCAGCACGGGTCCTCCAACCGAGCCAACGCTGCTGTAAATCACGGGGGAAACAACGATGCGTTAAAGTGCAACGGGGCTGAGGAAGCGCTGCAGCGGACTCCCTTTAGAAATACGCAGATTTCGAGCCGATCCCTCGGCGGCAGTAAATCCCACGAAGAAGAACACAACTTAACGTTAAATTGTGACGCTGTGCTATTGTAACTATTCGGCGGTGAGATCGCGTGAGAACGAGCGTTTTTTCCCCGTTTTATGTCAGTTTTCTCGGAATTCGTTCGCTACGGGTCATCCCGCGGAGACGATCAGAAACGCGGGCGAACCCGTTGCAAAAGTAGGAATCTCAGCAATTCAAGGGCCTCTCTGTGTTTTCTAACGTAAGCCGAAGTTAAAAGCACAACGCGGCGATTCGCCTCGTGTTTTTCTCTTCCTCCTCAAACACACGTACGTTTAGCCGGCACACGATTGAAGATTCAATTGCACTGGTTTTCAAAGGAGATCGGGGGGGGGGGGGGGTGCTGTGTTTCTACCATAAATGATCGTGACCGGATTTGCAGCAGCATCATTGCAACAGCTCGCAGGTTCGCTCGGGTGTAGTCGGGCTGGAGCCGGTGCGGGGGGAAACTGCGGCTGTGCGCATGCATCTTGTTTCCACGCTTTTTGCTTTGATGGATGTTGAGAGTGGTGTTGGCGAGTTGGAGGATGCGAAACAAACACACACACACACACACACACACGCTTATTTACCGCACCGAGGCGCGATGGAGTGTGTAGCACTGCTGCTTATTGTCATTAACCCGAAGTCACAGTTCCCTTTGCTCTTTTTCCTCTGTGTGCAGATGTTTTAAAAACCACGTGAGAACTGCTTCGTTGCTTGTTTGTCCTTTTTGCACACTGATGTGATAAAGATGTAGAAACAGCCCCCCCCCCTCCTCACCACGCGCTCCAACGCAATTACATAACAGGGTAGAAAGTATATCGGTTTTTCTCTGTGCTGAGTTTCACCACCGCTCTTCTTCTCGTGCCTGTTTTTCTTGAACGATTCCCAAAAACCCTGAAAGTTGCCCGGTGCGAAGCTGCTGCTGCTCGCTGCAGGGAACAGAGAAACCGTTTTTATGCTGAGTTAGAGCCTCTAATTGTGAGAGTGACAGGGGGGAGGCAGATGTCCACGTTTGTCACATTGTGGATTATCCACCAGGCTTAATCCATTACAACGTTTCATCCATTAAAATGGAGGCACGGTGATGATGTTTTGTCCCCCCCCCCCTCTCCTTGCCTCCATGCGAGCCAGTTAAACTGTCCTGTGAAGCTCCGGCTAACCACACAAGGCTCTGCTGTTCTCTGGACGATGGGCAGTGTTGCTCCACCTTCATGGAGATGGCTCCACCGGTTTCAAACAAAGCTCAGTGGGCCTGCACCAAAGCGTGTATCAATTATTTACCTGTAGCGCACAGTACATAGGCTCACATTGTGCTGGGCAGGCATTGTTTATAGGAAATAAATGGGAAGTTGGTTAGTGCGATCGGGGGGGTAGGGGGGGGGGGGGGGTATGAATTGCTGTGCAGTCAGGAGAGAAGAGAGGCAGTGTTAATTAATGTCTGCCTAACTGTAAGTTCCATTTTGGCACACACACACACACCCAGGCCCACCTCATACTGTCGTCACATCACACGAGTGCTCCAAATGAAATGGATTTACAAGGAACCATTCGCAGCTCAGTACGTCTGACTGCGTCGCTCTCGTTTCAGAGGGCTCACCGTGGATCTGGCGTTCGTCCGCCGAGATGACGTTCAAGCCTTTTGGAAGCGAGTCGACGTGGTTGTGTATACACGAGGAATATTTCATTAAGTGGGGAAACTAACCGTGCACGAGGGGTGTTAGATTCATTCATATCCACATTGTGCATTCAGATAAAAAGGCAAGTGGCTCTGGTGGTTGTTCTGTAATGGAAGGTAAAGGTTGGTACTGAGGGAGGCATTTCACTGGGGTCACTGGAGAGAACACAAAACACAAGGTGATCAATATTGGAGCCCGATTGATATATCGTTTGACTGATACTGATGCTCTCGACAGATATCAGACACGATATCAGCTTTTTGGTTTGGCAATACTTCATGTTTTACTTTACAAAAATAAACGTTGCAGAAAATATGCCCGCTTGTGTTCATTTCCTTGGTTGTATTTGTGTTTTCTTTTCATTTATAGCTATTTATTATGAAATTTCATATTAAACCATGAAATATCGAGCCTAAATGACATTCATACACAAGGATTCAACAACGACATCGTTTGAGTCACTTTCTTAGTTTCCTTTTTTCTTTTTTTATACTTTATACTCCATACCACATATTATGATAA
Source organism: Reinhardtius hippoglossoides (assembly GCA_006182925.3). Lineage (NCBI taxonomy): Eukaryota > Metazoa > Chordata > Actinopteri > Pleuronectiformes > Pleuronectidae > Reinhardtius > Reinhardtius hippoglossoides. The sequence goes on from CM031684.1 coordinate 21,036,851, forward strand.
CAGTAACATTCAATTGTAATGAATCAAAGGTAGTTTTTGAAGGAAATATTTTGAATTCCAACCCTGACAGTGATAATCCCGTTGCCCTTAAGGGATAGAAAATGCTACGCAGGCACATCTTGTATCCTGTCGTAATGTATGCGTGGTGGTATATTATTTAAATGTGTCATTAAGCTGTTTTTATGCACCTTCCTTCAGGTTTTTTTTTTTAATAGAAACATTTTTGCGAGTCCAATGGTAATGCAGGTAGAAGACCGGAGGCATTACAGCTGTTATTAGAGTGCTAACGCAGCACGCTCGACCACAAGCGAGCTGAGACTTGAAAACTTGGGTTGGGCAACCTACCATGTGAAGCGAGGAGCGTCTGCTTTCATTTTTCTGGCGTTATGTAACGACGTGATAATGCAGGTGAGGGCAGAGACGGCGTGTGACTGCGGGAAGAAAATGTTTTAACGCCATGTTTACATGACAAATTCATAAATATAGGTGTGTTTAGTGTATGGCTGTTTCTTTCCCCCGGTTTTACGTGCTTCCTCGGTGTTTGATCTCGGATGCTGGTTTACGTTTCCTATCAATGTTTGATGCTGCAGTGGATAAAAGCTTGTTATGACTTTTGTATAGATTTAAGCTTTGCCAGGGAATCCAGCATATTTCCCAGTGAAGGGCAGTCCGATTTTCTCGTTTGCTTGTTTTCTGCATGCAAATAACAGCTTTCTTCAGAAGACAGACAGGAGTAAGTAGATCCCATTGGAACCTATTACTCTGCGGTGGTACAACAAGTGTTAATCCATCTATTTTTCTCGCGGCATTGTCGTCACACCTTTTTGTAGCCCGGCACGCATCCTGCTGCATCTCTTATCAAAGGATTATTTACTTTTCATTATGGGGTATAAAGCCCACGTTAATGCACAGCTGAAAACATCTATTTCCTGTAGGTTGGCTGTTGCTGTTGCTGTTGCTGGCCTGGGTTCACAGCGTATTATTTTGTTTACCGCGGCGCCGCTGGTTATTACGTAAAGCTGATTATTACTCGAAGCTGAAGGGCTCAATGAACTGACATCTTTACGGCCTTGAGGCGATGATTGGATGAAGGATTATTCAGATACCGTTTGACATCACTATGAGAAAAGTAACTCAATGGAAAATCTATGCTGGTGTCCCTGAATGTGATTTCTTTTTTTCTTTTATTCCATCAAAACTTAGGCTGTAGTTTCTATTTATTTGCTTTAAATACATAATCGCGCTCAGATACGATTGTTTACATCCACCCCTCCTATCTATCTACAGCATTGTTTGCCTCATTTTAATGCCTGATGTGTTCGCTGGACTTTAAGGATGAGATGAGAATGCAATCAGTCATGGAGCAAGTGTTGAAATCGAAGTCATGAGGCTTCCATGTGCAGAATTGGGTGATCTTTGGAGTCTTGGAAGCACGTTTGGGGACGTTTGTGTGTTTAAGGTCAACAAACTGTCGTCTCTTGTTAATAAATAACCAAAAAATGATTTGGGTATTGGTCATAACAGTCGTCTCTTGTTAATAAATAACAAAAAATGATTTGGGTATTGGTCATAACATCTCCGAACTTCAGTTGTGAACAACAGACCAGCCTGGTGCTCACTCAGAAGAAGAACAACCGCTTCACTTCTTCTGATCCACAAATACTTGGTCCAGTCATTTGGGCAAGAATGTATTTAATAAACTATAGAAAATATTCCAATCAAATCAGAAAGTTGTGTTATAGTTTTACAACTTTTTAAAATAGTGGATAAAATGCACTTTTTTTAAAATGTCATACCTGTTGTATAATCAATAAACATTTCAGTCATCTTTTCTGTCTGAAACCCTGAAGCTGAAAAGATTATAATTAAGGCTGGAACTAATGTTTAATTTATTTCACAAAATTCATCTGCAAAATAATGAAAATATAAATCCTCTGAGAGCCCAAAGCAACATGGTCCCGTTGCTTGTTTTCTTCGGACCAACAGTCCAAACCCAAACGTGTTCAGCAAACCTTGAAACACCAATCCCTCCACTCGTGCACGGATCCGGATCTGGTCTGGTACTTCATTAAGTAGACATGCCAGGAGTACTTATTAATAGTGTACTAAATTAGTCATTCATGCTTCTCTTGGTAGTATAATATGAAATGAAACTATAAAATGTTGAGTGTATTTATCCATTACTTGACTTTTAATAGTGTTAAGTGTTTAAGCTTTAGTACCATTGTCCAATATCCACTCCTGAGTGTTCAGGGACGACTGTAGCATTACCTGCGTTGCCTGCATAGTGCACGCTGGTGACTGCAGTGTCCCACTGTTAATGACTGTAATATTCACACCAGCGTTAACAGCTCTGTCTGTCTGTGACAAGAGTTTTGAACTTGCCTTTATAACCTTGGAGTTTCAAGCTGTGTCGCTTGAGATCAAAATAAAGGTTTCAGTTTGACGATGGGCGGAGAGTCATGACTCGGCAGAACCAATCAGGAGGCCGATCTGGGCGTCTAGGCTAGTTTTTAATTGGCCTACGAAAATGTGGCCTTGTGATGTTCCCGAAAGTAAACTAGTCCGGATTCAAGGTGTAAATGTACAAGAAGTGATGCATTTAAAAAAAAAAAATTGTATTTGTGTGGACGTAGCCTCGGGTGCTGGAGCTGGTACCAACAAACATCAAACGCTAATTAAATTAAACTGCGAAACAAATCACTGCAATTTGCTCAGCAAACAGCCGTGTTCCATAAATGTTTACTCTAAACATCTTTTGAATCAAAAACATAAACTATTTTGTTCTCACTCTGCACAGTGTGTTAGTTACAGAGCTCTGTTACTGCTGATGGGGCAGCAGCTTTTAATTGGGAGTCTTTCTGCCCGATAGTAATATGTTGTTATTTGACTTGTACGGTTCATATCAGGAGTTTTATTGATAAATTGCTGTTTTTGCTTGAACTGGCACGGAACCTTGACAATGGGCCGGTTCAGAAACAAAGAGACCGTGTGTTTGTTGAATCCCTGAGACAAGCTGGTAGGAGTCCTGGTGATGGAGAACAGGTGTGGAAATGGACTTGTTCTGCGTCTGTACCCCCCCAGCAGCTTTCCCCAGCTGTAACGAAGAACAATGGTAATGGTTTTACTCCTGACGGGATTGGACCCCCCCCGGTGACCCCCCCCCCCCCCCCCCCCCCCCCCTCTCCTCCCCTCCCCTCCGCCTGTTGCCCGCCCCCGGTCTATAGTGAGTCTGCTGGCAGGCCAACAGATGACTGGGCTGGGTCGCATCTGGCCCTCTGTGCACTTAGTGTACTTAGTGTAATCAAAGGGAAAAGAAGGTTTATGGCCTACTTGTTAGTGATCCGTCGACTGATGGGATGTCAAGTAAGCATGCTCCGATTCCAAATCTCCCGGGAGGTTGGGTGGTGGTGGTGGTGGTGGGGGCGGGAGGCAGAACAGGAGCAATCTGCCGCTACTGAAAGGAGTCCTACTGGCCCGGGTGTCGAAATTAGACCAAGCTGTGCTATTAAACAAGTGAAATGAGTCGAAATTCAACTGACGTTTGAATATTTATGACTGTATTTGCATAATGGTGATGTACAAAAAGGCCACTGAGGTGAATGCAGAAACTCTGTGAACATCACTTGTTAGGGGTCTTGTCTGCCGGGTCCTCGAGCTTCTCTCAACTATAAAAACAAATGCCGGTGAGTTAAAGGAATCAGTAAAATCACTGGAAACCAGAGGGAGAGTGAGTCTTCAGTCCTCAAGCAGCCGACGACTGTGATGCATTCATTCAGGGTTTAATGTCACGACCGGCTGAACGTTGCCTGCTAATTTCAATTTAAAGGTGCGAACTGCAAATATTACAGTTAAATATCTGTTTACTTCTCATGGTTCGTGCTGCTCAGGTTGAGAAACAGTTGTTGACCCACGATCCCTTTTGCTCGAAGACGACAGAGGGATTTTTGGGAGCTGATTCCGATTTTAGGGAGTAAAACATTTTCAGTGCTCATATATTTGCTGATATATACATTAGGAAAAAAATTGCAACGATTCCTAGGATGTCTTTATCAATTTGAGGTTTTATATTTTACAGTTTTATCATAAAATGTATTATACATAACCATAAATAAACAGAAAACACAAATACAGCCCAATGCATGGAACTGGAAAGAAGAGAAAAGACATCATTTTACATGTAAAATCTAAATGCATATCTTTTCTGCATAGTTTATTCTTTAAATAAATCAAATAAAAGGTTCATATTGGCAAACCAGCGTCAATATGCTCATTTTGGCAGATTTGTCAGTCGGGCTCCAGTATATGTTTTTATAAACCAGTATTTTTGGCATTAACTACATTTGGCTTTTAAGAGGAATTGTGACATATGTGCAGGAGACTGTTGCGCTGCCACCTGTTCTGTTCATGGATCATTAATGAGTAAATGCTTTTAAACCGCAGGTCATTTCAAGCAAATGAGAACAAACTCTAAATCTGGTGATATCAGTGCTAAATGGGGAAAAAAGGGACTTTAACACATCCTCTCTGTGACATTTCTCTCATCAGGGAACAAATCACCCAGGTCGTCCCTCACGTCACGACACAGAGCAGCTCGCGTTGCACTTCAGGGATACTGTCGACCGGCCCTCTGTCTGTTTGTTCGGTGGCGTCAGACGTTATTTGGAAACTCAGGCAGCAGCTGGACTCCAATTCAATTTCTTGCCGTCTGACAATGTAAAAAAAAAACAAACAAAGTGCTGCCTGATCTAACTTTTTGAAAAGTTAAATTTAAATCTCATTAAGTGAGATTGGTGGGTTTGGGGATTTGCATTTCATCAGCAGCGCTGTTACCTGGAAACACAACGTTGCAGCATCTACAGTAAAATCCACTTAAAAGTGAAGGTGTTGCTTCTCGCTTGTGGAGAAACGATGACACAAAGTTCTGGCCCTTTTTTAATCGTGGAGCACGAGGAGGAGCCGTGGCAGCACGAGAGCGCTGCCTCGGGCGAGAGGATCTGTCCCGAGTGTCTGACACGTGGAGGAAATCCTGACCGAACACCGACAACTGGGATACAACACAAACTGAATCACAGGCGGATATGATCACATCAATAAATAGACACAAATGCAAAGTGGTTGCTGCGTTGATGCTGGAAACCATGAAAGAAAAAAATGGAAATGGGTTCAGTCCACGTAGAGAAACGCGTCTGTAGCTGCGTTTCTCTGAGAATTGAACCCCTGTGGATTTTTCCTGCTGCCGGTTGAAAACATGCTTGTTTAAGTAGTTGTTTATTTCTTGGTAAAAAAAAATCTCTGCATGATAAATTCTCTCTACTGGACGGGCAAGAATCGGTTGTGTTTTTGATTTGCAGTGTTTCTTGGTTGATATAAAACACTGTACCTGTTAACTTCATGTCATACTTGGCTGCTCCGTTTTTTTTTTTTTTTTTTTTGCAGAAATATTGTTTCTACTTTGCAGTTTTTGGATGACTCTTTAAAATCTCTTCATTACGATCACATCAATGAGGCTAATGGGTTTAATCTCTGATCAGCCTTTTAATGTGAAAACCCTGCAGGAAATGTGGAGCTTCATTAACGGGAAGCTTAAGAGCATTGAAAAAAATTGGTTGAATAGAAATAAAAGGGAACTGAAAATGGTTATTATTGCTAAAAAGAAACTTTCAGCATCACATTTATCAGGTATAATAACTGTCTCCGAAAATATCACAGTGGAGGAAGTACTCACGTGCTTTCCTCAAGTACAAGTACTTGTATTAGTCGCAGTACTCTCTTGCATACTGAATGTTATTCCTACTTGACAATGTTCAATCAACTGAACCAGTTTCACAACAAATGAACATTCATCCATTCATGTAAAAGCAGATTTACAGTTGTAGGTGGAGCGATTTTTATCTATTTTGTCTCGCTGCCAGTTTACTGTGGGTGTTTACTGACAGTTCAGCCAGACTCTCACACACACACACACACACACACACACACACACACACACACACACACACACACACACACACACACACACAAATGTCAACACACCTGATATGAGCACGTTTGTGTGTTTTCTTAAGGGGTCGGCTCAGGGTCAGTGTGTGTTTGTCCGTCAGAGGTTACTGAACGTTCAGGCGTCACAGATGCTGCCAGGTTCTGTGATGTGGAAAATTATATTGATTTTTTTTTTTCATTTTATGGTTGGGGGGGGGAAATGTTAAAGTGTTTTGGTTACGGATTTTAAAAAACTGAGCTGGACTCGTGCTTTGGGCTGAAGAGGGATCGCCGCCACTTTGCATCCACATGTTGGTTTCAGATTGTTGTTCGGGGGGGGGGGGGTTGTTATCAGTTGTCTGTCTGCGTTTCCAATATCTGTTATGAGCAAGTTTGCATAGTTTGATATCCATTTAATATCATATCAAAACCTCAGATCATTATGATGAGTGTGCATAAGATACTGTTTAATTTAGTGATCACGATTTCTTCATTAGTCATTTTCCTAATGTGTAGTTATCAGTTATTGGAGAGAAAAGTGAAAATCTGATAAAATGTGTAATTTATCTAACTGTATAATGTGCTCGTGGATCGTTTATCGACCATCCATCTCATCCATAGCGCGGCGGCTCAGGTGACCATGCATCACCTCCTAACGGTAGGAAACCGGCGGAAGCCCTAATAAAATGCAAACGGTTTAATAATCTAATCTGACGTCCCAAGCGAACCAGTGTCACTCGCAGCGAGAAAAAATGTTTTTCCATTCCGCTTTTTGAATTTACAAAGGACAACAAGTGGCCTTTGATTGCTCCTTTCCTCCCAGTTTGAGGCCTTTATCATCTCGCTGCGCCGCCGAGTCGCAGGGAGGCATCGCTCGCTGTAATTGGGCCCGTTTTGCCCACATTCATAGATACAATGCTGAGTTCAACAATGAATGAATAAGGAATCAATGCATATCATTTGTGCTTTCAACCAAATAAACAATACAGCTGGTGTTCCGTTGTAATCATCGGAGGGGAAATGAATGCCCCTCTGAATACAATACAGGTATGCATCAGCAATTGGCGCACAGTAGGCCTGAGTGATCCGGGTTCTCCCATCTTTCATTTTACATAACACTCCAGCTTGTATTACATTTGCTCCTGATGAGGCCCTTCAGGCGGCGGCACTGTCGGGCCGTGGAACCGGATCACGTCTCCCCGCTGTGCTCCGCTCTCGTCCTTTGTCTCCTCCATTGTAACTGTGTCTTGACTGATATTTTCTGCACCGATGCCAGACACCCCGCTCCACGGTGATGCACCGTCTCCTTTTCTTTGTGTCCTAGTTGGACGTCGCGGAGGAGAATCTTACCTGCTCCGGGAACAATGGGGCCCCTTGTGCAGAAACCCTAGATCGCAGAGCCGTGAAGTTCCACTTAGTCTCGTTCAGTGTCACCATCAGGTTGTCTCTGGTGTGAAAAGGGAACTTATTAGCAAACAATAGGCTCCAGAGTTAGTGTTTCACAATTATTCTTTCAGGGCAGTAATTTGATATGTTTCTTTTCAGAGCCTGACCGATTTGATTGGTTTGCCAAAAAAAACTAAAACTGACTTAGCCTTTCACAGACGCACGTTTCCTGATATACACTGATATGAAAACTTAAATTTTACAGAATGTGCAACACCTTTTATGTTTATATTTTACGTTAACCTGTGTTTTATCAAATCTATATATTACATACATGGTGATATTTGTATTTTCTTTTTATTTACAGTTCATTTTGATACATTTTGTGTATAAAGGGTCAAATTTCTTTTGTTATAAGATTTTGATAACGGCTTCTAAGGAATCGCTGCCATTTCTTTTATCATATATCTCCGCAGATATATTGTTTTTTGGTATAAATCCACATGGCTCGGGCTGTAGTTTCTTAATCACTGATGGACACTGAGCTATTGCAAGTGTTATTGTATTTGTGTATTAATATTCTGTTTAACATCCGCCCCCTGGTGAACCTGTTGACCTATTGAATAGTGACAGTGAATGAAGCAATTTATGGCCTTTTGCCCTTTGGGTCTAATGTTTAGGAGTGTGTCAGCCCCAGAAATAAGTTTCCAGCCTCTGCTCTCGACTATGATACATAAAGATGTTTGTTGTGATCTCAGGGTTTTCCTCACTTCACAAAGCACCTGTGGTTCAATGCTGTGCTGCTTTCTGCCGGAAGCCAAGGCTCTCTGAGGTTTGGCCTTCCGATGTTGGCTGTGAATGTGGAGCGTTGTGTTTTACCAGGATCTTACTGTAAATCGTAACTTGACCTTCTCTCCTACAACAGAGACGGTATCTTATGCACAGTAGATACATGGATATTTAACAGAAGGATCCAGAAGTACTGGAACAAACTGAAAACATTTTTTCAAACAGTAGGGAACTGGAATTGTGAGCAGAGCATCATAACTTCACCAAGGCTAATATCCTATCTCGCCGGAGAAAGTTGGAGAAAGTGAAAACAATTCCTGGATCTGTTCTATGAAATCTGATGGATTCTCCTTGGGTCATAACCCACCAATCCACAACATCTCATGGAAATCGATTGATCAGCAGTTTTTAAACATAATTCTGAGCACCTGTCTCCACACAGGCCCAACTATATTCAGTTTAATTGGTCACACTCATGGATATTAATCCCCTATTCTTAGTTTTGTTTTCCAAAAAGATCCATTTCTTTGGAATTGGTGAAAATGTAAAAAAACGCCTTATCTTGCAATGTTTAAGAAAGTGAAATAAAACCCCCGTGACAACGTTTATTGGGTTTGTTATTCATCCTTCAATCCTGCTGTCAATCAAACCAACCACCTGGCCGACGGACAGGTTGGTAATGAACTCATAACCTGTAATATAAACTTTAAATAGGTGTAAATGTAGTTTTTGTTTATTTCCCAGAACAAATCAGGCTCTGGAAATACCAGTTTGAGCAAGTAGGACAGACCAAGCCCCCGCTCTTCATCGGCCTCAGATCTGACGGACGTCTAATCCAGTTCACTCTGCGTGTCCCCATGTGCTTTCGCTTAAAGAGGACACCACTATCATTCAGAGATTATGAATACTTTAAATCAATCACTTAAAATGAACAGAAAACTGAAAGCCGCAGATTTAGTTGTGCAGTTTTTTCTTTTTCTTCGCCTACAGACGAACACTGAAGGAGAGTTGCCTCTCTGCTGTGTTTCGGTTTCACATTTGGAACCATCAAAAAAGCCCCGCTCCTCTGTAGACCCACCCTCCGGCACTCACATGCAACAAGCACTCAGGGAGAAATCACATCCCGCGGGAGCCACAGATACCAATTTGTCCACCGAAGGGAGCGAAAGCAAAGTGCCTGCTCACCACGCGCCCGGCACAACTTTATTGTACGAACAACACTCGGAACCCAGGCCTCTTTGACAGGTCATGGCTCTTTCCTGTTTGACCTCAAGACAAGCTGCTTTCTGAAATTGTTGTTCGTCCATCCATTACAAGCTCTCTGGGAGTGTGTGTGTGTGTGTGTGTGGGTGCAGTTTTGATTTCTCCATGGGTTTTTCCTGAGCCCCAGCTCCTAATAAGTAATGTTTCCTGATTATCCGCTAGCTAAATCCAGTGCAGCCGAAAAAACCACTTTGCTTTGTGGGAGGTGAGCGACTTTCTCCGAGACGTAGGACACACTAACTGAAGCAGACGGAGACACAACTGGCGCAACTGACAAACCAAATCCTGAAACGATAATGAAGTGAAGGTGACACCCCTGATGACATGCGGTGTATTTATGTGTAATGGCTTTTTTTTTTTTAAAATAACACAAGGCTTCACCTGCTCTAAAATATGACACTTAAGCAGCGGATCCAAATTTAAACAAGCTAAAATTGTCAGCGGGAACATCAATAAGCGGCTCTACATTTGAGGGGTTTACTGCAAGTTGTTTGAAAAACACCATGGGCAGGGTGTGTGTGTCTCTGACTGAAAATAGAAATGAAAAGAAATGTTTGAACCTGCCCGCTATTTCCAAAGCAGCTCCTGCCGCTTTGAAGTGTGTAGTATTTGTTGGGCTTCACTTGGCTGTCAGATTAATACCTTCTTGACTGAAAATGAAAATGGGTGAAGGAGCAGTTAATCCGCATAAGAATATATATTTTTTTCCGTGAGGATGAGAAGCTGCTAGTCTGGCAAACTGTCTGTGTATTGATTGGTTGTCTGGCATTTCAAAGTTGACCTGACACGCCAGGATCATCTACTTCTCTCCATATTGCCATTTGCGGAGTCTGGGCTTATCTTAACATTTTGTCTTTGAGTTGCCGGTTATGATGATATGTATAATATATCTGCAGGATAGCCGTAAAGTTTGGAAAAAGGGCTCCTGACCTTTTGAAAGTGTTTACCTGAGGTGACATGGTTGTTATCCGTCTGTAATTGATCAGGAATGGAATTATTGAAGTTGTCAGGGCAGAACCTTTTTCCCCAAATAAACTATGCATGAATTATGGGATACAATTTTAAATTTATAAAGTATTCGGTAATTCCTTTAAAAAACGGAAATTGAGATTAGTTTCTTTTTAAATGAGTTCCCCCCCGATCTGAGTCCTTTAATACTGGTTTGATACCTAAATGTTGATTCGTCAATAAATAAAACTACTACAGACTAGAACTGGCTAAAAATGAGAAGCTGCATTTGAACCTTTTCTACGATGATCTGCAAAAGCCTGGATCAGTGAATTTGCATTTAAAAAAAATTAGCTGCGGCCGAATAATTTCACTTTCACACTTGCATTTAAACCGTATGAATTATATTTACACCGATATGAAAACCGTCTTGAGCCACAGTGGATTCCACTTTGGAAGCTGCTCTTCTGGCCCATGTGACTTTTTGTTTTCGGAGGGGAGAGGACGGCATTCGTGGATTATTCATCAAAAAGATGCTGCTTGGGCAGAATTTTGTAAAGCTTATGTCATAGTTTTCTCCCATCTTGGCCTATTTTTAGCCCCAGATGCGAAGTGAGATGCTTTCACTGTGCAGCCCTGCAGCTACACTCATGTGCGGAGCCTTGGAAGTAAAGCAAATTATGAAAATAACCCAACGTGACACAAGCTCACATAACCTACAATGCTTTGCGGTTATTAAACACATAAATCCATTCATCCAGTGACGCATGAAGGGGAAGGGACACGTGTTGCGTTGGGTAAATTGTACAAACGGGGACAATGGCACAATTTCACACTATTAACACAAAAAAGGTGACAGTGAAGACAAATGGTGAAAAATGCAAAATATAGACTCGTGTGTACGTCCCCACCTGTGTGTGTATTTCGGGAAGTTGCGAACACACCTTCTCCTGTCGCCACTGACGTGCTCCTCAGGGCTTTATTCGACAAACTCTATTCAACTTTTCAATTTTTGATATCAAGTTATCCAGTCAATTGTCTTTACATGGCCCCAAATTACACATTTGCGACAATCTTTGGCTATTTTGTTGAATCTGTGAACGTGTTTGAACACAAAGGAACCTTATGAGTTCAGTGGACGCAGATCAGACCTCGAAGATTAAAACCTGGGACAATGCTTTCGCTCCGCCGCCGCCGCCGCCGCCTACGGAGCAACTCAGCATGTTCCCGTCACTGTAAATCCTCCTCGTCAACTCTGACCCGTTGAACAATGCGAGTGGAGGCCGGTGGTTTTCTCAACATGCATTATTTTCCCTCCCACAGCAGAATGATTGGTCTATAATTGAAGCTTAGAGAAGTCTATTAGTGCGTCTGTAAAGCCATATAACACCATTACACCCCACGTAGGTCATGTTTTTGTCGTACAGTAATCAGAGCCGGGCTTCTCTAAAGTTTTACACTCTGAAGTCTTAAGGAGACTAAAGTCTAAAGACCTTTTTATTGATTGTAATGAAGACTGTGCTCATTTTTTTGCATTAATTCTCATCTAATCGGTTAAAAGCCGATTCCAGAAACCTTAACACAGTTTGTATTCGTGCTACAACTCGGCAGCTACTTCATCCATGAACTTAACACATTTTCTGGGGATGTGAGGCAAAGAAACTGAGCAAAATAAAAACCAAAAAATGTATAAATATCCTTCGTCTCCTCTGTTTTTTTTGTTGTTTTTTCGTCTTTGAGGCTCAAAAATAGAGAAATTCTTTCCCTCCTCCTCGACGTTACTGCCTCGTTCTCTCTTTCTCCCCCTTCAGTTATCGTAACATTGCACCTATAAATAAGTTTCATTGCCCATCCTCCCCTTACACAGTACGCACCCTACAAATCATACTCTGAGTGCAGCGCCGCATCTCCTCTGCCTCGCTCTTTGGCTTGGGTGCAGCCTGGTTAGATGGTTGCCAGCTGTTGGGGTCAAAATTCATTCGGCGGGCATCGGAGCTCTGCTACAAATCAGTAGCTCGAATTAAGTGGTTCACTGAGTATTGTTTGTTTTGTGGAGAGAGGAGCAAATGTGTGTGTTTGTTTATCTGTGTGGTGTATATATATATATATATATATACAACCTGCACAAATATAGGTTTTCAGTTGTTTTTCCTTAAGCCCTCAAAATTAAGTGTAAACGCAAATAGAACAGCGTTAAATATTCCGTTGTCACTCAGTAGTGTTCCAAAAAAAATAAGGAAAAAGCAGCATGGTGTGAAAGAGCACATCAGACAGTAGAAATCAATTCATTGCGTCCTCTGTCACCCACAGATGGTGCCACTTCAATCTCCTTTCCATTTTGTCACGCTAATGTGCTGAAAGATGACAAGGGAGGGTCATTTCAGAGCAGAAATAGCAAAGGCTAAGTGCGGCGGGCGGCCATGTCAGTCTGCCTTCTATTTTGTCACACTAATGTTTGGAGAAATGACAACTGTGGCCCATTTCTGCGGCGGAATGGCAAAGGTAGTCAGTCGCCCGTGACTACCTTTTTCAAAATTTCCGCGAAGGGCCGGAGCTGTGACCTATTCGGGACGTCTCCTCGCCTTTTTGGTCGAGAACACGCTCGGGAGAGATTCCTCCCAACGCTCCGATCGGAGAGCCGTGTTGTGACTAAGAGTCATATTTCCAATTTGATCCAATCTCTGCACTGAGTTCTTTTATTAAACGAGCGTCTCACATTATAACAAAGGCTAAATCACGAGTTAAATGTTTAATGTTATAGCTATAAACTACCACGTTATAACCTGAAACACTGAATATCACAAGATAATGTGTTTTTACAAAAAGAGAAGTTTCTTGTTATTGCCCTATATATATTTTCTATCGTAATTTTATTGTAATTATGTGGAAAACATCTTTTTTTATAACTCATAGGCTGACGTGTGCTGCAGAGGTTTAGATATTTCAGAAATCCGGGCTAATAATTGAGGATTAATAATTGATATGGTAGAAGTTGTGAGATGAAGTGATTTATATTCCAGTTTTTCATCCTTGCGTCTCTGACACGACTGTGTGGTCATTGTGCTGTTGATTTTATTTAAAGAGAAGATGAGCTCTTAGCAGAAACATAAATACGTTGATGTCCATCAAAAGGAAAACAAATGCACACACGCTTCCACACACAGTCGCCTTTATAATGATTTTTCTTTTGTTTCCACACAATTAATCACTGACATTCAATTAATGTTGTTTTTCAAGTTGGGTATTTTTGTTGTTGTTTGAAAATGAATCATTGAACACGTTGACAGGCATTTATAATTGGTTTCTTAAGCTTTTTATAAACTAAAGAATACATAAATGTAAATAGCCCTGGATAATACTTTGCAAATCAACACTAGTTTAGGTGTATTTGTTCATTTTTAGTTTTTAATTTCCTGACATAAGTTTTTCAAAGTTCAAGTACATCAGGCTGAAACCATCACTTCATAGCTCTGTGATATACTTTGCTGGAGTCAGTACATCATCACATGCATTCAAACTCTCATGTGATGAATGCATCTGTATTGTGCAGTGAAACGAGGACAGCGAGCCGCACAGCTCCACACTGCAGGCCCCCTCTGAACCTTTGTGTAATTAAAGTTCCTGCATGTACGGCCGTTCAGTCGGCTGCCTCCCTCCCTCCCTCCGTCAGAAACAAGGGGATTATGGGAGCACCCAGTCTCTGAGAGTAATCAGTCCGGCCCGTGGAGAGGCAGCCTGGAAATTTCCCCCGACTGTTCCTGCAACGTCACCGTGTTCCTGCGACGGAATAAATAGAGCCTCAGTTGGCCGCTGTTCCCCTGCTGTTGTGAATGCGTCTGCATAACCTGCAGCCACCGGCGACAGGAAGGGAGCGGTAGGAACTGAAAAACCTTAAAGAGCCACAGGAAGAAAATCGCTAGTGACAAGAGAAGACTGTTTATAAAGATGGACGACACATCTGCTCACCTAAAGTGAAGCAGCTTGATCGCCCCCTGTTGGCTGGCTGCTGTATAGGTCATGAACCCAGCCTCCTCCACGTTCATGGATGGGACATGGACAAAACTTAAAAAGATGGCTTCTGTCATTTTAGGTAATTTGATTTTGATGTTTTTTTATGCAGTAAAAATGGGTTGGAATGTCATGATTGATAGCTGAGACTGACTCACGATTGGTCGAGTGCGTACATTGGCTCTAAACCCCCCCCCCCCCCCTTACACTCCAAATGCCGTTATCTGTGCAAAATGGCAGCGGTCATATTGTTCACTTTTTGTAAAATCTATGGTTACAACTTATTTTTGTATCGGATGTAACAAACTAGCACAGATATATTAAAAAGTGTGTTCTTACTCACCCTTTTCAGAATAAAATAGTGAATTAAATTGTATAACCCCAGCCAGCCAGTTTCTATCCTAACCCTCTGTGATTTTATTTTGAAATGCCACACCGAACAACTGGGGGGATGCTCTGTAATCGGCACGAGAGAAGATCCACCCCTGTGTCGCCTGACCTCACCGCAAACCGCTGCAAAACCCTCCCGACCTCATCTCAACTGCTTATATTAATGCATCGAGTCCATGCAGAAAATCCGTTGTGGAGGAACAGCCGAACATCCAGTACGAGGTCCCGCCGCTTCCATATTTAGATGCTTTGAACAGCTTTGGATAACACATCCTGCTTTGTTGCACGACTAGGATTAGGCCGGCTTCTCCACTCCCCTGGTTGAAAATAATCTATTACAAACAGGCTCCCTGCTGTCGGCAGCTGATCGACTATTTTGAGGTCTGTAGTGTGTCATTGCAATAATGCACCATATCAGTTAATATGTGAAATTGTTCATCAAATGCAGCGGGGGGGAACAAAAGTATGTTTTGGTTCATATTCACCAACCAAACTTCCAGAGACGATCCGCTGAATGGGTCATTTCAGAACCACAGGCATCAATATTATCCCATAACAGCTTCCATACTTCTGCAGAGAAACAGAAGTGTGGAAGATGGCTGCAAGATGCGCTCCCATTCAGCCAGGAGATAAGGCCGAGCTTGCTGCCAGGCTTCCAGTTCATCCCACTGGTTTCGGATCGGGCTGAGGAACAACCATTGTCTGAAATATCATTGTGTTCTGCAGCCAGTGATTGAAGGCTCCTCTTGCCTGGAAATTTAAGGGACGGCCAATCTAATAAACAGAACTAGATTCAAATCACACAAAAGCAGGGATGAGAAGTTTACTGGTTTTAGGGAAAACTGCAGTAAAATGAATGAAGGTTATTATGAGAGTGATTAATAGCAGTTTGATTTCTGCGTTTTGAAAAGCTCGAGGTAAAAAAGCATCCAGCATCAACCAGAGTTAGTGAAACCGTGTGTTACAGCTGCAGGAGCAGCAGGCGGGGGGGGGGGGTGTTGTTTTGCATTATTGAAGACGTGAAGATAAGAAAAGACGGTGACTAAGCGCAGGACCTTTTTGTTTTCTGCTTTCTCTGTCGGGCTGTCGTTGGGTTTTGTTGTATCGACTCCTGTTCAGTTTTAGGACTCGTTTGTATCGATAGAAGTTTTGTGGAGATGTTGTTGACACAGAAGATGGATTGTGTCGTCGTAACGTGTGAGTTGAGCGAGAGAATAATAATAGTGTAAAATCTACAATGTTTCTTATAATAATTAATAATAATTCGGATTTCAGTGTTCGTATGGTACTGTTGAACAGTTTCAGCATATTTAAGATGATAATGATATTTTCTCTTTACTGGTCAGATGAGTTCATATCTTTTTAATTGCGTGTTTAGATGTGATCTGGTTTTGCTGTGTTGACGAAGTATTTTAAATTTAGTTTATTTCGTGGAGTTATGTTTTATTTATATATAATTAGTGTTTTTTAAATCCTACCTATAACTGGGGACTTAAATCCAAACCCCCATTGAATTAATGTCCGTGTATTGAGCTCAACACATTAGTTCTTGTTGCCAAACATTTCCCTTCCTAGAATCTCGCTCGAGCTTAGAGAGCAAATTTAAGAGACTAAAATAAACCCTGCCGATTTTAAATAAAACATCGCAGACATGTATTAAAATTATGAATGCACCAATAAACAGTGGGTGGAGACCCGGGTGGTGACCTATGCTGACGCCAAACAAAGCTGACCTTCTCTCCCAGTCACATGCGATTCCTCTCACTTCCCCAAGCAGCCAGCTGAACCTTCTGGTTCCGTCCCTGCACTTAGCCGTCATCAAATATTCATCATTTCCAAGACACCGTGGCTTCGCTCACACGGCGGTAAACTTATCTCATCTGACAGAATTACAGCTTGAACCGTGACACTTAGCACCGGCTAATTTACACCTTTTCCCTCTCGACCCAAACAGAACGCTATGTACACATTCATTAGCATGATGATGATTGCTGCTGCGCTCGCTCGTCAAACGTCTGCTTTCCAGCCTCACAACTTATGAGCCCATTAAAAGACATTAAGCAAATTGGGTAATTCAATAGAAGAAGTATTTGGGATCTGGAAATAGGTGAGAATGTTTTTAAAGGATGAAAATACGGCGGTACAGACGGAGGCAGCAGTAGTTGCAATACTCAAAATACTGTTAATAATTAAACGCATCACTCAGTATTTGCTCTTTGGCCTGAAAAACCTTAAATCTACTGTTTAAATCTGCATCTACGGGATGATTATGGAACTGGGACTGAAGCCCAATCATCTTGATCGCCCACTGGTTATACCCTCTGTCTCCTCCATGTTAGTGGAGTCTGTCTGTTTATCACTGGGGCCAAGATACCGCGGATCACTATTTTGCAGACTCTATTGCCGCAGCGTATCCGAGATATTTTAGTTTCACTTTTGTGCAACAGGAGGAAGTGTAGCCGCGTCGTCCACCTTTTTTAAACACAGTGTATGTGATGGACCAATCTCCGTGGGTATGAAACACTTTGATGGTAACTCCAAGGACCCCCGACTGTGGGAGGCTGTGTATTTGATATCGAACACGTTACAGAAGAATAGATTTCTCTCCGACATAGTTGTATTTTTGTGCTGTGAGCCGAGGCCTCGGCTGAGCCGGGATACAGTGTCTCCAAAGAGCAGGCGGAGCACCACACTGTTTCAAGAGATTAGAGGCTGGTCAGCCCGAGGAACCGAATCGATACGTCCTCTCAGGGAAAGGATTGGCCGTGCATTGATCCAGATCTAACAGGAGCCGGAGATGCACCAAGCCACTGAGGGTAGAAGACGGATGATAAGAGGAGACCCCACCTCACAACTTGATTCCTGAATCACAGAAACCATAGTGGCATTTATGTGCTCATCAGACGAGTCATTAGGGGAAGGCCTGAGTGAAATTACTGGAAGGGCAGCGGGGGAAGCAGAGATGACGGGAAAGGCAGAAGCGCAGCAACGTCCTGGAAGATGAGCAGCCACTTCCCTTTAAAAATCATATCTCATGTTGAAGTTTGATTTCTAACGGGTACAGTTGTCAGATGTAGAAATGGCCTTAAGGGTGAGGCAGATGTGTTTGTCGCTCGTCTGTCGAACATCAGAATCTAAAATATGTTTTGAGAAACAAGTGGAAGATGTGTTGACTTTTATGAATATTGAATAAATGCCGCTGTTTAACCAAATGGAATTAATTATTGAGGGAAGTACAACACTGTATTTTCAGTACAAAGAAAAAAAAAACTCCAGAGAAGCAGAATGATGAATTTGACATAAATCTACTGCTGGATTTTTATTTTTTTTTTTTTGTGCATAATTTCTGAATGCGACACAACTCGACTCAACCTCCCACAGAATTGTCATCGTTTTTTTTCCTTTGCTTTAATTTAATCACATTTACCGTTTCTTCAGCCGCAACAAGGAAAAGGCAGCAAATGTCATGCAGCACTTTATAAATAGTCAAATATATTAGTTGACTGTCAGAAGCAACAACGCTTGCCTCTGTAAACGGAGTCGTGAAAGCTTGTGGATGTGAGATGTGAAGAAGAGAGTGCACACCCCCCCCCCCCGCCCGCCCGCCCCCCCTGCCCAAATCTCCAAGGAAACAAAAGCCAACAAATCTAAGATAAATATTGTCCATGAGAAATGTGGTTTCCACGCTCGTGTGGATGTTGTTTACTATAGGTGATGCCATCCGCTGCAACTGTGTGTTTCTATAGTGGGAATGTTACACAGTGCAGGCTGTGAGTGTGACTAGCAGATTGTCACCGTGCCACCGAACCTCCATCAACACCCACAGTTTGAGGTGTACACTTTGGGACAATCGGCTGCACAGTTTGGCTTTGTTGTGTTTTTATGCTTTGTTTAGTTCAAAGTCATAGTGCAGAGCTGAGGTTTTAAGAATGTATTCACAGAACGGTGCGAGGGTTGAGAAGCAGCAAATGGTTCAGGAAGCTGCTCGAGGCACGTGCACCCGGACCGTTCAGCCAGCAGGTCGCCCCTAGTCGGGTCAGAAGAGCAACAAAAACAATTATCAGCCTCACACGTTGGCCATTGGGCTTCATTCTTCATTCTACGCCCATTTTAATATTGTTTTCAATGAGGATTGAAAGCCGATCCTCTGATGTAACGTTAGGTTTTTTGCAGAATTTCCCATTATCAGCGTTGAAGTCTGAACCTTCTCTGTGGGACTCTTTAAGAAATCGCTGTGTTTCATCTTCAGCCGACTTCCTCCTTTTTGCTCCCATCATAATTACCACGGCTGCTGGTGGTCGCCTCGCAATCAAACGTAACTGCGGGTGGTAATGAGCTTCTCACGCAGATGACCTATGTGATGGTTTTGCAGGGGATGACTGTCCCAGTTCTACTCCACCACGCCGACGCCGTCATGGAGGAAATGCACCAAACCGCGGCAGGTCTCGCCACCTTTTGACGTAAACACGGGCTTCAAGCTCCCCGACTGTATGTTGAATAAGAAAGTGATGCAAGTCTCCACTCCCGTTGCCTCGAAAAGAGGAAATATTTAGGCTCTTTCTTTTATATGGTGGTGCAACGTTCTTGTTTTCGACCACATTGTCTTTCCCCTCACTTCTCGAGGCAATAAACTCCCTCTTATTGGCTGTCTTTCTCAGGAGTGTAATCTCACCCAGGTTGAGCAGCATTTAATTGCTATTTGTATTCTTCTGTTATCTTCCATAGGAAGGAAGAATTTAAATGCCTGACAGACAAAATTAGGGTTCTGTTATGTGGAAATGTATCCTTTAGTATAGTTGCTGGCCCCCGTAATTAGCCCTGCCAATGACAACGGGAGGCTTATTGCAAAACAAACCCAAAGGGCTGGGTGCTGATGTGTGATGTGGATTGGATTGTTCTGGTCTGACACTTACCTATTCTCTCTGCGACCCGCATTATTACTGAGACTTGGAACGCTGACCTTGTCGACTGGTTCAAACGCTGAAGACGGCACTTCATTGAATTCCGCTCAATAGTTCTTATGTGGCCTGTCTCTGTCTGTTTAACGGAACCAATTAAACTGTTAATTCTCGCCGCGGTTCGGATCCGGCGATAATGACCGCAGAAGAATGGAAAGCGTGCGAGAATCTCGGGTACGAGTCAAGGGTGGGGTTTTTTCCAGCTCTGAGGGGTTTCTCATTCAGTCGAATGGCAAATCAGGCCTGAGAGTTAGAGACGGGACTTTTTGTTTCGCGGCTTTGTGAAGACTAGTTCATTTGAGTCTATTCAGGGGGGCCACATTGTGCGTCGCCTCTCTGCCCATGCATTTCATTTGCCAGGCCTTTTGTTTTGAATGGTGCTGGAGATGAACCAGAGGCACTGAGTCAGAGCGGAGGCAGGGATTAGGACCGCTCGTTTCATGCGTTCTTGGAGGTGGGCTTACTTTGGAAATGTCAAGGAGGGTGAGGGGATACAACTCTATTCTAATAGATACTGTAGTCACATCACAGCTGTGCTGCAGAGCGAAGGGCAAACACTTCAGACTCCGGCTCTTTAATAGCCTACGATATGCGAGGGAGTATAGATGCTCCATCCAGACGGTCTCCTGTAAAATCACTGCAGTTTTAGGACACTGGCACATTTCAGCGTTTAATGGTTCTTAAAATATGGTCATTAATTTGCTGCTGGAACAACCTCCACTGTTCTGGGAGGATTTTTTTTTTTTTTACCTGACTGAAGGGATTTTATCTCGTTCAGCTGCAAAAAACGTCAGCGAGGTCATTCTGGCTCGCAGGGGTCGTGGACGGGGTTCAGGTCGAGGTGTGTGTGTGTGTGTGTGTGTGTGTGTGTGTGTGTGTGTGTGTGTGTGTGTGTGGTGTGTGTGTGTGTGTGTGTGTGTGTGTGTGTGTGTGTGTGTGTGTGTGTGTGTGTGTGTGTGTGTGTGTGTGTGTGTGTGTGTGTGTGTGTGTGTGTGTGTGTGTGTGTGTGTGGTAACCGTGAGGGGAATTTTTATTGATGAAAAAGAGACGGCCTTCTTCAAACTGCTCTCTCCTCCACCGAGGAGGTTATGTGGGGTGAGGGGGGGCGGTGGTATCTTTATTCAGTCACAGAATAGATATTATTTCTGCATTTGATGTGATCAGTTTGCAGTAAACCTCTGTTATTCATGGTATGTATATCTAATCTCCAGTATTTACAATATGGTGATAAAGAGGCCAATCAACCTTGGTGGAGGAATGTGCTCCTCTAAGCTGTATTCTGTAGTATTGAGTTTTCTCTTCATTGACACAAGCTTTCTCATATAGTTATGATATTTTACAAATATTTAATCCAGTTATATCTTTTTTGACAATATAGGTTGAAGTGTTTTTACCAATTTACTTTCGTTCTCCCACTTGTACCATTGACACTAGAAAAGCATTCTGCAGAAACGACCCTTTTATTTACATCCTGTCTATATACATGACAAATTTAAAATCCCTGATATCTGCAGACGCTGCCCGGCTCATCCGCCCAGTAGTCGTAGTTCTGAGTAAACATTCATTTAATTCCACATTCACCCAGCATGCTGCATCACCTTTTGTTTTGTTATTATCCCATTCTCCCCACCAGGAAAAAAGAAAAAGCCAAACAACAAATCAAAATAGAAGCCGAAAACTCTCATTTGTTAATCAAACTTGGGACGAGAGGTAATTAATTCTTTGGAATCAGTCAATTAATTTGCATAATAAGAGGTACCATAATTATGACTTCTGCTACTCAAGCCCAAAATTGTAATTAGAGATTTAGTCTGCATTACAGCAGAAAAGCCTGTTTTGCTGGGAGCTGGTTCAGAGAGGAGATTGAGCTTCCGTAGCTCTGGGACAGAAACACTGGCAGAGCTGCATCGGAATAAAAGCTTTCCCTCCACTGCCTTCCCTTTGCTCGGCCCCGGGGGGAAGTGCTGGGAGGACTGATCTTCTAATCTGTAAAGAACCAAGACCTCAGCTTTCAGGGGCCCCAGACTCTCTCAAGTCAGCTCGGGCCCCCGTTCCTTGTCTTTTCTCCTCGGCTTATATATATATATATATATATTATTTTTTTCCCCCCCATTTCCATTTGCAAGGAAATCCATAATTTGAACAGCCCGTCCCGCTGCCACGGAGAAATGGGTGGAGCTGGAAGATGAAGGGTTGCATTAGTGTGTTGATATTAGGCCTCAGCTTCATGCTCATTCAGCTGTGAGGCCTTGAGAGAGAGAGGGAGAGAGGGAGAGGGGAGGGGGGGAGGGGGGGGGGAGAGGAAATGCAAAACCTAAAATAAAATATGTGAGGAAATGTCACTCGGCGTCTTGAGAGGACTCAGATCGATGCCAACTAATCATCCACTTTACTTTGCTGCATAAGGTCAATTAAAGGACGGCAGTCAATTTAAGGAGACGCTGCTGTGTCGCAAACAAAGAGGGCTTTTAACTTTGTGTTCGTGCCATCTTTAGCATTATGAGCTTTTCTGAGTGGAGCCTGACTGATTTACCGACTGGTCGATGGCGTCGGCCGATATGAGCCCTTCACTGACACATTCCCCTCTGCAGCTTTTGTTTTACAGAATAAACAATGTGTATATGTGTTTATATATCATGTAAAACGCTTCTTATAGGAGGTCAACATATTTGGTCATATGTTTATGGTTATTTACGGTAAAATATCAAGCCACGTTTATGTTTCTTTGTCATGAGAGGTTGATGACGACATCTTAGTAATTGCAAAAATGTTTGTTTTCAATACACATCGATTTGAAAACAAACTTCTTTACTCCCGAATATCAATCATCGGCTTTGGCTCTCAATCACATTCTGAACATTGTGCATTCAGTCTTGTTGTGCATTAAACCATGTGTGTACAGTAAATGTAAAGGAAATAGGGATGTAATGAAATATCCGCTATATAAGCTGTGGTTCATTTTATATGTATTACATTTACAATATGATTGCATGTTTGTAAAGCTTTAAATTTGTGCTTTAGGTGTTGGATCAAGTCTCTGAAGTGATAAGACTCGAGTCCTGGTGGAGACTTGAGTTGCGACCGCGCACATAAACACCCCGTGTACACGGCGGTAAATTGAACGAGGGCTGTTGTGAAATGTGCTGACGGTCGCCGCAGGCCCAGCGCAGCTCCTCTACGTTCAGTTTGCTCAGAGGCAGAAAAGCTGCGGGTGAGGGCAGAGATTTTTCTGAAGCTGCGTCTGTGAACATGCTATACGTCTAAATATGTCCATTCAAAAGGGGGAAAAACCCAGTGTGCTGCTTGGACATGCTGTGATACTGTGCCAGTGTGTGTGTGTGTGTGTGTCTGTGTGTGTGTGTGTAGTCTGTTGTTGCAGTCAGTGATTGTATATGTGCTGTAGCTCGCTCCAGCGCTCTCGGGGGCTGATGAGAACCTGGACTAAGTCAAGCGTGCAACCTCTCGGAGCAGCCCACCCCCACCTCTTCATCCGCTTGTATCCTCTTCTTACACGACCGCAGCCACTAGCCGGGACACAGGCCAGACCTGGCAAACCAGACCGTGCTGATCCCCCCCCCCCCCCCCGCGCTCTCGCCGAGAGGAGGTCAATCTGGGATTTCAGATATTGATACACGTTATCCAGGAATTTATGTTTCTAGAAAACGTTTTGCTCGATATACTTTGCATCCTGTTGCTTTCTAATGAATCACAGTATACATGTTGTTGTTTTGTCACGCCATCAGGATTTCTGTATTTCCTGTTCAAACAAGAGGAGTTGAAGATGTGCCATTTCTCTCCCACTGTAGATGCACAATTTGTGAAATTATATGTAAATTCAAAGGGTTTGCTTAGTTTGAACTCATTGCCAAATTCTGATTTGTACATAAAGTGTTGTTTCTCCTTCAACCAGTACGTTTTGTGTCGATGTATATTTTACCTTTTTTTGCAACAGTTATCAGTTTTGTACATTTTGGTAAATAAATGAAAAATATAACAAAATAATCCCAACCCAAAATATAGAAATCAAAAAAATATATGCAGAGGTATTGTATTTTATATAGTATATTTGAACTCTAATGCTACCTACTATATAAATAAAATAATCTCTAATCTAAAATTGACCCAAGGGCCGATCTGCAATTTTCAAATCTGACACTGTTTATTTCCGGCTGCGTTTCTTCGTTCCCTTTTGTCTGAAGGTCAAAGACGGCAGCAGATGCTGAAGGTAATGAACCGTGAGAACCCTGAAATGCTACAGAATTAGCTAAATCAGCCAAGACAAAGCAGGTCTGAGCAGCACTTAGCTCGACTGGAACCTCCAGAGATTCAGAAAGTGACAGTGACGGTGAAACCGACTCAGAGATGGATTCAAGGTCGGCTCCTCGTATTTCAGCAGATGGGACGAGTGACGTGGAACTTCATCTATTGTTCAGTGCTACTACGTGACAGTGTATTTGAATACATGTGTGGATGTTCAGGGATAATAAGACTTAGTGTTGTTGTGATACCTAAATTATGACCTTTTGTTTTTATTAAGGGTCATTTTTTACATCTTATTTGATTAAATAGAAAACTACGTTGTGGAGGCTAATAATCCTTGGTACTAGCTTCATCGCCATGAAACACCAGATCACAGTTAACAATGACAGTTATAGTAATATATGTACATGCTGTGATACCATTACCAATAATCGTTGAGAAGTTATAAGTAGTACTTTTGATCAAGTATGCAGATCAATGGTACTTGATTTTAAGCAGTTTGCACGTACAGTGGAAAAGTTAAGGCTACTTGCTGCAATCACGTTTGTAAATTAGCTTAAAGGATAAAACCAAATTAAACAGTTTTTTCCCCTTTTAATTGCCTCATCAAAGTCCAAAGTCACTAAATAAATCACTAGTTCGGGCCACGGGCTCGTCTAATTATGATATCTATCACATTCCCTCTGTCTGTGCGATGCTTTACGGCATCGGATGTGTTGGATGTGTTGGTTCCCTCTGTGCAGGTTTGACCCGGAGCTTTTCGGTGTCTGTGGGCGTGGCCTGACAATTCCATATTTCACTTGTGGCATCATCTTTGTGGACCGTTAATCGCTCTTCTTTGCAGTCACATTTTGTGTTATTATAGATTAGGATACGCAGTGTCTATGCAGCATGTTTGTAGTACGTGTATCCTGTCAACCACTACTCTGAATGACAGATAATAAACTTTTAAAAAGTACGGAAAAAAGTATTTCATCACTCCTGTCCACTGGCTTTGTTGCCCGAGCTAAATCCGCATCCCACTGGCCTCGCTCTGAAGTAGCGAGTGAAAAGCAGTCCTGCAGATAGGGTCAGAGAAGGAGGCTTGCTAATGGCCTTGGTTGTCAAAAGGAAGTTGGAAATGTGTGCTGTAGTGTTTTCAACACGTGTTCACAGAGCTCCGCAGCCTCTCTGTGGCCCAGAGAGGACCTTGGCCATTCAGCCAGTCATGCAGAGGAACACACACTGGCTTTACCAACTCTCCGAGCAGCTTGAGCAGCCTCATTCATTCAACTCCCGACAATGGCATTTAGTGGAAGAGGGGCAACGTGGGTCAAGGTGCAAAACCCACCTGACCACCTGAATATGAGCCACGGCTAGTTTCCCGTAGCAACCGTGTGTTTCCACTGTGATGTCCTTGTCTTGAAGGCGAATCAGGGTGCTGCTCTCCAAGTTTACCCAGTGTATAAAAACTTTATTGAATGGGGAATTTACGGCAAGTACGACGTTTTGTATTTATTAAGAATTGAAGGTAAGCCAGCAGGCAGGGGGCGATGAGGAAACATACTTTTTATAGCAATGATTTGCAACAGTTTTACCAAAATAATAAATCTAAAAACAACTATGTGGCAAAAATAGTAACTGGGATGAAACAAAGTGAAATGAGGCAGTTTAGAGCAACGGGGCGTCGCATGCAGGACTGACAAACAACACGGGCAAACCCCAGTTAGCCCTGGTTTTAAAGGTAGTAAAACAAGCGGTGAAACAGCATGATGACCGTCAGGGAGGTTATTAAATTGGAGTGCAACAGCATGCATCTGGATTAATGTCTCCGATGGCACGCTAAAAAAAACAGGAACAGATTAATTTGTCCAGTTGGAGACTTACGCAACTCTTTCCATTTTCAGTCCGATGGAGTGGAAGGAGAAAACAAGCCCGGGGGAGGATTGGCTTTTTGAGCACCTTATATACAACAGACAGCCTTGATAATATTGTTATTGTTTTGTGTGAAGCCCCTGCGGTTGAAATTCTTTAGTAAAAGGATATGTACAGATATTTGGTTTTGTTTGGGTTATTGGATGATCTCAACACAGCCATATTTGCCAGAGTTAGTAAACACTTTCAGGGTGTTGTTTTGCATTTTAATTACAGATATTGAACAAATATAGTAAACATGTGCTAAATGTAGAAGCAAGTTCTTAACCTGACAACAATATAAGGGCCATGAACATCCTGAATGAAGACATTTCGTTAAATTCAGCTCTGTTATGCAGAAATGATCATGTCGTCCATTTATAACAGCCGATGAGGACAAATAGTTGCATTTCTTTTAAACCAGAGAATCTAGTTCCTCACATTCTGTTACCATGGACCTCCTTCTTTGATCGGTTACTTTTTGGGGGCTGCAAACTTTGAGAAATGTACCTTGTTGTTCCAGCGCTCGTCCTTTCAATAATTACAGAGGCCACTATGGCTCTTTGGGAACCTTCGTTGCAACTTATGTTTTTGTAGCCTTCACGAAAAACCATTTTTTTCCCCGAGCTCTCGAGGAAATTCCTCCCAACTTGTTTTTTGCTCCAGTTATTCTTTCAGTTGTCAGTTGACATCGTACATGTGCCCTTCTAAATCGTGTCCAATCAAATGAATTTCAACAACAATCTCAGGGAAAGGAAGATTTAAGTAGCTGAATTCTTCAAACCTCAAATGGAGGTTTGTTCCCGTCCAAGGTAAAAGAAAATATCCGCTATGTCTGTGGACAGCAGTTGGATATCGTACAAGGTCTGTTTGGCAGGATCTCTCTTAAGTGCCATCAAATGATCTGTCTTTAGAAATGCATACTGTCAGGAAGCCCAGCCGCAGCCATGTTATTAGCTCCAGCAGAAGAAAAGGCACCCGTCTTGTCCGTTGACCTGCTAATGGATTTCCCGCGACTTGTGTACATGCATATTTGAAAGCTACCGAACAAATTGCAAGTTGCAGATGACATGTTAATGTAGAATAACTGAAAAAGAGGGTTGTGATTTCTCTGGCAGCGTGACATTGGAGAGAACACTGGGTTCCGGCTGGTCGATGCTGCGAGACTGAAAAAGAATAAGAAACAAAAGCCTGTGATTTTCAATCACTCTGAACACATTAGGTTTGGAGAATATTTCTCAGCAGTCGTCATTTGAATGGAAATATCTGCTCGTACTTTGATCAAGGACAATGTGGAACTGGAGAAACGTACTGGAGGTCTGATAATATTTTTGAAAAGGTCACCACAAGTTGGGACGTGTCCCTGGATGCTACAATAACCAACACATGAATAATGCGTAGTAATATAACGACAGGAGCTTTCTACAGTATTTCCACGGGGGCCCTAAAAAGTCTAAAATTAAATAATCTCACTCTAAAATTCCCTCCTGTGTGTTGTACTTGAAATGGTTCTTAAATTTCATTCAACAATTGTTTTAACAGTGACAAAGTATTTTGAAAACTTCAGGATACTTCACCACGCTAACCCTAACCTATAATAACTAAGTTTCCTTAACCTTAAGAAGGAGGTTATTCATAATATCAGTCTGTCCTAATCTACACCCAATATTCATTGGACCCCACTTCAAACTTTTGTGGGTAAACCTAATCAAATATTAATATTATTATTTTTTTGAAGGCACTGTTCCTGCTCATAAATTGGTAGATTCTAATACAGGTGGTTTTAAAGGCAATAATTAACATTTTATCTTTATCATTTCATTCAGAGGACTTGCTGCTTCGAGTCCAAAGAGCTGGCATTGATCTTCTGTGCATCGTCAGCATCCTCAGTAACCTCTACAGAAACCCAGCTGTTAAGAGTTCAGTGTTTCTTCTGTGTCAATGGAAAGTCTATGACCGTGGCCCTGAAGGACGCGTCTACATTTAGTGACAGTCTGCCCAACACTGTCCTACTTAAAAGTGTCCGACAGACACAAAGACACTGGAACAAAACTGGCAGGTATTTAAATAGAAAGGCAGGAGAAACACTGCAGGGAAACTTTCTCTTTACTCGTGACATCTCGAGACGTCGATCACCTGTGGAATTCAGATCACTTGAGGAGAGCTGCGCCTTAAACTATCCAGCTGCTACTTTGGGCGCAGCCTGATTTTCAGTTGCTGCTCAGTTGTGTCAACGATGAAGCAGTCTGTGGGTTTCTGGGAGGCTGGTCTTCTGCCAGCCAGCGTCTTTGAGCTTGAGCAACTCGGATGGATCTGTCAGCTGGATACGACTGGATTGCACTTTGCAGTTTGGAGACTTTTACCCATTGTGTTAATGTTTATCAATTTCCAAAGGATTTTCTACCTTTCGGACCCTTGCAACTCATACGTTTCATTCTGTTGATTGGTGCAGCGATATTTCAGTGAGGTACAATAACAACCTTAGTTCCATCATATATACAGTAATTTATTTTACAAGTCATGAAGCAGTTTACGGAAAATGATGCCTGTACAAATGGACTTTTAAATTTTACTGCCGACCTAAATTAAGTCTATTTTGATGAAGAAGACATATTATGCTCATGTCAAAGTTAATACATACTTAATGTTATATGACTTTAAAAGGTTTACATGCTCTAATGTAAAAAAACAAACAAACTTTCCTTAAACTTTCCATTGCTGCAGCTCCTCTTTTCAGCCTCTGTCTGAAACACCCGTCTCTTTAAGGCCCGCCTCCCGACAGAGCCCAGTCTGCTCTGATTGGCCGGTTGGCCACACACTTCCACCGCGTGGAGGAGATGTCCACCTGATTTCTGATCTTTTAGCTTTTACACACACTAAAAACTGATATGACAAACCAAAGAAAATGGGAAAACTGAAAAAGTATAATAAGTCTCCTTTGGATTTATCTTGAATTATTGACAACACTGGAGCCTTTCACAACAGGAAAAAGTTTGATTTGATCAGTTCATCAATGTTGTATAGGAGATAACTCCCAACCTTCACCGTGTGGTAACCATAAAGCATTTCAGAATCAATTAAAGTGTGGGGGGGGGGGGGGGGCAAGGTCAGCGTGTGAAGCAAACCCTCCAGTGATTTGGTTATTATACCTGAACCACGATACCGGTGTTAATCCCATCATGTGTAACTGTGTAATCTCACAATCTTTGGCAACGATGTCGGTGCACATGCAAACACAATTAAGGTGTTTTCACAGGAAACAGGATTATGCATGCGTGTGTGTGTGTGTGTGTGTGTGTGATTGAAAGCCATGAATCACCTCCTAATATCCCAGTCAATATGAAGTAAATGGGCGGTAATGGGTGTTTTTTTTTTTATTGGCCGTTTTTTTTCTGCTGCCAAAAGTGCAGAAGCCGATTATAATTTTGAGAGAATGATTTGGGAACAATAAACTGTAATTAGGAGAATGTCATTAGGCATTAGTGCACATTGAGGATCAGATAATGGCCAAATACAAAATTTCTGTTGGTGATTGATTATAAAAATGATGAACTCTGACTGAGTCATTGGTATTTTACAAAGATTAAAACTGTGATAGTAGAATATTCCCCATAAAGAACATAACGCCTAGGATAAACTGTATATTCCTGTATATAAATATATATATATACCTACGTTGTATTGCACCACTTACTTATCATGGACTGTTGCAGGCGTCCTATATACTTTTATTCTAAAAGGTTCTGTCGTATATTAAGCATCACATTGCTCCAGTTTGCCAAATGAAATGCTAATGCCATGATTAATTACTAGTTTCAAACCCAGTAGACGGCAACATTCATTTCATTTCTCAAGGCACTGATATATTCCTTATTGTAATTACACTTAATGATACCTTAAGGTCCGAAATGGCAAAGAAATATGGACGTTTCCACTCAGCCAAAGGCCTAAGTGTTTTTATCCCTCATATGACAAACTCATTATGTTCATGAAAAGACTGATTTCAAGACTTTGAATATTTTTTTTATCTCTACACACGACATGATGTGAACATGGCTGCATATCCTATAATATATGATGTATGCATTCCATAATCAAAGTTAATGAGAATTCATATTTTGATTTAAATCCTTTTATTTAAACAAATACTCTCACTAAGATCTCTCCTGTTTACAAACATAAACGTATAAGTTTGAATCTTATCAGACGCACAGGTAATACATTTTCACGTTTAAGAAAATAATGTGCAAATGTGATTTGTAAATGCAGAAGTACAACCTTTTTCAAATGTTCTTGTAAAGTAGGAGAATTTGTATTCAGCACAGTTAAAATTCTTTGCCGCCGGTGTCAGATCGGGGCAATATTTGCAGTGGTGTGCTGTGGGGGGGAAATTGGAAATCTTCCTGTAGTTTTTCTTGATACAGACATGAATATGAAACTGTAAAGAACACTTGTTACGATACAAACGCGTGACTGAACATGGCGGAAAGTTGATAATTAGCATTTTAAGGGGAAATAATGCGGCTCATTCATCCTCCGGGAGCAACTGTGACGCGGGGGGGGAAATAAGTGGTGAGGAGAACAATCTGGGAGAAAGAAGAAGGAGGAGCAGTCGAGCAAAAGGTCTTTGGGTCGGTGTTCGTGCATTGTTTCGTAGTATGCTCCAGTTGCAGCCGTCATCCCGGCTCTTTGTTAAGGCCTGAGCACGGGGGGGGGGGGGGATATCTGGCTCCAGGGCACCGTTGTCAGAGGCTGGAAAGTCGAGGGTCAGCGGATTTTCCGAACCACTGCTTTTTACAGTACCGCCATTCAGGGGAAAGAGATCGCTCTACTGTACTCATTCAACAGGCGTCAGGCTCAGTTCTGGGCTGTCACGCTCCAACATTCCCGATCGGCGACATGACGGGTGAAAGAGCCGTCACGTTGTCGAGCGGCTTTCTCGTACGGATGATCCGATTCACGCTCCAAATACGGATTTAAATACACTGTAATACCGCTTCAGTATAATCTGAGTCTTTGAGGTTTATTGGCATCACTTCCATTGATAATAATAATAATAATAAGATTGTACCAGTTAATTGCTGGGATGAGGGAATCCGTCAACAGGAGAGGAAATGTTTGACCATCTGCCGTACCTTCCTGCATCATCAAATACCATGACTCTTCAAATATGGCAGAAACAAATGATCAGCCAAAAAGCAATTAATCTGCTTGGCGCATCTGATGAATAACCCAATGTTACACACAATTACAATTTCCTAGTTTACCCCCCCCCCCCACCCCCTCCGTGAGCCAAAAATGGCTCAGCTTTAGAATGAAGTTCTCTGTGAGTGTAAACAAAGGCGGCGGCTTGTTTGTGACGGAGCAGAGTGATCGGGAAGATGCCAGCTATCTTAAAGAAATCTGACTCTGACACTTGATCACCCACAATCTCAGC
This sequence comes from Reinhardtius hippoglossoides, assembly GCA_006182925.3. Classification (NCBI taxonomy): domain Eukaryota; kingdom Metazoa; phylum Chordata; class Actinopteri; order Pleuronectiformes; family Pleuronectidae; genus Reinhardtius; species Reinhardtius hippoglossoides. The sequence goes on from CM031684.1 coordinate 21,068,165, forward strand.
GACAATGGCCCTTTTGAGAAATCCAGTGTTGACGCTGTTTGAGCTGTTTAGGAAGTAATGCCCCGAAGGCTACTCAGAGCAAAAGTCAGCAAAGCTCCTCGGCGTGCAGGGGGAAGGTCGAATTAAGATCAGCGAGAGAGATCGGAAAAGCTTCAATGTGACGTCCTGTGCAGGAGTAGAATTCAGCAGGTTTAATTACAGTAGCTGTGAGTCGATGAGTTTATTGTAGGTTGTCTTGTTGTAAAGCCCAATGGATTTTTATAAGGGCCGATATCGATATTAGGGAGTAAAAAATATCCAATGTCGACATACCATCAAAAAATGGGCAACGATTCCTAAGACGTTATCAATCCTTGATTCAAAGAAATGTAATTTAGGCTTGATTAGGTATTAAAAATAACAATGAATGACAAGAAAACAGAAATACAAATGTACAGAGCTTGATTTTATAAAATATGTTCAATATAAATATGTGAAAGGCTTTTATCAGCGAAGACATAAATCAATCTGGCTCCTGCAAAGATTTCTAAACACATATATTTGACCCTGTCTGACCTCTTGAATGGGCCAAAGTCGGCCGTGACCAGCAGCGATTCCATCAATAATATAATAATAGACACAATCGTTTCCTTCTTGACAAACAAATAAAAATGCTGAAATCCTGTTGGAGCTGATTTTTGGGTCGTGTTGTCTTGGCTGACATCTTGATTCCAGCGGGTCATGTAACCCGAGGCTCGGAGCAGCAGCAGCAGAACTCTTTGCATCTGCATAGATTCTCTGGCTCGGTGTGTGTATGTGTTGCCTCTTGTAAGCTCGTCCCAGTGGCTCGATTTTCACACCAGTGTTAAGTTTTCCCCGAACGCCAACAAATACTGGTGTTTGCAACTTTCAAATGACTTCCCCGAGGCTACGCTGAGCAGATGCTACGGCGCCGGGCGGTTTTGCTTCACACTCATATTTTGATGCTTTATGCAGGAACACGCGCATTTCAACCCCCCCGACAAAAAAAAAAACTAAAACACGACCGTTTATATATTTTGATATCCTATAAAAGTAAATAAGAAATATTTGACTGCAGTGTAAACCTTTAAATGGTCTGCTCACATAGTAGAAGTGCTGTGTCAGTGCTGTGTCTGTGCTGTGTGTGTGTGTTGTGCTGTGTCGTGTGTGTGTGTGTGTGTGTGGGTCAAGGTCGTAATCCACACACACATTTCATTGTTCCCGACACACTGAACAACAGATGAGATTTAATGACAAACCCCTCAACACTGGCACAGTCACTGGTTTCTCCTCCATCATCCCACTGAAATTACAACATCTCCCAACATGTCTCCCCTGTTTTGTTTTTTTCTCCCGCTGATATCGATGCTGCTTATGTCCGTCTTGATATTTGTCTTTTACTCTTACTGGTGATACCGGGGGTTCTGCAAAGCGCCATTAATCCCTCGACTGCTCCGCTGAGGGACATCGGGACCCGATGGGCTGGGCTCAGGCCAGATCCTGAGTCAGACTACTCGCGTTGGCTGGGCTCACTATTTCTTTTACGCTGAATATGTCTGAAGTCAGGGGAAACGAGCACCATGTGCGTCAGGGACTTGGTAATGTGTCCAGGTTCGGCCACAAAAACCAGAAACCCCAGTGGGCTCGGATCAGACTTGGCAAGTTTTTACTCTCTTTTGAATTAGCAGCTCTTCACCCTGCTGCAGGAACACACATTAATGATAAATAGTCAGTGCTGATGCTATGTGACATATCGTAGGGCTGGGAAATATGATTGGAAGTTATCTTTATGATAAATTAACAGTTTTCCTTGATAACAATAACGCAGCAATAATCTTTTCAGTATTTTTCAGCATATCTTCCTTTCTGATGATAACTCACTTATGATTTTAACCTTAAACTGAGTTTGTGTCAGATGGGTTGATAAAACCTAAAGTAATACTTTTATTTAAACGTGTTAAATGAAGTTATTTCTCTTCCTATAGGATCCGTAACGTCAGTAATTCTACAACCTTGTTTTACTGTGCAGGGCAGCACAGACACTATTAAAAGAACAGACTTTGGCTCTCCACCAGCAAGAACATATTGAGTGTACTATATTTCACCTAAATTGCACAGACATCGCTGACGGTCCTCGAGCCCCGTCTGTTTTCTTCAGCGATTCTTGGGCGGGAAGGTGTTTTTTTTATGGATTGGTCCACGACAGTGCGAAGCCAAGGTTATGGCAGCGCCCGTCATGTCTGCTCCCGTCATCTCACTCTTCGGCTGCCCCCGGTTCGTGCCCGGTCCGACCCCGCGCTCGCCGCAGCCAGACACTCAGACTGTCTCAGTGCCTGCCGCAGTGCTTCACGCCGCCATTAACATTCTGATTGCTGTCTTGTTTCGTTTGCTTGGCCAAGCACTTTATTTCCAAAAGGAGGCCCGGCCCCCGCCGCTGACCTTTCCATTTGTAGAAACAGAGCAATCATTCACAAATCACAGAGCCGAGTGTAAAATATCCAAACCGTTTGATATCGCAGGCCTAATGAAATGACTCGCACTTCTTTTGCTGCAATTATTGGAAAAGGTCAGTGTCATAACTGATGTTGAGCTCTTGCATGATTGTCCTACTTCACATTATCCAGTGTTTGGGCCATAAAATATCAGCATGGGCCATATTGTATGACATTTTGACAGTATGTGTCCCCCCCCCCCCCCACACACACACACACTATCTCACAATAACTCATTTGTGGTGCATGCTCACTTTGGAGTTTACTTTGAAATGAGTATTTTATGGTACATTTGGCTCAGTTATAATTCAGACATTTATGAGTTTGAAGGATATTAGTGGGCCTCAGACCGTGACTGGGAAAATTACCCTTACTTGTAATTATGCATTTCTTTGCAAACGTAGCCCGTGAAATCAAGGAAAGAAAGAAATGGAAGGAAAAAACAAATTACATTCCGCACCGTGGTTTTTACGGAGGTCCGTCCAGGCCGTTTGATTTCTCATACAACGCCGACTCATAACCTGAGCCTGGAAAAGATAACGTTCATTGTCAGTAATAAGATAAAAATCACATTACACAAATGAGAAAAAAAAGTGATACATCTTTTCTCCGATAAAAAAAAACGAGTAACGTTTTAAAAAACGTCTATTTCAATCCAACGAGCGCTCGGCCAGGAATAGATTGAATCTTTAAATCAGGAAAAGCTTAAACACAAGGAAGTGGCACCGGTGGGTTTACGGTCACCACCACGGCCCTTCTCCCCCTGATTGCAAAATGTGTACAGCTCTACAAGGGTGCCGTCTACCTTTTTTAATACTCTACCAAGACGTTAGATGAGCACATAAGCAGATACAGTTCAGCAATTTACATTTAAATGTAGAGTTTTGAGGCCATTTGATGATGACGAGTGTATTATAGTTTGGAAAGCAGCAAAGCGAGCTCGTTGCCTCCAGAACATAGACATTTAGCCGAATTCTTCAGGAACAAAAGGAAGCGCCTGTAACTTCTTTCTACTCGGCCCGGTGTTAATCCACATGTGTCAGTCACGACTTAAGTTCTTGATAACGAGCAGTGAAAGTGCCGGTGGCCGAAAACGGCCCCGAGCAGGTGCAGGCACCTTTTAATATTCTGCAGGCGGGAAAACTCTCCAGTGGATTATCCCATAGTTTCATAAATATTCATATAAGGTGTTGAAGTTGAGTGGCGGCTCATTCGGTAATAAGTCACTGCCAAATGTAAATGCGTGCGATGTTTATACGGACGGAGATGCAGGTCATAATTGTTGAGTCCTGGATGTTTTCATCCTCATCAGTTTCAGTAATTATTGCTGCTATTATCATTAGTAGTCGGCGTTGAGGTGCATATTTAAAACTACTACCTTTACATTTAGAAGTACTTTTTGTATTTGTGATTAGTTAAACTTTGTCTGCTGTAGCTCAACATGTCCCCTTCACCGTCTGGGCCCCCGGTGGTGATGAGGAGTGTCCATCGGCTGCGTCTCACAAATAGTAAAAAATGTGCTTTCAGGGTTTGTTTAGTTTTTTCTAATCTATGTGATAAAGTCTGTTACTGGAGTGAAAGAGAAACTTCCCTCTCCTCCTCTTCCAGACACATTTCATGAGTCATTTTAATCACATTGCTCAGCTCAAGGTAATTGAGGCGAGGCAGTTTTTTAAAACTTTAACTTTAATTTCATTGTTGAAACCCCTCAGAGGATCACTTCACCTAAATTATGAATAAAATATTTTCTCCCTCTCCTCTCGTTGGAATCCAGACGGATTATTTTGGTTTGACTTGAGATTTCTGCTCATAACCCGACAGAAAAGAAGGCGAGTGGAATTTAATGTGTGGTGATCAAGGACTTCATCCGGAGAGAAACAAGGCCGTCGCTGCTTTGAATGATCCACAGACCTGTCAACAGTTTTCTAAGGAACTTTGTCTTTGGTGGGAAAATGGTCGGGATGAAACTGGCAGTGAGATAACTGGGACACTGACACATCGCAGTTGACTTTGTTAAATGCTGAGGTGACAGCAGAAATCTCACAGATGGATAAATCCAAAGCTAGAGGAATGAAACTGAGATGTAGAAAAACGATCTGCCTGGACTGGATAATACTTTGTGTGAAGCATCGTGCTGTTGTTTTAAGTGCTGCAGCACACGTACGACATCTGAACAATGGATGAGCGATGGCTCGAATAGTTTCCTCATGTGGAGAATATTACGTAGTAGTTACCCGTGTTTTTCTAGTCTGGTTTGGTTATGTTGGCCGGGCCATTAACTGCATGTGCCTGTTATTAGAGAAAACACTGGGATTGGGGTTCGGACACCAACCAAGCCAGTTCAGATTAGGCTTGGCTAGTTTTCACTCAGCTTCATTTGCAAATGCAGAAACTGTCAGAAGAGTGAATGACGAATGAGAGAAGGTTTGGGCGCCCTATCACCTCTGCTAGTTTACGTTAGCTTGATATAAATACTCCACCATTACTGAGAATAACTTCTAAATTCATTTATCCTTGCCGCTCCCTTCATCTCTATCAGACTTTTTGCTTATCTATGAATATTTTAAACATTGACTCAAGTGTTTCTTCTAATCAACGTTGTGAATACTGTCATTTTGCTGATGTTCCCAGTTACACGCAGCATCCATTGCCCTTCTGTCCGTCCTGGGAGAGAGTTGGGCTTGTTTTTCTTTACTCGTGTTGAGGGGTTAAGAACAGACGATGTCACACCTTGTTAATCCGTATGAGACTAATTGTGATTTGTGAATATGGGCTATATAAATACCATTATTATTGGATCTTGAAGTGCTTAAAAACCTATTTCAAATGACATTTCAACAGTAGTACACAAACTGCAAATACTTTAAGTGGCAGAGTTTGCTCCTGCAGCTCGGGTTTTGTCTCGCTCGCTGACAGAATGCATTTGCATAGAACCCAAAGCCATGTGTCAGCCGGCAGCTCTGGGTTACTCATTTGTTTTGGGGAGGAGGTGGTGTAAGACTTTATCTGCGATGAAATGAGGACGACTTTCAGCCGCGTTGTTCTGCTGCTCGCAGTCACACGGGCGGTTTGCAGCCAATTGAGTCTGGCTGGAAAACTTTCTCTGTGGAGGAAAATAATTGACGTTTCACCTGAGCGGGATGTGGGCTGATGATGCGTTTCATATGCCAGTGTACGTGTTAAAGAGTCAGCTGCATGGAGGGGATGCTGCGAGATGACGTTAACTGGTGTTGCGGTGGCAGACCGACAGATGTTGATGTTCAAGCTGTCCATGAACTGGATTTGCTTTTTCATTTACCACCTGTAGCCTCCGAGGAGACACCTGCCTGTTGGCGTGAAACCCCCGAGGTGCAGGGAGACTTAACACACACACACGGAGAACTGCAAGCAAATTACTCTTCTCATATTTTGTGTGAGGTTTTAATGTTAATGAGATGCATCTTTATTCATCTGATATCAACCATGAGTCTCTGCTCCAGGTTGGTAAAGATTGATCACTGTTTATACATTGTACAGTCGATAAGGAATAAAAACGCCACTAGGATATAGTGCACTAGCCAAAAGGTAGGGGTTCAACTCCAGCTCCTCCAGTACTGCATTTTGAAGTGCCTTGGGCAAGACACTGAACCCTATATTGACACATGTGGCTGCGCTGCCAGTGTGTGAATGATGTGTGATAGAGAAAGTTCTACATATAGAATGTGTCAAGAAGCCTGTAAACGAGCTAAATGAATCCAGTTTATTTACCACGTACACAAGCCATCAACTCAGTGACGAGTCAAAGTGGTCTATTAAATTATAATGTAGAATAGAAGTCAATTCTGTTAGTACAGCACATTTACAAACAGGAGTTCTACCTGCTGGTGGTACAGAGTATTTTACATCTACATAAAGAAATTAGAATTGGACTTGACAAGCAGTTCAATACCATTATGGATTTGTATTATATTCCCCTTCAATGTCAATCGGTAAACAAATCAAAAACCCTCAGTTATTAAGGCTTCGACTACCTGGAACTCCTAGTGGGCGTCAGAATACTTTATATATTCTAGTACCAGCAGCTGCAATAGTAGTGGTTGTAGTATTTCTGGATACACTGTGATCCATCTTGTTTGTGATATGCAAAATGAGCTTCCACCTTTATTGTGAAGTTAAACCTTCCTCTGCCTTGGACTTTTCTCGAGCACAGATCTAGCGACGCAGGAACGGAACTGAACTGCCGAGTGTGGACATAAAATTAAACTCTAAGGGCATAACAGCCTGCATTCTTACTCGCTGAATTAATATTTCATTTGAAGCCATCAGCGGCATATTGGGAATAGCTCCCTAAAATAATTGCGAGGGAAAAGGCACGGAGTTTCTATTTAAAGCTCTATAAACATGACCTTGATAGAAGCTAAGGCCACTCTAGTGAGGAGTACCCGGCAATGGAGGCTGTTCTGACTGGTTTCCCTCCCCGGGGGAATTCATTCCACTGTTGATCCCCCCCCCCCCCCCCCCCCCCAGATGCATTTCAAACCTGAGGAGGTAAATGTATTTACACAGAATTCACTGTTGGCATGCCACCACAATTTCCACTATCATGGATAAAAAATAGTTATGCAACCAGTCAAAGGAGCAGCTGTCATAACGAGGTTCACGTTAAAAACCCGTACATGGGGGAAATTGTTTCACACATTTGAGAGTCATTGGTAGTTCAATGCAGCCTTTGTTGATTCAGATCAAATATTTCCTGATGTACATTTTTCTAAAGCTGTAGAAACACGTTTACTTTGCAGGGAGTTTCTAATGAGACGTAATGCAGCATGTTGTTGGAGCTCGGTTCATGTAGAGAATAAAGATCAACATATCTCAGCTGCTGTTGCACTGATTTCAGACTCATTATTGTCTCTTTCAAACAAACGTGCAATATTAGTATTAATATGTGCAGTGGATCAGCGCTGTCGCCTCACAGCAAAAAGGTTCGTAGTTTGAATCCTGATTTAACCAGGGTCTTGACCTGTGTCAGCTGACACAGTCCATCAATCAAATTTCATTTTATTTACAAATCAAAAGGTGCAGACACTTCTGTCCTTAACCCTCAACAAGAGAAAAGGCAAAACTACCAAAATAAAACCCTATTAAAAAAAAACTCTCAGAAAGAGCCACATGTGAGGGATGAGGTAGATGACTGACATGTAACTGAGAACATGAACAAAATTACAGTTTTCACAACTTTGATTAGAAAGAAAAACTGTTTCTAACTTGATGGAAATGTGTAATAAAGTATTTATACACAATAAAAAGTCTTGTAGAGATGCACAATGACAAATTAATTGAAGAGTTATTGCCAGTAATGGTAAAGTATGCGAGTGGGCTGATTGTATATCCAAGCAGTCTATTGTTTAATTGTTTTCATTTACTGTCTCATGTATTCGAAAACTGCAAATGGTCCTTAAAAAGTTATCTTTCTCGAGATCACAAGTGCGATTCTTGCCCTTGAACACGAGACACATACCTACATCTAAACAGCAGATTGCCATGAAATTTGCGACACATTTTTGCCCCCCCGAGGGCACAAACCATCTGCACGCCATTGTCCCCGTGGTCCTCGCTTTAGCATCAGCCACAAGGCAAACTGCAAATAAGGATGTGTGTGTGGTTTACAATGCGATAGAAGCAGGTGTAGAACATTTTTTCTTTTTTTTTACTGGTGTTTAATTGGAGTGGAGAGTTTTTGCTAAAAATAACAGCGATGGTGGTAATTACATCATTAACGCGTAGCCGTTTCATAATTGAGTATATAATGCCTTTAATTCTGTGATGGTGAAGCACTTCCATACATGATTCATACAATGAATGTGTTGCCTCGCTTGTGGCCGTCTGTTGGGGGCTGAACATGCAACTTGTCCACAGTCCCTAAGAGCTCCTCTTCCTCTTAGGTTGTTGTGGCATTTTTGACAGCAATTATTTCCAAGCAGCGCAAACGATGACACACAATTTCTGCAGGTTGGTGCCGGACGAAACATCTGCTGCCTGACATCAAACTCATCGACTTTCTCTCGCTGTGAAGTACCTTTTTTTTTTTTTTTTTTCAGACGGTTTGAATTCCTCACCGTTTCCTCAGCGGTTGCCGATGATGTATGAAGTCGGCTTTTTTAATAGGCGTGTCTTTCCTTTATCGGCTTGATGCTCATATTTTTGCGTCACTTGCATGACAGCTGCAAAAGAGAATCGTCTTGTACCACTCGAAAGAGGCAGGCAAAAAAAAAAAACCCCGGCGGAGATGGCTGCTCTGTTTTTAATAGCGAACTTTCCATTTTCTCAAAGGCACATTTTAGCCAGAATGATACGTGCGGATTAGTGGAAATTTAGCAGACTGCATGAGCATATTCTGCTGTGGGGAAAGACATTTCTTTGCATTGAGGGATTAGTGTGGCGCTTCCGTCAGTCACTCACTCTTTGTCAGGATAAATATCCCCCCCCCCCCCCGTGTCTGGAAGCCAGGCAAGTGGCTGGAATCAGTGCTTCACTTTTCCACGTCGCCTGAGGTGCTGCTGGGTCTCGTACCGAAGTCATTACCGTAACATGGCGGGGGGAAAAGTTATGCACAGAGACGACTTCCTGAGAGCACTCGCCGAGGCCTAACCGGACAAAGCCACTAGTGTGAGGGTTATTTCAGGTCGTTGGCTCTGCCTGTTTAGCATGGGAATCGTCACTTGAGCTTACTTTAACCGACTTAATTACCCTTACACCCTCCAGTCCCCCTGAATTTATCATCTTCATCCAAGTCCAGGGACTGCAGCGAAAGCAATAACATCACTTGGGCCAAACCAATGGCTTATTGATTGGCACCCTATATAGAAAGGGGCATGTTTCTGCCGTAATTGAGTTGGACAGTAGGATTTGTCAGGATAAGCGGAGTGGTACCCTCTGCTTTTTTCCCTTTCCTCTCTTCTTTCAAACATCCTACCTTAAGTTAATGAGAGGCAAAGGTTCCCCCGTCGCCCATTTTCTAATTGCCTTCATGTTGGCATGTGCAATGGCCGAGAGCAACAATTTAGTGAGTAAATCAACATAAGACGGAAACTGGTCAAGGACTGCCAAGCCACTGAGACCCTCCGACTGCGAGCTCCATCATTAGTTGGCAACTTTTGATGACCTGGCATCTCGGCGCTCTAAACTGGATAGTGTGAAGAGAAATTCTGTTATGACCCGCAGCAGTGGGCCGGTCCCTGGTTTCTTTATTGCCAATATAATATTCATGTATTCAATGATAAATATCACCCGACTGTGGATAGTCTGTGATCACAACTTTCGGAAATTCTGTTTTAGACTTGACTGAAGAAGCTGTGTGAACTCACTCTTAAGAACCCGCAATGGTCCGCGAGTGTTGCAAGACCGTTTTTAGTAGAAGTATAAAACCGGGCCACTGAGTGTGTCGACATTTTAACGATGGGATTTCCATTAAAGTGAAATCAGCAGAAACTGAAACATCCTTTTCTCTCCTGTGTCTTGTCGTTGAATAACCGTGGGGTCTGTAGGTCACTGGTGTTTTGGTTTTTCTCCTTGGCCTCCTGCTGTATCTCTTTTGTGGCATCGTTTATGTTAAATAAGCACTTTCCTTTGTGAACACAATAACCTTGCCTTAAATATTGAAGTCTTTTACTCTTGCAGATGCATTTCAATGACTGGCTCTTTGCTATGTTGGTTTAAACACAGCACATAATATAGATGATCATCTCAGAGGGCAGCAGCAAGAATGTAAGTCTGTTCTTTGTTACTGCCGGCGTAATAAAGCTGCTATGAGCCCGTCCCCGCCATGAAATTTTTATAATTCCGTGCTATAACTGCCAGCTAACTGTGCACCACAAAATTAAGTGAAATTAAACACAATCAAATTTGCACAGCTGGCAGTGAGGACAGAAGAATAGGACTGTCATATTGTTGGCACGGTTAAATGGCACAAAAATGAAAGCAGCTTGTCCTTTTTTTTTGTTTTTAAGTGGGATCATGCTTGGCAGAACCATAGTGTCAGTTCTCAACTCTCAGTTGAAGCTTCTGCTGAGCAAATTCTAAGGATAACGCTGACGATGTACTGCATTTTTTCCTCATTGTCAACAAATCCCCTCATTATGATGTTTTTCTTTATAATTTTTTTTTTTCTTGGAGTAAATCCCACAAACGCCGTCCCGCTTCTGTAAATACCGATCCTGTCTTGTGAAAATGATGTCTGTACACAATATGTGTACGCTTACCGCTGCAGCGCGCGTCTGTCCAGACAAGCAGGGAGCCTGCATGCACCACTAACCAACAAGGAGCAGATAGCAGCCTCCATTGATTCGAAGACGCACCATCAATCAGAGGCTCCATGAGAATCAGCCCTTTGTGCAGACCGGTGTGATTCCGCTCCACTGTTTTGATGCATGTTTCTAACTTTAAACCAGGTGGCAAAGATGTATATGAAGGAAAGAGTAGCTGGTCTCGATGTGACCAAGTTGTGTTTTGTGTCTAACATCATAAAATGATAATGGTGTCTGCAGGTGAAGTCTCAAGGTACCTGAAATGATTTTAGAGCCTTTTGAAGAACTGATCTTGTAAAAACCAGTCGTGCTGTTTTTTACAAGATCAGTTCTGATTCAAATTTAAACTGGTTTGTTTCTTCCCAATCATAGATCTGTGCTTTTAAAGTTTCGAATAAAAAAAATTTGATGACGATGAAAAGAAAGTGTTCCTTCTGCATCTTCAGTTCTTGAATTTGGCCGAGACTCAACCAAACCACAAAGGCACAAGTGGAAGTCGCCCAGAGGATGTCAAAACGAGCTGTAGGAACAAAAAAGGAAAGATTCTGCAACAACTTGGCAAGCGATGCTGTAAAAACAGATTGCTAACGCACTCTGGAAGTTTACAAAGGCCCGAAAAAAGCCCTGAATGTGTGTGTTCTTGTCCTTAATGGTCATTTGGCCCAGCCTCTGCATTTTCACAGAGGGAAGGGAGGCTGATTGTTGATGGAAAGAGCTAGTGTTCTGTGACAGGCAAGGACAATGACAAGTATCCTTGTATCACAAGTCTGCATGCGAATTGCAAGAGCCTGTTATCCATAAAATGAGAAGACGGAGAAATATGCATAATGCGTTGTATTGTCACGGAGAGATATTCATTTAGGGACACAGCACAGCGACAATAGATGAACAACTCGAATTCAGACATTAGCACAATGGGCAAACAATGGGGTTGTTGAAAAAAGGTAATGGAGCCAGCGGAATTGAACAAAAGGATTGAGATAAAGTGGCACCGCGGTTAAAATGCAAACGCATCCGAGTCACAAGTGACAGAGGACGTCCGGTAGCACAGAGCGAGTGGAAACAATTATGGAAATAATAACACGATGAACGCTTATTCTGATGTTTCTATTCTGCTGCACGAGCGGAGGAAATCGAACATTCTGTCTGTGAAGAAAACAAAAGTGATAATTTTAGAGCTTCATCTATTTTTGGTTTTGGGCCAGTTGGGCATCGCAGAGCAAATTGAAACGCTAACACGTGATGACCTTATAAAAAAGTGTTACTGTAAAACAACTACACATTCATTAGTTGTAGTCAAAGAATGTGTAATAAGATATCAAAATGTGAAGCTGAATTCTTGATCGCCCCCTGGTGGTTGGCTACAGAATAGGTTATACAAGCTGGAACGCTTAATGGAATGGTCGTTTGTTTTGAAATAAAACATTTCACTTTAAAAAATCCTCCTTCCAGAAATGTTGCATGCTCTTGGACGACTTTGGGGAAACAGATAAATAAAAGGTTGAGATTTGATGGGGAGTATATTCTCTTTAGACTTTTAGTGTTTTGTTTTGGCTTCGACCTGTAGCAGCAGACTCGAGCCCCCTGCATCACTTCCTGTCCTCGGTTTCTGTTCCAGGCTCTCATTATGAATTGCTTGTCTCCAAGCCAAAGCAGAGATGAGTCAAGTAATGTCACCTGAATTATATTTCTCGCGCTTGATAAAACTCCTCCAGAGCCGCAGACGACATTATTCCACTGTTTTCACAGGTTGAGTAGTTCTCCACATCACCGCTAATGAATTGACCTTGGCATGTAAAATTGGTGGAGGCGTCTACAAAGTAAAGCTGAGGTTTGTCTGCTCAAGCCACTAATTACAAAATGAAATTCTACACTTGGAGATACAAGTTTTATCACGACAGCACAGACGGAGCCGTGTGGAGTTTTCCGGGCGCTGAATAAAATGTGTTTTCCCGTCGCTTGTCTTTGCTGCGATACTTTGCCAAATAAAAAATGACTACAAAAAATACTAAAGTACTTCTGGATTGACTTTGCCAGTCATCTACTTGTAGTTTGTACAGTGTCTCTCAGTGCTGAGTGCTACAGATCTCTTATCGAGGCTAAACGCAAGGAAAAGAAGATGAGGAAATACTGATATGAATCTGATGCCTGGGAAAAAAAACATAGGAACACCACAGCGACGAATGCTTTTCAGGACATGGAGGCAGCGTAGAAGATTCTCCCAGACGATGCAGGCGTTTCCCCCATTTTACACCAATGTGGTGTTCCATCATAGGGAAAAGGGAAATAAAGTGGATTTTCATGACAAGTGGATGTGTGCAATAAAGCCAGGCTGTTAAATCCATCCAGTTTTTCCATTTCTGCCATTTGGAGCAGGACTCGCGCCGAAGCGGTCGCTCATGCATGTCTGCCCTAACACATCATTGCAGATCAAAGCATAGCTGGGTTATGTAAAGCTAAAGGGGCTAATAGAGTGACCACATCCAATACAAAATGTATTACTGTGCATTTGCTTCTGACAGGGATTGATGAGGTACATTACCCAATGAAACTGGGGGTTTTCTGCAACACGGCCATACTTACTTCTGCCCAGCTCCACCGCCGAGAGTTTCTCAAATACAGAGATATGTTTTAGCAACTGGTTTAACGCCCAAGTATCGGCAACCCTCTGATTTTATATCTGATATTAACTAGAAAATTGTTTTACCGTGTTGAGGCAAAGCCAACAGATGTATAATTTCAAACTACTGACATTCCTTCTTGCTTTCACACGATTACTCAGTTATTTGGCAGTTGATGGACGCCAAACTGATGGAGACTCGGGAACTGTTGTCCCTGTAAGGCAGCGAGTAACAGTCTGTACTTTCACGTCAAACAAATTCATGCTTGTCACCATTTTTTTTTGTGGCCATGTTTTTTTCTCGGTGGATGTAGGAGAATAATGATTCCCAATCTTGCCCTCAGAGCTCTGATTTCTGGATTATTTTTCCAAGTATGGCAAGAATGCAATAAATTGTAATTACACACAATACCTATAGATATATGGAACGATCCTAAACCACACCCCTCATTTAATTACGTCTACTTGTTTAATCTTTATTCAAAATGCACCCAGTTCCTCTCATTCTCCCCTTTCCTCCTTGAATCGTCTGATGCGTACTGACCTTTTCTTAACCTCACATCGCCGCAGCTCAGTCAGTTATCAGAGTGGAGATTGGCATTTTGGACAAGGAGCAGAGGACGTTATGGATTTCCTAACTCGCTGTCAGGGTAGAAAGTAGAAAGCGCACTTGTAGTCCACTGCTGAGGGGAGGGGGGGGGGGGGGACACGACAGAGACTGGCAGTTGTGATGATACAAACTGAACCACGGGGAGTCGCAGCGTGAAGAGTGTTTGTGCCCCAGTTGGCCACTGACGCTCGCAGAGACGACTGAGTCACTGTGCTGCAATGACTTTCACCTTGGACCACGTTGGCTCGAGTGTGCGGCTGATGCCACTGTCGGGCGCCGGATCTATGACAGCTGGGTCATTGAAACTGTCGTCAGCAATTAAGCGACAGATACAGCAATTACCAGCATTCGTACGGCAGCGGGGTCGTGGCAGGATAGAACCGCTGACGGCTACAGACATGTGACAAAGGACACTTTGGAATAAAAGGTGTAGAAACGTTGGGTCTTTGACTGATGATTCGAAGACTTTGAGGAAACAAATTCCAAGAAGCTTTTCTTGAGGATTGTGGAAGCTTCAATCTTTATCGGGGTTAGGAGCTCAGGTATCTATAAATCAAGATTATTAGGCTTCACTGTTTGGGGAGCTGTCATGTCATTATTCTTTTTGTACAATCTATGGTTTTAGGTAGTTAGCAGAGCTACTACCTGGATGTGAACAGATTCCCTGTCCCTCACTAAGTGCCGGCCTATTATTCAGTAGCTGTGTAATGTAATGGTTGGTGCGGTGCCTGTTGGTTTTTGGCAGGTACTCAGAGATGTTTGCCTTTAGAAGGACATGACAGGAAGCTTCTGCTACCAGCCGGCTCAACACTCCCAGTGCATGAAGCTCAGCTGGTTTGAAGGAAAGGACTGTTTTTCATGCTCCATCTGATTCCTACCCTACCTCCAATTAGGCTTGTCTAACCTCATGGGATGTGTTGGATGCCAGGAAATAAACACGGCTGTGTCTTTGTTAAAATAATGAGATGTTACGTTTTTTTTATTAGGAAATGCTCCGGCAGGAAACCCATTTTTCTAAGAATGTGAATAGCACCAGTTTTTTCAGACAGAATTGTGCGGAAATCGTTTTTTTTAGAAAAAGTGAGAAATGAAGAAAGGAGTTATATATTTTTTCTTCCTCAGGGTCACCGGGAGTCTGTGCTGTGAGTCACTGCTTAAAAGATGGGGCGAGCACAACTGTCAAACCATCTCAACAGTCAACGATTGCAGCTAATTACTGCTCGAGCTGACCTGACTGGGACCGGCGGCTTCAAGGCCCAATGCTAAAGCCTCTGCTGCCACTTTGCAACATAAGCTGCAGCGATTCAAGGGATAATCTTGACTGAAGGCTCTTGTTGTGCCGCGCTACCTGGTGGGGGGTTGTTGGCTTTTATGAGCTGTTGTCACATTAAAAAAAAAGTCTACGTTTTTACCGTTTGGAGTTTGTCACCCTCAACCAAAACTATGATCTCAAAACTGAATGGAAAGCGAAGCCGGCCAGGGGCGAGCACTAAATCATGTTGACAATTTGCTAATGAATATTCCAGGTGCCAGGGAGCCGGGGCTTGTGGAGCTCGACTTCCTCCTAGACAAAGTGAGACGAGACCCCAGGTAGAAGATGTTCGCTTCACATCGGAGAAGCTGTGTACTCTTCTCTGTGTTCCACCGAATGTGAGAAATACTTTGAGTTCATCAAAAGCACACATTTGTGTCTCTCTTTTTGCCCTTGAAAAATAAGTGATGCCTCTGGTGGTGCGCAGACAAAGGCATCTGGATTACACAGTCTCACAGCAGGTCTTGGCGTTTTTTGAGGAAGAAAGGCAACCCAAAGAAAAATGGTGGGGAAAGAAAGCAGGGGTTTAAACACCAAGAACATCGGCTGCACTGTAAAGAATCTTGCTGATGTCGTTCAATTCCTGAGTTGTTCAGCTGCGTCCCCCAGTTTGCAGCGTGGGACTCGAGTTAGTAACGAGCAGAGTGGACTCCCTCATGATCAATTACTCCACTTGTCAAATTCCCAACGCCACCGACTTCTCGCCGGTGACCTTTCACCTGGAACATCAGCGCTCATCCTCGTTTTTTTTTGCTTTGCCGGCTGTGTTCGCTGTTGCACACGTTTTGACCAGCGCATGTCCATCTATCATAAAATAAAAATGATTGTTAAAATAATTGCTTTTTTTTAAAGATATGATCTCATTTTCAAGAGCTCAGTCATTGTTGGAGAACCTCTCAGCGGGATGTTTTTTTCTTTTTTTCAGTCTTCATTTTTGTCGTTCCTCACAAAGTATGCAAAGTGCAGTTGTTGACAATTCTGAGGTCTGAGTGCAGTAGTTATTTCAGACATTGCTAAAGGCAGTTAGCTTTAGTGCGGATGTTTCAGAATGTGGTTTTAAATAAGGCACGAGAGAAAAGATGTTGTTAAAAATACAATTGTCAAACTCATGTTGCTCTCCTGAATATATACACACACCGTGGTAATCCTGTGTTTAGACTCCCGCTCTTTGAAATCTCTACAGGTGATTAGATTGTGAACCAGTAGGATTAATGACTTAATCTATGAAGCTCAAACAGGGTTTGGAGAAAGGAAAAAGTTAATTTTCCTTTCTGCTACTAGACTCTGCAGTTATGCCGTCCTTGTCACTAAGTGTTCCACATATTCGGACTAAAAAAAAACTGTTATTTGTTTGCCCTCTGTTTCCATTTAGATTTTCTGCAGGGCTCTCTCTCTCTCCAAGGCCTGACATTATTGGTTTGGTCTTTCTTAAAAAATAATATTTATCACACTTGTCTTCAAAGCGGCCCCTCAGAGTGCGGCTTAATCATACCTCTACCTTTTAATCATCGTCATTCCTGTTCGTTAAACCCATCACCGAAACGCCTTTTATTCAGACTGCCTTAATTATTGCTGTTCCGTAGCCTTGTCCAGGGCAAAACTATATGTGGCAGGGCTCAACAAAGATGGATGAGTTCATTTATCAGGCCTCATGTTTTGCTAACGCTGTGTGGCCGAGTGCCCACCAGCCCACGTAGAGTCTCCAGGTCAGTTTAACCTTGAGCTCAGGGGGTGTAGCTTTACTGTAAGCAGCTGTAACCCTGCCAGGAGGCAGGGGCACCTTTCACCGACTGCGCCCGCAATAAGCGGCCGTTGTCTGCGGGATCCAAAAGCTTATAAATGGAAATGCCCTCAGCTTGAAGGCTACAGTTAGGCTATAGTGGTGGCTCAATAATCTTTGCACCCTAGCTAACACTGCACGTTTTCCCTCGCTGTGCTCCTGAAGCTAGATCATCTCCACATGTATATCTGTTTCTTTTTCTCCTGCCACCAGCGCGGCATCGTCTGGGCTTTGTTCACCCATCAGTGATTTTTATTTAGGGCAATATATTTGTATCTGTGGCCAGTTTCCTTTTTAAAAATGTCGTTCTAGTTTCCAGAAGATGTTGACCCTTTGAAACCCATCAGGCAATAATACAAACGTTGCATTCAAGATATCTCAAGAGGGAGATTTTAACGAAACATATAAGTATGTAATGTATTACAAATCAGCGTCGCTTGTATTTCCAAGTGTTTTACAGTCTAACTCGCGATTGTCAAGATGTAGTTTTAACAATTGGTTTATCATAGAAAGTTTCTCTCGGTATAATATGTTTAATCTGCTCCGTGGTACCTGAAGCACGCCCACACATCGCACTTTTTTATCACAGCACGGCTTTTGTTCTACAAACACTTGCTTAGGCTTGGAACACATTAGTATGCTCGGTATATTCGACGCTTGCATTATGGAGCTGTGATGAATTTCAGCAAATTGAACGCTGAAAGTGGTGGAAATCGCTCCTCCAGACTCGCCCTACAAAGACGGACATTGACGAAAGGCGTCGTTAGAAAAAAAAAAACACACAGACAAGGATAACAGTTATTTTTGTGTTCTCCAAATTGCACATGGAAATAACAGAATCCCCCCGAATCCATCTTCCGCCTTTTTACAGTCACCGTGTCTTTGTGAGATTGTGTAGAGACAGAACATGTACCTTCAAAGAGGCATTAATCATGAAGTTAGCCGAAGTAGAGGGAATAAATCAAAGGCTGCTTTGGTCCCTGCCCTCAAGTTTGGCACCAAAACAAGACGCACTCATCACAGAACGCTGCGACTTCCAGCCCACAGGCATGGCCGTGACATTTCTCAGTTTTAAGAGACGGAGAGGGAAAATGCTAATGAAGTGGCTGGATGGAAAATGTCAAATTTTTTTTTTTCTCCAGGAAATCCCGCTCTGTGTTTTGCGGCCTGTGCTTTACGTGCGTCTTCGTGTCAAGTCTGAGGAGCAGGAAAGTGACTACAGGCTGACTTTTGGCTTCTTCTTTTTTTTCTCCTCTGCCCTCAGGGGCCACGGCGAAGACGCAGAGCCACAACAATGGCTGACTCTTTCTGCCTGGAAAGAGGTGGTGGCGGGGGTGGTGGTGGTGGTGGGGGTTGTTGAGGGGGTGGGTTGGAAGGGGAGCTGGAGGGGTTTATCTTAGTCATGGTAATTGGTTTGCTGGTGTGGAAGTAGGATCATTCGAGAAAACCTCATTCAGACTGACTGCCTCACATTTATCTGTCTGGAAGGCTGCGGGGAGAAAGGGGAGCAGGCTCGGGAGAGGGAGGGAGTGAAGGAGTGACGCTGCTGCTGCTGCTGCTGCTGCTGCTGCTGCTGCTGCAGAGGTATTTCCATACAAAGGGCTGGAGACAGTGAGTGACCGTCTGAAGGCTCAATCTGATGCCGGGCCTATAATGAAAGATGAATAAAAATGCCTTCTTTTCTTATCACTTAACATCTCCGCATGTCTAATGCTGCTGTTCGCACGCGAGCGTAAAAAAAGGGTGGAAAAGGTACGACGGTCAAATCTCTCCTCGGCTTCAGATCAGATTAATGACAGCCGGAAATTGAGCTTCTCTTTTTGGCCCCGGCATTGTCTCTATAAGCGGAATGGCGGATTTCCAAGGTGCAGTGATGCATATTCTCAGTTTATCAGTACAGGGTTTTCATTAATCTGCAGCGGGGCTGTAGTGGAGACAGCCTCTGTGAGAGCTCGGGCCTCAGAGACTTACATCCACGCGGTGTTTAACATGCCTGTCCTATAGCTCTGTTGCTGCAGCAGCGCGGCCCAGCTGCACCGGCATCTATCACACGGCATCAGCGAGCGGTTTCTAAACAACCCCGAGTCCAGTCAGCAGCATTCGGGAGAACTGGGACCACTACAGAGCCCCTGCAGCTGCAGTTCCCGATACGACCACTAGGCACATCCCAATCATAAGACCACAAATTCTTTTAAGTGTTATTTAGCTTTTTCGTTTTCCCATCACACCTCTTGTCTTGGCCGCTATTTTTTTTTTTATCAGTGATGATAACATTGGGCTCACCAGAGTAATTGCTGGGAGCCGGGGACACGCCGACATCACGACAACAAATCTCTACAGGACGGAAACACAAGCAGAGAGAGAACCAGAGAGGTTTTATCTAAAAGGTGTTTGGCTCCAGAAATGTTTGTAATATTCTTTCATTTTTTTCTAGCTTCAACTTATTCACGTTCTTTACGACGGAAAGTTTAATAGGTGGATTGGCTTGTTTTAAAAAAAGGGAGAATTGCATCACAAGTATTTTGTTTGACATATTCTTTTACGTGTATATTTATAGCTTGATTCCAGCAAACTGCTCTTAATGTAGATGTGCCGAGTGTAACCTTAGATTCACCTCCAACAGCTAATCCTTATTTACTGAGAGAAATGTAGTGACACGTCTCACGTCTTTGACTCCGCCGCCCAATTTCACAGGTGATCAGATACGTCCCTCTGGCCCCACTCTCCCCACTGCATTCCATTTGTTGATGTCGCTATCTTTCAAACTCGGCCCAACTTGCGATTCACACTCTCGGCAACAATCTTCCCTCTTCAGCCCGATCCTATTGGATTTATTTATTATAGTATTTTCTTTTGGTCATTGTTAAGTTTTTCGAGCAGAGCGGGGAATTTCTTACAGGGAAAAAACTAACGAGCCTTCTGAGGGTCAGTGCACACGACTGATGTATGAGAGGGAAGAGGGGAAGTCGCTGCTGAGCTCCCCGTCTGGGGTTGTTGCCTGTACCATGCTAGTTGCCAGGGTGACAACCAGACTCCCACAGCGATGCATCATCAGGCCTAAAAGGGAGCGTGATGGAGAGGAGCGATATTGCAGGAGCAAATTTATTCATTTTGCCATCTGAAGTCATTTGTGCCACTCTGCATGAAGGAAAAACACCACAGCTCGTGTTTTTATATCTACATAATTTACATTAAAAACACGAGGCAGACGATGCATCGCTCCTGCACAGAAACTGTTCGTTCTCAGGATTTCAACATCGTTATCGTACCTGCTACTGGCCGAGTCTGCAGGGCGATGGTATGGATCCGTCCATCCATCACCTTGGAGCACAGCTACGTATTGAAACCTAAATTATACAAAAGAAATAACATATAAGGGGCATAAAGCAACAACATTTTGTCCCAATACTAGTCTTCGTTCAAAAATGCCTTAATTGAACGACCTTTTCTCTCAATGATCAAATATCTTCATGCAATAAGTGACTGAACGCCTCAGCAGATGAGTTAATAGTTAAAAGATGTCTCCTCAACAACACACTGCTTTGAGGTGTGTTTACTTTGTCTCAATCAAACTAAAACGGGACAAATCAATATCATCTTTATCTATAAGCGTTGCAAAGTTCAAATCGTAGTAGCTGAGCTTTAAAGAATTCAAGTTTTCTGAATATGCAAACTGAATTTTTAAAAACCCACTGCTAACTGTTACCATTTGTTGTTTTTTGTGTGTGACCGGGTTGAGAATGTCAATCTCTCTGTCTCTCTAGCAGGGCTGTAACTAATTTAAGTTGGATTTATTTTTCATTCTGTATTACTTAAAACATATTTTCTGCAGGAACCCCCCCCCCCCCCCCCCCCAAACAACGTATGCAGAGAGAACCCAAAGCTCTTTATTGAGGGGCGAGTTGTGTGATTGAAAGAGCCCATTTCTAAAGTGAAAAGCTGTCATGGAGCTATGATCCAGCAGCGCGTAAACACCCGACAGCCATACATTATGCATCGCATTGTGGCGCATGCACGGCTGCTCGGGCCAGCGCGCCGAGATTTTGATGCATCAGCAACACGGCCTGCTGCTCGCTCTAACTCTTGTCCATCACCCCGGCTATTCATAGAGCCGATTAATGATTTATTGAATAACAAATCGTGAGTAATGGGACCCTAATCCGTCATCTTACTGCCGTAATGCTTCTGGCTTCGAGGTGCCTTCGTTATTTAATTTCCCCGATTTTTTATTATTTTTTTGCAAATTTAATTTCACAATTTGCTAATGGATTGATTCAACAGGAAATGGATTGTGGTGGGTGGAGGTGAGCGCTCGTCTCTGAACTCGATGACGAGCACTGACCTCTCAGTTGAGTCACCATCATCTAGTTTGTTGCTGTTGACGTGTTTTTCTAAAAAAAGTTGGATGACATCATTTCAGAAGAGTCGAGGCCTCTGCTTTTTAACAACTGCAGGCGGGTTAAACCTCATATTTCTTGCATTCTCAGATTATTCAATAAAACCATATGGCCTGTGAAGAGTTATAGTGTGTGCAGTGAGGAAAAGCAATATCATTCATATTCTTTTTAATTGATTCCCCAAGGGCACTTGATGATGTGAGAAAGACAAGCTCGGATGTATTACTGGGCCACAGAAAATTGGGAGCTAATCTTAAATGAGTTTTCTTCTTCTTCTTCTTCTTCTTCTTCTTCTTCTTCTTCTTCTTCTTCTTCTTCTTCAATGGTTTGTATGAACGTGTGGGATAGACCATCCCCACATTAAGACATAAGGCGTCTAACGTGCACCGCAGATGCAAATCAGCTCTTCTCCGCAGATGTGCTTCGCTCGGGGGGAGAAATCGGTAATGGTCCACTTTTTGGGGGGAAAAGTCAAATATCCCCACAGCGGTGAAATTGGGGTAATTTATACGTGTATTTATTTCTTTTTCATATTTTATTTATTCAGATAAACTGTTTTGGCTGCCAGGAAAAAAAAGCAAAACAAATTATTGCTTCAATTCTCTAATACACAGCCATCTGCTTCGCAACAGGCGAATTAAACATGATCTTTAGTAAATTGGCAAAAACATGCAAAATCACTGGTAAGCATATCTGTTATTTTAGCCCATGAACACAAACTGTGTCCTTGAGTTGTGCGTCTGCATCTGGGATCAATATTTCGCCATTGAACACAAACTGTGGCTTGGCTCGTTCTGTTTGTTTGACAGTGAGGTTGTACTGGAGGTGCTGGAGCGCACCTGGTATCGTAGGGAAAGGGCAGCTGACAACCAGCGAACTTGTACTTCTGCTGGCCCTGCAGCAGATCCGGTTGTTGTACATGTCGTCCAACATGCGCCAGAAGTCCGATGATAACCCGAATCGTAAAAGACAGATGTGGAGCACAGGGTAACTTTTGGTTAAACCATCCGAGTTGATGTGCACCGGGCTTAAAATACTTTTCTAGCTCAGTCTTGTGTTTTCAGCCTCGAGTCTGACTGCCCTTAGGATCAAGAAGTGCACAGATGGTTATGAGACTCATGCTCGCCGTAATCCCCAGGTTATGGAACATAGTTATGTGATTAATTAATAAGCTCCACCAGGCTGAAGGTATGCTGTGGTTTCGGAGCCAGGAAAATGGCCCTAACTCTCCCAGTCACAGCAGGACTGTTCCGAGGTGGCCGGAAAATGTGCAGCAGAACAGAAAACCCCACAAATAAACCATCAAAGTGCGTGTCACAGGGAGTGAAGCCCTTATTAAGACATCGTGTTTCTGAATAAATGATTCAAATGGGTGCAGGGAAGTCTAACTCTAAGGTTGTGCTCTGCATAAAAGCACCCTCTCTGCACCGAGTCAGTCGGCTGGCACTGGCAGGTTTGGGATTTCAGGAAAACGAGACAGAATCCAACCGACTTCCTCCCTCAGCCTTGTGAGACACGTATAGAAGATCTATTGCAGCACACACTTTTCAATGAGTGATGAAATGTGGAGCACTTTTATCCAGCACCATTTACACTTTACCTTTATTTATTCCCCCCGTTCAGTGTAGTGACATAGAAAAGATCCTGGACCCCAGACTGCAACGTTATTATTTCGATTTTTTTTCCCCCAGCGGAGATGGTTCGTAATCACACTGCAGCTTCCTCCTAATACAGAACGAGATTTTCATTCATGCATTGAAATAATTAAAATCCTCTTGCACTCTGCAAAAATGGTCGACTTTGTTCAGCATCCCATGAAATACACAAACATCTGAAGTATTTCTCCCATGAGGGCTGATTGGACCCTTATATGTGAATGATTGGATTTTAAGTGCCTGGAATATTTCACTTGAGCCTGTTGGCATGTTTTTAAAGTTTGTACTATGTACCATATTTATTTTTCTATATTCTGAAACCTCCCCCCATGTGGTTTTGTGAACAATACGGTGCTACTCTTCATTCACTATAGAATAAACAGGCTTTTATACAGCTCACGTGTGTGACTCATTCAGCTGTCGTGTTAATTTTGTCCATGTATTAAGATAATTTTTTTTTTTTATTGATTTTCAAAACACATGAATACGCTGCACTGCCTCTTCACAATGTTCATGTCCAGTGTTTGTGCACGTTCCCTCAGCGTGACGTGCTCGTTATCTTTGGAAATCTGAACTTCACTGGAAATTTAAAAGTTTTGGAAAATTATAGTCTTTGTAATGATTGCATCACCGTTGGCTACATCACAACAAGGGTGCGAAGGGACCTGCGTTTTTTTCTTTGAACTGGTATTTGATTCAAGTTGAATAACTTTGGTTTTCAGCTACCGTATGTGTGTGTGTTTGTGTTTGTGTGTTTACTTTGCTGTTCAAAGGTGCGTCCTGCAGCACTAGAAGCTGCATTGATGCATCCACCAGCACTGTGAGCTTCCACTTAGGTCAGAGTATCAGCGCCGCTTTGAAGCAACACAATGAAATATGTGGTTTCGAGTTTTTCTCAAAACATTCGCCGCCCTACACACACACACTACTTCAGCTTCTTCAAAGATGCTACGTGTCAGGTCCGAGTTCAGGAGGCGGGGAGGAACACGAGGACAGCAGAAGCCGGTGTCATGCCCACCTGATATAACTCTCAGGATTCAGCCTTTCTTGTCGACTTGTGGGCGCGCGCTTCATCCACTTCTACTTTCTATCAAAGTCATATTTTTATTTCTAGCTGAGGAAAGATGCTCGGGGGGGGGGGGTATAACAACGGCGCTATTGTCCGTAAACCCACGGCGGGCCACCCTGCTGAGGTTGCTTTCACACGTCCTCGTTCGCTGCCTTTGGTGCGATGCGGAAATTAAACGCTCCCCGGAAAACAGGGGTGAGTAAAAGGAGGGGAATTGTTGAATATTCTTTTTAATTCTGTTTTATGAGCCACGGCAGATTCTCCTAACAACAATTGCACTCAGCAGATAATGATGGCTTAAATATATACTCAACTGGGGCCGTGTAATTAAATGATTTGAGGGCGTATGCAGTGAGCTGTGATTGTGTGCCAGCAACTGTTTTGTTTCTGATTATGCTAATACCGGGCATATGTAGCATACGAGAGTTTTCTCCCCGTTTGGCTGGTGTAGGGAGGCAGAAGTGACACTGCTCCCATTCATGGCGGTAATGGGAAGGGTCCTTGCTTGACTAAGGCTCCAAAGCGGCATGGCATTTGAATCGCTGTGGTTACTTGAACTTTAAGAGGGATTTGGCCTGCATGCTCATCCAATGAATAAAAATG
Source organism: Reinhardtius hippoglossoides (assembly GCA_006182925.3). NCBI lineage: Eukaryota > Metazoa > Chordata > Actinopteri > Pleuronectiformes > Pleuronectidae > Reinhardtius > Reinhardtius hippoglossoides. The sequence goes on from CM031684.1 coordinate 21,092,985, forward strand.
ATGTGGAGTAAGTATGTGAGCGAGCGAGCCCGGGGAGCAGCGCCCCGTGATGCCGTGTTGACTCGCTGATCAGTGTTTTTCACAGGAGTCATTTCGCTCTGTGGCGTCATCGTCTGGCATTTCAAACACGATGCGGTGACGTTTGTTTTGGATTCCTACAATGGCCGGTAGTCTTTGGATGTCAGATGCTATGGAGTAATGTGTGGTCTGAGGGATTAAAGTGGGTCAGGGAAGGCCTGGTTTAGGGATGGATGCTAGATTTGCTGAGCTTGTACTTAGCATAGGTGCTAAAGCTTCAGCAGCAGCGGGAAGATCTTCCAACTCGACCTTTCAGTTCAGCCGAAACTGAATAGATAATAGATAACAGATAATTTCCTCCTTATGATGCCTCTGCACCGGGAAAGACATTAGCTGGAGGCATATGTTTTCATCCATCAATCTATACTTGTGAACATGGTATCTCAAGAATGATATAAGGGATTTGTTCATATTTGATACAAACGTTAATTTGGACTCATAGGTCTGGAAGGAAATGTTTGTAGACTGAAACTGCCCTGGTTGATGGAGGCATGCATCCCCAGGCAGTCATTCATACTTTACTGTTTGTAGGAAAGGATTGATGAAAATTATAAACTGAAGGTCCCGTTTGATTGTCTTCAGGCAAACTCCCTCATGAAGGACTTCACCCCATTTCCCCTCCGCTGCTTCTGACAGACCTTGGACATGCTGCGAGATGCAATCGCAGTGAGGCCGGTGCACACGGATCATCCCTCAGAGTTCCTGAAACACAGAGGCTTTTACTCCGAGCAAGCCAAGTGAATTCACAGAGGACCGTAAAAGCCATGTAGCCTGTCAGGCTGTATTTATAGAATGTCCCCTAGGCAGCCATGTCCTGATTCTGGGAAAACACAATCTAATATTTATATAGTGTGAACAGAACAATGTAGGGGTTTGTCTATAAATCAAGCAGAGTCTTCTGAACTCTCTGTAAAATGTTTGTGGCCACATCGGGGAGTAGAATCAACCTTAGCAGCCAGGAACAAGTACTATGGGTTTCCAGGGGTAATAATGTCAATCTTATTAGCTTAGTCCAAAGCTTCATCTTCAATTTGGTCCCACAACATTGAATTATATCCTTGTCTCACAGAGAAAAACACCAACCTGAAGCACAATTAATATGTTTACTGCCATTTGTTAAAGTGAAATCTGCTGCAGTGACAAAATAGTGGAAATAATAGGTGTCAGGACTGAAAAAAAATACTATCCTGGCTTCCAATACATCAAGACGCATGATTTAATTGGAAATGTCACGTTAGTGTTATAAAATATTGATATCACATTTTTGTGTCGCTCCTCGGGAATGTATTGTTTTTGTTTTGTTTACCTCTTCGCTGCTGTTACGAAACAGCCCCCATGGGCTTTCTTTCCTCACGGGCTTGTGTTCACCATAATAGGCACAGTAGTGCACTGCCCCGGCATTTTGGCTCTGTCAGCCCCATTAATCGGAAGTCAAATCACTTCCATTAGATTTCTGGGGTAAAGCATTTGGCTGGTGGGATTTGCTGAAGCAGGACGGAGAGAGGGAAAAAAAACGACAGGAGAGAGGGGGGGAGATAGAAAGAGGAGCACAAGGCAGAGAGAGAATGGCTGCTGCTGATAAGCTGCAGGCGAGAAATACGCAAACCACCGCAGTATATGAGAATGATGAATCAGGGATAATCGTCACCCTGCAGTGAATGTTGTCATCATGGGACATTTTCTTCAGAGACAACATTTACCTGTCACAGCATCTGCGCTCAGAGGAGCAATAATGGGCTTTGTTTTATAGGGAGAGCAACCTTGGGGGAAGAATTCACTTTGCCTGATTTCTGCAGATTGTGCTAAATGGGCCAGGTAGTAATTGCCGGCAAAAGTAAAGAGGTCATTCCAAACAACCCTTCATTTAAGTTTGTTTTTTCCCCTGATCTTTATTGCTGGTCTTCTGTGGCTTTATGTGTTGTTGGCCAAACCGGCAGCGCAAGGTTTAACGACTTCTTTTATATACAAGTTATGACTCGTTACTAACAAGTTCTCCAAGCTAAAGGACCGTGCTGGTGGCTTGTCCCAACCATCACATACGACCCACAGGACAGAACCGGTGCCAGATGGACCTCTTGTAGTCATAGTAACAATAATAAGTGCACAAGCTGCATTTGGGGCGGTTGGACAGTCGGGGTTTTGTTTGGTTTAGGCACAAAAACTTGGCTGGATTTAGGAAACGATTATGATTCAGGTTAGAATAAGTACATCCTTGACAAAAGGGTTAAAGTTGTGGAATGGTTATGAATAAAAAAAACTAAAATGCTGATTCATCTACATTTTGTATCCTGCATCATTACTGTGGCCACTAATGATGAAATGTAGAACTATTGCTTGTGACACAGAAACACAAAAGGCACACGGCGACTTTCATTTCCTCAGTTACGGTCCAGGGGTCCTTATGATTCAACAGCCACAAGTCCTTGCTGAGAGATCCTGTGCCATATTGAAAACCCTCGGACCCCTGCTCCTCAGCGGGACGCCCATTACCCTGCTGTTAAACTCCAGTATTGACAGGTCAACATGACTGACATCGGAGCAGAGCATCCTGACCGCACACTGCGAGACCCCAGAGCTCCAGCTGGCAACCGAAGAGAAGGTGGCTTAAGTCTTATTAGAGCGGGTGTTACATCCAAGCAGACATGCCACTTATTAAGACAACACTATCTGGGGAACAAAACAAGAGATTAAAGACCCATCCCATTATACTGTAGGTCACAGGGGGCCTCTTGGCACTCGTGTAATCTGGAAACAATCACCCATGGTTGACTAACCAACAGGGAGTCTGAAAACATTTTGTTTTTCCTCACTGGGACTTTTTTTTTTCTCCTGCAGTGACTCCGCCAACAGTTGAGGGCCACAATGACTGTAAAGCAGGCAACTCACCCTCTGAGTTCCCACAAGAGCCGATCGGTGCAGACCTTGAGAGTTCAGAAACAAAGTTCTTTTCCGCCATAATTTATAAGTCATTACCAAAGAGCAAGCCAAACAGATTTCCTTGGCAGCACGATCTCGTACCGCATACCAGCTCGCATATCACTTGCTGTTTTGATATCTTGCCGTTCTGCCTCCCGACACAGCTGATGGCCTCTCCTCCAGCGTGGGTAATAAGAGGGGAATGCATTAACCTTGTTTTCATTTACTCCCTGTGGATACAGCATGGGCCCACCAAGTTGGAAATTCTTCTTCCATTTGGCAGCACACTTTATCATGGCTGGCACTTTTTGTGAAATCTGGAGACCTTTTCCTGACCTCCCCTCCACTCTCACATCCTGGGAGAATTCCCCTGGAGGTGACTGCAGCCTCTTCCTGTGGACTGGGAGTTTCTCAGCTCTCGAACCATGCCTCAGGCTGCCGTGTACATTGCTTAAAGGCCTATCAAACTGCAGCTGCCAATACAAAACTGGGTGGATTGTGACACCCGGTGACCCCGGCTTACATATATCAATTTGTAGACACTAAAAGGAGTTTATTCTCGCTGTTAGGGAAGTTTGGGGCTGTCCATGTTGAGCGAAAGGCATGAAGAGGAGCTCTTCTAAGTAGCTATTCCCTGTACATCTGTGTTTCTGTGAATACAAAGTTATACAACAGACAGGGAACCAGTATGAAGTGACTTCAGAAACTGAAAAAAAATAAAAATTGACACTTGTTGCAAGCGGAAGCAACTTGAAAAAAATGTTTCATCAGTCGCCAATTTCATCCTCGTGTTAAGTGGAATTCAAATCCAGCCGCACGCACTCCTTTGCCTCTTGTGACATTTCCTTAACTCCCCGAAAATAAAGCTCAACCCGACTCGGCGGAAACATAAATTCATACATTTTCCTGTCAAGATAATGAAATCCCATGTATATCTACAGAGGTTGGCGTAGCGTCACTACGAGAAGTCCACCTTTTCAAGGTAATTGAGTTCATAAAATTTAATGGAGGGTATTACTGTTCATGCCTAAATAATTTCCCCAGTAAAACCCCCACTGGGCTTCTTTTTTTACAGCTTCTCATTATACTTATATATTTGCACTGGTCCGGTTTTGAAATTCATATTTGAGTGTTCTATAGATAACATACTGTACAGTCCGTGCTGTTTCATTAACTGTGTGCGCAGGATGTCTGAGCTCCTCTCCGCTCTCCTCTATCCCGCTCAGCGTTGCTTTGCATTTCAATTCACACCGGGACCAGAAGCACTCTCGAACCCGATCGTGCTTTTTAATGTGCACCAGCTATTAATCAGCACTTTTATTCTAGGCCATGGGGGTTTATGACACACAGTGTTACTAGGACTGCGGGTTTGCCCTGCATATTCCCTCCGCCCATCACATCGGGAACAGCTGTTTCATGCCACCGGGGGAACTTTGAGGAAGATTTAACCAGTAAAAACCTGTAGACCCTCGCCTTTGACCCGCCAGAGCCAAACAACACTTTGTCACTTTTCATTGCCTGCATGGCGAGGACAGTTACGTTCCATCTGGGGATGTAAAGGAAGGTCGACAGCTCATTGTGTGTAGTGGATCGTTTTTTTTTTTTTGTATCTGGTGACCTCACATCTGTGAGAGGTTGCCGTCCTGGGATTAATACGCAAGTTAATTGGTCAACTGGTCACAGAAGGAAAACAAACGGGAGCTTTGATTTGAGTTGCTTCTTAGAAACACGCTTCAATTGTCTTGTCTCTGTCTCCAAGCAGAAGAAAAAACAGAATTTATACATGAATTCTTTGTTATTCGGGTAAAATCGCCACAGAGAATATTCAGTCTACTGACGTGTTGCTCCAGTAACTACACCACTAGAACGTCAGGGAAAATACTCCTCAACTTGCTGCTCAACAGAGCTGGATAAATCTGTCTTATCCTTACATGCTTTGCCAGCGTGGAATGAGCCACGAGGCATTCTCAGCTTGAGTTGCTTACCCTCACTTGACATGTTTAAAAAAATATTTGTTTTCACAGAACACTGTCATTTCTTTTAATATGTGCATTTATTTGCCCGTGACTCGGCTTGGCCTCTGATCTTTGGATGTTTAGTGTCTGTTATGCTTTTCTGGTTTTGTCGGTTCCCATTTGTACTTTTAAATGAAACCTTGTCATCACATTTTGACCATAACCCCCTTGCAGAAGAGATATTTTATCCCAACAGCACCTTAATATCTAAATAAAGGCTGTATTCAATGAATTAGTACATTTTAATGCAAGAGCTCTGCTACTTGTATTGCATTTGATATATGAAATATGTCTCTTTTGTCGTCTAATGGATCAGAGGAGGGATTCAGTGCAATATTTCATGTAGATTATTTGCAAGTCAAACAAAGTTCTAATGCCTTTGTTTTCAACTCCTACTATATTGAAATGTATCCGTGTGGGGAACTTTCAGTAGTGCAGAATATTGCACATGCATTATTTTGCTGAACGGTCGTCAGGGGGCTGTCAGCTTGTCTTTGGAAGTTATATATCAAAGCAGAGGGGGCTGGGAAATCATGCCAGGCCTCATGCAAATAGAAATTATAGTAGAGATGGATTTTAACTCGCTCTGCAAAAGGCCAACCAGCTGCTGTTCAAATTTTTTTTTACAAAGAGAATATCGCACTTGTTCAAGACCAGATAACTTGAATGAAAACAGGCATTTTATCAAATCTGGCATATGGAGGTTAAATGTAGGTTTATCTTTTATTTCTCTGAAAAGTGAAAAGTGATTTTCAATCTTAAAGCTGCTTGGATTTAATGAGCCTATGTGAAAACCTTGGTATAGTCCTTTTTTAAAAAGAAGTTTGCTCTGCACAATAAATACTCGTAGCTCGTTTGTGGTGCCGTGTTTATCATGAGTAGATTGACAGTTTGAAACATTAACTCATGAAGTGCTTGAGATATAATCTGTAGGATCTTTCATCGTCATCTAGAGTATTTCTTGGCAAGCCTGAGATGGGATGACACCACAGAGTTGGCGATTCACAGATGCACTGTACATGGACACAGCACACCATCAACTTCAGTAACTACAGGCCACTGCCAGTGATTTGTCCCGTGACCACTGCGAGCTAACCCTATGCGACCCTGGGAGAGGGCCACAGCAGGAGCAAGCAGACGGCCTCTCTCTCCGGGAGCTTCAAGAGGTCATAGGGGCATCACTCCAAAACTTTGGCAAGGGTGTCCTCCCATCTGTTGAGGAAATAAGTGCTTTCCAATGATTGGCCATGCAGTTGACTGGGGCATCACGGGCGTGGGTAGGTGCAGACAGACAGAGAGCTCGCTGCCAACAGCTGCATCCCTGCAGGGAGGACTGTTTGGGGTTTCCATCCATCCATCCTTTGCCCTATCTGGTTTATTTAAGCCACGCTCTCAGTGCAGCAGCTTGTATTTATTACATATTTGCATATATATGAGGGCCCCTATTTTTACAGCTTTTCAGGCAGCACATTCTGTATTGAGATTACGTGAGACTGAAAACAAAGTGAGCGATGCTTTCCATCTTGAATTCAGCGGGACATAGTGGGCAGTGTTGCATGTACTGCCAATGCAATACCGGAATAAGAAAGGCATTGCTATGAATGACCAAAGTGATGAGGAGGTTTTTTATGTGGAGACTCGTCCCGCATTTTAACATCAAATTAGTTTGAGCTAACAAGTTTACAGGTGAAAAAAAGCCTCCAAGTGCTGAATATATTTTCACATTGTAGCTCAAGGTGCAAATAACACAGCTAAGGTGTGATGGAGTCAGATTTAGCTGATGACATTTATAGGTTCAAGTTCAAAACAAGTGTAAAAAGAATGTAGGACCTAAGCTAATTAAACTACATTTTGTCGCCTGCCCTGAAACTCTGAGTGTTTGAACCTGGTGTAATTGTCTATCTGGTCAGTATGGGGAGCCGGGGTCTATTCCCAATGGGAGATGTCCGCAGAAACCTCTAAAACGGAGATTCCTTTAAGACGCCAAAACCACCTGAGGGGCAAGAAGGAACATGGGGATGGACAAGGCAGATTGCTGCACCGTCAGCAGTACTGCAGGAATTGCTCTGGACTATCACGGTGAAGGAGGAGGGGGAGCCCAACGGCGAAACTGTCCACTCACCTGTCGACCTACGATCCCGCCCTCACGCATGGTCCAGAGCTGTGGAGTTTTTTTTATTAGTTCACAGGAGAGTGTAAGAAGCTCTGACATCGAGAAGGAGCTGGGTGAAAAATTGCTTCTGTGCCAAAAAACGGAGAGGAGCCATCTGAGAGTGTTTAGGATGGTGTCATGGGCCCATTACTGGCAAATCACATGAGTTAAATTTTCATATTTTACCCCCAAAATGTTTAAATCATGCAGAGCTCTACATGTGTGGTACGAGCAATTAAACATTTAAATGCTCCCAGTAGAAGAACCTGCCTGGAATATTTTCTTTCTCAAAATCACTCGTGAAATTTGAACCTGAGGGTATCTTATCTGTACAGTCGAATAATTCGGGAGCTGTGTGCTCATGCATGTCCGTCCGACCTGTTCTGGCAAATCCCAACCTTCTCGCGGGTTAAAGTCTCTGTGCAGTCTCAACCTCACAGGTCCTGTGGCTGCCAGCATGATAGATGGCCACACAACTGATTAACCGTGTTTTACGCTTGCTTGAGTTAGATATTATTTCTGTCAGAGGAGTGAACTGAGACACGGAGGATTAGAGTGCGGTGCTTTTCAGTGCAGCATCGCCTCGGCTGTCTGTTCCTATTTTGCTGCATTCAAAGACAAACACACACACACACACAAACACACACACACATGAAACTCGTACCTACACCGTCTCCCACTTGTTACTGATAACAGCATGAAGGTTGCACAAACACAAACTCTTGTTGCATCCAAGTCTCGGCCAAGTCCATTAATAATGTTGCTTAAAAGCACAACACAGTAATACTTTCAAAACATGTTGAAGAGCGGTAACGAGAAAAGAGCCATCTCAAAATTATTTATTGTGACAACCTTCATTTTCATTTGTCCCTTCATCAGTAAATGTGTTTTCATACAGTAAATGACTATTTTGCAAAATCTGAGAAAAAGACTCCACTCCTCCTTTTAATAAACAATGACTACAGTCGAGCTGCAGAAACCATCAAACGGCTCCGTGCATCGTGGAATTTGCGAATTAATTTTTCATTATAAAGTCAGCATTGTCATTTTGCTATCTACTGTCCACCAATCATCCACCAAGAGAATGTGGTTGTTTATCACATTCTCTTACATTTGTGATTCTTTGTCGTGCTTATTGTTTTGAAATTATAAAAGTTGCACATTGTACTAGTTTTTGCTGATTGTTTAGTCATGCAGCGCATGTATATTTTAAAGATTTACTGCTGCTGAATAAGAAAAACCACTAGTCTCCAGACGATACTGTGGGTATTCAGGATACAGGTCTCCTATGCAATTCACAAGTTTGCTTCACCCATTGTCCATACCTATTTTTTATCCAAGGTTTTAATTGAAAGACATGTATGTGTGCAACCCATCACACCCAACATATATTTATTTGCCTTTGGTGCCCTGGGTGAGGCACACAATCAAAGACGACAGCAATTTATGCAAACAAATTGTATTTGTTTGGAGCATCAGTTCAGTCTGTGTGGTTTCACCGTCTCCTAGTTGATATTTCAGGGCAGCAGGATAACGGCATGTTTACAATCCCAATACTCCATACTGCTCACTCAATAAAGGTGAAATACATCATCAAAATAAAAGAGGAGAGCCAACAAAGGTATTTCACTATTGTAATACAGATCACAATATACAGAGTCGTGACCCCACGGTTTCCTCTGGTGGGGGTGAGAAGAACACAAAGACGGTAGAGTGAGAATTGGATGAGTGGTTGTCGTGATTAGTTTTGATCTGAATTCAGGCTTAATGCCACTGACATGATTGCATTTTTTCCTACCTGTAGGGTTTTGGTTTTACCACTAGAAAGACAGGTTGTGGGTTTCACAGAGCTGATGCTGATAGTGTCTGTCACCTTTTTCCAAAAGTCAAGTGAGAACAAGTTTGACATGACGCACAAGTTACGTGGGAGTATATTCGCACGCACGTTTGAATATTCGAATTGTTGTTGTGATTGTCTGCTCAGGTCTGTGCTTGCTACCGTCCTGACTTTAAGACGTCAAGCTAATAGTGAGTGATGGACTTCTAGACTGTATATTTTGAATATACATTCCACCAAACACATTTCAAATTAACGTTCGCATTTTGAAGAAAACAGGGAAAGCATATCTTTGTTGATTAGCTGTTGTCCTCTTAAACTTGAGGTCATGGTCAGGTCCCTTCCTAAAGATCGAAGTGAATTATCATTCTTACTTGCTGAGTTGCAGCCAAGACAATTAAATTAAAGCCTCGTGTTGATTTAAGAAGCCACCTTGATGAAGACAGTGGTGGATTGTTGGGATTCAGACCTTGAAGTTGAACAAATGCATAGTTCTGTATGTTTGTGGTAAACCAGTGGTCAACAGCCACCATGTCTTTATTCCAGCGACAGGAAGACCACAGAGTTTATCCCCCATTTGAAATGTTTGTGTTTCATAATTATCTTTAGTAATTTTAATAGGCTTGTTCATCTTATCATATTATCACTTCCTCAAGACCCAGTTTTAGTTTTATATGCTGTGCTGTTCTTCCTAGTACTCACAGTCCATGAAAGTTCTACGTTGTACTAACATCCTGCAGGATCATTGCTAGACAACCCCCCTTTTCCCCAGACATATTATTTATCTAATGCATGGCTGTCTGTTTTTATAAATGTGTTGGTGCTTTGGTTTAAATTCCTGCTCATATCTTCATACGTGTCACATGATTAACAATTCGCTGTCTCTGTGTCTCTCTCTAGGTAAGTTTGGTTTTGCTCTTCTTCCATCCTGAAACAAGCACCTCTCACCCACACCCGTCAGAGACTGCCCCCTGGAGATAGTCGGGAGCTGAGGTGATTCATCAGTAGCAGTGCTGGTTAAAAATATTCCTCCTCCTCTTTCGCTCTCTGCTCCGCTTCCCTCTGACTGTCAGAGGAAATGAAACCAGCTCCCGCTCACCCTTAAACGAGACCGGAAAAGGGGCTGTGTGAGCTCCTATCATTTTAATGTCGCCGAACTCCTTCCAGGCATGGAGTATGTGTTCAGGTTGGTGCTACACGTAATGAAGAGGCCGGAATTATGTCACGGCAACAGGAAGTGTGCCATTGCATGTGTAGGACAGACACAGTGAGGGGACAAAATGGGTCTTTAAAGGGTGGCAGCATATTGTCTTTTCCAGTTAAGCTTCTGCCGAGGACTGATTAGTAAGTTGTGGGGTTGTCCTTGCCTTGCATTGATGCACGGAACCAATTAATCATTGTTCTTTATCTAGGCCTTTATTCATTAGGGTCGTTCAGGAAGTCTGTCGTTGACCTTGTGCTTTGTTGTTTGTGGTTTTGTCTCTTTCCGTCGTACCTTTCCAAGTCAGATACTCATTAAACGTAGAAGGAAAACGAGCCGGCGGAACGATTGTTTTATTTAACGTTCCAAAGTTTTCACAACCGGAGGAAAGAATCCCGACCTTGACAGGGGACGATAAATAATTATCATTACAATGTCTCTGATACAGTTTTGCTCCATATGATTATCCCTCGCCCCTTGTCCTTCCTGCTGATATTGGCCTGAAGTACATTTTATCTTCACCTTCCAGGCGGACCAGATTAATCCAGTGAAATGTGTTTTAGCTAAGTCAGTGCACTAAATGGGGGAGAGGAGGGAACCCAGTGGTTCTGTGTCTCCTGAATTACAATTAGCTTGGCTCCTCTTTCAAAAACGGGAGAACGGTGTTTATGCTGGCAAGATCAATCACTTCACAGAGCATTGTTTGGGTTTTAACTTTTGAGGACCTTGTTGGCTTTGGGGATGACGAATTTTACAGCAATGCTCCCGTGGACCCGACATCCAACTGATGCAACGGGGCTGCAATTGTTTTTGCTTTTGAACAGTGGTTTCTCAGATCGCCCGGGTTGCCTTGCCGTGTCTCTGCTGGAGTGGCTCTGCAGCGGAGCCATTCCTCTCAGCTCCACACTGCAGCTTTCATTGGCAGATTTTCTGCCGTGTGACGCGCGGCAAATTAACCGAGGCCTGCGAAGGTTAAATGCCGCTTGTGGTGACTTTGTGCATGCGACAGGCAGCGTCGCGTCATTTCCTTGGCAGCTCCCTTCTCGCCTTTCCATCTCGTCAATAAAGAGGGTCCACATCACAGCCCATTCAAGGCTCCATGTTAGACAGTGTCCATTGTAATGGCATCGCACTACACAGGACATATTCATTTTGAGTCCAGCTTTCATTTTCACTCCATTCATCGTCACATTTCTCTGCATGGTCATACTGTGAGTGAATGGAGCTTTGTTCACGTCCATGCTGATGACCTCTTAGTTTTGTCCTCCCATTTGTCCTCAGTGCACTGGCTCAATGGGCTGCAGTGTTCACTCTGATGCGGAGACAGCTTGGCCCTGAAGGCCAAAGGACTCCCAGATGATGGAGGGGATGAGACATCTGCTGTGGAAGTACAGATGGTAGCCTTGGGTACGCTGTACCCAGTTGAAGCTGAAAAATATGATTTCAACCTAAGTAAGCTGTATTGACTGAGACGTCTCCTGCAGTAGTCCTCAGGTTGTTGGTGCAGGCAGTGGGTGGTGGATTGATTACTGTACAGTGCTGCTACATGACAGCAGTGACCTATAATTCTGCCATAAACCAGCAGCACTGTATGTTCCTAACAAGGATAAACAGGTTCAGGTGAAAATGTGTCTGCAGCAGTGACATAATCGCATATTGTGGCTCAAACCTGCACATTAAAGCGTTAACAGAACCAGTTATTTTAGATTTCCTTCTGTGATCAGCTCTCTTTTTTTTTTATTCTTTCTTCATTCCAGCTTGTTAAAAGTTTTGCAATTTTATTTATTTACTTATGCACAGTTTCTCTGTTTTTTTTTCATTGTCTGTACTAAGTGGTGCTTTTGTCCCGGAGGTGGCCTGAAGCATCTGTGAGCCCGTTTTAAAGAGCAAATGTGAAACTCTAGCATCCATTTAAATATACAAAAGCAAGAATTCAAATTGGTTCTTTTTTTTTTTTATTTCAACTCTGTGTGCACCTTCAGCAGCAAATCAACACAATTTCATACCTTTACTGAAAATATTCAAATTATAGTTAAAATCATAAAATGAAATAATGGCAGTTTGATTTGGGATGAGGGAGAAGCCTCGTCCTTTTCTTAAGTAACCACTATTCTGCATTGAAGAGCACGATGTGTCGTAGATCTGCTGACAGAAAAAAAACTGCTTAAACAATTTGCTCAAATTAAATGAACAACAAAAAGCATAATGGACCCTCACAGCCTTTTGTAAAGCCGGTGAGAGACGGGAAGAATACCTGGATGTAGATGAGCTACCATTCGTAGAGAGAGAGAGAGGGAGAGAGAGAGAGAGAGACCACCGTGCACTCTGCAGCATCAGCGTCGGGTCAGGAAGAGCTAAGAGTGCATCCACGGTATCGGTGTCAGGTGAGGGAGAGCAGAGCCCGGTGCGGCCCCAGCAGCTCGAGTGGATTAAAAATATACTCTATACAATAAACTCTATAGTCTGGGTCCAGCGTTCGAAAGTGGTTTGCTATTTTGTTTTGTGTCCTCATCATCAAATTGCTCTGTGCTGCAGTAATGGTAAGGTGGCCACGTCTGGTACCAGGGTATCACAACTTATCTTGTAATGGTCGTAATAGTTTCCTCATAGAATCCAGTGTATTTTAGCAAAATATAGTTAAATAAAGAATCTGCAGCCACTCGGCCCCGTTATCTATCTGGATTCCACGTTTTCGACTTTCTACTTTTGTGCGTGAGCAAGTTATCTCGGTAACATCAGAAGATTTGTTATTTTCATGTTGTTGTCACCTTCAGGCTACCGGGTGAAAACTCCCATTTGTGCAGTCACTCCATGATGCATATGCCTGCATTTTTTTGTTTTACTGCACAGATTTAGATGCATTTAAAAACGTTGCAGGAATGCTCAGACTTTCTCCTTTTTTCTTTTGGTTCGTGTCTCATAATGAAGAAAGTGCATGAGCTAGTGTCTCCCTCAAACTTGTGTAACCTCCATGCATCGTTACATCAGCCGGCAGCGCGTAAAGAATCAGTTTGAGTCTATTTGTCTTTCCATTGACCTCGTACGGACTGAGAAAGACTTTAGATGTATATCGAGAAATTGTGACAAAAAGCAGTCTTGCAGGAAATAATAATAATAATTTGATTTAATGTCAGATTACATCAACGGCAAGAAATCACACAATCAGCATTAAACATAAAACAATAGTACAAAAGAGCAGAACTTGGACATAATTTAAAATAAATATTTGTAGCAAACAGAAACATAGATAAAGTGCATGGCGAAGGAATTAGAGTGAGTACGTTAGTTTTGTAATCCAGTGTGCGGCTGTGGTGGGGGAGGGAGTCCCAGAGTTTGGGTGCAGTAGATCTGCTGATTATCTCCCAGATCATATCAGTGCAACCTAATCTTAACATATGCACCTGATGTCAAATTCAGATTGCACCAAAAAGTTAACACGCGCTCATCAGTCATGTGAAAACCCCCCCCCCACGGATTCACACTTTCATGTCATTTTCCCCCTGAAAAACAATTGCTTTGAAAGCGCCCTCGCTCTCGCTCGCCAGGCTGTGCTCTGTTCTCCTTGTGCGTCGTGTGGAAGGTGAGCGTGTGCCAGGCCATCAAACGCTGCTTGTCCGTTCTCCCTTTGTACCACGTCTGGCTGGTGTCCTCCCACCACTGCTGCTTCGTGTTTGGAAGGGCCAGCAGGGCCAGCATGGAGAAGGGAAGGAGGGCCGTCTGTGCCCAGCCTGGCCACCTGGCTGCCCAGAGGGGAAGGGGGTGTGGAGGGCGGTGGAGCAGAGGAAGCGGGTCAGCGGGAAAAAGAGACGTCTTCCCCTCCTCTTTCTCTTTCTAGTTTTTCTCTCCAGCCTTCTGTTCTCTCATCCGCCTCTTTCTTCCTCCTTCGTTTCAGTTTTTTTTTGTTGGTGTGCTTTCACACTTCGTCCCTCCCACCTCCTTCCTGCTCCAGCTCTCACTGGTTTTAACGCTCTGCCTTTCTTTTTTACTTCTGCGGTCCTCAAGAGCCCAATTCATGTCAAGTCTGTTTGAAACCGACTTCAAACAACAAGCTGACAAACTTCATTTGGAGGAATCAGGCAGGAGAAACCTAGTTTGTTGCTTGATGGTCGGTTTCACGCCGATAAAGAGGAAAACAAAGTTGACAGAACATTTTCAATTTATACTATGAACACTTTCATTAGAAGTAACACGTACCACATTTAACTTGTAACTTGCATTAGCTTGGGAATCTACATTTTCTCTGTCGCCATGTACGCTGCAGATCTGAGAGACCTCCCTGGTTTCTGTGATGATGGTGTGTGTGATCTGTTACCTGGCTGCTCCTCACCTCTCCCCTCCTCTGCCGTCCTCCTGCCACGGCCTCACTTCCCCGTCTGTGCTCTGCGGTAGATGGACTGTGGCTGTTATCCACGCCAGACTGGAAACTGCGGGGGCATTACCTATGGTTCACCGAGGTGAACATCTGAGGAAACGGAGGAGTTCGTTCCTGTTGTCATCGCAAAACAAGCACACAGAAAATGTAGCTTTGGACTAAAAATATATACAGAGATTGGATTGAATAACGTAAGAGACAGCAGAGATGTGTTTTAAATAGGTTTTTTATTTCCGCTGATTCACTCCTGGAATGTGTGTGTGTTGTATTAAACCGTTGGCAGCTCTTTAAGAGGCAAATCTTCTTCATACGTGATGGAAGAGACCAAAAACGGAGCTAAAATAGATACTTCTTGTTTTCCTTCTAAGTAAACGGCCCATTAATGAAAGGGAACCAAGATCTATCCAGCTTCTACTTGTCACTACTCAAATTTAGAAAGACATATTGCTCATCTGTGTAGTATTGTTTGTAAGTCATGGTGTTACTGGTTTTACTCTGTCAGTGTTTTTCTACAAAGCATCTGACATTTTTTGACCTACTTGAATTCAAAAGCGGTCTACTACTCATTTTAAAGTCAGGATATGTTTTATTATCAGTACTTTACACTTAATTCAGTCACGTATAAGTATTATTTTTGAAATACGGTAGAAAAGGAATATCTCAACCGCTGTGGCAGAATCATGGGTGGAAGCCTTTACTGTATCCACCACAGAATCAATAATGCTGCAGCCCATTTACAGTTAAAAAGCCAAGGAAGCATCAACATCACGGGGGAGCCTGTGTGTGTGTGTCTGTCTCTCCAGGATCACCTCTGCACGATATATATATTCTCTGGCTGACGCCTTTCAGAGCACATTTAGAGAGTTGTACAGTATATTTTCCAGTTCCAGTTTCCATCTGTGGCTCTGACCTGCCTTGACCTCGCATTCCATAAAACCTGACTCTGCTCGGAAGTGAAAAAAGATGACTGAACTGAATGCAGACTTTTATTTATTGGCGGTTCAGGAAGGAGATTTGCTCTAAGCTCTTTTTCCTTCTGCCTTCACGGACGTCAGAACTACCTGCAGCTCGGGGGGGGATTCGCTTGTGGTGGATACGTTTGATTGAAGAGTGTGTAACATCAAACAAGGGCAGATGTCAACATCATGTAAGACATTCGTCTTCGCGTTAGACGTTCTGTTGACCTCGTGACGCACTGGCGACCTGTCCAGGTTGTGCTCCATCAGCTGGGATTGGCTCCGGCCCCACGACCCTTAAAAGACGATGGATGGTCGATCTGTAACACATCAGGAAATCAATTTGAAAACAAAAAGTGTGACCATGGGAAGTTTTAAAGACCAGTTTTCAACCCCAGAGACTTATTTGAAATGCTACCAACTTTTTTTGGGGGACATTACATTTATTGGCTTCCCAAAAAGTCCATTATCGGCTCGTATCAAGTTAATATTCTATTCTTTTAATATGATTTCTAATGGCACTCTTACTTCTCGCAAGGTCCTCTGTATCGCCGCGCCTCGAACGTGTGCGATACACTTGTGACCACTTAACATGCATGCCATTATTTGAAGCTACTTCCCATTCAGGAGACTTTTGCCCCTTAATTATTTTCAAGCTCTTCTGGTGGAGCTGACACATGGTCCAGAGGTCAAACTGTGAGGCCAGGTGAAACTAAACTCACCATATTGCGCTCTCCTCTGCCTCCTCCTTCCTCTGCCGCTCCCCTCGGGCTGATAATAGAGATTTGGGGCTCCCCCGCTGCTTGAGCCACCTGTGATATTATCTCTGAGCTCCGCCAGGCGCGGTGGGACTCGTGAGCCCTCTCTGGGACGGAGGAATTAGAATTAACTTTACGGATAACTGGAAGTGATGTCGGGATCTGAAGGATGAACTGAAGGCATTGAGTTTGAATCGTTTCCTTTTCCTTAAAAGTGACAGTGAAGATCTTTAGCATGTATTTTTTTTTTTTTTGTGTGCATGTTTCATAATCAACTCGATGAGTAAGGCTGATAATTTGGATCTTCAATAATTTTTGAACAACTGTAATGTAAAAAGCTGTTTTCTACCCCAGGTCTCAATTAAATTAATTTGTATTCATCAATTCACAGAAAGCAAACATGTGAACAGAATTTTTGAGGTAGATTTTAATAATTTACAAGACCGGAACTTTATTGTTGGAGAAGATGAGGCTATTTCCTGTCGCAGTCATTGTCCTTTATAAGAAAATATCAGTAAATAATACGAGACCGCAGTTGATAAATGACACTGACCTCAGCTGCCTTGTCACTGATCTCGTTGTGTTATTTTATGATTCATTGGTTACACATTCTTGGTTTCATACAATTATAAAATTCTCATGACCCAGAACGTCGACCTTTTTGAAATTGAACCGGTTTCTTTGTATTTTGAGCCTATTTGTCATACATCCAAATGCAGAAGCTTGTAACAGAAGAACTCTCAGGTCCAAACACATGTATGACACCTCATTTGAAAGGCATCAACTTCTACTTTACATGATTTCAAAGTATAATAACTTATTTTTCTCTGGGTTTGTCTATTATAAGCTGTATTTGAATAACAACACCAGGACATGCTTAATGCCACAAATATCCTTAATGCCTGCATGAGTTTATAAAGTCATATTGGCTGGGCTGCTTTTATTTTTATTAGATTTTTTCCTGCTGAATAGGAACAAAGCTCCGTAAACCTCCTTCAAATACATCACAGAGAAACATTAACTAATTGCGAAATGGACATAATATGAATTCTATGTTGCTACTGAAATTCAAATTTAAGCTTCTTACAGTGTATCGTGTAAGTGAGGAAGGTCAAATTACTGTAGTTTCACTGATCATGTGAGCTTTGGACTTTACAATGAGCAAAAGCTTGATGTAAATAAGTAAATTCCGGAATATATGACTTAGCCACTATTCTACAAATTAGCATCCCTCTCAGCCCCTTGTAGCACACAACATATAGGCTAATGAGATGGGCATTATGGGTAGTTTTATGGACACCTCCTTGGGGTGTACCTGTTAAATGGGCCTTATCATTAAGTGCGTATGGGAAGTCTTGGGGTGAAGGTTAAACGCCGTGTTTGGTTTGTTCAGATGCTTCGTAATGATCCACTTTATGCAAATCAGGTCATTATTTGTGAATAATCAGAAAAAAAAAACGCTGCGTGGGATGTTGATTGTAAGGAACGATTTGATGAAATAACACCAGAAGTGGAGGTTTTTCTGATGCTTTCCTTCCTGCTGTAACGAGAGTGAGCAGCCCTCGGTGTTAACGGGCTGATTTAATTACACATGGCCGGGGCACGGGAGAAACTTTGTGCTCAAACGACCCCCACAGCCCCCCAAAAAAAACACACACACACACACACGTGAGAAGCCAGGGACCATTTAACTAATGAAGTGAATTCACAATTGCATCATCCATCACGTTACGCTCAAACAACCCCCCCCCCCAACACTATCACGCTGGTGCTGCACGTTTTGTTGCTCTGACGACATCCAGCTTAAAGTTGATGTACGAACAACCTACAAGATGCAGAACTTCTTTTATCGACACTCATTTTCTCCTTTTCACGATGCATATGAAATCTAATACCTAATATGTCGTTCCTCCTCAGTCGGAGGTTTATTGGGTGTATCTAAGTTAAGCTAATGCAGTAAGTAGAACAGCCCTGCTTTAATGAGGGATGTGAGTTTTTTTAGAAAGGTGCTAATTTCACTTTAAGATCATTCTGTGCGATGTAGTTTTTACATTATACAGAGAGGTGTTTGTGTCCCTTTAGCTTTCTTTCAAAGTAAAAGTCGTTTGCATGAAATTCAATCTTTGCAAGAGAAACATCGTCGAGGGAAACGTAAAGAGACGAAAGAGAAACACAGAACTTTTCATGCTATAAAAAGACCTTTAAGATCAGGTGCTGTTATTAAGGACAATCATGTCAACAGTGTACACACGTTTGAGACTTTATACATTCGTGGTTTATGAAAATGTCTACGCACACATACACGAAAAAGCTTTTTTTTTTTTTTACCTCGGTGCCTTTGCTGCTCTGTGAAATCCAACTCACAATTGCTCACCTTGAACCTTTTGATCAAAACAGGTCTGGGTTTCAGAGTTTCCATTGTAATGTGTTTGAAAAAAAAAAAAATTCTCTCAGCATTTATTTTCAACATAACACAATGTTCCTGGTGCGGTACAGCGAGTCTGGCGGTGGAATGTCATTGATCAAACTTCGTTTTTACTTTGTGTTTTTCCGCTTGTCGTCGCTTCAAATGCTGCAGAGTAAGTAGCATTTTGCTATCTCTGTGGAACAATGTGCTGAAGAGTCTCGGGCCATCATCCAGACGCACACGCTCTCCTTCTTTTATTGCTGCTTGTGTTGAGCAAATTTACAAAATTACAAATCATTTTTGCTGTGTTTGAAGCACCTTGTTTATTTCCTTCGTCTCGGCCTTTTAATCCCGGGCTTTTAAGGAAGATGAAGGTGCCATTCAAATGCTTTGCAGGTATCCTTCGTAATCCTTCTTCCTTGACAAGGGATTTCAGATATATTTTTTTTAGAACTATTGAAAGCTAGATTTCTAAAATAAAAGTACCCCTGTGGTTTTTGGAAGTTTTGAAATGACTGCAACACAATCAAAGCAACACATCAGCTATTTTCTCTTAACCTTAATTTGTTCAATTGACAAATTGACAGAAAGTTACTTGACCTACAAAAAAGATAATAACTTGATTTGTTGGATTTAATTTTTTCATTGTGTGGAAAGTTACATAAGGCAGCATTGTGTTGTCCACATCTCCACAAAGGGCAAACGCACTGCTCCCCTATTGCATCCCTTCTGATTCCTTTGTACTTTTTTCTGGGGGTCGATTCAAACAACATCCTCCAGGTCTTTATGACGACTTTCCAGCTGATAAATATGTAATTGCAACAGAATTTCTGATATTGCCGCTCCGACCTGATTCCTACCTACCAGATCATGTGTTTTATCAAAAGACCCCTCGGAGTGCGACGTGGGAGTTTGCCTCCCACTCGGAGACATACAGTACGCTGGATATTTCACTGCTACCAAATTTGGCCGGTTGCTTCGCTGTACTCACATTTATAGCACGCTGGTGGCAAATGCAGCCAAATATTTCATATCCCCCCCCTCTGGGCAGTATAGATACTCTCTGAATTGAGAGATTTGGTAAAAAACATAAAAAATAAGGCTGAAACTGCCACACGATCACGACTGACCTTGCGCCAAGTCGTTCTTACATCCTTTAAACAAACTGGCCGGGCTTCTAAGTGGCCAGTTCACCACAGGGCTACACCATGGCATTGGTTTTTATTCCCCCATCAAAGATCCCATTTCACGAGCTGCGATGTTATTCCCCGGTTTTAATCTCTGTGATTGCACTTATCGCTCTAGATTAGGCACCGCGCAGTCCGTATTGACACAAGCGTCCATTGAGGGAGCGCGGATACCTGGGGAGGCACGACGTGTGCGGTTATTAAATATCGTTCCATCCAGCCTCCTGGTTGTTTATCTTTCATTATGCTGGATTTTATTAAAAAATGCTTATGGAAATCTCTGCGAGCTCTGGCCCCTCGCTGGCCTCTCCTGTGGGACTTCAGATGAGGTGGAGCATTTCATTTGCTGTGTTCTCACAAGCAAGGCTCGTGGCGTTGGCCAGTGCTTGTTATTATCAATCCTAATGACTTCTAAATTTGATATAAGACCTCTTGCCAAAGCTTCCTTGGTTGGTGGCGCCGCGCCTCTCTCCTGAGAGACTTCTGCCTCCTGCTCCTTTGATTAAACTTTCATATGGCAGTGAACTACACCATCCACCGGGGACTGAGTCACCGGCTCCATCTCCCTGCCATTGTTTACCCAAGTGAAAGAGGAGAGGATATCTGATGTGCACCAAATGAGACTGCTGGAGGAAAAATCGGATTTCTTAGTGGAGTGTCCGCAACAAATACAACTGCACAATGTCTTGTCTTGGGTAAGCAGCCCAGTGTTTGCTCGGTCTTTATAAAGTGGCTTTGGGTGAAGCAGTAGCTGTTACACGGCGGCAGGCTATCTCCCCACTGCTCAGTCTTTTGGGATTTGGCTATATTTGACTTTTTAATAGAACTTTCTGGCTTTTTACCGAGAGGTCCCTCCGTTAGTCTCACCTTGTAACCGCTTCTGCTGACATTGCTGATTGTCGGATTATCTCCAAATTATGATCTACATGCATAAGATCATGTCGTGTCTGAAACGTGACATTTTTATATTAATTTGTCTTTTCACGCTGTAGCTTTGAGATATACACGTTGCATCGATCTAATTTCCATATGCAACATCCTCTGAGATGGTTCTAACCACCTTCTGTTTGTTTGGCGCTCTGCAGCCTTTCCCATCGCCATCAGAACACGTCCGGTTGTGGCGACAGCCCGTCAAGCCACCGGCAATAGAGGGTATTTGCTAGGTGCTAAATTGCTGGGGTCATTTTCCTACTACCTAATACAGTGCTGCCAAAGTTGTGGGCTTTTGCAGTCGGAGGTGATTTATCTGAATCTCTTCTAAACAACCGTTGAACCAGAGGAAAATATTAGCTGCACATTTACCTTTTTTAGTATTTTATTTTTTGTCTTTATTTGTTCTTCTCTGCTCCAGGGTCTCTCACACCTGTCCAGTTATACAGCATTTCTATTAAAGCTTTGGGCAGTTTTCTGCCTCCACCTTAACACAATGGAGGTAATGGAATTTCCTCCTTTTTCGTAATTGTCCTTCAGAAAATTGCAACGCTGACAATGAGGACTGTGAATTACCAGTTCACCCTCATTATACTGGCTCCTGTCCTCCCTGAAGCATGTTTTGCTTGTAAAGTCCCAAATCTCATTGAAGTAGCACCTCTATTGTTGGTGTAACCCATGTTTATTCACTCTCACATGTCTGGCCCCACTCACAATCATTTATTTAAATGTGTTTCCTGACATACTCTGTTGCTCTGTGCTCCATTAGTTGTGCTGCGGTTCTTATTGGATCACAGAGGCCTCTAAATGGAAGAACTGTCTACAGTTGGTCCTTTAAAACTTGATAACCAGAAAATTATAGCCTTGGTTATTCTAACAAAGCGTCAGAAGTCCTCTGCAGAATTGGCAGAACCATTCGGAAGGTCGACCATCTCAGCGGCACGCCATCAATCAGGCCTTTATATCAGAGCGGCTAGACAGAAGCCACTTTGAGTACAAAGCATATGACGCCGTGCTTGGAGTTTGCCTAATGGCATTTAAAGCACCCGGAGAGCATGAGGGAAATTATTCTCCGGTCTGATGAGACAAAAACTGAGTTCTTTTGGCAGCGCTCCAAACAGTGTCTGGCAAATAACACGCACCGCTCATCACCTGGCTAATACCATCCCTACAGTGAAGCGCGGAGGTGGTAGCATCACGCTATGTGGGGGCTCCTCAGCGGAACTGAGGAAAAGGTGAACGCAGCCAAATATAGAGAGGTCCTCGAAAAAATGAAGAAAAATCCTGTTCCAGAGTGCACGCGACCCGAGTCTGAGGCAGCGGTTCACCTCTCTGCACAACAGTGACCCGCAGCATATAGCCGAGACAATGCAGTGCCCCCAGGACAAGTCTGCGACTGCACTCAAATAGCCCTGCCAGAGCACCGACTTAAACCCATATAACATCTGTGGAGAGACCTGAAAATGGCAGTTCACAGACACTTCCCCTCCAATCTGACGGAGTTTGAGAGGATCTGCCAGCGAGAACGGGATAAAGTGCCCAGATCCACATGTGCAAAGCTTACAGAGACTCGTCCAAGGAGACTTAAAACTACATATAATCGCTGGTAAAAAAAAAAAAAGGCCTTTACAAAATACAGAATTAAGTATTTGAATACCTTTTGTTAATTTAACAGGATTAAAACCCCGTTTTCACTTAATCACTTCGCGTTATTGAGTGTAAATGAAAATAGCAATTGAAAAAGAAAGAATCTGAATACTTTCTAAAAAAACGCTTTGATCTAGTGTTTTGCTTTTGAACTCGGAATAGTCAAATTATGCATTGGCTCCATTGTTACACAAATACACCGGTGACTCACTGCTTGTCCTTTGTCGAAATTGTGCCGCTTTTCCCCCCGATTTATTGTTCGCACTCTGACACGGCAGCACACCTTCCAGGTTCACGTATCAGTCGGTCCATTAGGGGCTCTCAGAGGTCCATAATGACTCATTGTCCGGGGAGTGAGGGTCACTGATGGCCAGGGCTGATAGTGTCTGCACCTTGTCGTCCCGGCCGAACCGAGAGTCTTTTGATTTACATCAGACTCATCCTACGTCTTGACACCGGCGACAAAAGAGCCATGCGCATGCTGATTCTCTGCCCAAAGACCGATTGATCTCGTTCGACCCGGAGACCAGCAGAATAGAGACGTTATTACCTTTTTGTTCGGAAACACAGTGGCACATTTCAAAGAGGCACTGCGGAGGGTGAGCTAAGTCACCGTGTGTGTGTGTGTGCCTTTCACTCAGGCTTTTGATGGCTGCTCCTTCACGGTGGCAGTTCAGAAAGAAAGGTGATCCGTGTAGACATAAAATCTGCACAAATCTCTTTCAGATTTAAAGGGGGGGGGAATAAGCTGCTATGACACATTAATGTTAATCCTGCCCAGATGCACTGTTTTTTTTTGTTTGATTTATATTTCCTTGTGATTTCCCTTCTCCCATGCTGCGTCTTCTTTGTGGTTTTGATTTGCTCTATAAAGACACAGCCCAAATTCACTTTGGTTAAAGTTCTAATCAAAAGTACGCAGTCCCCCCCCCCCCCCCCCCCCCCCCCCATTTTCTAACCAAACACCGCAGCAGCTGATTTTGCTGATTAAAGCCGTCCCCGTGATTGAAAGTGTCTCCATCAATTAAGTCAGGTGCGGGTAATTTTTCCCACTGCAATGAAAAGCTGCCAGCGTTTCAGTCCCGATGAGGCACGGTGCCGCTGCCGCTGCCACTGCTGCTGCTGCTGCTGATTCCTCTTTCCCAGCACAAGACGTCTTCCAGCTCCGAGTTGGAAAATATGAAACGGAAAAAGGGGTCGGAGGGGCTCAACATCGAAAAGCTCTCATCCAAAAGCAGAGTGAGTGGGATGCGTTCACTTTGATGTCGAGGCTGCTTCATTATTGATAGGATAATGGCTCAGTGAAAAGGTCTTAGGCCCATTTCACCCTCGCTGGCACCGGGAGACGGCTCCCATTTTAGGGGAATGTGAAAATGCGGCTGAGACTGAGTGATGGACTATAAAACACACTCTCTCTGCACATCAATTGGTAACGTCAGCTTATACTTCTCTTTATGTCCCCTCGGTGTGGTAATTAATGACCAGTTAAAGATTGCAGTGCTGGAGTCGGGCTGTAAATGTGATGCGTCACGTTATGGGGGAAAAACAAATTGTAAGAATAGACTGAGCCCCCAATAAATTATAAAAGAGAATGTATGAATGATTAAGTAGAATTCACTGCAATTATGAGAAGTGAGACAATTCGTGCGATTTGCAAACAAGTCTTCCTGCCGTTCCCTCTGGTGCGAGGAATGAAAGGAGGGAACGGGAAGCGTCAAGTTAACAAATGAGATGAACCCCGAGGGAACGTGTGCGTCGCAGGGCCACACGTCGCAGCAGGGATCCAGAGAAGTGGAAGTCGGGGTGTTGCTTTTTAATGTTCGCATTGAACTCCACGATTCAAACGGCTCCTGCGCACGTTTGAATATGTGTGTTTTTCCTCATTTGATGACGCTCATTGAGAAAACCTATGGTAATGTGAGTGAGTCACTTTGATTTGCTAAAAGCTGAACGTTGTGTTGCAGCAATCACACCTGCTGTCACAAATGGGTCATATACATTTCCTCCACATCTATTAAGTCATATTTTGAACCATATGTACAAGGGTGCATCCTCAGGGCATCAGAACAAGCTCACAGTTCACTACTATTTGAATGGAAGGTCAATAACTATAAGTTACTTTTGTCTCTTCTTGAAACTTTCTGTTTGGACTTTAATGTTTGACTTTAAATTCCAGTTCTTTTGGGGCTTTGGCTTTGTTATATCCTTGTGTTTGGTCTTGTTCGCCCTTTGTGTGAAAGCCTAGCACATGATTTGGAATTAAATGATGTTTTGTATTGTGATAACGGAGGCTAAAGCTGTTTTCTTTCTCTCTGTAGCCTTTCTTCTTCTTCTTGTAGTATCCCCCCCCACCTACTCATGGAAGAGACTGACCTCCCTATTGAAACCAAATATGATTGTAAAATGGTGTAGCCTTCAGTTTCTGGCACATTCCCCATCACACTGGGATTTCATTTCTCACTGGAAAGCTCTGAGAGGCAAATCTTCTTTTTTTCTGCCTCTGATGCATCATTTTGCTTTTCTCCCCCAGTGGCTTCCTCTTGGTCCAAAACTTGGCATGAAAATTTGATGTTTCGACGGTATGTAGAGCAGAGAGGGAAATCTGTTACCTAATGGGTGAAATAGCGCACGTTGACCTCGGCCAGCTTCTTTCTCTTGTTGAGGCGTACTACATTTCGCTGTCATCTCTAAAAGCGGCAGCATGGATCTCCGAACAGAGAGAGGATTTGAAAGGGAGAGTTTTGTTGGACATATCGAGCTTTCCATGTTCCGCAAAAGAAAATATTGCCCGTTTTTTTTTTTTTTTTAAGTGCTGCCTCGAGCCATGTTTCACCGCAGCGCTTTTCTCTTTAACTATGAGCGCCGGCTGTCAGAGAGCTCATTTGAGTATGTGCTCCTCTATCTCCTCAAGACAGAACGAGTAGCCTTTAAATTCATCGTATTCTTCCACTACAGTACATGTATTACCTGTCTAGACATTTCCTGTCCTTTTAGGGCAAATGTGTAAGGCAGTCAGCTGTGTGAGACAGTGAGGCAGAACAAGACATGTCAGTTGAACTGCACGTCAGTGCAAAAACCCATTTTCCCCCAGTTTTGCCATGTAAATCACATCATCCCTGGCAACCATTCTCACTACGGTATCTAAGGACGTGTTTAGTCACAGCTCAATAACGACTACATACTCTAAACCTGTGCGTGGAAGCACCTGCGAGTGTTTTCTGCCCATTTCTTACAGCCGGCGATGACTCTCATCTCCAAACATCGTCCTTGTCTAATAAATCTCCCTCCAGAAGCATAAAGATGATTCATGCGCACGACAGTTAAGACACAGGCGTTGGTAGCATAAAGACCCAGAGTGCTGGAAAACAGACGGAGCAATAATGGCAGCTTTGTGCGAGACATCACACACCTGACTGTTGCCGACTGTTTTCCCTGATTGCTCTCTTAGAGGTGTTTCACAGCAGGAGAGGGGAAAGGAGTCGAGCCACCACTCGGCAATCACATAGATTCAACACTCTGTGTCACATAATACATCTAGAACAAGTATATCTGCAATGGAGACACTCAGGTTACCTTTCAATCAGGGCTTCAGGTAGGACCGGGACTTGGGACACGTATAATATTACAATACACAAAATGTCAGAAATAGCCAACACACTTAAAGCCTGGATCAATCAGCAAACCTCCGTGACATCACCGGTTTGTGGGTGAACTGATGTTTTGAAGCCTCAACTTTGGTTTTTGAAACCAGTCACCATATCTGGAGGAGTGGGAGGTGAGCCTGACACCTGCAAGCTGCACCCATTGGACGATACTAGCTGCCAATCACACAGTATCCATGCCCCCAATGAATACGGTGCTTAATCGTCTATTTTACTCTATTTACTTTACGAAATGGACGTCAATGCCGTATTGAAGAAGACTTGAATTAAGTGTTTGAGACCATGAACTCATTGGGGAATTGTTGACTGACGTTATGAATTAAGTGAGAAGTCATTTACTCAAAGACTTCCAGCTCTTCCGGAGCAATTGGGTGTGGATCTTCGTTAACGCAGGTAACACGAGTTAAAAGCAAATCCTCACAATGTGTAGAGTTGAAGATGCTCAGTTGACCTTTGTGCGATGCCCTTTTGATTAGTTCATGATCACAAGCATTCCCTAAAACGCGTAAACTGTATATTAAGAAGCTTTCCAACATCTTAGTTCGCTCAAATTACGTTGTTTAATAAGTTAATTCAGTAGTTATTCAAGGTTACTTGAATCCAATCTTCAAACCGTCACTTGTCCTGGCTCTATGCGATTCTGCCTTTTTGCCAATTGCAGCAGATTGGTCTCCGGGCGCTGACACAACAATCTGAATATTAGTCAACTGGCACCATTGGGCCATTGTTGAACATTTGTGACCATCAATCCCCCCCTTTTTTGTGGCGTGTCCAGCAGTCGCATTGTTGGTGCGTTCACTCCGGTCCAATCCGAAGAAGTGTGGCGTCATTACCATAACAACAAGCTGTCCCTGACAGTCGCTGTTGCACAAAGGTTACTGCTAATGCAGCAGCAAGATGTTGGAAGTTTGCAAAGAAAAGAAAAGCTGAAGTAGAGGACACAGTTTTCAAAGAGGAATCTAGCGAGTTATACATTTATTCTCTGGCCGTGCGGCACTAAACCGATGTACTGTATCTGCTCATACAATGGATGTTTGAACAATCCCTTTGTGTCGGGGGTTTAGGAGCCTGGTTACATGCAATCTGTGGAATTTCTTTCTCCAGGACGCTGTGGTGAATGTGTTGAATTTGTGTTGTTTGTTATGGACAACTGGGCGGCATTCTTCTGGACCTCTGCGCTACTGTAAAATTCATATGGGCACCTTCAATAAAGACGTCTGACGCATTTGATTTAGCAAATTGATTATGTGTATGACATATTTGTCTTCAGTGTGTTCAGGTGCATCTTATTGTTGGAGATGTAGGGTGATGGAAACGTTTTCATCAGTGGTCCTTTGTTGCTAATTCCTTCTTAAGGTTATCTGGTACATCTGTCTTTTCTCAAATTAGTAATTTCATAGGACATAATAATGTGATTAAACATTACGTCGGGCAGCTGGTGCACGTTGTGTTTGCACCACACAGGTACAACACAACCCTTTATACAGTAGTCGGGCAAACCGGGACAATTCCTGGCAAATCCAAGCTCACTTTACCGATCCGGTTCTTCTGGCGCTACTCAATAAAATCCTACAGGCCCCTGTTGTAACTCTGCAGAACTTATGTACAAAGTTGTGACATGCACATTCAGCTTGTTTCTCAGAGCAGCGACACACAGACAGATGTTTGAATCTGCTAAAGTGAGACGTGACTTAACACGGATATGCTGCTGCCACCGCCGGTCTCCATGGAAACTTACTTAACTTCTCCCTCCGCTGTTTGTCATTTTTCATTTAATATTTTGTTTGCTGTCATGTCATTGCAAAGATGAGCTAATTACGGCGAAGGATGGAAGTCAAACTGTGAGGGACGGCGGGGGGGCCCCGAGATGATGGCTGATGGATTAACATGCCTGTTTGCGTTAGATTCATGTTCATTTATTAATTTCCTTGTGTATTGCTGTGTGCCGTCGCCGTCGTTGACAGTGACGTGCAAAGCAGACGCTCTCCTCTCCGTCGTTCAACAAATGCTCGATAACTTAGCAAAGCGGGCAAAGCAGATGGCTTCCACTCCAGCTCCAGCTCGGTTCTCAAGTGGCACAAGTTTATACTGGAAGAACCTTAAATGCTCGTAATCTGCTTTCATTGACACAGACTCGAGCAGACGTCACGATGAATAGTGAGAGAGATCTGTGACCCCAGTTGTTGTCAGTGTATTCACAAGTGTAGAAGTTTAAACAACATTGTTTTTATAAATATCAGTTTCTTATAGTCGACTCGAACACGACAACAAAGCACACAGGCTCTTTTTAATTGACTCGGGGGAAGCTAACGAGAGCCCGTCCCCTTTCCAGTACGACTCTCCTGTCTTTTAATTGGTGGACTGGGCCGTCTTCGAGAGCTCATTGGAGGGGGGGGGTACATGTTCACGTTCTGTGGAAGGCTGACGCATGTGTCGGTCAACACTCACACCCCGAACTTCCTTTTAAACCTTCCTTAATATCCTTATTATGAGAATGACTCTCAATCACCACTAGGACAGACATTGAGAAGAGTGTTACTTACAACTAGGAGCCAACATTTTGTGCAAAGAAGTCATTTTTAAAAGAATTAATGCCTTTAAATTTTTTATGGTTATGAAAAATAGATATTAGCTAAATGGATGTAAAGCTATACTAATATTAGATCCTTGGGATTCATGTTTTAATTATGTTAAAGAGAAACAGACCAGAGATGAGTTGATGCACAAATCTTGGGGAACATATTGTGTGTAGAATCCTCCAGTCTGTGTTTTCAAAGCTGTTTCCGTGTCACGTTGAACTCTATCGACTTTGCACCGGAGTGTTTTCCCCTCGTCCAGATATTTCAGATCCCATTTACAGCACGAGATGAGTGAGACGAGGTGCTGGGGGGAAGTCACGGCCGGTTAATAAAAACGTGACCCAGGAGAGAGTCCACGTCGCCTGCAGTTCCCCCAGCAGGGAGGCTCCACAGCTACAGTCAGGGCATTACTCTTTAATGCCCGTGTTGAATAACCATGGGCTGGCTAATTTATAGAAGCCTCTGAAAGGTCAAGCAATAGGGCAAGAAAACATACCGCTGGAGGTTATTGCCAATACTGCAATTTGCTCTCACCCTCTTCAGAGAGGAATGGAATGCAAAGGTAAATCCGATGTTTGCTCCGTATGTAAATCAAAAGCCAATCAATTTACTGCAGGGTTACGTCTGTATTTTTCGCGATATAGCGACAGTTTTATCGAGTGTCATAATTAGCCTTTGCATTTGTGTGGGCGGTCGGGCATTACATCATCCGCAGCTTTGTCTTACTCTGCTCTGTTCACTGTCGTACTCCCCATTTTCCCTTCGCGCTATATTTGATTTTTTTTTTTTAGAGACTAATACCGAGCTTGTACAGGCTCTGTCTGCCTCGCGGGGGGAATGTGCCAAGAATGAGCTCGGCCAAACCTCTTCTGACTGAGACCACTTTTTTTTTTTTTGTTCAGTGCTCCCCTTGTTTCCCTTCATAGCATTAATTTGTCTCAGCTAATTTCACAGTCTGCGTTAGTGCAACTGGGAGCCGGGGAAAAAAAGAAGCACAGGCTTTTGCCGTAAATCCCAGTCACAAGAGAATTTGTTTACCTCAAATTCTTAGTAACGGTTATAAGCTGACTCTGCTGCATTTCTTCTTTTGGCCCCAGCACTCGTTTGTCAGAGGGTGCTTGAGCAAACAGGAGTGTGAGGAGTCACGAGTCGCATTTGGCTTTGAAGATGCATAAACCATTCTGTATTTACTCTGTATTTTTAAGTTGCGTGCCAGGGCTTGATGTCTGCTGAAATGCAAATAAATGTGTGTGACATTTCACATTTATTTTTTCCATAATCTGCAGTGTGCATTGAGTTGACAGAGTACTTCTGGAGGTTGTTCCTGGTTTACTTGCCGAGTTCTCTTTGAACGTGAACTGGTTTTCGCCTAATTTACTGTATTTTGTCTCTAATATAATTTTCCTGTGATACAAATTGGCTCACATCTTTATCACGTGTTGAGAGAGGAGCAGTGGCGTTGATACGATCACATATTTTATTGTTGTGGTCTCATGAGGCTGTTGTCGGGGGGGGGGGGGGGGGGGGGGTGTCATCACTACATCTTCACATGGATAACACCCTGTCTTATTCTCTTATTTAAAAATAAATAGGAATATATTTCTATATACGGGTCCATATTAATGATCTTGGTTCCTATGCAAAGGTAACACAGAGGTGTAGGCATCAGAACTGGTTCATGGGACATTTAGGTGCAACCCAATAAATTCAAGTTTTATTTCCAGTAAACAAATCTCTCTCAACAGAGATATATTTAGATAAATAGATAGATAAATATACTTTATTGATCCCAATTTGTGAAATTATTGTGTTACAGCAGCATGTCAAGGTAATTTCACAACGGCAAAGAAAAGGGCTAAATACAAAAGAGACGAATGTAAAAATTACAGTATTTGAAACATGACTAAAATAAATGAATATGACTGAGATGTGCAGTGAAAAATGAATATGCATACACAGTAATATGTGCAACAAAATAAAATAATATAAATTCACAGTTATTGCAGGAACTAATCTGAGAGTTTTGGTGTGGATAGAAACAAGAGGTGAGATATTCATGGAACAGATCAGGTGTGTGTAAAGTGCTAATATAAGAACAGGTGAAAGTTGGTGCTGATCTGGAAACGATCTGAATTTGTGTTTTCAGTCCGGGGGGGGGGGGGGGTAATCAGTATTCAGTTACTTTGCAGTAACAAATATAACTCGGAGGCTTTCTGTGTATTTCAAGTTAGTTGTTTGACATTTGGAGATAAATACACACAATGTTCTAATCTTTTGGTTTGTTCTCTCAACTAAATCAGAGAATGGATGTTTTGTGTTAAATGAAAACATTTCTGTGTACATAGTAAATATCTGATCTCATCTATATATGCAACATATACAGGTGGAGGGATGTGCTCTAGTTCAGTATTTCAGTTTGGACCCTCACTGCAGCTACAGGCCGCGGAGATGTGATTATTTTTACAGTCTGAACTTTAATTATCAGAAGGAGATTTATTGTCTTCTTTCAGTTTTATTACAAAGTACTTAAGAAAATCCAGTATTTTGGCTCCACGGTTTCTTTGTAATTACGTCTGCTGCTATCGAACAAATCGACTCCGTCTGAAGTGAATCTCCCTGACACGGAAAACGCTGCCATCATATTACATTTGAAGCACTAGCAAGGACATAAAATTTAATAAGTTGTCTGTGCTTCCAGCAGCCGGTCTCCTTAGCCACCTGTTTCCCTCCAATGAAATGAAACCTGCTCACAAATCCAAGGATTTTCCAGACAAATGAGACAAAAAAAGAAGACATGTGGAATTATTCATATACGGCTGGAAGTGATCCACCGATTTGCAGATTTCATTCCCCCTCATCCACTCACATGTTTTAATTTGATCAGAGGGTTTCCGGATTATCAACATGGTGCTGTTTCAGGGACTTGTCCAGCCAGGTCAGATGGGCTGGCTGGCCTACCTGCAGGCAATCTGCTCTTTCATCCATTTCCTGCCAACGGGTTCTGGACGGCTATACCATCTCCGCTGGCGTCCTTCTCAGCGGTAACGGATTCTCCGTTTACAAGCAAACGCTATAATTTTACACCATTATAAAACCAAAACGTTACTTGAAATGCACTAATGGAGGCTGTGCTCCTAATGGACGGTTTAAAGTGATCGAGGGTCACTCGCGGAGTCTCGGGCACGACGGGGATCTAAAGAGTCTTTGCAGGGGTTGGAATTGCTCCTTTAATAAAGCCAGTTAAGACCAGGCTAACAGTTTATGGGCGATTATAACGGTACTTTCATGTGTTGATATTGCCGATTGTAAAACACCGAGCTGCCCTCACTTGCGAGCACGCGCCGGATGGTTTGCAGGAGGATAAGTGTGAGTAGTAAAGCTTTGTGATAGTATTACAGATGTACTTAATCTAATACTTGGGAAAAAAAAATCGTAATACAGGCAGCAGGATTATTTCAGGATCGCTTGCTCAGTGAACATGTTGCAGTTTCCTCTTTTCACGTGGTTTATGATCTTAATGATGTGACACTCACTTTAAATGTGCATTTTCTACGCGGCACAGACGACTGGGGAGAGCATCAGACAACGTGCACACAGTTGTAACGTCAGGTCCAACATTGAGATCGTGTGCGTCCTGTAATGGAAATGGTCTTTTTTATAATGTCTGTAAAAGCATTAATAAAAAAAGAACATTTGCCAATATCCACAGTGAAGTCTTTCTATGTGGATGTAGCATAGAAGCTATGCTAAGCTAAGCGGTTCAACATGTATTAACGTCTTTGAAAATAGTTGATCTAAAACCATAAACATGGGCAACATGTGTGAAGTTGTAGAGAAGTAGAAGTAAAGAAAAAGGGTAATAATAAAGTTAATTGATCTAAATATTAATATTGTATTGTCACTTTAGTGCAGTGGAGAACTTAACAACAAAATTGCGGTGGCACTTTATTTAGTTTTATTTATCAAGATGTTTTAAAACATTCGAAAAAATAAAGAGGCAAGTAAAGATATGAAGGTATAAACTATAATACATGCATGTATAGAATTAATATAATAATTACAATGAATTAATCTGCAACTTAGAATACGAGTGATAGAAAACGCTTATCCACTGCATCCATGCTTGCTGCCACGTATCGTAACGATACCACTTCGTTAGGCGTTAATTCAACAAAGCTGAACTTCTAAGCAAACACGCCTCCGACCGCAGACGGAGACGTGAGGAGCAGTCGGTGAGTTCCTGTTCAATCCCCGATCTGCAGAAAATGACGCTGGACCAAAGTCGCCCGGAGCCAAATCCTCTCTTTAAAGGTTTTTTCACGGCAGAGGCTTCATTCGGTGAAACGAGGTGCCATTACCATGGTTTCTGGTCCGATTCATTAGCACACTGATCATAATGAAAGAGATAACAAGCAAAGAGATGAAAGGAGTGGGTTTTTTTTTACTCCCTGCCACCATTCCCACAAATTAGGCATCTGCGAGGAACAAAACATGGATCTGTGTCGTGCATAATGACACGGGGAACTATTCTGCATTTCTGAATCCTGCTCAGCCGCGGCGAAGGGAGAAAGGAAGCAACAAAAAAAACCAGAAGAAATAAAAATTGGGGGGGGGGAATCTGACCTTTGGTTGAAGCGCTTTGCTTCTCGCCTCACACGGATACGCCATTTGTATCTCTGGCGAAATCCACTTCCCTTCTGTTGCCCTGCTGAGAATAAATGAAGCTTCTTCAGGACCCTCGCTGCGTCCCTGGAACTGACTGGAACACTACGAAGCACTGAAACTGGCATGAGTCCCTCCACACTAAGTACACCACACATTAGGCGAGCACTATTTCAGCCAGCCAAGTCCATTTGGTTAATGGCAGGATTTCACCCGCAACCTTTTTTTTTTTTTTTTTAAATCCCTAAATGCTCTAACAGGACTGTTTAATGGCATGGGAGTATTTTTTTTTTTTTTATGTGTCAGGCAGCTATGGCAACCAGCATCAAAACTAAACAACCCTGAAAAAATTTGAGTTTTTTTTCTCATGTGCTTGTTATAAAAAAAATAACCAGATTTGTACCCTTGGTGTGTAATTCAATAAAACTAGCATTTCATTTCTATTCTACAATATTTTCCTGTTTTATTGGAGTTTATTAATGATTAATTGCCTGGAAATATGTTGTTTTTTATCAAAAATTCGAGGAAGAAATGACAAAAATGTCCCACAACTCGTATTTTAATGACCCGTCTGGATCGGCGTCGAGGTGAATTCCCCTTTCCGCCTTTTGAATCGCGGCGCCTCGTGCCACATCGGCTCAGTGGCTGTTTTTTTCCGGCCACAAGTTAACTTCGGGGCCCCAGATGAAAAATGAATCGGCTGCTGCTCAGTGGCTGTCTTTTTTATTTATTTATTCTTTTTAAAAAGGCTAAAGTTGCTTGGCTCACCTTCTGGACGGACATACCCGGCCTGACAGGTCAGCCAATTTGGCTGCTTTCTGGCCAGAGAGCAGAGGACTGTGGGTATCCTCCTGCTCATCACCGGCGCTGCCGCCTGTCAACACGTGTCCGTCAAGAGCAGCCCTGTTGTCACATTCTGCAGCTTTCATTTTGGAGTGTGCTGATTCACCAGCGTTCTGACAGCTGGTACTTCTGTAATCTCTGTATCCACTCCATCAAATGACACTTGGCCTATTTGCCGCTGCTCTCGCGTCCCCTCGATATGGCCGGCCTCAAACAGCTGAATATTTGATTGGTTGACGCACCGCTCCAAAATCTGGAGTTATAGCGAATCCCGCGGCCGAAATGGTTGTAGAGGAAAAAAAAAAAAAAACAGCATCACATTAGCTCAAATTAGTTTCTGACTGGTTAGCTTTATAACTACGTCTTTAAATTGGTCTTTAACTCGCGAAACAAATCAGGCTTTTTTTGGGCTTCTTTTTTTTAATTAAGATGCCTAACGAGTTTGTAGCAGCCATAAATTACCACCTTCAAACCGGCTCCGAGCGCCTGTAACGTTAACGCGTTCGGTCCGTGCGACGGGACGGCGGTGATGAGCGGCGTCTGACGTGAGGAGACGTCTTTCTTCTACGAACTGTCGGGATAGTAATATAAGTGCAAACGAATCTCCAGATGGAAGAAAGAATAATTAACGCTCTGAAGTCGTTCTACTGTTTTTGAGGTTACGCAATTACCAATTATAAAATGGTGTAATGAATATTCTTTTTTCTCAATCTGTTGGCCTGGTGTCAGTCAAAGTGTTATTTCGGGTACAACACGCTGCCGTGTTGACGCTGGAAGCAGGTGACGTGTTACTTCTCAGCTGTGATATCAGGACTGACATTAATCAAATGATTTAATTGTCAATGTAGGAGCCAAAACAGATATTTAGCTTTATTGGGGGTAATTATGAATTTAAGCTGTATATTTTTGTTTTCTTAAAACTTCTTGGTAATGGGGTGTTGTGGTTTTTTACTGTGTTAGCTGTTCTGTTGGTTTGAGGGTGGTGGATGAGAAGGGGAGCAGGGCCACGGTATTTTCTGTTGCTCTAATTTTGGATTCAAAAGAAAAAAAAGTATATATACAACACGAGAATATAATAATCGAATGCTGCAGTGAAAGCCAAACATTTTATTTGAAATAATGCACAATACACTCCCAGTCTATTATCCGATTTTGACAAAGTTATTAATGGTAGAAATTTTTAAATGTGTCTTTGTCTTGAGTCGGCTGCTTTCTTTCTCCTGAAGAAACACGACACTTCAACGTAATGGAACATTTAATGTGGCCGCACAACACTTCTCTTTAATGTTGGATTTTGTATTAAAATGACGAGGGAAGTTGGAGAGAAAATCTTTCTTTTGTTTGAGACAATCTTAAACATGATTCTTTAGTCAGTCTCTACTGTGGCTCCTCTAAAAAAAAGACTTAAAGTGAAGTCTTGCCGTGAACGTGTGTGGAAAACGGAACAAATACAACAAACAACTTTGGTTTTATTTTCCAAAATCCTCTTAATTTACAGCGGTGAGTGCTTCACTCCTCTGACCTCGTGGATTTTAATGCACATTCTCTGCTACAAGCACGTTTTGTGATTGACGCAGCCTTTCGGCAGATAAGAGGAGAGGGCACGGAAATCCTTGATGGGTAACTATCCAATTTTAAAATAATAAAGGCAGACTTTGGAGTTCAGGATCCACGAGACGGGGTCGTTACTCGGTCATGACTTTTCTTGTTTGTTGAAACGAAGGTGAAAAGGCAGATTCTGTTTGCCGGTTAGACAAAGTAAGGTTCCTTCTGTGTATTCATTCATTTTTTAAAGACATAATGGCAAAGCTTCCTGTTTTTTATCATGTAGTAAAAGTCATGTTGGGAAATGGATTTTAGGTGTAATGCCTTTTTTTTTTTGTACTTTAGCAAATCCATAAAAAGCCTAGTTTCTGTCAAATCCAATCATTCTTCACAATCGGACTAATTTGAAACCGAACCGACTCACTGATATATTATCGTGGTGCAAGTGCATCTGCTATTTAAACAACTTGGGCTCCAGATATGAAAAATGATAAGGAGCTTGGCACCGGATGTGAGATGGAAGCCCTCGTGGTTAACAAGGCTCCTTATCTGGCTTCGGCGAATGGTGTGAGGGTGTAGTTGGTCTGGTTTCACTGGGTTTGTGAGATCTGCACCGATAAAGAACGTCCCTTCAGATATGACAGTTTTATTCATGGCTCCCGTCAGTCAGGCAGATGTCAGCTGTCTGTTTCCAAACGCTGACAATCTCCATGTTCACCTGTGTAGTCGATTGAATGACAGGAAGGAATTCCAGTTTTGGTGGTAGAACATTAGATTTAGATCGGGATTCACAGAGCTGAATGAGTGTTCTCATTTCTGGGATTTGAATCTAACTCGAATCATAAAAATATATACGTTATTTAAGATTGTTTGTCCGACGTTACCTTTTAAAAATAGTAACTTCAATATTGGTTCGATGGTTCAGTGACTGTGAATATGGAGAATGTTTCCTCTTTCATTCTTCTCCTGTGAGAAGTGACAGATAGGCACACGTCAGAATCCGGTCCAGCGAGTTGAAGATGAACTGTAGATCAGTTAAAAGTAGTTTATCTCCAATATTCAGAAGGAAACTTTTAAAATACGAAGAATTTGTTTGGTGGATTTGTTCAGGAAGCCGGGGATCATGGGTAATATCCAGCGTTCAGTTGTGTAGACGCAGCCAACAGAGTGAATGAGCACATGAGGCTGCAGGGGGCGCTGTTGCTCAGTAGCATCTTTAAATCGTGAAGCCTCGTGACTTCTCAGTTGAGTTCTCACTTGACGTGGACTCGTCGCAGTGACGGATCATAAGTCGCTTGACACTTCACTTGTTTGTGAGACTTTGATTTCAGTCCTGGACGCGTCTCAAACGATTTCAGACTTGACTGTGGACGGACTGCGAATCCTCAAACTGGCCCGGAAGACAAAAAACAAAGTGTCCTGTAACATTTCTCCTCAGCACGACATCTGTGAGCGTTACATAAGTCGGCCAGTGATGCATGTAGGCCATGTTTATGCTGTCAGCTGTCAGTTCACCAACTCCACCCTGCATCTCCACTTCTATCGCTCTCTCTCAAGTGTCAACAACACAGCTGCCTCCCCCTTTTATCTGCTTATCTGTTGGTTCTCTTCTTCTCCCGTCTCAAACAGTCGCTGCGCTCCTCTCTTATCTCGGGTTTGTGTCCCCTGAGTGTCTGTCTTCCCCTCTGTCTCCTTCCCTGCGTGGCCTTTTGTTTTCAGTTTTGCATGTCAGCTCCGTAACGGCACCTCAGAAACTTCAGTGTGTGATCTTTTAATCCGTTTCTTCCCCCCCCCCCGCTGCGCTGTGTTTTGACGCCCTCATACTGTAAATGGAAATGTCAAGAGTGTACGGTCGGTTGTGTGTTTGTGTTTGTGTTCTGCCGCTCCGTCAGGTTTATGCTTCAGGGAAATCACCTGTGGGACATCATTGTTTCTTAGTGACGGGTCAAACGGAGCATCTCCTCGGGGAGAGTTCAGCTCTGAGCTGATGGCTCCCCCGCTCGATCCTTCTCAATTAGAGGCAGGTGGAGGCCTCGCAACTCCAATAAACAGCAGTTTCCATCAGGTGTGTGTGTGTGTGAGGGGGGGGCTCTTAAGCTCTCTGCGGGACAAAGCCTCACCCGCGTCTTTCCACTGACGGTGGACTTGAATTAAAAATAATGGGGTAATTTAAGCCAATAAGGGGGACCGAAGAAAAATCACCTGAGGAAGTGTGATTGAAACTGATGAGAAGTGAGTTTTTTACAAGGCTGGAATTTGGGTCTTAACTTTCAGTGCAGACGCTTACATGGACGTCAATGTTCCCACTATTCACCTTATTCTTAGAAAATACTCTGATTAGGATGTTTACATGACTTATTTATAGATTATTCCGTTTATATTCTTGTATATGTACTATATATATTATACTACGTCACAAATTAATCGTTACACTCCAACCCAGGACATGCATCGTCAAGCAGATGGCTTATTCCGAGTTTGACCTTATTGGGGGTGAAAGTAATCAGCTGTTTCTTACTCATACTATGGCTTTAATCGGGTTAATATCAGTATATATATCAGTATATTGGCATCCATAGACGTTTGGAGATAGCATGTCATTGAGATTGTCCTCTGACGATGTTTTAGAGATGTTGTGGAACATGTTCAGCACAACAAACTGTTCATCAAGCTCCTTTTGGATTTATTGCAATGCAGCTAAACAGGGAACATAATTACATAAACTGCAAGGGGAAAATACAGTGTGTTCATAGAAGACATGCTGGGCTCAGTTCTGTGTTTAGGTTCAGGCTAAAAATGGAAGAGAATGATGAAGCCACTGTGACCCCTCTCATTCCTGTCAGTAGAACCCATGTCATACCACCTTGCACCACACGGTGCTTTGAGCCCAGAGGTGAATTACAGCAAAGTATTTCCGTCCCAGACTTTTTCCAAGTGGTCACACGGAGTGAAATCAGAGTGAGGCTGACAATTCCCCGACGTGACAATGGGGTCATTGCTGCCATTTGGATTAGATACAATAACCATTTTTCTCCACGGGTTTCCAACTCCCCCTCCGCCCTTCATCCCTCAACCATTACCATCAAGCATCGAGCCTCACTCGGGGAGATTCCACCGTTTGTCAAAAGGGGCTTTCGTCTTCCTTTATCTGCTCACCCATCTATTATGTCAAATGCTGTGCCGAGCTGATGGAGGTCTGGCTCCAGAGCTGACGGAGGGGAGATTAGCACACCCACACTTCCTGTCGCTCTCGACCTCTGGCCGTCAGGGCTGCCGCACACGTGAGGGAACGGAACTGGCTCCGGATAGAAAGAGAGGAAGGGAACTGGCCAAAGTCAAATCCCCCGCGGTGCTGAGGAATCGCTGCCGTCTGTACAGCGACAGGAAAAAACAAAACGTGTGTGTGCGCTGAGGCCTCGGCGACAGAAAGCAGGACGGCAATCGATGACTTGTGATGAGAAACAATTTCAGCAAAGAACAAAATGGCAGGAGGCTGATGCGGCTAATGCACGATGCCCACATGCACTCACACCTTCACACCTTCACACCTTCACAGCACCTGCATGAACGTGTCTGAGGCGCTGACATGAGAAGGTCTCGTCACAGCTGCTGATAACCAAAGATAAACCGCAGTCAAACAGATGTGTTACCTGGTTCCGCTTTCACAACATTTCTAACAGACGCAGGTGGACATAAAACCACGACGCGTAACTTTCTACATCGACTCTACTACATTTTAGTTTAAAAACACCGGCGACACCATTTAACTTTCCACGGCTGTGTGCTTTTGTGTGGACGTTTGGAAACGTACAGGTGGCGATTACAAAACGTTTCCAAATCGAGAAGACGATCTGCTTCCTGTTACTCCAACACGCACACACGCCCAGCGTACGGTCACTTGACATGACTTTTCTGTTGTGTTAGCACGGATGGAATTTACTACTGACTTTGAGCTGCAATACTTGTGTGGACGGAGATTATAAGTTTAAAATACTGTTTTTTAAATGATAATGTTTTTTGCATGGATGGAGCCATAGAGAGATAAAGTGCAGGTGCTGCATTATGAACGTCTTTTTCTTCTGATGACCGACGTCCGCGTGATTCTAATGTAAGTGTCAGTCGTCAGGGTCCAGTTTAAACTGTTACTTAGCAAAAGCTGTGTCACCCTGCAGCTGGTCATCTCCTCAGTACCTCCCTGCTGTCAACGCCATTTACATGTTATTTGCCTTGTCGTGTGTCATTTGGCGTTAACTCACGAGTTCAATTAAATCCAGAAAAGGAAAACCCAGGAAGAAAGATAAATGTTTTGTTTAGGTCATATCCAACGGAGTAAAGAAAAGGTAAATACATGTTTACAGGGGATTGGGAAAATGGTAAATCTCCGGCAGGTCGGTTTGTCTTCGACGCGATGCACCAATTAATATAATGTGGAGACACCTCTGGGATAACGTGCATCATCACCAAATGGGTTGTCTGGAAGCACCGAAGTGGCCAGAGTCTGATGTACGAGACAGTCCTGTGAAAACAAACGAGTCCATGGGTCGTGTGTGAAAGCAGCTTATTGCAACCTGGGTTTTATATTGATATTACGACGCAGGCGAAGGAGGAAGTCAGGAGACGTAGTATCAGGATCTGGGTTAGAAGGATGCATCAACAGGACACAACCAACTATAGTGTTTTCTTTTCTCGATGACAGTTAACAGCATTAACTCTGCTTTTATTCTTGGATCCATGATAATAGAGGCAGATCATGAGGACGTAGTTATTTTAGGAAACAAAGCCGAGACCTTTCTGTTATTATTGTAAGTACGATCAGTAAAGGTCATATGTGCCTTCTGCCGTAGAGCTGCTCGTTCAGGACTCTGGCTTATGTGTCGTATTGTATGTAGGTTTGAGCATGTGTGTTAGAGCGCATGTGTAAAGTGCATTGTTTGACTCTTCAGCTTTATTCAGTTTGATAATCTAAAGCAATATATTTAAATATTCAAACTGTGGACAGAACATATTGTTTTATGGGATTCCTTGAGAGAAACTGGCCGTCTTACCTCTAATATTAAATCACATTGTTGTTGTACCGGTGACATTTTCAGGATAACATTGTGCCAGATTGGAGACGCTTGTTTTCATTATTGGTTTGATTCACCTCTTGTGAAGTTTTGTTGATTTTAAAGGGTCTGTGTGTGTGTGTGTGTGTGTGTGTGTGTGTGTGTGTGTGTGTGTGTGTGTGTGTGTGTGTGTGTGTGTGTGTGTGTGTGTGTGTGTGTGTGTGTGTGTGTGTGTGTGTGTGTGTGTGTGTGTGTGTGTGTTTAATCACAGCAGCAGAGTAAGTGGAGGAGTGAATCACAGGGAGCAGCGGACGCTTTGAGCTTTACCACACAAACATATTTCCCCCTTTTTTATATTTGCACGTTTCATTTTTTTTCTCACCGATTCTGACAGGGACATTTCCAGTTGGCAGCCAATGTGAAATTCACACCTATCTTTTTTTTGCTTTTGTTCACCGTGCCCAGAGCTGCGTTCACCAAACCGTATCCACTTGTGATAATTCTCACAGGCGTGTTTGTGACAATGCGTCGCCTGAACTTCATGTTCGGTGTGTTTTTGTTTTTTCTCTTGAACTTGAAGATGTCTTGGATTGAAGAAGAGATGACATTTAAAAAAAAAAATAAGAAAACAAACAACGACATATGAAACTGAAACCAGCAAACATATGCAGAGTATGTTTGTAAAAACAATATTTCTTATTTGTCACAATTGGAACTGGAGCAGCCGAGAAAGGCACAGACCTGTTAATTGGTTTAGCTGCGTACACGTTTTTAAGATATCAAGGTGTCCATTCAAATTAAGCTTTATTAGATTTAAAGGTATACAAAGCACATTGATTACTTTATTATTATTATTGCACTTTGCATGTACCTGCTGATGGGTCGCCGGCCAAATGGGTGAAACCAACTGTTGTTGTCTTTGTGAACCCCCGATACCCTTAGCCGGGGTAATTTCCCACTGGGCACACAACATCTCATAATTAAAATGAGATGATGATGATTTCTCTGTGAGTGTCGCGGCTCTGTTTGGTCCATCCAGCCCAGTGACCACGAGCTTTCAGGGGGATACCATTAGGCTTCAGGTGTTATCATCACACACACACACACTCACATTGAATGAGCAGCACTCACTCCAGCGACAGACCTCCATCTCAGATTTAAAAGCATTTCTCTAGTACGTGGTCATTTTGTTTTTTATCGTACGGACCACTATCACTGGCGAGGGGAATAACCCAGTTTCTGATGTGTCAGGTGGGGAGGGTTGAAAAACACAGACAACTGAACGCCCCGACTCCTAGCTTCAAATTGAAATTTGATTACAATTTGATATTAAAAGTAACGAGGACATATTAGTTTACATATCTGGAAAGATGCCAAACATATTGGTAGTACATTTTATGTAATTAAAGCATGACTACACTTTTTATGGTTATGTTTAGATAACTCACAGCACCTGATCTTTCCTTAATCACAACCCTGTCCCACCTCCTGGTGACTCCACTTCCATTCATGACTACATTTCATACACAATGTATTTGTAAATATGTAAATATAATCTAATTAATGGAGTTTCTGTCAAAGAGAGAATCCAAATTAGAAAGTGCTGATTAAACTCGTCTCTGTTCCGAATCTATTTCCATGCGACGGCTCCATTAACGAAGCTTTTAGCAGGAATATCTGAGACGACTCGTCAGTCACAGTCGACCGTTCTCTCTCTCTCCGGCGTATCTCCAATGTGTCATTATCATCCCATCAGATTAAACATTCATTTGTGACTTGGCTTCCGAGGCGAAATTGCAAATGTTTACAATGGGCATCGTTTCCAGGACCCGTCGCTCCTCCTCCTCACGATCCCGAGCTAAATTTCACTCCTGTGACGACGGCCATCTGGTCCGAGCCGAACCTGGGAACGTGTTCAACGCAGCAAATCGGTGTTAAAACGGAACTGTACACTTTTAGAAACACTGCTGTGCACACACACACTCTTCGCTGGCTGGGTCTGTCCTCAGTGTTTTTCGCTGTCAGTCTGACTCCTACCAGAGAAATGCAGGAGTCGCATGGTAGCTGCCTTTTGGCAGTGAGGTTAATCAAAGAGGGGCTCTGTAGTGACTGCAGTCCTTTCGGTTCTGAACAAGTAGCCAAAAGCTGCTTCTGTGCCACTCGGTCTGACCCACTTTGGAGGATCCAGCGACGGCTGCCACACAGAAATTTATATTTAATGTTCCCTATGGAACTGACGCTTTAGACTATGAATAATTCTTGCGTTATATGATCTTATATACATGCTGCGCTATGTGACTAGTCATGCTTGAAGAATACATATTGAGAAATTAGAAATACGACTGATAACTCTTCTTCTTCTTCTTCTATTTGTGCTTCTGTTGTAAGTGCATGTGTGAGCACGCCTTTGTAAACCAGTATGAGGCCGACTGAAATGTGAGCAGGCCTGAATCTTGTCTGGACATTTAAACGCCGAGCTCGATTGTGTGCCGAGCGTCACGGCACAGTTGGTGCGGATTCGCTGGCTCGTGTTGGTGTGTGAAAGTGGCACTACTCTGTGAGCTTGGTGCATGAAAGTGTCGTTGCCTCACCAGTCAATAGCATGAATTATGTATGGCAGGAGAAGGTGAAAGCCATGTTCTGCATCATCTGCAGGCTGCTCAGCAAATTAACATTTGGACAGCCATTTTCTGGCTTGAGGAGGGGTTTGGGCTTTATTTAATGGCTTGCTTACAGTTTAGAAATAAATCTCCCAGTCATTTTTCTTAACAGGTTTCCCTCCCCCTGCAAATCATTTGTGACGGAAGCGGTCCCACCTTAAGGGAGCCGACCACGAGGCGTGCGGAGCGAAAAAGGGCAGATGGAAGTGATCTTTAATTGGCTAGCCTCACGTCAGGTCTAATCAGGACCGGTGTTCCGTCATCCAAATCCTTCCAAGATTGTTTCTTTGAAAGACAGGCATTCAGCCTGACGTGTTCATTTCCCCCCCCCCCGAAGGCAATATCATTCAGGGTTTTCCCTAAAGTCTGATTTGCATAGGACTCGCGCTGCCTGGGCTCCACCTGAGATTTGATAACGCCGCGGCGGAGGTTGTTATTAATCCTGTGGAAATCTGGCACGCCAATAATCTGATAAGTAAAAGTTCCACTTGCAAATTAGCATATTTGACCCAACACACACACACACAGAGCTCATTTGATGCAGTCCTGACACCCGGATGACGTAACACAGTTTAGTCCCACGTCCTGAGAAACAACAGAAGTTAACCTGTCATCTATCAACCTCTGTGCATTTCCTCTCACTTCAACCTGCCTCGTTTGTCCCTTTTTTAAAAGCTGATCTCTTCCCATCAACCGTCTCGAAGTCTCTCTTTGCCAATTAGTTTCCTAGAAACCCGGTCGTGAGCCTGGACTGATTTTAAAAGTTACCTACAGGCAGCACCTCAAGCAAAAACACCAAACATGGGAGTATGTAGTTGAGGAGCAGCAGCTCGCCCCCGGACCTTCCTGCATCTGCCTCAGGTTCGTCCGTCAATCTTGATTCAGGAAAAGCTCTGCAGCCTTTCTGAATAAACGAAGCCCAGTAATAACGACTATTGCATTCACAGCTTCACCAAAACATCTCAACCTCATTTCCATGACTTTCTACACAAGTGGTCCTCATGAGCAATTTTAGCTGCCTCTCTTCATTATCCCCTCGTCAGTGTTATATTCCCATGGCACATATTTAGCCGCCTATATATATCTACATATATATATACTTCTCCACTAATCACTTACTTATAGGCTTTGACGTAAACAGCATTTTTTTTCCCAAGTCGATTATAACTGACGTATTCGGGATGAATAATCAAAACAGATACTGGATTTAGCTCGTGAGACGACACTTATAAGAGCTTTACGTCCTCCAGGCTCGAATTAAACTCATATATGTATGAATTGTTATAAAAAAAAAGGTTTGACACAGGAAACCGTTGATGTTGACAGACAGATGAGTTCATTATCTCATAATCAAAACACAATCTTCCCCTTAACGTAACCAAAGGGCTTGTTTTGCTTCAACTTAACCCCTGAACACGTCTGTGGTGTAATAGTCATGATGTGTGATGGTGATATAAATTTAAATCAAATTTCTCAACTGTTCTGTCATGAGCAACATCCAATTGCTTCATATTAGTTTAGTGACTTTTTTAT
The DNA here is from genome assembly GCA_006182925.3 of Reinhardtius hippoglossoides. Taxonomy (NCBI): domain Eukaryota; kingdom Metazoa; phylum Chordata; class Actinopteri; order Pleuronectiformes; family Pleuronectidae; genus Reinhardtius; species Reinhardtius hippoglossoides. The sequence goes on from CM031684.1 coordinate 21,137,970, forward strand.
TAACATTTAAAAAAATTAAAAATAAAGGCTGTAGCTTCTCTCTGTGAAAACTCTCGTAGTAATTTACTTCTTGACTCTGGCGCCTGTTGTGTGCTCCTGGCGGTGTTACATTGCAAGGTGTGTTTCTTTTGCTTCTTTTTATCGTACATGAAAGAGCACATACATAAAAAAAAAAAACAGTCTGATGCAACAGCACCACAACCTACAGTCTCCACCCCCCCCCCCCCCCCCCACGACCACGGGGCTGAATCAACATCTGAAGGAGGTTTCACAAATAGACGATTTATTGCACGAGTTCCGTGTTTGCGCGGAAACTACCGTCGACAACGTTTCAATTAGACTGTGAAACCTTAATGAAGTCGTTTGTAATGACTTTACCTGCGTGAAGCGCAACTTTCATGTCATCGAATATCGTTTTATGTTTCCACAAACCCGATTTAATATGAAACGCATGGCAAGGTATTGAAACCCAATCTCTGAAACACTGATCTTTGAAGATAAGGTTGCGTACTTATGTTCTGCAGCTCCGTTTTTTTTGAACGCCTGTCGTCAATAAAGTCAAAGCCGCAGTAATTACGCTGCCTTTTGGAAAGTTTTGGCCGAGTTCGCACTGCAGCACTCGCTCAGCTCGTACGTGGAGGCCACTGCTCTTTACTCGGGCTTTGAAGTGATGTTTGGGCTTTGAACACCTAAGCCTCGGGGAGAATCACGGCTTTCCACAAATATCAGGTTCACGGGTTCAGATCCACGGGAGTCACGATGTGTGGGTTTGCGGACCGGAGTTGTTTTAAATGCTGCGTTGATGTCAGAGTGTGAGTCTGCTGCTCTGACCAGAGTGTGCGTTTATTACAGGGAATAAGTGAATCTTTGCCTTTTGTCTCTTTGTCTCTTTATAAGTTTTGACGTGAAAGAACCCATCAAACGGCAAAGTTGGTGATTCTAATTTTAATCCTCGTTTGAGTATGAAAATAGCAGCATAAGGTTTTTTTTTAAATACAATAAACTTCTTTCTCCTTTTTACGCCGACAGAATTCAGTTACATCGTGGCATTTATTATTTCTAGTCCTTAATAATAGAGATAATAAGAATATTCCTAAAGTCTTCACAGCATCTGTTACAAGAACATAACAAATGTAGATTTAAGGCTAAATAGGATCAGACAAGAAGATCTGTTGTGAGTCGGCCTCATGGTTCACGAGGTTTTGTATAATGTTCTGCGGAGAGAATGTTATTCCCTGCAGAAGAATAATGAGATTCCAAATCTCGGTGCTGTTAATAAAGCAGCGACGTGGCTCTTCTGCACGTGTGTTGCTCCTTTTCGTGCACGTACTTTAGAATACACTGCACCGTATCTTTGAACCCCCCACTATTTATTTTCTAGATGGTGTTAGAGAGGACGTCTGGGATTCACACAATGAAACACACGTTGATTTAGCTCTTTTAAAACAAATCTGGTCTTTCTCGTTGTTGGAGCTTTTCATCGTATCGAGGAGAATCTTCATACGTTCTTTAAAATTTAGTTTTTTGGGTGCATTCGTGTTTCTGCACTCACGTTTGTTAGATGTCTGACACCGACATGTGTATTTGTGTAACTGGATCTATGTTTGCAGAGATGTAGCTTTAAGTCCTGCACACTGCAGACACACACACTGCATTCGCCTTATATCATATATATAAAACACAGCTAAGTGAAAAATGGGACGATGCCAAATGCAATGCTTCTATTTGAATAACCCTCCTTCCCTCTCTCTTCTCTCTCCTCTCTCTGTTTCTCCTAGGTAAGCACTTCCTTTACTCTCTGTTGGTTGTGGTGATGGAGGAGGGATTGAGCGAGCGTGCATCCTGTTGCTGTCAAGCCCGGTGAAGGTTTCATGCGGCTGAAATGTGAGGCGCGAGTGATTAAGGTGATGCATTGAGCCGGCGTGCCCGTAACAGAGACGCTTCTGGCTCCTGCGGTTCCGGCAAAGTCAGCAGTATCGCACACACACACACACATACACACACACACACACACACAATGGAGCAAACACCACAACACGTCACACTCACCCACTGAACCCAGGAGGGCGTCAGTGGATTTGGAAGAAATGGAAGAAGACGAGTTCTAAATCTGAAGAGTGTGTGTTCATACTTGTTTTGTGGGATCCGTGGTGCAAAGTGCTACCGTGAGTAGCACTCAGTTTGTTTTTGTTGTTTTTTACGTCCGCCAGCAAGGTTGTGTTTTCTCCCGTGTGCTGGTTTCTTTGTTTACCAGCAGGAATACACAAAAAATCTACTGAGCAGATATCTGAGAACAGACTCGGGTAAAGAAAGAAGCCGTGACATTTTGTCTGTGAAGATTCTCAGTCCTCCAGGTCATGGTAACTTCCAAACTTCGAAGATACCAGGACATTTTGAAAGATCTGGAACATTAGGATCCGGTGCAGTTTAGGGAGAGTTGGGCCTCGGCGCTGGTTTGTGCTCTACCGTGAGTTACCAATCTAAATCCAGAGAATTGCACTTGCTCACTTTGCACTAATGTGTATTGACTTGATGGGGGGGGGGCAAACCCTCATTTATCACAGAATCAATGCCGGCACTGGCCTGATGCCGGTTGGCGGCACATCTGGAAACGTGCATCATCTTCCACATCAATGTTTCCCTCTCACCGACTCTTATGCAAACTGACATATCTCCAACCTCAACTTCCTCCGTCTGTCTCCGGTTCTGGCACCGACCGGTTCTCGGCAAGTCACCAACGTACCAAACAGCCTCGGGCGGGCGGGGGGGAGAGGAAAGGAAAGTGTGCGAAAAAATACAAAAATACCACTTCACTGGCACGGAGCTCAAAGCCTTCTGCCACGCGCCATTGACGAGAATAGGACAGTAAGCATGTTTGGAACAGTGTGTTCATACGTGTAACTCCCTCCCTGCCTGCGTTGTGTTGTGTGGATCATTAGAAACGGCAGCATGTGTTTCCACACGACACCTATAGAATGCAGGTGTTGTGGTGTTTTTTTTTTACATGGAAGTGCAGAAAGTGGCTCCGGGTTGTAACCGGCAGTCACTCACGGCCCGATCGGGATGTAAAGAAAGTGCAGTTTAGACTTCTCGTTATTTTTCCTTCCTGTGTTTCCAAGTGAGTCGTGTTACTGGAGGTGCCGAGGCTCAGGCAGTAGGTCCAGGTTGTCCACTGATGATGCAGCCAGCTCCTAGTGGAATGGTGGAGTTGCATGAGGGAAGAGTAAAAAAAAATAAAACCCCAATGCAAATCTGCTGTGACAAGCCAGAGGAAGACAAAGACCATAAATCATGTTATCGTTATTATCATTACATCTCTCTGGAGCTTGGGTTGTGCAATATTATCTTTCCCTCTGCTCTCTCTCTCTCTCTCCTCTCTCTCTCTCTCGCGGTCTCGCTTCTGCTCTCTTGCATGTCATTGCTGCATAGAAATATATGCACAGTCACATTTGATGCATCTATGGGCCAGACAGTCAGTGGGATATAATCATCCTAAGTGCACTGCATGATTTTGCTGCAGAACGGGACGGACGTCTTTTCATTTCGAGCCTTTTGCGTCTGGTAGAAAACACCACGCGTCTCCACCAGGTTCTTGCAACGTGTCGTTTCCACAGTAGTATTTAATATTTAATGAAGATATCGATCAAACATAGGCCTGTGATTTACATTTGCCTCATATGGATAAACACATGAAACAAGACAGTATTAGGGGAATTAAGAAATGTATTAAAAAAAAAAAAGTAAACGCAACTTCTGTCAATTTCAGTCACACGGCCCGTTGCTCACAGTCCCGACGATCTCGGGGGAAATGACGGTGACATATCTGCCCGGCTTCCCTCGGTAAATTCACTTGAACCCCGGTTTCATCACTCATCCCGTGTGTTCCCCGTCTTCCTTGACATTTCCAGCTCCATAATGCGGCGGCTCAGACCGAGTTCTCTGCGTATTTGTTTTGATTTTGTATGTTTAATGTGACGGGATGGATTTCCTCGTTTGAAGCCCCCGGCGCCCCGGTGCAACCGAAACCCAGCGACACGGCCGCTGTGAGGAACGGAGCCCAGGCAGAATCTGTAGCTTTCAACTGCATCCAACAAAATAAAAACACAGACAGAGGTTTGATGTTCGTCCAGATGTAAATATCAGAGGTTTATGCGATGTTGTTGTTCGTTAACGTTATTTCCAAAACTGCAGAGTGACTGACACAGTTGCTTATAGTGAAGAACCGTGATACTTGACCCTCCAGACCTTTTTTGGGATTGTTGGCTTTATATTTTAATTTAATCTAATTAACATTTTTTAAAATTGCAATGTTTTTAGATGTTTTTTGGCAATTAATCCACAGAAGCAAATGAAAATTGCATTTTTTCTGTATGAAGCATTAACAGTAGGGGATGTTCTAGTCTGTTGTCAACGTGTCTCTACCACTTCCTGGGTATTTCCGCGTTCCGCCATAACGTCGCACACGGTAGCAACCTTGACAATTGTCTTGCTTGGTCTTTAACAGTAATTTTTTCTCGGTGAATGTGAGATGTTCGTGTCACACATTCCTATACCAACAACAACGGGCTCAGCGAGGTCAAACGACAGGAATGATAAGTCGAATTTGTGGGAAAGTTGCGTTAGACGATATTGCAAGGTCACTCAGAAATAACAGGGATTGTGGTTTGAACTTGCTTTTCTTGTTTTGATTGCGATGTCGCTGCATCCGAAGAGCGACTGACAGAAAACGAACGTCTGACGAATGTGTAGATAAACTTTTGCTTCCTTCGACTTTAATTTAATGTGCAGATGTACTTTATAATGTGTGAATTTAGCAGCGTGTCGAACGTATTTATTTCCAATTAGATTGAATATCATCCACTGCATACTGTATGTATTTCCTTTTTTTCCACTATGTGTAATTTATTGTTTCTCTGCGTGTTGCTCGTGGCTTTGTTTGCTTAGGGATGATTTTCTACTGCCGCTCTAATTTCTCCCTCTTTATTAAAAACAAACCTTTGTTTCCAGAAAAACGCAGCGTGAAAGAATCTCCTCTTTTCACGCGTGAGATGTCAAAACGTCCTCTGCTCCAGAAATTGCATCGACGACGTTTCTAACAGCACAAAGACAAATATAGTCACAGGGTGAAACTGTGTGTGCCAAGGCGCCGTTAGCTATATAACCCCCATAAAACACAATTTCATTATCCTTTTATTTAGCACTTAGTAGTAGCAGTTAGCCGGGAAATCTCCAAGGAGAGCGTCGATGTATCATTTAACACGACCGCGCTGCTCCACGTCTCAGCGGCGGCGGTAAATACTGTTAATGCAACGGGCGACGGGAGAGAAGTGTCCGTCTGTTCATCAGGACCGGACCCTCGAGTCAGCACGCAGGAATCTTCATAAACAAACTGACACAGTCGTGGGTTTAAATATGCAAACGTGGACTTTTGCTGCTCTTTGCTGCGTGAGGGGAAAAAGTTCTGTTGCGTATTTGCTACACAACAAACATTGTTATATCATAGATATAACATCTCACCTTAACTCCAGGAATCCCTGTTTGCCTTGTATGCTTTTTAATTTGCATTTCTCAAGAACTGTTCATCCAGTTTACTCTGCAGATGACATGTTGCTCGGGACCTAAAGACGTAGTAGTAGAAGGAGGTCATTTGCAATCAGCTGCATATATAAATCACTGCAGCAACATTGTGCTTTAGACAAAGTGCTGAAGAGGAAGCGTTTCTATGAATGTTGCTTCACCCAGAAACGTCCTCGTCAGTCAAATGAGCAAAATAATACTTCATGTATAAAGTATTGTCGACAAAGATCCGCCCCAACGTGTTTGTCGACTCTGCACGTTACGATTATACATATTCTCGTGTCGGCCCAATTAATATTTCTGCACCACTGTCGTCGTGGCAACGCTATGTTACAGCTGATGTTTAATTTAATGGTCGTCTATGCGGAGAAAATGGATTAAAATTGTTGCTTCTGTCTGCAAATCGATTTGAGCGTCACGTGTTTCAATGAGCGTTTCTCGAGAAAGCAAACCGCTGCGCTGGTTCCCTGTTGGAAACAAGTTCTGCAACAGTACATATACAAATACTGCCTGTTCCTCGTTTTCCTAAATTATGAACGTGTTATTCGTAGTTTTTCTAACCAGCTGATGAAACTGTTGAACCTCTGGCTGCTGATTCTTCTTTCAGACGCTCTGTGGCCAGACCATGAATCTAAATCCACAAATCAGACTTTAATCCAAACACCTCATGTGAGACATCCTCCCTCCCTTGCATATATTTATCAGACGTACAGTTAACTGAACTCTCTCTGTTTCCGGGGCCCCTGACACAGACGGGACTGTGGCAGAGGGGAAACCGATCCTCCTCTTACTGCCTGAATAAGAAAACTGTCTTGACAAATTGACAGTTTCACAGCACGAGAACATAGTTTAGTGATTCCCCCGACTCCGACTGTCTGACTGTCGGTGTATACAACTGTCTGAGGCCGGTTTAAAAATAGCCTCCCGTAGACGCAGGAGAGGGAAACGGACCGCGAGTCGGTACCGGCTGCGTTTCTGTGGGAACTCGAATCCTTCGTCGTGATGTTTTCACTGTACATACAGAAGTGATGCGGGGGGGGGGGGGGGCAAAGAAAGAGAAATGTCAAGGACACTTATCATTCACTTCACTAAATCTGTGAGAGGTTCCGAAGTTTATGCTGCATCATCCACGCTGTGAACTTTCTATACTTTCTATAGAGGCGGACTCGAAGGACTCAAGATCACAGGATGTGGACATGTGTCGAGTATTTTCCTCCCACCGTGCAGAGATACAGTAAAAAGAGTTTAACCTAAAATGACTGCAACTTTTTGTCAGAGTAACTTGAATCATTAAAGGCAGAGGTAGAGGTTAACCGAGGCGGAGGCAGGTCGAGGCAGTGAAGCAGCTGTAATGGATGAGAACAGGGCTCCATGCAGACAGGATGACAAGCAGGCAGGTACTCAGGCAGGCAGCGAGACAGGCAGGCTAACAGACAGGTACAGACAACAGGTACAGACAACAGGTTAGGGAGAAGCAGGAAGAAGCAGGTGAGCTAAATGAGATGAAGCAGGTTTAATTACAGGATGGGTGGAGGAAAGGTGGGAAGCAGGTGATGGAGGATAAGAAACAGTGACGGGACAATGAGGGGAGAAGGAGGAACAGAGGTCGAGGTGACGGAGCAGCCGATCGAGACCAAGTCACATTTATTGATTTGCATGAGGTCTAATAACAGCTTTATTACACAGGTAAACTGATGATGTGGTAGGAATGACACGATAAACCTTTTATTCAAGTTCTCGATGTTTGGTTGTATTTGTTTTTTATTTTTTTCATTTGTAGTTATTTATATTACCGATAATAGTTAAACTCAAGCCTCAGTTACATTTCTTTGGGTTTGAAAACCATATCTTTGGAATCATTCGAAGATTATTTTTAGGTTTATATTTGTATTAAGTGATTTACTCCTTAATATCTGTATTGCCACGGGCCCCAACAATTCCTCTTGGTCAGGCTCGAGTAGATTCAGAGCACACAGCTGTGGAAGCTGCTCTGAGGCTGTTTTCTACTGATGGAGCATTTTAAAGTCAGTGAATCACCAACAATATTACAGTTTATCCTGGAAATTAATGAACCGGATTCACTCTCAATACATGAACCAGCCCATCCACCCCCTTAGATCCGCACTGCTGCAGTGGTTATACTGGAATCTGTACATTTTACAGCTCTTGCATCCCCAGATTTTAATCTCTCAGCAACACACACACACACACACACACACACACACACACACACACACACACACACACACACACATTGTTGTTCCCAACCTCCGAAATCTACTTGTCATAAGACTCTCTCATGTCTCCGCCCAGGCCTCAGAGGTTCAACATAGAAGATGAGACAGGAACCTCATCACTCTTGTGTGTGTGTGTGTGTGTGCGTGTGCGTGTGCGTCAGTGCACAGACAAACAGGAATGAATGTGATCTCATCTGTGTCTTAACGATATCATCATTATTTGTTATTTAATCAATGATGAGTTCAGAGGAAACCGATTCTGTAATCACATAATGTAACATGACACAGCCGTCGTGAGACACGGTGGTCGTTTGTTACCATTAGCTGCACCGGAGTCCCTGTTACCACCAGTATTCAGCGTATGTATATTATTATACATGCTATTATTTAGTTTTCTGCAAGTTATAAACTCCAGGTTTGATAAAAAAAACGTTTCAATACAATTTAAAAACGAAATTGCAATTTGTTGCTTTGGTGCAAATTTGTGACGAGCATTGATTGGAGCGGTTTTTCTCGGCTTCATGTCAAAACTTCTATTTCCCCCAAAAAATCCATTTCCAAGGTCCTGTGGTTTCGTGAAGCCGTCACCTTTAAGTGCCCGTGTTCATAATTGCTCTGATAGTAATGTTGCCCAAAGCTGAAGTGGGAAGAAAAGTAATCATGCAGTTTTATTTTATTTTTTTAAATTTTGTTATCAGTCAACTTCTAACAAAGTGAACTGGGCCTCATTTACACTCCTGGAGTCTTTGTTCGGGACTTTTTTCAATTTGCACTTTTCCACCTTGTTTTTTTCGGACCTGATATTTGCATATGAATTCTGTTTTATTGTTCATGGGTCCGACGCTGCCTCCACAGGTGGTTTGAGCCGTCGAGTTCGAACCGGTTTGTACTGCTTCTTGTTGCATTTACACTCGGTAAAGTCTGAATCGGCTGTTTTCAGTTACAGGACATCGATTCTCCGGCTTTTGTTCTAAAGCTCCCAAAGATCCCGCACCTGGATGATTTGGATTCAACTCGTCTTTTGGCCCCGTCGTCTCCCCCCCCCCCCCCCCCCCCCTTCTCCAACGTTGGAGTTTCCTTATATAATTTTTATCAAAAGCATTTGTGTTGCGTAACATCATGAGAAAAAAACCCAGTTGCCTTTGAAGCGTCTTGATTCCGCCGAGCTCTCTCTCCGGATCGACTTTGATCCATTGTCAGGAAGTTTACAGGGAAATCATTGTTTATTCACACGGCGCACACCATAGCACATCCGTGGCTTTCCTCTTGAATATGAGAACTGATTTTAAAATGTTCACCGAAGCTTTTGCACTTTACACCTTTTTACATTGTAGTTTATCCGAGGGTATTGAAGCTCACTGGAACTATGAAAGTTGTTGGTTTCTTTTTTACGCTCGCACCCTTGAGACGACATTGCACCACACTCGACCAAAGACGAGCATTTCCACAAGTATTTGTATTACCAATGTTGTTGTTGCCGTTCTTACGCAACAGTGCGTCTCCGTGTTGCAGACACAACAGAATTAATGGGGCGTAGCTCGGGCTCGTCCGTTTTCCACTATCAGTGTTTTTTAGCTTATTTATTTGTGCAGATTTCAGTTCCGGTAGAATACATGTTGTTCCACTCGGGTCTCTGTTCCACATTTCGCCGGGTGTCATATCACCACTCGTTCAGTGATGTCTGTCAAAGAGCTGCTTACATTTTCATTCAGGGGCTCTGAGCAAATGATGGTGTTGAAGCCAAGCTGGGCTGTTGCTTTCATTCTCATCTCTGGAGATCACTCCTGTGTGTGTGTGTGTGTGTGTGTGTGAGAGAGATAGAGAGAGAACGGACGAGCAAGCCAACAGAAGTCCAAGACCAAAGATTATTTATTCTTCCTAATCAGATCTCAAGCAGAGGAATCAGTTTGAAGAGACCAATTAGCATCTTGGCTCGAGCGCACCTCCGCAGCTCAGGGTCTTCCTAAGCACTCGGGTTTACCCCCTTTTTGTGGCCGTGCAGCCTGTGGTGCTGTATTCATTTGAAAGTCTAAACAGGCAATTATGAATAATTCACACAAGGTGTCCATAGGTTTTTTCTTTGAGATGAACATGAAAAAAAAAACACAAAGCATTAACCGTGTTCAGTGGAAGACGGAGCTTCGCAAACCGCGGCTCATCACGACTCCGCCGAGGAGTGCGAGGTTGGTGTGGTTGGTGTTGCACGTTGTTGCGAGGTCCCCGGTGAGCTCAGATGCTCGGTGCAGCCGGGAGGGATCTCGCACGAGATGAAATACCGTCAGAAAATACAGTATGTAGGAGTCTCAATTAAGACAGTCTCCTCTGATTGTGAGCTTTTAAAGCATGCCTATCTCCAGCTCGCCTGCCTAATTGGATGTGTGTGTGCGTGTGTGTGAGTGTGTGCGTCTTCTTAGCACGTGGGTGAGCGTCTTTGCAATGTGTGCATGTCCGTATCGCAGTCATTATACGTGTAAACAGGAGCTCAGTGGGGAACACGTTGCTCGGCTCGAACCACTGGCGTGTTTATTCAGCCTCTCTTCTCGGCTCGGGCTGTTTCGCCTCCTCGCCCGTTCCGGCGGTCGTCCGCCTCACGTCCTCCGTGACTCAGACGACTCGGGGTTTGTGGAGGTGGCGGCTCACTTCACAGCCTCCACGGACAAACGCTCACTCTTTAATCTCCCCTTTACCCGCTGCTTGTTAGGTAGATCGGCCACAATGCGCTGCTCCTTTCAATCAATGAGTGCCAAAGGCAGCGAATCAGGGATTAAGGTGCAGCGGGGCCACTCCATTCGGCCGGCCCCTGGCCCCTTCATCTCATCAAGGTGCGAACACAAAACACCCAAGCAGCTGTGCGGCGGTGGCGGGGGCGGCGGCGGCCCCTCCCACACTTTAATCACAGGCGGTGACCTCGCTCATCACCGCCAGATTAAAAAACAATTGAGCCTTTTGCCGCGCTTCCAATCACATCTCTCTGCTAGTTTTATTTATTGGCTCTCCTCCGCCGGTTAAATTATTTTTATCAATCAAACAAGGCCATCGAGAAAAGTGGCTGCCATTTAGATAACCTCCCCCTCCCCCCCCCCCACCACCACCACCACCACTGACTGATTGCCCGATACGGGATATTTAACCAATGAGGAGGCTCGTAAAGGGAGATGAAGTAGTACAGTGCAACTCCCCAGGGGGCCGGTGTACATCTGATTTTGTCTATGAAGCTATCACCGAGTTAAATGGGTTTTTAGAATCCGTTTTTTTTTTTCTTTGTGTCCCCGGGGAAATTCAATAGATTGCCTGAGTAATGCGAGTGACTTCTGGAGACAGTTGCATCAAATTGTCCTGCTGTAATTCTGCCGTGTGGCACAAACACAACGCGGCTCGGCTAAGACAACAGCCTTTTTTTTTCCCATTTCTAGGCCACTTTGGGCTTTGATGCCGTAGTTTTCTTACTCAGCGGATGCGTAAGTAAGAGCAGGTGACAGGAAGACATCCGTCCTGAAGCTGGAAATATCTCGGGGGACGAAGGAAACTGCAGGAATTACACAAACGCCGCCGAGCGTACGACTTCACACGTGGAATCACAAAGCAGAAGGTTTCGCTGTCGGGAGCCTCGGAAGCGACAAAGCGTCGGCCTCGTTCTCGACGTGTCGCAGACGTTCGATAATCAAGACGTCGCACACAGGCTGACGCGGACGAGAAACACAAACCCAACAGGATAGAGACTTTAGCCGTAATTGACCAGGATGCCAAGAAAACCGATGCCGCGCTGATTACACACATCTGCAGTCACTGGTTTGTAATCCTCCTGCTGGAACAGACGAACCCTGTGCTGTGTTTTTACGCCTCCTCGTTGTACCTGGTCGTCTTTCAGCCTACTATACTCGAGTGTTTATACATGCCCACACCTGAAAAATGGTGTTTAGAACCTGTAGCGTAGCCTTCGCCTCGCTGCGTCTCGCTGCCGGCACCGTCTCCTTTGACTGTCCTTTGCATTTTCCCCCGTGATAAATCACACCGAGGAGGAGAGCGGTGCGTGTTCTCCTCGGCCCTCCGTGTGGAGTTTGCATGTTTTCCCAGCGCGTGCGTGGGTTTCCCCCAGGTACTCAGTCTCAGGTTAATTGGAGATGGTCCGTAGGTGTGAGTGGTTCTGTGTACGTTGCCCCTGTGGTTCTCTGTCGTGACCTTTCACAGATACATGCTGGTATAGATAATGGACGGATGGCTTTGTGTTTACAGCGGCTAACTGAGGAACCGAGTGTCGGGTTTTCTGCCGCGTTGCAATGTTTGGAGTCAAGTGTCAGTGAGAGGGGACAACCTGATACTGATGTTAACAAATTACAATATCTTGACCAATATACATCAAGTGAGACTATAGTTTAAGAATAAGAATGTATATAAATAACTAAAATTAAAAAGAAAACACAATTATGAAGAACTTGAATGAGGAAAACATTCTTTTTAACGTGAAATATGTACATACATGCACATCTCGTCTGTGTAGATGCTGATAATGTCTCCTAAAGGCAAACTGATCGTTCCCCGACTCCAAAGATAAAACAAAATCTGCTGGTTAAATAAAATAAACAGGTTCATGCTGCTCTTAAGAATCTTCCAGGAAACCTTGAGGCTGCAGCGGAGACGCGGCCTCATCACCCCCCCCCCCCACAGGCTGATGCTCGTTTCCTCGACACCTCGTCCCCGTTCGTACCTTCTCTGCATCACGAGGGGAAACAAAGCGGCGCCCCAGTCATCTGCACCAGCACTTAAAGACAAACCCAGTCACTTCCACTCTGTCTCCAGTATGTCTCTCTGTCCTCTCTGGGTTAAACTGACGGGTCATCAGGCTGCAGCGGTCGCTCTCGAGTCCCGATCATCTCGCGACAGCTGGAGCTCGACTGCAGAAGCACAATTTCCCTCTGGAATCTAAAATACGTTCCCATCACGGGGGGGGGGGGGGGACATTCATGGATGACGCAACATGAAAAACTAAAGAAAGTGAAGCAGATGAGGTGCGGTGGGTCAGGGGGGGATTGGAACTGAATATCACACATTCGTTTCAAACAGTGTAAAGACACCGGAGGGAGGATTTCTTTCCCCCTTTTTTTAAAGACCTTGTGAGGTATAAAGCGTTTTCTGCTGCTGCTGCTGCAACAAGCGATGTTTCAACTCCGCCTCTGGAGACAACATTTGGACCAAAGTGCCTTCAGTTGCTGCTGCAGGGTTTGAGCCAAAAATTGGAGTTGAAGTAGCTGCAGGCGGAGGTTTTGAATCTCGCTGTTTAAAGCCAATCGGATTTATTATGTGTTCTGTGCCTATAGCAGGATAGATTTAGCCGATCCCTAGACAACTCTTTCTTCTCCGCTCTGTATACCCACAGCCGTCATGCAGAATATCTTATCACACCGACTTGAACGTGGGTGGGCTGGTCTGTCGCCTCTCTTTGCGTACATGCTGTCTCTGTGTGTGTCTGTGTGTGTGTGTGTGTCTGTGTGTGTGTGTGCGTTAACATGAGGAATGCGGCTTGCGGTTAAACGGGCAGTGGAATAATCACTCTGGCACCTGCCCGGGCTCCCGTGCGTTGTTAAATGTCCTGCTACTCACAAAGTCAAATACAAGACGAGCCTAATAGCTCCCCCACGCTCGTCTTTATAAATGATGGTGTTAAATACAACTCTCTTAACACTGAAGCACTTTGCAGATCAAGTATAAAACATATTCCTGTGGTTTGCGCCTCCCATTAAACGTGTCAAGTTCAACTCTTCTAGTGCCTTAAGAATAATAAAAAAAAAAAAAATCCCTGTTGATTTATCAGCTTATTTGTTAAAAGCAGCTTTTACTTCAATTTGTTTCCATTATTTTCAAGCAAGCCTTTACATTGTGTTCACCCCCCCCCCCCCCCAGTGAAATAACATTTCAACGTAGGTGTTGTCATCTGCAATAAGAAGCAGAATGCAATTAGTTTCTGTGACGCACACAATTCAGCCGGACTTGTTTACTAGCTCCAGCAAGAGGTTATGATTTCACCCCCGTGTGTGTGTTTGTCTTTCTATAGGAAGGTGGGTTTGATTAGTGGAGAGATGGGACGTGGCACGGGCCACAATTCATCTCTAACATTTTGACGCAGATCTGAATAAAAATGCAGTTTAACCAATTTAAATGTGGTTTATAAGGGAACTGTTTGGCCTTGTTGGCGGTATTTGCTGTAATTGGCAATTTTAACCCTGATGCTTCTTTAAAAAGTAAAATCGTATCTTATTATCTTAACGTTTAAGCAGTTTTTTTTTTTTAATAAGTGTTTTGTTATGTTGCAACAGGAACTTTCTGAAATTCAGGGACCATTGAGCCTCGGCGGAGGTTTGCTCTCTTTACTCGTCGGTTTGAATTTCAAACCAAAACGGATAATCACTCATTCCTGAAACTGATTTACCTTTTTAAAAAATGTTTTGCAGACTTTGTTATTTATATAAATAAACACAAATCCTAAACAACGAGGTGAACTGAGAGTATATTTTCATCTGAGCAACGTACCAAGTTTCTGTGAGTGTACTGTAAAGAGACATCTCTGTCTTTACAGAATAAATATGAGATACTGCAGCGATCCTTCCTGTGTCCATACATTTATATATATATAATACATCTAGAAGCACTCTCCGTATAGAGCTGTACGAGTGTCGGTGACAGCGCCACTCTCCACTTCACCATTATGATGTTGGAGAGACAAGACGACAGGGATTGTCTCCATGGCGGAACATAATTAATTGATATTGCATCAGAGCACAGCGAGTAGCTCCTCACGTGTGTGAACAGCGGTGGAGGAGGAGGAGGGGGGGGTGTATGGCGGCGTGGGGGGTTGGAGTGCGGCGTGAGATTGAAGAAGCTCCGGGAGCGGCGCTGTGACATCGGTCAGTGATTGTCGTCCCTGCGGCAGGTGAGCAGAGAGGCAGGCGGATGAAACATCAAGTTGCAGAGGTGATGTATTAAAGTAGACGCCCCCCCCCCTATGGGATTGATCGCTGATTGGTGGAGGAAGATTTCCTTGGATCAGAAATCAAATCATTTCTTCATAGAAAACAGTATTAATGTAAACAGGGAGCTGTGGCCGTACCACGGAATACACAGTCACCTACAACCAGCCAGTGATGTCATGGAAAGTTAATTTGTCATCCAGACGTTATATTTCAGACCAGAACATAATCAAAGGCTGATTTAAAAACATTTAAAATGTTCATGTTTTAAACCAACGAGGCAAAACCAAGTGTCTTTATCCAAAGGAGGTAATTTGAGGATATAAAACAGGTCATTTATAGAAGAGGCCGAAGCTGTTGTGTGTCCTCGATTAACCAGATTAAATTCTCTGCACCAATCACATAATATGACATTGAATTTGCTTTGTTAACGTTCACTCTCACACACGTTGAACGTTCGCTCAAAATCGAAGTTCAAGACTAGTTCTGATTAAAAAGCTGTTTTAATTCAAATCTCGAAAATAGAGCATTGCAGCAAAAAACTGACATTTTACTTGCTAAAGAAGAATCTGATTTCTGCTGCCATGATGGAAATCAGACGTGAAGTTGCGGTCGTTTGAAGAGAGAAACAAAAAAAATAAATATAGCTTTAAATAGCTAATTGCGCTCTGTTGTCCTGGTAACAGTGATTGTCGTTATTTGATGGAACACAAACTCCAGTCGTCAGCACGAAACGGGGGGGCGAGCGTCCTACCTGCTCACCAGCCTGACCCTAACACCTTTAATTTCCAGCTACTTAATGAACGGGTGCACCGCTTCCTGCCGTGGTAATGAACATTAAACATTAAATTGTGAGCTGCAGAATCATTCAATATGAACGTAATTCCCCCCCCCCCCCCCCTGGAAGCTCGGGCCTGTTATTACACGACCCGTGAAATCTATCGCGCGGCTCCGTAATGTTGTGCTTGTATTTTCCGTTTTTTTTAAAGATTCTTTCTCCGCACCACATAATGAAAGATGAACAGTTACAGTGGAAATTCTCATTTTCCTCTCAGTGCATCCAGCCGGTTGATGTTCGTCACCCACACACCGAACATCCCTGTACTTACAGCTTTTGCTTCTCGATAAAAGCAAAGCGATCGTATCTGTTTTTCTTTTAAGCGCCCTCGCAAACATCAGTTAAGATATTTACCAATAGCCGAGCTTGCCGGGGAACGGCGTCGGCTCAGCGCTCGTCTGAAGTTTCGCTCGGTGACAGAAGATGGCTGCCTGACGTCTCCCCCCCCCCCCCCCCCCCCCCACACACACACTCGCCTGATATCTCATTCCCAAAGCTGCTGCACCACTTTTTAATAGTGGAGCTTGCAGAGGAATGAGCTTTATTAGGATTCAGCCCGCTTCCCGACATCCCGTGAAGGAATAGATACGAGTGGTGGGGGAGACGTGGTCTGAGTTTAATAAATAAACAGATCATGCACCAAATAATTAACCTCTCCGGGTCTTTGACATGCTCTGAAAATGCCGCAGGGTTAAGGGGGTTGCGTGTGTGCAGGAAATGGAGAACTCAGGCACCGAGCCGCTCTCTTTTTCCCTCGGAAGCTGCTTTAAGTGTAACTCCAAGGTTAACCTGACACTTCAGACGGCTTAGGTTTTTATTTTTTTTTATCGTTAGTGTTTTCAATTCTAACAACGAGGTTCAGAAAGTCATTTTCCCTATGATTCCCACTCGCCCTGTTCCCGTTCGGGTGACACGGGCCTCGACGTCACGATTAGAAATCCACGAGTTTGCAGAAAGTCGCGACGCATCTCATCCCTGTGTTACACACTTTCTAAAATAACACTAATTAGCACAGGGAGGGGAGATTCTGTGGCTATCTGTTTCCTCATGGAGAACTAACACAATAATGAAACTCAGCAGAGTTCTAAGCCTCTTATATCTCCCGTTATTTCCCGTCCTCCTTCAGCCTTTTAAATTGCCATCATTTGACAAAGTAATCAACATTGTTTTAATTAAGTTGTCTGACTTGGCCATTTTTTTTTTTTCTTCTTTCCTCTCCCTCATTACCACTCTGCCACCACACACACACACACACACACACACACACACACACACACACACACACACACACACACACACACACACACACACACACACACACACACACACACACACACACACACACGCACCACATTGCTTGACTGCTGCTTAAACACTCATTGTCTGCAGCGCTGTGCTTAAACAAACAAGTTGCTTTTAGCCTAATTGAAAATTTGCAAATAGTCTCAATACAAACACAATAAGGCTGTGACAACATTTTCACTGGGTTTAAAAAATATATATATCAATGAAAAATATGTGCTTTTTGGCTGTTAGAACAAAAACAGTGGTGTAATAATAATACTAATAATAATACTAATATATTTGTAAAGCACTTTTTAAAACACAAAGTTACTCAAGGCATTGTTTGAATTTGGCACGACAACCTTAACCTTACACTTTAAGCGTGCAAACCGAAATAAACAATAATTTAAGACAAATGTGCGGCATCATAAAGTCGTGTTTCTATAGACCAGCCTTTAAAATTCTGTTTAAACAAATCACAGATTCCCCAGATGTGACGGAAAGAGGAAGGTGGTTCCAGAGTTTAGGAAACAACAACCTCCAAACCTGTGATGTGTTTAAAACTGTAGAACTGTGGAAGAATTATCAATAAAGTTAAATTAAAAATCATCTTTTCCTCCTTTGGTTCTGGCAGATGTATACGTCGCTGTCCGTGGTGCTGTAATTTAGCTGTAAACAGCCTTGACTGCAACAAGTACTCTTTTCCATTCACAAAAATAAAAACACGCACATAATACTATACGAGATGCAATGAATAAAAAAAGAAAAACTCAAATCTAATATCCCTCGGAGCTGTTATTCACGTGTCCTTGTTTCAGCGAGGAGACTTTGCAGAGGCTGTTTCACACATTAGCTTTATTGAGGCTCTGACAATGAGCGAAGTGAGAGCCGTAGATCTGCCTTTGTTCCACACAGCGAGGAATCACGATATGCAGGTATTTAATTTGTTATCTACGCTTCTGTAGAAGACTTGAACTCAGGAGTATTACACGGCAGAATATTCATATTTACCACCGAGCATGAGGCTCGACTCAATTTTTGAGTGCCTCCCCGCATATATTTGCATGTGATTTAGGAAAAGTGGCTGACACTTGTGGAAGCCGCTGAGCACTTGAGGTAGTTTTTGTGTCGGCCACTTTATTCTCCACTCCCCCCCACCGCCCCCCCCCGTCCCCTCGGCCTCTCTCCATCTTTGCAGGGAAATATGAGGATGTGGCTTTTCCTCTCTCCAAAGAAGCAGAGCGTGCTCCCTCCACATAAACTGTGCAGATACAAATATCTTGTGTTTATAATTACATGTACAGAAAGAATGTGTTCTTCCTCCAGTAGCATGTTTTTCTATCATTTTTACGAACACGGTAAAACCAGTGAACCTCGAAATGATTGTACGTGTGTGTCCTTGAGTTTTCTCTTTCTGTTGATTCCACGTTCAACAATTAGGGTTTCAAGCAAATGAACTGACTACCTCGCTCCCTTGACCCCCCTCATTTATGTTTCGAAAGCAAGGTCGCTGCAACCTCGGAATGAAGAACAGCCACTGCCACAGCTTTGCCAGAGTCTGAATAGACCTCCCACACACGATTAGCCTGCTGCCCTTTCGCTGCTTCTTTTTCCCAATCAACACATTTTCTTCTTTTTCTCTTTCCTGAGTAGAAGAAGTGTGTAAAACTTTTTTTTCACGCAGTCATTTAACTGATGGGGGAGACGACATTGGAATCGTGTGAATGTGCAGAAACGCAGAAACGCAATTCAACAGGAGAATAATGTAAATATGTTGACATCGGCTCCGTCTCCTCGGAATTATTCCACTCTTCTTCTGCCAAATCTGTTTTCAAGGAACCGGAGCTGCTGCCTGGGCTGTGTTCACTGCCAGCATTTCATTTTTCCACCAATCATCTTGCAGCCTCTCGAATTGCTTAAACATAATATATACACACATAACAGATGGTTTAGTCCACACTTGTGAATATTCTGGGAACATTTTGGAGTCTTGTTAAGTAAGATATGTTTCCTAGCTCTGCCACCGACGGAGATTAGCTTCCCTCGTTCCTGTCTGTTTGTTTGTCACCAGCATTAAACCAGAACTACTGGGCCGATTTCCTTGAAACTTGGTGGAAGGAATGGACCAGGGCCAGGAAACATCCCATTCGATTTGATTGCAGATCCAGGAATTTGTTAGCACGTCATTTAACATTGAAAAACCGGGTGTTTTGGACTCTTGCACCAATTTCCACTGGTGCCACCGGCGCCACACACGGAGGTTCTTCCAGTTGCCGCGGGACTCGGGTCCGACCCGGCCCTTTGCTGCTTGCCTTCCCCATTGTCTCTCCCTCTTTCAGGCTTGAACTGTCCTGTCATTACTGATGAAATACCCAGAAATACCCTCAAATCTGGTATATTTAGTTGTCTGAGTTATTAGTGTATGTGGTGAAGTGCGGCTTGTTAGAATCCAATGGGACTGTTGGGCCGTTCTGGTTAGAAACGTTGATAATGAAATAAGAAAGTAGCTTGAGTGGCGTTACATTTTTCTTCAAGAGCGTTTACACGTAATCGATAGTTTACTGCAAAATTCTTATCTCGCGCCTTCCTGCCCGACTACACTCTGCTACATGTGTAAAACCCAATGATAAAGATAATTAATCACCCGTAGATTTCTCTCCCCCTGATACGGATCCTTACACCTGGTTCACGCTGAGTTTAAAGCTCCTGTCCTCTGCCTGTGATTGCAATTAAAGATACGACGTGTAATGTTTAGAAAACCCTTAGTTATTAACGACACCGCTGGTGGTGAAGTGAACTGCAGCCGTCGTCCAAAACAGGACAACGACTGACTAAACACTTTAACTGATCGATCGGCATCATGTCGGTTGATCAGGTGAGTGAAGCTACATCTGTAATAAAGTTTGACTATAGATTTAAAACAAGGACATGTGAATAAGTTTGCAAATCACGCTGGGAAATAGGAAACTGATTAGAAAATGTCTCCCAGTCCAACTTCGGGCTCTTCCTGGATTAACGGCCTGACTTTTAGACCTCGGCGCTGGATACCTCCCAAATGTTGAGATGAGGGAATTAAGATGTCACTCCTCCTCCCACACAGCCACATGCATCACCACATGCACACTTGAATGTCATTCAGAAAAAAAACTCCCCCAGCAGGACGGGTGTCAAGTCCCTGACCCAGATTCACGGCTCCGCTCCCGTCGCTCGTCTCCATCCGAGCGACGCTCTCTGTGCATGCGTGTGCGCTCGTGTGCATTTTCAATAATTTACATTCGGTTAACATTCTGCTGCTCTATTAAAATGCCACCTCTGCACAAAACGCCACCTTAATAAGAAGCTTTCTGCTGAAGGAGTATTGTGCCGTAATCTGACATCGGTTAATAGCTTTCCTTCCTCTGTGTTTTGCCCTTTTCAGCTCATGTTTCAGTGACGCTGTTTAAAACAATTACGGTGACATTAATGTCTGTTGTTTTGAAGTGAACAATGAGAGGAATTCAGCTTCTGTGGAGGAACAAGTGAAGATACTTTCGGAATAATTAGAGGCTCTTAAAAAAATCACAATTTATTGACCTGACACCTGACGGCAGCTAACGTTGCTTTTGCAAAGTGCGCAGCTCTT
The DNA here is from genome assembly GCA_006182925.3 of Reinhardtius hippoglossoides. Lineage (NCBI taxonomy): Eukaryota > Metazoa > Chordata > Actinopteri > Pleuronectiformes > Pleuronectidae > Reinhardtius > Reinhardtius hippoglossoides. The sequence continues at coordinate 21,158,490 of CM031684.1, forward strand.
TAGTGTCGTCTTTGATGATTAATTTTTATATTTGTAACCCCAGCTCACGACATCTATATTCACTCCGTCACCATCTGTTCCCATTGTTATCCTGTTGTTGCGCTCCATTAATGTTTAGGCGAGGTTGTCACAACACACCTTTTAAACGACAAGCCCTTAAACTCCTGATCAAAATAGGAATGTAAAACCTTTTTACTGTAAAAAAAAAAAATAAATATATATATATATAAAAAAGCCACTTCAGTGGAACCAGCTATTTAATTCCTGGTTTGTGCCCTGAGTCTTGTGATTTCCTTCGCGGTCGGCTCACAGTGTGGCCCTGGGGAGCGTCGCTGATGGCTCCATTCTCACCATGTTCCTCCGCCTGCTCCCTCGGAAACACCTTGATAAGTAAAAACAACATTAGTCCTCTCTGGGGAGGGTGAACTCCTGAAGCAAGGGCACGTTGCCTTCAGTGCACGTTTGCCTCAGATCAGTGGCGGACCAAAGAAAACAAAACTTCAGAGGCACCGTGTACCTTAGCTGTGTTTTTTATATTGTTTGAATGAGGGGGAAAATGAACGAGAAGCAAATAAAGTGTCGTTCGGGCGGGTCTTTAATAATCTCTCCCTCAATAAGCAACCGGTAGAAAGTGCAACATCAGTCGAGCTTATCTCCTCGCACAAGTTGCCAATGTTGATACCTATCAACAGTTTATCTAACACTTGCAGATGCGTCGCGGCGCAGACGGTGGCGAGCGATATGCTAATCACAGCCTCTGTGGGTTTTGGATCGTGGTCAAAATGACTGGAGATCAAACGGAAGCACAGAACGCAGCCCCGGAGCTTCGGGCTTCAGTTTTCTGTGTTGTTGTGACATTTAGACCCTGATTCCACCTCTCGCATGCACATTCAAACTGTGACGGAATATATGAGCTAGATAATGGAGGGGAGAGATGTCTGTGAATGCGCGCGGAACGCATTTGAACTAAAATGGCGTCAGATTGATCAGAGCACATCTGGAGGTCTGGATCATGCATGTTCAGATCTCAGATTTGTATAAAAGGCGAGTCTGTGCAACTCGGTGACATGAAATAAATTTGACAGGTCCCCTAATCTCGTGTCATCCTGCTACACGTCAAGCTGCCCATTAAAAACCAATGGATGTCAAGGCTGCCCAGGCAAAGACACTGGGAGCTGCTAAGATAAGGGTCACGCCACAGAGGAGGGGGGGGGGGGGAGCTTTGTCTTCGCGGGATGAAACTCGTCTTGTTAGCAAGCGAGAAAATCCAGCTGCAAATGTCTTTTTACATGAACCTTGCATGTTGAAGCGTCAAGAATGTCCTCCTTCCACTTTAGACACACATTTGTTCATCAGCTCTGTTCTTCAAGTTACAGATTTAGATCCAATCACAATGTGGACAGACTTGAAATGAGGAGAAATGTTATTAATTCATCCATCCATCCTTTATTGATACCAGCTATCCACTGAGGGTCGTGGAGGGGGGGGTGGAGCCAATCTCAGCTGGCACAGGGCGAGAGGCGGGGTTCACCCTGGACAGGTTCCCAGCTTGTTGCAGGGCTACGATTATTAACACTATGGTGTAAAAGTCTTGGATGGATTTAATTTCCAGATAACGGATCATGTTTATGGTGGAAATGGCCTCTTTACTCAGTTTGACACTCATGACAACACGTTCAGCCACAAAAAGACACAACTGTTGTGGCATCTACCTGATTCAAATCGTTTTTGACCATCGAGTGTTCGGCAGAGGAAGCATTGATCTCCAATGTCGAGGGAACAGTGCAAGTTCTGGGTTGGAACCTGATTACCAGCTGGGGGCCTCTCTGTGTGGAGTCGGCGTGTTCTCCAGCCCCCCCCCCCCCCCTCAGTCCAAACACATGCAGATTGGGGGTCAGGTTAATTGGAGTCTCTGCCTGTAGGTGTGAATGTGTGAAGGATTGTTTGTCTTTGCGTGTCTCCAATGTCAGCTGGGATTTGCCCCCCCGAGCCGCATCACGACCTGCAAAAGGACGTAGATAATGGACGGATGTCTCCTCATTTAATGTGTTAGCTCACATGGAAAGTTAGCACAGCTGTTACGTCAACCACTTCAACTGCTAAAAGTTGAAGTGCTGTTCTGTTCAGGTGCATCGACTTCATCCTCCGAAATCAGTTTTTCGTCTTATAGAAAATGAGACAAACTGCATACGGTGTGGGATCTGGACAATAACAACGCTGATCAGGGTCAACAAAGGTTGATTAAGTGCATTGACAAACAAATCTAAATGGGGGCAAATGTCAGATCTCATTTTTGATTTAATACCAATAATTAAATACAGCCAAGGTCAGAGATGGTAGCTGAAGAAAACCCAAAGATTTCATCTCTCTCAGCAACGCGAGCCTCGTCCTTCACGGCTGCTGATCTGTCCAAACGGCTCCACGTAGCCGAGGCCCAGAACAACTCCCCGCTGTCGAACCAAATCCTGCAGCTTCACCTTTACAAAGTGCAAATGGGAATGTACTGTAAAAGCTCAAGGCTCAACAGCTTTGTTACCAAGGAAACTTCAGTGGAAATCCTGCTCTCGGCCCGTCCGGAGGGACAAGGGAAGCTTTTCTCGAAACCATCCTGCCACTGACGGAGCTTCGGAGAAATGGATGGAGACGACCGGCGATGTCCCCTGAATGCTCGTGTCCGATAGAAAATGGGCTTTTCGAGCAGAGTGAGGAGGCAGCGGACCAGAGGCAGCGAGAGGGGCTGTCTGGTTCGTGTGTCAGTCCCACTGCGCAGCGAGGATTTCCCCCTGTTACTCCCTTCGATATCAGACTTACTTTGAATGAAAGGAAAGTTCATTCTTAGCAGCTGTCACATGATCCAAGATCCGCACTTAGCACGAATCATAGTTAATTATTATCTCAATGAAGGAGGTTCTGGTTTGTCTCTTTTTTCCCGTCTGTTTGTTTGCAGGCTAAAACTTAGTGGAAGAACCTATTAAATATGAAAAGTGGGTGGATTCAGATTTTTTTAAACTTTCATTAACACAGTGAGGTGGCGTTTTTTCAACATTTTCACAAATAATTAATTGATCTTGACGAACAAATGTGAAATATTTATGGGACTGATATTTATGAGTGTGTGCAATTTGTTACAGGTCCCAAATAAAATCAGGATCTCTTGAATTTAAATGTAGTTGCGTAAGGAGGCTGTCGGGCCTCATTCTATAGTTTTCCTATGTTATCTCAAGAACATAACTTTTTCTCATTTTGAGATATCAGATTCATATCAACACCCTCAAGTTTGCTTTTTAGAGCCTGTCACCCTGAGATGTTGCAAAAATAAAATATTATTTTGCCGTGAATGTCATATTTTTATTTTGTTTATTAATTAACAGATAAATATTTGAAGAAAACTATTCAAAAGCGAGAACACCTTAAGGTGGGACACTGACATGTTTCCCGTTTCACCGCAGAGGGACGGACACTGATTTATTTTCACACGGTTGCCCGATCCTCCTTGTTCCTGTTACTCTCCCGTTTCCCAGCCACTTATCCCTAATCCCCCCCCCCTCTTACCACTAAGTCTAGAAAACTTCCTCCCAGACTGGACAAACAATCTGATTACGCTTAATACAATTAGCAGCAACACAAAAGGTGCCTGTAGTTCTTTTTTTCTCCTGTGCCCGTCTGTGCAGCTCCAGCAGGCTTTTCCCCGGGATGGCTCCGATACGACACCTTCACACTCAACTGTCTCCGAATCTGATTCATTTTCTCCTTCACACGTCAAATTGGTCTGACTGAGCCGGTGTGATGGTAAGAAGTGGACTGCGGGCACTGTAATGAGTGGAGCTCAGCGTTTTTTGGACAACTTTCTCATTATCTACACGTTTACCTCGACCCGGCTGAGTGACGGCGTCTCGCAGCCTTAATTCTGTCGAGGGGTGTCGGCATCACCCGGTGTGACAGCGCCTGCAGGCAGCCCGGTGACGGCGCTCCTCCTGTGCGTGTATTCATTACGACTCCCACAAGAAAAGGCAGATTTAGCCTTAACCGCAGCATGTTTGAACCCGTGCACATTGTGTGGAGCACTAACCTTTTCAGCTGAAACAAACAAAGCACTGAGTGCAAAGGGGGCTAACGGGGAGTAATCGCCCGCTGGCATGTGTTGTTTGGTAAGTGCAAGCGACCGGGGGGGGGGGGGAAGTTGACATGACTGAAGACGATAGGTGACTCAGCTGAGGCGGTGTCTCCTCACTGCTACCGAGACAGAAGTGCATTGGACGGAGAGAGGAAGGAAAACAAAGAGGAGGATTTCTCAAAGTTGCTCATTTCGTTGTGTCGGCGAAGAGTGAAGGTAGTAATCGAGTTCGTGGGATAAATTCCCTGTTTGAGCTTTGCTGTAACAGTCAGTGTTATAAATCAGCCGGTTTCTGAGTGGCTGAGACTCTTCCCTCCAATTTGTCTCGTTTTGTTTTAGACAAGCCTCACATTGTCTCAGGGGGGCGGGTAAAGAAAAGGAGGCAAGTAACGGGCCGTGAACGTCTCCTCAGATGTTTGTTGACGTGATGTCTCGTCGAGTTGCAAAGTCAACATAACGTCCCCTGACGGTCTGTGAGGAGCGGAGGGACGCTGCTGTCCTGCATCTGCCCTCGTACGTTACCCCCTCCAACAAATGCTCAAACTATACAACATCAGCTCAACGTTCTGAGAAGGAGTTCTTTTCTAGAAGGTGAATAAATCGGTTCCTGAACGTGGTTTTTCTCTTTCCTCCTCACAAAGCTCCCTTTGACTCTCTTTCACTCCCCATCACTCTTTACCTACAGCACAGCCGGGCACTTTGAATAGTCTGAGTTATATAGAAACAAGAATCTGAGCTCACTGAAAGCTGTGCAGCAGCATAAAGGACTCGTAGGGCTATTTCTTTTTTTTTAAAGGCTGAGACGTGAACATTAGCAGCATCTGATGGTGTCACTGGACAAACAACTTGTGGAAAACCCTTCGTGACGTCTCCCATCGGTTTGTGAGCTGCCGTTTTGTAGCCTGGAGTTTTGTCCAAAGCCAGAATTAACCATATATGGAGGAGCCGGGGGGGGGGGGCACTGCACACCCACCTGCACCTGTGGCCTAATTCTCCAGCCTCTGTAACCCAGGAGGCATCTGACTCATCTCTGGCAGTCCCTGTGCATCTGAAGCCCCTCCTCTCTCCTGAGAGTTCCCCACAGCTCACATATCCTCGTTGTGAACTTAATGAAGTTAGCTTTTAGGGGAAGCCACGTTTTTTTGGCTTTAAAGTTGCCTGCATTTATTCATTTTAGGGTCTATTTGTGCATTCTCTTTAATGTCTCTCTCACTGTATATGGTTTATGAAGCTCTTCAGGCCCTGATCTACTGTGGCTGCTCACCGGGCTCCACCAACCATCCCCTGTTCTCCTGTTGCACATTGCACATTGAGGAATGGCCCTCTTTCTAATTATGGTTTCTATTTGCAGTACGATTACATTAATATTTTTTTCCAATGCTACAAACTTGGAGCTGCGCCTGTGGATGTGAATCCGTGGAGGGGATCACTAGTTCACCATTTAAAAAAACAAAAAATCCTAATTGTGTTCTGTGCAGTGGAGTCTTTTTTTTTTTAAAGAGCATTTAAAAGCTAATCAAATCAAGGATTTGCCCAAACAGGCATCTGGCAAGACAGCTTTTTATAGAGGCCTTTGCACAGCTTGTCTCTAATCTGAAAATGAAATTTTACTTTCAGCAGTCTGTTATCTTCTCTGACTGTTGTGCATCGACGGCCTTGTCCTCGTTCCAAATGGAATTGTTTTCACATGCCAGCGATATCAGTAATCTTGTGTATTAAATTGTAAGTGAAAACAAAAAAAAGGGAAGAATGACTCAGCTTAAAGAACACGTTGGCAGATGCTACAGCGAAGGGACGAGGACGCCGTCTGCCGCTCTGTGCTTCTGCGCTCCGAGCAGGAAACTCCGACCCGCTCGCGCTGCTGCAGCCTGAACAAGCGTCTCCGTCTCAAACCCGTTCTGAGGAAAGCCGAGGCTGAACAGACGGTTTATTCAAGGACACAGTCGTACTTTATTGTGTAGATGAGAGCACTAAACATTTTATTATTTAGATTCATTGAATATTTAATGTAAATCTTTTCATCAGGCAAATGAGAAAGGAAATATCCCCCTTTTTTAAATTTCTTTCAGGATCAAAGTATTTCTGGCTCGCGAGGGTTTAGTGGGTTTATTCTTCTGCAGTTTGGTTTTGAGATCTTCACATGCTATCGTTTTCATAATTAATCAGCCCGGCTATGAAAGCAGAATATTGGTATTAATTAAAGATTGATTTTCAGGTTGACTTGGTGTGTTGAGCTAAGTGGTTTCATTAATTGTCCTCAGTGGAAATTCGGTCAGCGTATTTTTTTTTTGGGGGCCGTTGCGCAATATGCTAATCAGGTCTCTACTTCTAAATCACCGGTGTTTACTCTCTGTTGAGTAAGTGGAAGATTTATTATGACCATGAATATCCCCCAGGTCTATACCAGCTGATCTGAGACCAGTGTTAAACACTGAAGCTTTAAATATCCGCTAGAACTGTACTTTGTATGCATGTAAATGTAAACAGAGGCATAGACCTGCCTGTATATTTTTACTTGTTACCTTCTTCTCCTCTTTTTATGAACATCATCAGCTTTTAGAGCAATGGTGTTGCTCTCAGGAGATTAATCTGCACATCTACATGTTTTCTGAACTGTCGGTTCTGTGCTTTCACAAAGAGGATGGATAAAATGTGCAGGACAAAGATGCAGAAGGAGATGGAAGGTCATTTTCCTGAGCTTTAATTAAACTTGTATATAAAAAGTCACACGCTGTAGAAGTGAAGTGTTTACACAGACTTACCTCACACAGGCTGAAAGATGCTGCATTGTGTCGATAGGATCCTTCACGTGACTGTTCAGGTGCAGCTCCATCCTCCTCCTCGGCTCAGCCTCGTTCTCTCTCAACGAGGTTGAGATCTGCCTTTCTCTGTAAGATGGAAAGATCTTCTCCTCTTTTGTTCGAGACAAGATCACGGGATTGTACTGAAGTCATCGTGTTTCCTGAGGAACGAGCTGCTGTTCAAGCCTTGTATTGGAAAGGTGTTTAATTGAAGTACATTTGCATCTTTGCTGTAACGGATTGGTCGGGGTCGTTTGTCACTCCCCTGATGTGTAAAGACCTTTCTCTCTTCCCACAGCGATTCCCATTGATCACCACCATAGAGCTGTGCTCATAGATTCATATACAAAGTGGAATCAACGTGAGAGGATGAAGATAGAGGTTGGAGTCGGGTTGATTTTCAAGTCGAAGCAAAAGAAACAACCTTTTCAAAGGAAAATAGATTTGATGATATTTTCAATCGGGGGCCAGAACATCTCCGAGACGAGTGAAGCATTAGATAAACAAGACGTGACGTCTAATGACACGACTGACGTTGCCTTTGGTCGAGCCCGAACTCGACGGCCTGACACTTCGAAGTGTGTGTCACTGAAATGAAAGTTTGTAGAACAGTTTGCGTCTCAACACTGCGAACGTTTGTCAAGGATGTGAACCGGAAAACCCGATAAACACCGGTGCCACGAGGCAGATTAAAGCAATGTCTCTGTTACTCCGGATAACCCACAGACCTCCGACAAAAACAAAAAAAAAACAGTTAAAAGGAAGTTATCTGTATTTCTCGCGGATGGTACGAGCCACACCGGTGTTTGTAAAGCACCGCGCGGTTTTAAATGCACGGGAGTGTGCGGCCGTTTTCAGCAGCGAGAGCACAAGTCAAGGCTGCGGAGCTCCGGAACTTGCCCTTCATTTACATAGCCCTCCGCCCGGCTCGCTCAAGGCTGCATTTTCCCGTTCTGTAATTTCAGGGTTGGACTGTCTGGAGAGGCACATGCCATAAAACTCAATTAAACACCGGCACACAGTGTTTCAGTGAGGGATTAAATCTTATATGATGTGACGAGCGCTAATGAACAATCAACTGTGGAGCTGTTATTAAATACCCGCACAAATTTTTTAAATATCTGTTGGACGCTAGCGGACCGTCCTTTTGGATTTTTAAACGGCGTGGAGGCGGTGGTGCGGCGTGTGGAGCCGATGGCCTCCTGCCACAACGAGAATAAGAACCAGTGGCTGTCATGCAAGTTGTATAATATGCCGCATCAAGCCTCGGTGCACTTTATTTGCTTCTCGTGTTTGTAAAGCAGAAAACTGTCTTTTATTATCTTCTCACACAGAGACACGGTAACACGAGGATCTCATCTGACCGAGCTTCGTGTCGACCCGGTGACTCGTCCAATAGTTCTGTTCCCGTCAGAGCCGGTTTGCTCCATCGCCTCCTTATGTGGCTCATTGGTTTGCACCGTGTTTCAGCCATAATCCCACATGCGTGCATACATTAGGGACGTGGCCGTGACTCAGGAGGTATGAGGGTCGTTCCGCTAACCAGCAGGTCGGTGGTTCGATCCCTGGCTCCTCCATTCATGCGTCCGAAGTGTCTTAGAGCAACATGCTGATGCTCACGTTTCCCCTTCAAAGCTGAACAGACAGTGTTTGAATGGTGTGATACATGTGAATGTACTGTGGCTGCTTTAGTGCTATAAAAATACATTTACCATTCACAGTCCATGTCTTCAGATTCTGTTTTATACAACCACAGATTCTAGAGGCGTCTTTACTCAAGTTTATGTTTATGACACATCAAGCTTTTTGATTGTACATCGTAATACCCTGGTTTTGGTTTTTGCATATTGTTGTTAGGGATCTTTCTGCCTTGCATCTGCCAAATGAGCGCGTTAGCAGTTTAGCTTTTCTGACTTTTACTGCACAAATCTCCGGGCTTCACTAAATAATAGATGCAACAGTGAGCGGTGTTGTAAACCAGTAATTCCCCTTCCACCCTTTCCAATCAGTGTCTTGCTCTTTGCACATATGTATATATTACACATTTACACCAGCGTTACAAGCGAAAAGGGTTCTCGTGCTCGTACAAGGAAATGTAATCCTGGCACCAACCCCTTGTCTTCACCAAACTTTTCTCTCTACCATCTGGCACAAGCAATTACAACTTGGGAGATGGGAGAAACAAGTAACACCTCCACTGGACAACGGACTCCAGCTGAAGCCGGAGGTCGAGTGGTACCTGCAAGGTATTAACAGCAGAAATGACCCTTTGGTTTAATGTCCACACATTGGGCTGTGGGAGCCATTGAGAGTCCATCCAAGTCGGCCTCTACAGGGTTTCTCCCCCCCCCTGGTATAATCAGCCTGAGAGCTTCCTCGCTGCTCTTTCTGTGGAAATTGTTTTCATTAGTGACACAGCGAGAATGCGCTGGAGTGTTTTTCTTCTTTTGAATGAAACGCGACAGGTCTCTTGATTGTGAGAGGACTGGTTAGAGTCTCGTCCCTGACGGTTTTACGAGGCGGAAACAAAAGCTCTGGAAAAGGAAAAACAAGTCGTCCTTTTCACTACGTCTCGTATTAAAGCCTCCGAGTAAAAAAAAAAAAAAAACACAGCTTTGATGTGGCGTTTTAATTACACAAGAATTTGAAAAATGTGTTTTTACAAGAAATCTGACAGCAATAAAACTATATTTACCTGTGAAAGTACATTTCATTATTTTGGAGTGATTTTAAATCCTCTGAGATAAACGCGAACACAGAACAGGGGCACTTTGTCCTCCCGTCATTAAGAGCAGGAATCAAAGCTGGATCCTCGACTGGAGTAGGAAACACAGGGAGGTGGATTCAGTTAAGTGCGCGAGTCAAAGCACCGTCGAGTTGTCTGCCCATCGTCGTAATGAAGTAAGCACGGTGGCCCCTGATTGAAATAAGAGCCCGGGAAATGACAGCTCCTGGCGAATCACACGGCGTCAACTCTGTACCGATTTGCCCCCGGAGGAAAATTGACAGTTGCCAAAGTGGCCATTATTCTGGAGCAATCAGGCTTCGTGAAAAAAAAAAGTGCTGACACCAGGTTAAAATTACCACTTATTCAGAGCAGTGGCTCTGCAGCTGGATGGGACACAGATAACACCTCATCCATCTCAATGGGGCGATTCAAACAAAGACGTGGACGCGAGTTGACGCAGGTTTTTATCAAATCTAATGGAGGCACGGACTCACGATTCATCAAGTGGAGGGAGGGCGATTAAAGATTTGACTCTTTATGCAGAATTTTTAGCATAACAGCTCCTTTTTGGCGTGAAACACTTTGCATTCATTGACCAGATAAAACATGAACCCTTAGTATGTGTGCTCTCTTCTTGGACATCTTAAGTGTACTTCCTCAAACTGCCATGTCGTCCTCGCTGAGCGGATGAATGTCCTTTTGTGCGGCTTTTCAAACGGGACTGGGGTCTTTTTGTGGAGAGTCCACCTTTGTTGGGATCCACGCTCAAATGCAAACAGTTCATTCTCGGTTGATGTCACATCACCGTGGAAATCCCGTTCTGTGGTGTTGTGCAATCCTGCAAACAAACAACCAAACAACAGGCAGCAGTGAAAAGCACAATGTTCTTTGGCGGAGGTAATACATTAGCAGACTCATTGTGTGTGTGATTGCTTTCAGGCTCCACGTCCTCCCGATATAGCAGCATAGCTACTGTACATCAGATTATAATTCAATGTCGTTATTGACAGATGTAACACGACTCCAACGACTAACTGTGGACCCACTGCTGATACGGTATAAGGGATATAAGGGATGATAGTGGCTAAATTGAAGGTATTAGATACTAATGGGGTGAGCTCATGCGGAGAAATTCAATATCATAAGTGCCATGCACACTCTAGTAAAGTCTGGACCCAAGGGTTTGAACTGCTTCTTCTAACGCCTATAGAATCTTATGTCATGGAAGTATCTCCCAAAGTTTCCTGTGGGTAGATTATAGAAAAAAAACTCCTTAAATTCTTTGCATTTCCTGTTCTGCATTTCTTTCAGTGGATCCTTCGCAGCGTCCGTGTCGGTGTGCGTTTGTGTTTTCTCTTTTCAGTGACACAGGGTCGAGAACCCATGCTTTGTTAAGGCAGAGCACTTAAATACAAAGAAAAGTACATAACACATATATATATACGTAAACCCACATTCACACCTGACAATACAGACTCATGTCAGGGTCCATTGCTGTCGTCAAGGGAATAACTCCAGCGTCAATACTTATCAACTTCCTCCTCGCAGCTTTTACAAAACACATTCCTGAACACTGTTCCTTCAGAAAAGATTATTGTTTTTGATCTAAAAGGGCGATCACCTTGTATCCCTGCTACAGAAGCCCAGTAACATGGATGGATGCACCTTATGCCTTTTATAAAGAAAAGGCTTTAGTGTGACAGTTTGTGATTTGGAGGTAGAGACAGGACTATAAACTGATACAGAGATTTTTCCCACCGGAGATATTTCCAGACTAAGTTGACCCAGATATTGGATTTTTGTGTGTGTGTACGATTGTTTGCTTTTGGAAATACAGTAAAATGAGATTAAAAATAAGAACATGACATCGTGTTTCTCCTCACACTCACTCTCAACACATTTCTCGCCCATCGGCCTTTTGAGGGTTTTTAGGGTGAGTTCTCTTGACAGGTTTCTGTGAAGGAAATGGGGGAAACATGCATAAAGGGGGGGATGCTGGAATAACTGAATTTACAAGATCCTACCATCCTGTATTTCCTTTTATTTGGTACTTCCACATAAGGGCTCCAGAAGTTGTAGCTTTAATCTATTCTGCAGAGGCACCTTTATGTGTTTACCTCCTAGCCTGGGTCTCCATTATATTCCTACAGTATGACAATCCACGTTTAGGCCACAGAAACACAAAGTCTGAACTTTTCTGGTATAAATGTTTTCATTGGTCTTATCGGTGTTACAGGTCACAATAATAACAACTTGATGCCAGATCTCGAAACACAAACAACTGGTTTGAATAATTCCCATTAACTGCATCGGTTTAAAAGGGGTATCTGCCGTGGTCTTTTATACAGCTGAGCTGGAAGTGAGTTAAAAAGAGTTCAGGTGGATCCGATATTCACCATAGTGCAACACAATCTGTCTCATAACCTCCAGTTTATTGTTTTCTACGCCCGCACCTTCAACCCCGAGTGATCTTATGAATTCCTGACATCGTGGTCAGCTGCCCCCGTCCTCTGCACCATCCCAGCTGGACGCACTGTCAAGTGCAAAGAGACAGCGGCAGCGATGTGAGGCCTTAACAGTGGCATGGCAGGGTATTTTTAGCCATGTTGACTGAAAGCCGGGGCCATTGCACTTTATCCCTCCGACGTGTCCCCGGGGACGCTGCTGCGGCTCCTGTTTTCTCCGGCAGCTGCCGCGCACCTTCCCGCCGAGGAGCAAAACTAGCTGTGTGCGTAGGTGGCGACAGGATGACAGCACTCCAGGGAGGGCCAGTGTGGGACCGCGTGGCCCATTGCCTTCGCTAACCAATTAGCAGCACACAGCTATTGACCTATGCAACATGCTCAGGAAAAGAAGAAGGAGGGGGGGGGAAACGCCACAAAACACCAGTTTCTCTTTCGGAGGGTGAGCGGAGGCAACCTGGAAGAGCCGTCTGTCAATTAGCACTAAAAGCCTGGATGTTGTGCCCATATGCATTCTGGACAGTCTTTTTTTCCCAGCACTCTATTTTCCTCCGGGAGTTGCGGCATCATTTATCTTATGATTGATTCTCATATCCTTCTTCTCACCCCTCCATCTCCTTTGCCCCTCGTTGCCCCCTCGGTCTTTGTGCGTCGCCATGTTTTCCTCGTATTTATTTAGCTCCGACACGTCCCCCCTCCCATCTATGGATTTGATGTCACTCCCGCTCTCTCTCGCTCTTCGCCAGTCCTCATTGGTCTGCTCGCTCTCCCCCGCTCTCTCCCCCGCTCTCTCCCTCGTCTCTGCGTGGGGCTTCATTACGGTCTTTCTGGACAGCGCTCACTTTAGTAATGAGATTCCATTATTGGACCAAAGTGAGAGATCCCAGCGGCGCGTGTCTCTCCTATCGTATCTGCGCTCGGCCTCCCACCCTGTCCCCACGACCGGCCTGTATGCTGTGACTCGACATGCGTTCGGCAGCAGCTGCGTTTGCACCCGCACGGCAAACCGCGGTCCTTTTAATCAAATGCACGGGGGGTCCTCTTGCCTCAGTTTGCGTTACACCATTTTCTCCGTCTCTGCTCTTGAAGTTCACGTCCCCTCAGTGCTGCTTTACAGATGTTTTTCTTTTCTTCCATTGCTATTTGTGCAGGAGAAAGCACTTAAAGCTGGAGGCATTAGAGCTTCTGCGGTGCATTTGCTGAGGCTTGTCTTTTTTTGTTTCAGATGCTTAATGACGCTCAATCAATTATAAACCGCGTTCCTCCTGTGATTGTTTGTGCCCAAAGCACTCTGAGATCACGAGGTTTTATTCCATCTCCGGCACTTACCTCCGAAGGAAGGTGGGACTTTTATATGAGGAATAATCCAGTGTCTTCAGTCGCTGGCCGGTCTCACGCGTTGTCCTCGTACCTTCAATTCAAAATAGGTCACTTTCTGAGGCGCCACATTTAGAAACTCATCTCATCTCATGGTCATCAGAGGTCACTCGTCCGATGCTGCGGTTTTCACTGGCGAGGACAGGTTTGGTGCCCTTCTTGTCCGCGGGCTGCTCGCGGTTTTTGCTTCGGAGTCAAGGAGCTCTCTTGATTAATCACTTAAGAGAACCCCCCCCCTACCCCTTGCTAATAACTAATTACATTGTGCATACTGACTGGCCAGCGTGATCCCGGCTCAAGGCATAAGTCAAATCAATGCTCCCTCTGTTAATTTATCTCTGCTCTGAAAACCCAATAGGCTCGTCAGAGTGAGCCGGCTAATGAGGACTTCCTAAAGGTTAAGTAAACACAGAGGATTTGGAAGGGCGAGGGCGCACCAGTCGCTAAGTAGTCCGACCCGACTGCTCCAACATGGCCGACTGACGGATGAGTGTCTTGAGGCTCACCTGATGGAATGGAATCATCAGGAGGAACAATGCATGGTTTCATATGACTTATGAATATTAAGGTTGAAATAATGATAAGCGACTGCAAGTTCAGTTCCAAGCCCGGCTCATTACAAAGTGTCCTCCTCGGTCTCTCTCTCCATTTCCCACCAGCACTGTCCTATCAATAACAGCAGAGTGCACACCTCCACCAAGGGTCAAAACAAATTCACAAAGTCATTGCTACAAATCCTCTAAATATGCTTGATTAAAAAAAAACAAATTCAATCAAGATCCATGAGTTATTGGTGAAAATATGGCCAATGTCCCATGATGGAAAGATACTACTAATTCTGGGATCTGCCACTTTGTCCGGATCCACACCAACATGTAATGGGTTCTGTCTTGACCCATGCATGTCCCATCCTTCCAGGTTTTGTGGAAATACATTCTGCAGTTTCTATAATCCTGCAGGTATTTAAACAAACCAGCAATCAAACAGATACTTGGACGGTGGCATGAAAATAACCTTCCCGGTGGAGGTAATACAAACGTACAGATGATGATTTCCCTTTATTCTGTCTGTAATGTCTCCGGTGGTTTTACCTCAGAATAAAACAGTTTTAAACGACTGTTTGCTACTAATATTGCAGGACTGCTGTTCTCCGCATAGGTCAAGCATTCTTACTTTATAGTTAAGTGCGGTAGCGGCTCCGTAGCCCTCGTGCAGGAACTTTAATTGGCTCTGTTTCAGGTTGGGTTCGGGCGTGTAGCAACGAGCGGAGAGAGTTTTTTAAAGGCTGCACAGTTCCACGCGTGGTCCCCGGGTAAAATGGCTTCTCAGAGAGTGTGATCAAAGACACAAAAAAAATCCATAAATGAAAAGGGCCTGACAGTCCAAGCCATTTAGCTCCATCGCAGCACGCTGACACTCTTCTATTTCTCTTTGTGCATTCTCCTCCTCCCAGCAGCGTGCGGGTGGATTTCCCGCCTGCTTGGCCTTGAAAGGTTATTGTTTTGTTGCACTGTGAAAATAATATTCTGGTCTCTTTTTTTTCTTTGACGTAGACAATTTGAATGAAGCTGCATTTCTGAAAACTGCGGAGAGGAGAAGTTTTTCAAATTACATTATAGTCGAATTTGAATAGCATGAGTGAGCGAATGATATAAACTGCATTAAGCCGCGCACCCCCCCCGCTTAGTTTTTTCATGAATAAATAACAAATGAGCGCAAATCGGTGGACGGAGACAACAACTCCATTACCGTTCTCCTGGCCCCGTCCAATATGTGGGGAGCAGAAATAAGAAGTGAATCACTGCATTATGCACCCAATTTTCTATAAGGCTACTGGCCCTCTTTATAAATGTTTGTTTAATGGATTGTATGGAAATGATCACTTATCATGTCGGAGAGCAGAAAAAGTTTTCCTCGGCGTGTCGGCTGTTGTTTACATCTAAGGACGATCCGGTCGCTGTGGAGCTCCGCACCTTTCATCTGGGTCTCTGTGAGATTCTGTCACCCTCCATAACCTCGATGAACCAGTGGTAGGGTTCAGAACAACAATGTCACGGCCCGGGCTGTCTTTCTTTGTTTCCCCTCACGCTGCTGCTTCCATTGTTTATTTAGTCATTCTCAGGCAGTTTTCCAGCTAATCCCCCCCATCAGCCCCGGCAGGGAATGCAGGGGGGCAGCCCGGGCCCACATCACACTCAGAACCCAACACGGAGCCGCAGCCTGCAGGGTCACAGGTGGAGCTCTGGCTCTTGATGTTCGTCTCCAGGGCTCCCGAGCCAGAATCCAAACCCATTCTTCTCACATTCAGAGAAACAAAAGTTTTAAGAAAAACTGACATCGCCTGACATTTTTCCACCAGAACAAGAAAGCACATGTTTGTGTGGAGGATTCTGCGTTTGTGTGCCAATTCCACTCTGGCACAATTCTTCACTACATCTGAAATAGTGATATAAATATGTTTGTATTTCTGCAGCTTGCCGACTGCAGATGATCATGTAACTTCAAAATGAACGGTTATTTGACTGAATTAGTTCTAAAGCAAATCTAATGAAGATATTCTGACACAAACTCAATAAAAACAAAGAAAAAACATTTGTAGGAGAAGAATTTGAATCCCGTCTCTAGCGTCAACTGAACGTACATTAACTCTCCCTGTGGCCTCTGTCCTGCTGTACTATCTTGCAGTATTCAAACTTTCAATGCCAACAATGTGGTGCCATTTGGATCTTTATGATGGAGTCTCGTTCAGTTTAGGCAACTTTAAAGTTGTTTATTTGACTAGAACAATGTAACACAGAGTTCTTTCCTCTGAGCACTTTCTAAAACTTCCACTTTGGTATTTATTTTCGAAGAGACCAACAGATCTCTCATCAGGGAAACATCCAATAGTCTGTTTCAATAGCTGCTTGATGTCTTAACTTTAATAAGAATCATTAACACAAACGTCATATCTACGTCGTGAAACGTCTCTTCAGCGGCGCTCGATCTCAAACCGTCTCTCCGCCTGTGAGGAGCTGCTGCCCAGTGTTTGTTGTTCGCTGTGGCCTCAATAAGTTGCTGTGGAATGACTGAGATTGCTCTACATGTGTGTGTGAGTGTGTGTTTATCTCCGAAAACACTTGTGTCCCACTGTACTCGCGGGGTCCGACTGCTCGCTGGGAAAACCAACATGCTGGACCCCACAAGTGGGATGTCGGTTTGAAGGTCACGACTCTGTTTTAGGGTTCGTGTGAGACGTTCGGTTGAGACGATCGGGGACATGGATGATGTCAGTGTAAGGTCCACACAATGATACATGCTCAGGGGAAGTTTGTGTGTTCGTGCGTGTGTGGTGTGTGTGTGTCACATGATGGATGGAGGTACGCTTCGTTCTGCACACGATGACACTGTCCCATCTGCTCTCGCTTTCTTCCATCCTTACCTTGTTTAACCTCTCCGACCCCCCCCCCCCCCCTCCCTGTGGCTCGACAAATAGTTGTTGTCAACGTCCTCCGACTGTAACAAACGAGAAGAAGCCAAACAGAGACGTTAATGAGGAGGCACGGCTTCCCCGGGAAGACGATCACAGGTGTTTATTCACACGTTCGATCACTCAGACCCTTTCCATATTCTTCACTGGGTGTTGAAGGGGGCTAAACGCTTATCCAGCACGTTGGATGGTAAATGACGGGCTAATATTCAGCTATCAATCACGGGGGGGGGGGACGGAATCTGATTTGGCTGCACAATTTGAATATTCAACAACGCAGACGGTTGAGAAATGCTTTATTGAAATGCTGATTTTTCGAGCAGGGTTTGATGTGTGACGGGGATAAATATGATTCATATAGAATACAGAAAAGAATAAATGAATCTAAGGAAGTTAAATGTTTATTCACTATTGTTTAAACAGTGAGAAGTGAGTTTTATACTGTATCTGTTAACTAGTGGTTGTTAGAAGTAGCAACTTGCGATGGTGACAGTGCACGTTTGGATTATCTCTGTTATTTACCCCAGTTTTGAGAATCAGTATTTTTACTTTTGGGAAACAAACTCCAGGTCATTCGTTTAGATGTGAGTTTGTACTTTTGGTTTACTTCAAAATTGCAGTTCTTCCTTTTGGGGGGAAGTGAAACCCGGGGGCATAATTCCCCTTCATTGAGACTTCAGATCTTTGGACCTCCAACCGATGTGCATTCAAAACCGAGCGAGTGCGTCTGCGTTAGACGTTAGATTTCACTGACCTAATGATGTCTTCTTCCCGGCTGCCTCCCACACAAAGTGTCTCGGAGAACCTCTGCTGGTGTATGCATTTCATCTTCTCCCGGAGAAACAGAACTACACCAGACTGACGGAGTGGTGGGGGAAGAAGCTGGGTCTCTATTCTGCTTTCAGCCATGTGCCAAAAGTAATCTACTGGAGTATCTTATTTCTCCAAGGTGTAACATGCACTTTGACACGAGAATAACAATAAATAAACATGATATAGGTTCACTTCTTGGCAGTGGGGTCTTAATTTGCCAGGTTCTCCCAGGAACGTAGTGAAGTCGGAGGAGTCATCAGGAATCCAGGGGTTGTGAAATCAAAAGTCCCAGCAGTCTTCAGCATACACTGTTGTATTTGCCTGAGAAGCAGCCACGAGGCTTGGATGGGAATGAAACGCTCCCAGTGAATCAGTCAGTAGAAAAGTCAAAGGAACAGAAAAGACGGTGGAGATAAAAAAAATCTTTCGAAGTTGGCTTTGATTCCCAAAAGCTCTGGTTGAAGTGCTCCCTCTATTATCAGCAGCAGTCTGCATAGACTGTAAAGAAAGATGGACAACGATCGCTATCCAGACATGAAGCCCAATATCCCAGATATGAACGCTGCCATTTTGCCCCGACGACCTTTTTTAGTTTGGTCCGTGTCCCATCTGCTAACATGGAGGAGGTGAGGTTCATGACCTCTAATGCAGTTGGACGATCGAACTGTGTCATGTCGTCCATTTTTATACGACATGAGGCCATTTCCCCATCACCTTCATAGCCGTTTTAACCATGCTCTACAATGTTGACCTACATGTGGTGTACGTGTGTTTTTTGGGTGATTAGGAAGCTTTTAATTTGAAATGGCCTCATCGAGCTGACGGTCGACTGAGATACAGGAAGCCAGGGCGTGACATCGAGGCCGCTATGAATTTAATCGGGATCCCGTGATGAATTTTTATGAATAACACAACCAATTATGTGTTTTTTTTTTAGTGTAAGAGCTTGGTGATCATTAAAAGAACATTCATAGATCCACACAATTATATGGAACATGTCTTTATGGGGTTTATTTTATCAGTGTGGGTGTATTTGTTGTAAAATCCACGTAAATTGAACCGAACCAAACGGACTCCACCGAAGTGCTTTTGAAATTGATTGAAGAAACAAATGGAAATGCTGCAGTGGTTAGAGGGGCGACGGACGCTGCTCCCACACCTACAGAGCTGAGCCAGGGAGAAGAGTACATTTCCCCGCCCCCCCACTTCCAGCTGCACATCCCTCCATGCTTGGTTGCCTCAGCTAAGAGTAGTCAAGTGCAATGGAAACCTCAGACGATGCCGAGGCTCCGTTCTCACCTCACCGAGCTCACCTCACTTCCAATTCCCAGCTGGTCCCTGACCAACCCGCTGGCCGCGCTGCTCCGCCTCTTTCCTCTTTCTAACACCTCAGCAGCCTCATCCCACCGCCGCTGCCACCGAGGCTGCTTCCCTCTTCCCTTCCCTTTATTACTGCACATGTTGAGAGAGGAAGGAGAGGAGCTTGCCCACTGGCCCATGCCAGGTTATACTCAAACATATCTGAAACAAGAAGGGCTCGGTGTAGCGTGAGTGCACGCCAGGGTGCTCGGGAATCCAAGGCTCGCAAACGAAATAATGTGAAAAACTTCATCTTGCTTCCTAACACAGGCGAGAGTACATGTGTTGGGCAATATACTGTGTAATATTGATGTTGTATTAAATATATTAACCACACATCTGCAGCTGTCTGATCATAGAATGTGATTTATGAGATTATTTGGGCTCAAATTGAATAAATAACATAAAGATATGTTTTTTGTTGTTTATTTCATGTTAATATGCAGTTTTAGAGCTTTCTGTAAGTGCAGCTGCATTAGAAAAATATCCGTGGATGTAGCTTGTTGAGGTCTCTCGATGTAAGAAGTTTAGTTTGGCAGCATCAGCGACGCCGCGGAGTCCAGTGATGTTCGATAAAGAGAAACATGATGCTCATTTAGTTGTTATGCGTACAAATTGGCAGCCGTCAGGTCCGACGCGTCCTGTGGAGGAGTGAGCGCCGTCCCCCCGGACTGAAAATATTTTGTAAATCCTGGACACATTTCATTAGTGTTTTGGGTTGTTTGTTTTTTTTTGCCTTAAAGTGTGTTTACGTGTGCGCATAACTACATCTCAGTGGGCGTATAAAAAAGCACCTGGAGACAAAGCAGTTACTCAGCCAGAAAGAAAAAGTAAAAAAAATAAAAACTGTGCTTTTTGGGAGGAAAACAATTCCCACTCGCTGCCGAGGGAGGGAATAATTCATGGACGCCAGACAAAATCAAGAAAAAAAACATATTTAACGATTTCATGAGAGCAAATGGAAATAAAGAAACAGAATCCGATAACACAGGTGTTCTACCCAGATCTTTCATCTTGGCCCGTGCATCTCATACATCTCAGGGAGTCTGAGCGGCCATTAGTTTCATAGCAGTGGGACGTACTAACATTTGAACGTGTTGACTAAGCTGCTGCCAGTTCTGTGTTCGCTGTGTTATTTTGATCTTTGAAAACCCCAAAAATACGAAAGCCACGAAAAGTCCAGAGGCTGGATGCATAAATCTGTGTAGCTTTACTTCTAAAGCAATAAATACAAAGACGGAAAAATACATATTCTTTCTTCTTGTTGGATTTGTAAAGTTGTGCGTCTGCGTGGTTTCAGTTTTATAAGTGAAAGTGGGAGACGTGTTTACAAACTGGATTTCACAGTGTCTTGTTTTACAGGACAACAATGCCGAACATATGTGCCTGTTAAAAACATTGTCATTCTTTTAAATATATATATTGGCTATATACATATTGACGATTATATTGGATATATTGGTATCAGGAATGTTATAGTTTGGTTTATCACAGATTTGCACATCACTACATGAAACTGCAAACTAAGTTGTAAAGAGGTTTCATGACGCACACGGACCCGAGTCTGCAGATGGAATTACCAATGCGTGTCCTGTGCTGCATGGATTTAATGACCTGCAGGAGAAGCTTGTCATACAGCACAAAGCAGCTGTGGACAGCAGATACTGTCCGAATTGATCACAGTTTATAAATCAATACAGACTGTTTTACTGCTTTTAGCACATTAAACTTTAAAATCTCTAACGCCGAGTCAAACGCATCAGGAGCAATTTCATTAAACACGACTTACTGTGTAGCCTCGCACGTCGGAGCACACTTAGGGCCTGGTTATCAATAATCTGCATTACCGGACTGTAACAAACATCCATCACCGAGTCTCTGCATCATCCGTGCAGCGTGAGGGCGGACTGAGACAGACAGTATAGAACTTCATGTGGAGGAAGCTATGTGAACCATTAAGATCTGAACCGTGTGTGTGTGTGTGTGGAAAGAGACATCTGGCGGTTTGCAGGTTTTATCAGGTGGTTAATCAACACATATCTCTGTGAGTTGGGGGGGGTAGATGTGGTTGTTTTAAAAACACTGACCTCAGCATCACTGCAGCCGTTCACTGTTCACAATTAGCAAAACTACCTGATTGACATAAAGCTTCCGAGTAATATCCCCCTGACCTGGAATGAATGTTAATTGAGAAAAAGCCAGATGCTGGTGGGTGTTGGTGGGTTTTTTTGTCCGGTGCGAGCAGGACTCCAGAAAACCCATACGTGCACATATGGCGTGAAGGAGTCGCTTACAGTCTCACTTTACATTCCGTCTTTACGAGTGCTAAATTGCATGTGACAGAGTGATGCATTTGCAATATTTATAAATCTGCCTCCAGATGTTCGACACAGCCGTAACTGTCAGTTGCACTGTTGCCCAGGAGAAGACGAGTGTTTTCTCTGCGTCCCACTCCGAGCGTAAAGATAAGATCTCCCCCAACAAAGCATTGAAACTAATAGGTTTGCCACAAAAGCAATAGTCAGCCTTCGGTGTTTTATTTTCCTGCAGAAAACTGTGGCACTGCATCCGACGTGCACCCAGCGGAACAGCTCTCCGGGGCCTCCGTGCAAAAGACCGCGGCAGCTGTTCCACCATTTTGCAGTTTACCGTTCTCCAACAACCATCCACCTCTCTCCCAGTCTCTCCATCCCCATCTCTCTCTCTCTCTCTCTCTCTCTCTCTCTCTCTCTCTCTCTCTCTCTCTCTCTCTCTCTCTCTCTCTCTCTCTCTCTCTCTCTCTCTCCCTCTCCCTCTCTCGCCATCTCTCCCTCCCTCTCACCTGAGGGTGTGATTAGCGGAGTCGATTAGTGTGCACTAATCAGGCTAACACACAGACTGACAGATGTAGAATGCCAAAAATTACTTTTTTCGGCTAACTTTTTTCTTTCCCCCAAGTGATTTCCTTAAATTAGTGAAGGACGGTTTGCTACAATTCATCACCAGAGTAATTGTAGTGTGTGTCTGTGTGTGTGTGTGTGTGTGTGTTGTACTTAACATATTGCAGAGACCGTCCTGTGTCAGTGCAAGCTTCTTTTCAAATGAATGAACCTTCACGTTGCTGCCGAAGCTTCTGCAGCTTTGAATGTCATTTCAGTCGAAAGCAGACAAACCGTGCACGAGACGTCCGTGTGTGGAACAGATTGAATGATACAAACCACGCTGGTTTTATTTACCATCGCAGCAACCACGAGGAAAACAGACGGGAAAAAACGTTGCATCGCTGTAAAGTAACGAAAAAGGATCATAGATTAACACTGTGTATGTAAATCGGGAAATCCTGTGAAGTAACGTTGGTGCAGCAGTAACTGTACAGAGACCAGCTCTCACCAACGTGTCTGCAGATCCTGAATGATGACTTCTTTAGTTTGATCCATGTCCCATCTGCTAACATGGAGGAGGTTGTTGAGGTTCATGACCTTTACTGCAGCCAGACATCAAGGGGGGGGGGGGGGGGGGGGATCAAAACGCTTTGGCTTCACCTTTTGGGAGCTGTCATGTCTTCTATGGTCTGTCCACACTATATGTTAACATGTTATTCACGTAACCTTCAGATAGACAGACAGACAGATAGATAGATAGATAGATAGATAGATAGATAGATAGATAGATAGATGGATTGATAGATAGACAGATAGATAGATAGATAGATAGACAGACGGATAGATAGATAGACGGATAGATGGATAGATAGATAGACAGATAGATGGATAGACAGATAGACAGATAGATGGATAGACAGATGGATGGATGGATGGATAGATGGATTGATTGATAGATAGTTGTACTTTATTGATCCCAACTTGAAAGGATTGTGTTACAGCAGCATGTCAAGGGTATTGCACATAGAGAGAAGAACAAGAGACTAAATACAAGAGATGACAAGCGTGCACAATTGCAGCAGTTGTTTGAAAAGATGAAGGTAGGAATATAACTGAAATTAAATATGAATATAAGATGATGTTACATTTGCAGTTCACACATAACGTCAGCTGCGTTTTGGCTCCAGGCTCCACGACCCTCGAAGGATGAGCTGTGTGAGATAATGGAGGAAACGGACTTAACGCCGGTGCCTGTTGCCGTTTTTTTTTTAACTTTTCATGGGCGGAACTGTGCTCGGCTGAAATATGCAGCCGATGAGCACACGGGTGGTTTGACACTGCCGTGTGCCGTGGTGCGGAACAGAGGCCGCACATGTCTGTGTCATGTGTGTGGAGTGGAGTTGGCGATGACGAGGATTTCAGTGTGAAGACAATGCTTCGTAAATGTGGGAAAGAAAGAGGCTATAAAACTAAAGAAATTAATGAAAGGATACAAGAAGATAAAAGCAGGTGGGGACCTGCTTGTATTTCCTTTCTACTTCCATCAACCTTAATCATATCGTCTCTTTATTGATGTGCTAGCAAGAACAAAAAAAAAAAAGTAAAAGCACTGTCTTCTCTTTAAAAACAGTCTCTTTCCGACACCCTTAACAATGTCTCCTCCTCATTAAGATCCCACCTTTCCCCCCCCCCCCCTCAGCCGAGTGCAAAAGCTTTCATTCTCATTTGTGCAAATTTAAAATGTGCATAAAAACCGGCGGATGGAAACCAACTTAATGTGAGCGGCAACAATGGCAGGGAGATAGTGAGCAGCGACATGACAGCTTGAATGGGCTGCTTTGTAAAAGGGGATGCGTGCACACGTGTGCAGATCGTGTCGTGTTGTCGGAGCGCGGCAGCGTGACTTGTTGAGTCGTCTGCCTCAGCTCCACCTCGTCAGGTAGACTCCACATTTATTTACTTCCTCCCTCCGTGCCCGTGGAGCAGTGTGCCGCGGTCTCGCAGGATGTAGCTCGATGATTAACACTGTAATAAAAATCCCAGTGACTGTGCATGCGTGGCACTTCCAATCTCACCGGAGACGGGCAGAACTTGACTCTGCATTCAAATCAAACCAGCCTGACCTTCCTGCCACGATAAAGGCCTCACTCGGATGCACTCGTGTGCATAACTCAACATAACCTTGGTGAAATTGAGCTTCTCGTCTATTTAAGAGAAATGCAGAATAATTAACGCTTAATATTTCTCACTTGTTTGTTTTTTTAAAGCGTGTATCGCAGTTCAGGACTTTGCTATTTCAAAGTTTAAGTGGCAGATGTTTAATTTGGCCTTGAGTTTGGCGCTTTGTGGGGAGCTAATGCCTGAATGTGTTCTTGCGAAGCCATGTAATCCTTTGTGATCAGGAAAGCATGAGGTTTGAGGGTTGGGGGGAAATGATGTGTATTGGATAATCCCCCAAGGTCCCGCTGCACTCGGAAAGACGAGCGACGTCCCTTATGGTCTTTGCATGTGGTTAAATAATGATGTCTTCTCTGCTTTTCTCCTCGTGAATTATTAACTGAAAACAATGTTTTAGATGAAATGTCGGCGTCGACCAGGAGCCTTAAAAAACGAAGAAATGAAGTAGTCGTCCGGTCACAGTAGAACTGCATTTATTCTGCTGTAGCTCATGAAACACAAATTGAACTGGAATGGTGGTATTTGATTAGCCGAGCACAGCCGCTCGTGGTGTCTGACGGTGATGCACAGCAGGAGACCTGCTTTCACAGTTTGCGTTTCTTTGAGCGGCTGCACCCAACAACAGACGACTATGCTAATTTCCTGACGAGCGTGACTGTATCGTGTGTAAAAAAGCTGTTCCCGTTCAGTTTGGGTTGAATTTGAAATGACACCGTGCATCCAGGAGCAGGATTTTGCATCCCAAGCTCCCAGCAACCGCAAGTGAACAGCAGCTGAAGAGGAGTGAAAGCTCTCACACCCCCAGAGGCCGCAGTGTTTATCAGGCCACACTATGTATCATGATGTTAGGACGTCCTCACAGGTTGTGTCACGGGAATCACCAAACCCACGTTAGTCATTTCTCTGGGGAGCAGGAATAATAACAAGTCATAGATTTTGTGTACACAAGTGGGAGATGAGGTTTGAAGGTGCTGCACTTATTATATCCCTCTGGATCACTAAACATCGAATCTGCCCCCAAATGATCCAAACACTAATGACCTTTCAAACATTATACATGTAGTGAACTGATAATTCGGCCCAGGGGTGGTGGCTACATGAACGAGGTAATGATCAAAATGGAAAAAGAAATCCACAGGGGAGCATGAACGAGGTCAGTAAATGTCATAACAATCTCGTTAATACATGTTATCTGTTATGGTACAAGTGAGAATATCGGCCCCCGGGGGGGGCACTGACACAGATGAATGATTACCAACAATGTACATCCCCTGGGGGGCATGAACATCCACAGACATTTAAACGGTAATCAAACATTCGGTTTCTATATCTTGCTGATGGTTCAGAATCATCAGAGAATCATTTGAATGTATAAACCGAATAATGGCGTCTTTGCGATACCTTCTTCTGGACAAAGGTCGTCAACTGATTGGCCGGTTTATACCTTCATTGAATCCTCTAACCATTTAGGTAACACCGTAATGGTTTGAACACATTTCCTGTATAAACTCACCATGGATCTATTTAAGTACCTGTTTTCAAACGATGCTAATGGCCGATGCGACAGCACGTCCTGGAGGTTTCAGAGCAGTTTTCCAAAACTGTCTTATGACTTAGTCTGTGACTTCCTACCTGCAGTCGCGCTGACAGCGTCGGCGTCAGACTCAGGCAAATGCTGCAGTAGGTTCAGAAACTTCAGAGACACTAATGGCACAAAGAAACAGAGCTGCAGCGTTGTTATCATTAAACAAGCTGTATTTTGCCCAGTCCACTGAATCGTTTGCGTCTGGCTGAGCTGTTACTGTGACAAAAGGGACGTCCACATGACTGACCAGCCTGCCAAGCTGTGCCTTTCTCCATCCTGACAGATAAAGACATTAGCCGTGCCTTGTCGCTGTGTTGCACTGCAACAAAACAATTTGCCTTGGCTTAAGGTCTGTAGCTCGTGTCATTTCATAACCCATGGGCGGGAGGGATGGGAGTAGCTGTCTGACAGCTGTAGACTTTCTGCTAACAGTGGTGCTCCCCTTCAACAAGTTTCTTTTAAGATGAAAGCCGCGCGTGCTTTTATCCCACTTCCATATTTGATATACATGCAGGGGTTGTGGCTCTGTTCTTGTCTCAAAGTGATGTTGTGTCATTTGATCTCGGCAGATGGGAAGACATCTGATGCCTGATTGGGTTAAAGCAGCAGTGACGAGCGCAGTTAGACGCTGCACTAAAGTACGTGCCGTCCTGCTTTGAAGAGACAATGAACATGGGAGCCAATTGCTGTTGCCTCTTTGTCCTGTCACAACAGTGGCCCTGACATCTTTTTGTAGTGTAGCAGTGAATTAGCATTACCCTGGCTGGAGAAACGGTGTAAAAGATTCATATCCAGTACCAATCTGTTCCACACCTCAAAGGCCGCTGGCTAGGATGCGAGATATGATGTAAGGTAGAGACAATACGACATCTGACGGGCAAATCTGCTCTTTGAAGACGTTATCTCTGGAACTCTGTCCAGAAAATGTGCGTTTTGAGTTTGCCTTTCACGTATGAAGAACACATCAGGAGATTATCCGGGTCCGACGCATTCACAGCAACAGGAACCTTGAGGTAAAAGGTGGTGCCTGGGTAGATCAGGACGTGACATATAGCATTTGCTGCCGTGTAAAGGACCTGCGACTTGTTTGAGAATCTCAGCTGTAGCCGTTACCCTCAAAAACTCTCGGAGCTCATTGTCTTTCCAAGTTGACGTCTCCGGTGGCGTCCTACACGTGTTTGTCTCCTCCTTCCATCCTGAGATATTTGTGTTCTCCTAGTTTGGCGTAATCAACACGACCCACTTGCTCATCGCCTTCTCACACGGACATTTTCTGGATAGATTACGAGGTGGTTGGCAGGAAAAGTTACAGAAACACTCTGCAACAATTGACTCAAACTTTTGCATTCTCACACGCAGCCTCTTCGGGAAAAATGCCAGTTAAATAAACAGACTTCAGTCGCATGTTCAAAAGCAGCTCCAGTCACGAAGGTTACCTCATGACTTTCTTTAAAGCCGAACTCTTTTCAAACTATCTGTCGCAGAAGCCCGGAGGTTGCGTCTCGTGACACAAGACGAAAGTAGGGTAAAGTTTAGAGCCTGAAAGCTAAAAACAAATGAGGGCGTTTGCTATTCTTCCCCCTTAATTAGCTCGAGCCCACATATCCACCCTTTCTTCCCTAAAAGTTTCCAAATGTGTGGATTGGCCTCATTAGAGGAGAAGAGCACCACGGTGTGCGATGTGTGATCAATAGCCCAAACTGAGAGTCGCCCCATGCTGATCACTCGCTAAATCCCACTTCTGATAGGAGTTGTTGTTCGGCACCAGCAGAGCTAACTCAGTTGATTAAATATCCACCTCCCTACCCTCCTCTTCTTCCTCCCACCTCTGCAAGCCTGAGTGATTGCCTGAGATGGGAATGGGAGAAAAGGGGGGGGCGGGGACTGATGGAGGAATGAAGGGAGGGCAGCAAAAGGAGGAAAGATCAATGGCGGATTTAGCTGGGACCACAACCTTGGCAAGCGCACGCAACCCAAAGCAGATAATATGATTATCTCGGGGGAGAGGAAAAAAAAAGAAAACAAAGAACCCCACCTCGCTGCATTATGCAAAGGAAGATGTAAGAGGAGTCTCGTCTTCCGTGCAGCCTTAATTCAACAATATTTACTAGATGCCATGCTCGTTTTTTTTTTTTTATCTCTGCCACCAGCTTAAGAATATTAATAAATAAATCAGAAACTAATACCATGGTCCAGGGTGTATTATATTGTGGGAATGACAAGAGGCTCGCTAATGCAGTGGAACTGTGCGTTATTTGTCAGCGGGAGTGACGAATACGAGGCGCGGGCACATCAATCCAGGTTGCCATTTCAACACGGTCGTATTGAACATTGTGGATTAGCCGCCCATTGTGAGGAATCAGCGAGGGACGAGTAAATGCAGGATGATTTTTTGTTTTTTTTATTTTCATCAATCGTCCCTCTGGCTTTTGTCGTACTGTCACCGTGTGCCTCAAAGAAATGATTAGATTTTTTTTGTTTCAAGCTTCCTTTCTGTACCGAAGCTGAAGTCCTGCGGTCGATAGCGACAAGGAACCGAGTTCTCACGTGAAGGTTCTCTACGTGAGGGTTCTCTACGTGAGGGTTCTCACGTGAGGGTTCTCTACGTGAGGGTTCTCTACGTGAGGGTTCTCTACGTGAGGGTTCTCACGTGAGGGTTCTCTACGAGCAACAAGAGATTCATCACATCGCTGGTTGTGATTTAACGGGACGCGATTGTTTAATACTCAACTTTTAAAGATCAATCACTCAACAGTTGGTTTATAAACTAGATTAACATGTATATTTGTGATGGACAGTTTGGAAAATGATTGTACAATTAGTTCGATGAGTTTGACTAATCGAGGATTTGTTTATTACTTTTCTGGACTTCCAATACTTCTCTGTTCTTTACGTAGACTCTCTGCTCTTTGATGAGCGAGATGTTTTCATGCTGTGGTTATTTTATGGCGTTGACAGTTTTCTGCTAGAACTAAGACCCACAATGCTCTGGAAATTTAATCCAGAGATCCAAAATTGGGCTTCAGAGAGTATATATATTTGTTACCTCTGCCCAGGAGGTTGTGATTTCCCCTATTCCTTGTCTGCTTGTTGTTTTGGATTATGCAAAAAACTCCAAAACAGATTTCCCTTTAAATGTTGGCACGGATTTGGACAACGGGGCGAATCCAGGCAAGATGAGCATGTTTGATAATTTACAGGGAACAATTAATGGATCCTTGTGGGGAAAAAAAATCTTTAATTTAGAGGACTGATCTATGAGTGTGTACAATTAGGTGCCGCTTGATTGAATTTAAGGACGACTGTTGGGCCTTGGTGGACGTATGAGCTCTGCTGACGTCCGTTCTAGTTGTTTGTTTGTTTGTTTGTTCGTTCGGTCAGTGGGAATACTCAGAAACTACTGAACCGATTTCCATGAAATTTGGAGCATGACCCAAGGAACTCATCAATTTTTGCAGCGGTATCCTTGGCGGATGTAAATGGGCAACACAATGACATTAGATAGTCTTGCTCGGAGAGTATTTGAAAAACACCAGTTAACATGAGGTCTTGTTTACAGCTTGCCTCTGGATTCTATGGTTATCCTAAGTATGCATCTTTGCATCCTCAGATATTTTTGACATGGTAGAAGGTTCACATGTAAACCTTTGAATATCAGTTTGATTTAATCGTCGCCTGCTTTGGCCTTTTCTCTGTGACAGCTCTTGCCCCTCGCTGCCAGAGGAAATGTTCAGAGTCACCAAATATCAGCAATCTCGCCGAGGGTGCGTAGGTGAGAACAGAATATAAACTTCTGTGTTTTTTTTTTTGCACGCATTGTCTCCAGCTCAGTGTCGGGCTGTCTCTTTCTCTCACATAAAGGAAATGGAAGCTGCTCGTCGGAGATAAGCCTCTCCCCTCCCCGTGAATTGCAGCTGCCACTGTCAATATGCAGCGGCGGGTGCGGTATCCATTTCTGCGTGTCTCCTCATTGGCAGAAGTGACAGGTAGATTGGATGAGAGCTGGGACGGGTCACCAGCTTGGGCATCAGACGCCTGGGAAGCTGGTGTCAGCCCGCTGGCCATTGGCATTCAGCACAGCTCAATGTGCATTGAAGACGGGCCTGTGGAGTGAGACAATACTGTACGCATGTGTTTCCTCCCAGAATGCATTGAGAGAGCGAATATGCTGAAGGAATGGATGGAAAACATTCGACAGGCTCGTGTCCTTCAGCCTCTTGCTTGTCACATGATGCATCATCAGCTTGTAGCAGAAGCTGAAAAACCACATTAGATTTCTTTCTCATATAACAATTAGTTGCAAATATTATTGAAGCTGAAAATAATGATGATTACACTTCTCCTAATGGTAGAATCCTCCTTGAGACTATAAATATACTTTTATGAAATTGACCATTATGAAAATGACTTGAAAGACAGTTTTCATTATTCAGGGTTTGAAATCAGGACATGATACAAATTGAAATGCAAAAGTTTATGTTTGACGTGTATGGTTTGCCTTTAAGTATGCTTATAGATACAACTAATTTAAATTTAAATGAAATTTTATATCAGAGAGAACAGTGTTAATGCATGCGGAAATGTTTCACACACACTCATTTATTCTGCTCTACTTATCTTTCCCTATTCTCATATAGACAACTGAATATTAGGGACACTTAAAGGGGGAAGATCCACTCTGAGAATAAAGTTGTAATAGTTGTAATATCAGAAGTTCAGCCTGTGTTGAGACACGGAATGTGGAGCATCTTGTACAGTTATACTCTACAATAGGTCTCACGAATAAAACAAATACTTCATCTTTTGTCACATTAGCACAACAACACCACAAGTGT
Source organism: Reinhardtius hippoglossoides (assembly GCA_006182925.3). Classification (NCBI taxonomy): domain Eukaryota; kingdom Metazoa; phylum Chordata; class Actinopteri; order Pleuronectiformes; family Pleuronectidae; genus Reinhardtius; species Reinhardtius hippoglossoides. Next base: position 21,189,072 of record CM031684.1, read on the forward strand.
TAGAAACTAGAGTCTATTCAGAAGAAAGAACTTCACAGACGCGGAGGAATTGTTTGGTGGTTGTTGACTCTAAAAGGTATTCTGTGATATTTCAATGGGTTTTGTAGTCTCTCAAGAAACAAGGACATCCTGAGAGTTCTACCTGCTGCTTATTTCCTGTATTTTTCTTTATTCCTCTAATATTACGACATTTTCTCTCGTTAAATGTGCAATATTATGAAGTTCTCTCTCTAAATCTGGACTCTATTCTTGTAATATTATGCATTGTTTCTCTTTAAACAATGACTTTATTCTCTAAGAGACCCTAATACCCCTTTGCACATATATAATCAAATACCGGAACAACGGAAACCAACACATGACACATTCATGCCCAGTGTGTAAACGACTTGGTCTCATTCGAAACACGTGTCTGTGTTAAAATATGATGAGGAAACTGTTTGATGAACGAGACTCATTTTGACTTAAACAGCACACCTACCGGGCGACAGCCAATTACCCTTGAGGGACGGCGTGCGGGGGGGATCTGGTCCTCGATGCGTTTTGACAACGCGGTGCTATATCATAGTTAGCCCCGCGGACTCCAGCCGTCAGCCTGACGCTTGATCCTGAACACAGACGCTGTCAGACAGGTCAGAGGCTCGGAGGGAGGGAGGGAGAGGGGGGGGGGGGGGGCGTTGTCTGTTAAAAAACGCAGAGATATCTTCCAACAGATGGGATAAGAGTTTAGGTGTGTGTGTGGGTGGGAGGGTGGGAGGGTGCTTGAGGGGAGAAAGACCCCCCCCCCCCCGTCTGATGACATAAGGCTCATAACGGCAGGTTGATGGAATCCAGGCTTTTAAACGATGCCGGGGCTCAGAGAGATCCACCGGTGTGCGACTTCTTTAATAGAAGAAAAAAAGGGGAAATCACAAAAATGTTTATCCGACATTGTGTTTATGGTTGTTTGCTATCGGATGAAAAAAACATGCTTTCGTTTCTCTTCACGCTCCGAGTCGCTCAGGGGGCGTCCTGACCTCGTTTTCACCTGATATCAACATGTGATCGTCTTATCTGCCTTTATGATGGAGTGCTACCAGGCATGTCACTAAAAAAAAAAAGAAACAGGCTTTGATTAAATCACACTGATAATGTTCTGTGGGTAGAAAAAGCCGGAATGAAACCTGAGCTGCAGACAGTGTTCGGTGTGATAGATCATAGATTTACAAGCTGGAGCTGGAGACATTGTAAATATGACCAGTGTTTATTGAACTGGGCTGGTCAAGCTATATTCTATTATATATTAATAGTTGTGATTACGCAGCTGCAATACTTATTTTTAACCACAGCCACAACTTTACCCCTAATGTAGTCTGAGGATTGTTTGAGCCACGATGACAGAGGTTCAGAATCTGTGGTGATATCACCTGAACGGTTTCTTCTGCTAAACTAAACTGACACCAGATCAGAAATCAGAAATCATTGTTGTGATGGTGATTTGTCAGAGTTGTCAAAAGCAAACGAGGGAACCAGATTATTCAAGTTTTACTTTTTAGGTGCCTTTCTATTCAGTGTTTCAATACAAAATAAAAGCATATTGATATAAATATGATCAATAATCAAAGTTTTTGCTTAGTATTTGCCTTCATTCACTGTGCCGAGCTAATTTATTCAAGTATATGTATTAATAGAACAGATTTAAAAACAGCAAAGACGACCAACTGTGCTTTATATTAAATTATGGAGGAAAAGAATGATGGTTGATGGATTAAAGAGTAAACAGTTATTACCACCACTGGTGTCGCAGCAGCAGAGCCAATAGATAGATGCTTTAAATTAATCTCCAAAATTTCTCGTTGGTGTTGACCCCAGTTGAATTCCGGGAGCTGAACCTAAAGACATTTTTGTTCATACTTTTATTCTTTGTAAAACTGCATCTTCATTTCTATCTATACACACGATATAAAACATATGGCTCTTTTCCTGAAGGCTATTTAAAGAAAAAGTTGGACTGTCTTTTCATAAAGAAGAAATTCAGATTCTTCAGACCCATAAGCACGTAAATAAATAATAACAGTATTATAATAATAGACTCTGTATTCATGCTTGGATTCATTGCAAACCTCACAGTGTGAATGTCTATATCTGGATAATGTGCCTGTAATGATGCAGTATATGGAGACCTTTTTATTGCCGTGTATAAATATTTCATCCCGTGATGATCTTTCTACCTGCTCCCCCCCCCCCCCCCCCCCCCTCTGTACTGTACCTTTGCTCTACACTGGAGCCATTAACCGCTCTGCTCCACGGGGCATCTGATGCAAACTAGCTGCGGCAGTCCAGCCCGAGGTCAGCCAAGGGGAGCTGCCGCCCGAGGCAGGAGGAAGGGAGCCTCTGTTCATGTAGAAAGCATGTAGCCGCGTGTCTGCGTACACAAGGAGGGCGCCGTCCGCACGCTCAGGTTGGAGTCCGAGCGACAGGTGCACCACGAAGGCCCTGTTTGATCCCGCGAACACAAGTTGTCATTGATTGTGTGTAATTTTAAGTGTGTCCTATGGTGATGCCTGCACTGGGAGATATTTAGGAAATGTGTGTACATGCATCGCTCCGTAAAGCAGCTACACAATTAAAAAAACTGATTCAAACAGGGAGTAATTCATTATTATCTAGAGAAAGAAGAAACAATGTCAGTGGTCTTCATCATCTTAGTTGATGTTGATGGATTTTATTAGCAGCACTTCTGAGAGAAGTGATATTAGATTTCCCAGAAGACCGGGATCGAACCACCGACCTTCTGGTTATAGTACGACAGCTCTAACCCTCAGCCTCACTCAAGAGCACTGTGAGTGACCATCGCTCCTGTGGGGAATAGGATCAAATACTGTAGTTGTTGATTTATTTAACTCTGAACCACGAATGTCAACCTCCTGGTGGCAAGAGATCGAGTGATCATCCGACTTCATGATTAAGTTTGTTCTCTTGGAACCGTGAATGTCCGTATCAGTAAATGTTCACTGGATTTGTGATGGAAACTGTTTCACTCTCTAGATTAAGAACATCATTTTTGAATCGTACTATTAATACTGAAACACATACTCGTGTTGTAGTGTCACAACAATTGTCGTTGCTTGAGTCACATTTCACTCGGGGCTTCTCATGTGTTTACTGTAAATGTAAATATTGCATTATGAAAACTTTTCTATCTCCGTCTCACACTTTCCTGTTTACGGGTTCCGTGTTATGTTCAGGTGATATTGGGAGAAATCCAAAAATGCAATTATGCCACTTCAGTCTCATTGAACTCCCACGTTGTGAAATGTTTGGTTTTCACAAAGAAAAATATCAACCATTAAAAAAGGTCAAAACAGTTTCCCTCCTAACAGGTTCTTTCATTTTCTAAATTCATACCAACAGTTATTTTTTTTAATTACCTTGGACGGCTGACTGCTGGATTCCTTAATGTGTTGACTCATATCAGCGATTCACGACTCCAGATGGGGGAGGAAAACAAAAACAAAATCCACAAAACAAAAAAAGGATGAAATTGGATGAAGGCTGGTTCCATCTCAGTGTGAATGTTTCTGTTGAACGACGCTTTTTAATCACGTTTCGGGTTCCAACTAGATTCGGTCGGCGCTCGTGTGTATTTATCCGAGAGCAGCGGTGTTGGCAGGCGCCGGCCACACGTCGCTGTAATGACGACAATATGAAACACATGAAACACGCAGACACCTGGACCGTGTCTCTGTGAGAATCGGGACAGAACCGAACTGGAACAGATCCAGAGTCTCACGCCGGGGGAAAGAAAAACATGTTACTTTAAACAGCAAAGATGGAGGCGAACAAGTGCTTAACTTTATGTACTTTAAAATGACAAGTGACATTTTATTACCGCGATATCTATCTCTCCTTCTGTTGAACTGCGGCGGCTCGTTTTCAAACAACAAAAAAAGCCACGAGCTTGTGACCCTGTCAGGAAATAAAATTAAATATGGGTCACATTGTGAGACATTTGCACTTTGCTCCGTCGTCATTTCCCGTTTTTTTTCCCGTCTTTTAATTCCAGATGACCTTTTAAAAGTCCTTTCTCCTCAGGAAGTTGTCATCGCTCCGCACTGTTTGCCTGTTGCAGTGCGATCACACAACCTACACCGGGGGATTAAAGAGGTGATTCTGGGACATTTCCGTTGGGGATTAGGATTAGTTTGTTTTACTTATTATTATTATTAATAATATATCAATGTCAGTATCGGTACTTTTATTAACAAAGTGGATTCTGTTCATCAGTTGTTTCCCCCGGTTGAGCCCCCAAAACCACCACATGGGCCGTTCGAGCGCATTAATATTCAAGAAAGTACATGTTGATGTCGGCAAGAACCTTATGACCTCATAAAAGGACACTAACTTTATATAGGTTGGGGATATGAGTATTGACTTATTGATCAGTCTGACACTGACGGCCATCTGTGAACTCCACCGCAAAAAAATTAAAAATTACGCCGGGAATGCTGAGCGGGATTATAAATTAGCGGAGACAGAACACAGGCAGGTGGAAGACATCGCCGTCCTAACTGAGGATTCAGCAGTAATACCCTTCATCCCCACTTTCAGCATCTCATATGTTGGGGGGGGGGATCACAGACGCGGTCTAAGCACACTGCCAACATGTATTTAAAGCTAAAGCCTGTGGCAGGCACGTACATATTTTTAGGTTAATCTCAAGACAGCTAATTAATATCTTCATTAGTATGGATAGATGAGTGTGACAAGCAACGACGGAGGAGGGGAGGGCCTCGACATATTCCATTTATGAGCCTGTAAAGTCTTCCTCGGCAGTGGAAGCAGAAATTGGTCCGCAGTAGGGAACAGTTCATTCCGTATATCACGGCCCTGCCGCGGTGATTAAGTGTCTCATCTAACAGCAAGGGGAAATTTATGAGCGGTTTCTTAATCAGTGCGAGCGACTAACTGGGATAACAACGCCGGGTGATGTCGTGGCGAAGGGGAGCTCCGACGTGTGTAACGCAGCACTAACACGTAGCTGTCGGAGGCTTCAACGGACATGTTGATCCATCGCTTTGAATGCAATGAAAACCGACTCTTCTTCGGTTTCGCTTTGCTAAGATCAACCAGAGAACCAGGAAGAGAGGAGGCAGCTGGTGAACCTTGTCTGTTGTGGGATTTATTTCCCGTGTTCTTGTGTTTAGCGTTGGCAGCTAGCATCACACGTTAGCATGAAAGCGTTGTGTGTCCTGAGCAGGAAACTGTGATTGATGTCGTTACGGCGATCTTGCACCAATCGTTCGGGTCTCAGACTTTATAAACACAGATATGAAATCTCAGTCATTGGTGCGATGAACATCCACATGGAAACTGAAGCTTTGTGCATTGTGTGCAAGTTTCAAACCAGATTGAATAACTTTTTACTTGGTTTCTCGGGGTCCAGCGTTATGTAGTTGGTGTGGATCTCAGGTCTGAAAGTTAAATGTCTATTTCACTCGATCCAGGCAGACTTGCAGGAACGATTAGTGAAATGTTCCCTTACCGCTGTGTGTGCTGTTTTTAATTGAAGGAGCACCGTGCTACTGCCAATCTCACTGTGTCTAATCGTGCATTTTGGATCTGATGTGATTATTTTTTGGGGGTAGAATTTGGAAGGGATCCTTTTCAAACCGTCCATTTCTTTAAAAAATGCATTCGTTCACCTTGACAGACTTCAAGACATCTGCTGAGTAATGTACTTTATAGCTTACAAGTGAATAGACATCTCCTGAGCCGTTATCATTCAGAGGACGTCTGCACCGAATGTCCAAAAAACGGGGGTTGGCCTAAGTGTATTTTGGAATGCCCTGGTCCCCTTCCTCCCATTTGATGATTGTTTGTGGGCCCACTGTGACCAATTTCCTCTGACTGTCCCAGATATATATGCGGTGTCGCTTTTGTGTTAACAAAAACCTGTAAGATGCCAAAAAAGTGTCTTTGCCAAAGCAAAACAATCGAGGATCTGGGCCAGAGGATGTGACAGTGGATTGTTTTAGGTGATGTTAAGGTGACTGAACTGTTTTCTACTCGACAGCAAAACATTCACACAGACACTGAGGCAGCTGTTGGAATTGTTCTGCCGTCAATACATGAAAAGCTTTAGTGGCTGCAAACACACATATAATTAAAAGTGTATAGAATCAGAGGATATTATGACTCAACTATATCTACTTCAGAGCTAAATCCTACCTTTGGAATTTGATTGCATGGTCCCTGCGGATCCCTTATTGAACTGAGCACCGTCAGTTCTCTAAGAAAGGAAGTTGGCTTTACCAATAGACATTTATAATAGGGTCTGGACTTGTTCATGTTCAATTTCAATGTACAACAAGACACCAATCACAGCATAACACATAACAGGAAACAATACACATAACCTGTTGATGTCAAATACAGAATAAAATCAAATTAAGTGATTAAAAATACAAAATATAATAACATTCAGAGGTAGTTATTGCTTTGCGATTGTAAAGAGCCGATGCAGGATCGAGGAGCAATGATTGGATGAACTTTACCAACGGTCCAGTGGGTTTAATTCTGTCACTGGAGCAGCTTCAGTGACGAACCTCAGTGCAGATATAAATGCCTGTGCTTATCCCGACCTGAACGGGTCTGATGGGACCCACACTCATCTCACAGCGAAAAGCACGAGTTCACACAAAGGTCTCGTTTCCCTGAAAAATAGGAAGCAAAGTTAAAAACTGTAAAATACAATATTGTGTACAACTCGACTTACACACACTCGTTTTTTTTTCCTGTCTCTCTCTCTCTCTCTGCAAAGTCGTCGCTGTGACTCTTGCCAAAACACGGAGTAATCCTATTTTTGGCTTGTGCTTTTTCGATGAAAGCGCACATTCAGGAAGTCAGACACACGCGCGTTGCCGGCTGGAAGGTGTTCATCAGATTTTGCCTCCCTGCCTCATCCAGTTGCATAAGCCTTTTTTTTTTTTTACAAAATACATCTCTTTCTCGCTCGCTGTGTCCCCCCCCCTTTTAAAATAAAGACACAACGGCAGCCTGCCGGTTGGCCGTGGTAATCCAGCAGCCTGGCAACGGACATGAATCACGAGAGGTTTCCAAGAGAGCCTTGAGCTGTCAGGGAATGGAGGCAGTCAGGCTGCTGAGATCTGCCTTCTCATTCAATTCAATTAAGGTTCCCTGTGAACTATTAAACAGCGCCGCCACAGGTCGGGTCGTGCCACTGCTGCACACTCGTGTCTTTTTTTGTTTTGCTCGTGTTTAATATTATGTTTTTTTAATTTTGTATTATTTGATTGATTTGGTTGAACGGCCCCCTCGGTGTGTTTCGCTTTATTTCAGATTAAACCTTTTTCCCTCTTAACGTCGGGGTTTCCCGCAGCTTCTCACTCTGTTGTGGGTAAATTGAATTTAATACAAAATTGGAGATGTATAATTGTGATAGATAAAAGCCTGGTGCTGCACAGAATGGAGCGCTTTAGCGTCTTCGAAACAGGGTCGGCCATTAGCGCTCCGTGACGGATGAGAAAATGAACGGAGTCAGGTTGAAGCCTGACACACACCTGTTCCCGGCTGAAACCACACGTTTGCCTGTCATCTGCAATGAACTTCAAAGCTGTTATTCCAGCAGTGTCACACTCCTGATGTGACTCACACACTTTCTTTTTTTTTTCTTCCTCACAGGTTGACATGTGGCCCTGTCAACCAGAAAACATCTTTAAGACGTCTTCACAAAGTTCCACCTCCGCTTTTTCTCTCACTTTGAGGTTTCTCCTGCTGCTTTCTCGTGCTTTTCTTCCCCGGATCTTCTCGACTTGCTCTCTGTGACTCCGCCGAGTGTACTCTCTCTCACGGTGGCACGGGACACTGACTAATGTGATGCCACGGAGAAACCAGTCTGCCTAATGTCTCCGCTGAACAGAAGCGATCGCTGCTTTGTTTAAAAGTCTTCCTCTTTCCACTCGTTCCGTCTCACTTCTCTCCCGTCGCTCTCGTTACGAGCGGCTCTGACACTAATATGTCGCCTGGTCCCAGTTGCTGCTCTTTCTGTTGCCAACTCAGTATCTCGTGTTTGGAAAAAACTAAACAAACTGAATTACATTAAGTTTGCAATCGCACCCGAATTTAATTTTAACTATGCCCTATAATAAATAAACAAACAAATGATACCCACGGGTAATGAAGCAGGACAAGTGGAGATACAACTTCCGAAAAAGAGAAATAAACACGGTGATAAGAGACCCACCCCCCCACCAACTTTAAAATAGGACATTTCACAAGTCACATTTCAATTTAAGCTATCAGTCAATAATCTGAATTATAGGGTTACAGTTTTTTTCAACAATTTCTTTCAGCATACTTCTAAACAGTATAACTAATATAAACACTTCTGAAATTATACTATATAGAATATACAGTTAATATCCAGTCAAAGCAAAACAGTCAGCACAGGTATATGCTTTTATTTGCGTTCTCTGTTAATCTATTGCAAAGCATCTCCTAGCATTGTGTTGAATTAAACTGCGCGTCCACGCACTGAAACATCCGAGATGACAGTTTCTTTACATCCAGTGTCTGCAGAGGATGTGTAGGATGGGGGGGGAACTGGACGGATAACGACAGACGATAGACACCTTGTACGTTGGCGAAGCACTAAAGAGACAAACTGGACTCCTTGAAATGAGGAGAGCGTGTTAACCCAGGTGAATACCGAGTGAATTGGTGTTTTTACTATAGCAGCTTCTCCTCCTGTGGTGACGGTAGTAAAACACGATGTAGCTTTTGTTTTGACGTGGTTAAAATGGATGCCTTTTAAGGATCTTAAACTTTTTTTCACCGACCGTTTTCCTAACAGGGAGCACATTTATTTCCAGATTGATGAATGCACTTGTCTTCCCTCGTTTCAATCTGATGTGATAATTAACATGCAGAGATGTGCGACTTGCTCGATACAGCGAATCCATCACAGTAAAGAGCACGTCTCCTTTTGTTTTTGTTGGACGGTAGATCTGCCGTAATGCAGTTTGGAGCTGAGGCAGTTTTTTTGAAAATGTGGTTATTTGAACATTCAGATGCTGGTGTTGGAAGCAGGAAGAAGCCACGCCCCCCACTAGGCTCTGCACTCACTGTAATTTCAGAGGAAGAATATTGCGAAAAGCAGCTTACAGTTTTAAAAGGTCAGATGTGCCGCAGGTAAACTTATTTTCTCCACCTGCAGCAGGAGGCAACGGGATCCAAACAGGGGAGGAGGAGGAGGAGGGACACAATACAGTTTGCAGTGTTTCTGAGAGTCCAGGCTTTCTTTAATTAACACACTGGTCCGCTGAGCAGTTGGAACAATCCTCTTCCCTCTGCACATTAATGATTATTGTCTCCAGAAAACCTTCCGTCCTTTCCAAAGTTGTTCCGCTGCGACCCTTTTAGGAATGTTCTGACTCCGCTGCGTTTAGATCTTCAGCAGATTTAAGAGGATCAGGCAGTCAGATGTTGTAAAAAGTAGTTTGAGGACATGAATCATATGCAGCTGATTATAGGTTTTTACCAACTCCTGGAAATTAAAAAATAATTAGTTTGGCGATGCAGTAAACATGGTAAATAAGTCATGTCAAGGACTCTGAGTACGAAGCATGTTTTCAACCTTGAATTAGCAGCTTCAAAATGAGTTTGACGGTTCACTGACTTGGAATACGGAGAATGTTTATACTTTCATTCCCACTCCTCGAGCCTGAACGGCGGTTTTTGGCTCCATGTACCTTTTGGTGATCGGGTAGAATCGGGCCCAGCGAGTGCAAGAGTGATGCCGAAACTTAGATCAGTGAAAAAGACTGAAAAGTCACAAACAACCAGTGTTTTAGCGCAAATATTCAGCCAGGAAACCTTTAAAATATGTGAATTCTAAAACAGAGTTTGGTGTATTTGGTTGAGGAAGCCGAGGATCATGGGGGACATCCACCATTCAGGTGTATTTCAGCTCCGCTCAACACATTGATGGACTTTGTTTTCCTCCAAGTAAAAACCAGTGAAGTAGTGTTGCTTTTATTTATGTCCAACAAATGATGTAGCCTCCTTTTTAAATGACTCAACTCTTTAACAGCATGGTTTGAATAAAGAGTTGAGGCTGCATCATTCGCTCCACAAACTCCAGTTTTCAAAATGAAGGCACAATTATCTGTGAACTAAGTCGTTATTTTACTCGCAGGAACTTTGAGGTTTCAATTCACCTCGTTTCCTTTGATCTGGGTTCTTGTTTCTATTGGTTATGATCACATTGTTGATCTGAAAACATGGCGGCATGACTACTAGCCGAGAAGTTTGTCAAACGGTAAATCTGTGGACTATAAAAGCAAAGTGTAGTGTCCAGCCATGGCGGTAAAATCAGAATCGTGACTTTTATTGCAGCTTTATCCGTCAGGAAGTTTCCTTCTCCCTCCGCGGGTTCGAGTCGGTTTAACTCACAGTGTGAACGACGCTGAGAGAACAACTCTCCCCTCCTCCGATGCAGCGCTCTGTACCAACCCTCTCAAACATTCACCGTAATTACCTCCCCGTGATTTCTGCTTTGTGATTCTCTTGTCAATATTGAAGCCGGGATCCATTATTTAATGTTTTCTCTCCCTTTTGTCTCCTTCTCCTCTCCTCTAGGTGAGTGTCAGTCAACAGCTTGTGGATTATTCCAGTCAGCCGTGAGTTGCTGAGTCCCCCCCCCCCGCGTTGCCTTTTCCTTGCAGAGCGTTGTATGATTCTGCCATCAGGTTTGAAATGATTGCCCCCTTTTCGCTGCGAGTTGCTGTGATTATGATCAAAGGGAGAGAGGCGGGCGAGCCCAGAGAGACGAGCTCCACCGCGGCAGCTCTGGTTGCTGTTGGCTTGAGCCACACGGAGATAAAAGTGATGTCGCCGGTGACTGAGGGCTTCGGTGTTTCTCTGAGTTTCACGGTGTTCATTATCCGGGCTCGAGTCGGTCTCTAATCACTCTGTCAGCCTCCCTGGAAACTGCATGGACGCTGTATTTAGGAAAACTTTATTCGTCTATTCTTTGGGTTGACTTGTTATTCAGTGGTGTGCTGTCCAACTTCTACAGTTGAATTTAATGTGGGTTGATTGCTGCGGCCTGCTGAACCATCTCAATAAGATATGATGGATTATGTGTTGTTGGGATAAGTTAAACCAAATATAAGATTACATGTGTTGTTTTAATATATTATAGACGTATACAACTGCCTCCAGCAAAGATTACGTTTTAAATTGCAGAATCAGATCAGGAATAGGTCATAAATTATCTTACATTTTCTTGTTATTTTCTAATGTTGCAGTTTATGTAGCAGGCGTTTTCTTATTTATGACACCCCTGGTTTATAATCCAGGCCTTATGATGATCAATATGTCCGTCCATCTGTAATCATTCTGTTTCCAGAGCAGAACTCAAAAAACCACGAGGGATTTTTTTCTTGAAACTTCACATTTCTGTTTATCAGGCTTTGACCAGGTGCCTTTAGATACCTTGAGTTTACCGGCAGGACACGTCTCCTCCTCACGACTTGTTTCTCATTGCAATGGCAAAGTCCAGAACCTCATATGATGACAGTCAGTCATGTGGTGCACGGTGGAGCAGCAGCAGCTTCCTGTGTAGACGGATCTCTACGACCAAATGGTAATTAGTAAAAACACTGAAATCCTGTCCTTCCTCCATAGTAATAAGATCTGTATTTACCCTACAGGTCCCACCTGTTTAATACATGATGCTTAATTACATTTTGGATCATACATTTGAATGTTAATGAGGAAAAGGGAAGAACAGCAACATCTCAGCTGCCTCTCGTCAGAATTGTACATCATGAAATTAAAGTTACATATTTTAGGGTCTAAATTAGAGACTTTAGTGAATGTATTTAATTGTTATTGCAGATAATTGACACATTGTTAAGAAAGGACATCATTTGCTTGTGGCTGTGATTGGTTCCCTTAACCCCACGATCCTCAAAGGATAAGCACTATGGATGAATAGGTGGATTTATAGTTTTTTGTGATTGTTACAGTTTATTGGGATTTAAAGTTTGTTTATAAGTGAGTTTAAAAGTCGTGAACTTTAGAGTTGAATACTTGACAAGTGACAATGACAGGAGGAAAGGACGTCACTGAAAACTTTCCTCCAACGGCAACCAGGGACATCCACAGAAAGTTTCATAACAACTTGTCTTTGCTTTCTAAATGTAAAACAGGGGATATATATATATATTATATATATATCGGGGGTGATTCGCCTGAGGTTTGCTGAAAGCATCCATATCAATCACAGGATCAAACCATTGATCTTAAAGAGCAAACTTAGCATCTTTAAACCTGCACTTGTTCCAGTAGAGTGACAGAAATCATCGGTATACAGTTCCTTTTCCCAAACTTTTAACATTGTGGTATTTAATGAACTCCGCAGCCTGCAGGAGACACTAGTCGAGCTCCAACACTGTCGTCTAATTGCTTTTAAAGCTCGCAAACACTCGCTGTCAACAGACGTGTTTCATCAAGCAAGCTCGCATAAGGAGCCACTGTGAAATATTGATAGGGGGATTTGCACAAGCAATTCTGAAACACTAAAATCTGATTCATTGGCATAATATTTATTGTCTTCTCAGCCCTCGTGGTTGAGCCCAGTGTCTCCAGGAAAACCGATATACATGTACATGCACAAACACACACACACACACACACACACACACACAGTCCAGTGGTCATTAAAAGCGCACGTCACCAGGGGCACATCCCTGGCAACACCTGCCAGAGCCATTATCTGCCACCCTGTCCTAGACCAACGCTTTGGCATACATCTGAGCAATTAGGCCAGATTATTGGCAACCTTCCTTGGCCTTGCCCCATTATCAAGACCACTAATTACTCGCAGCGTTCAGGGCCCTCTCTCGCTCGGTGTGGGTGGAGCAGGCAGCCGAGGCCGAGTGGAAAAAAGATCGGGAGGAAGCGGAGGGAAAGAGGAAGAGACAGGAATAGACGGATGACCGAAGGTGTGGGGTTTCATTAGCGGTAGCCACAAGAGGGGATGTGGCAGCTCGGTGACACCTTCTATTTGTGACACCTGTGCGTTAAGTGTGTGCGAAGGCCCCCACGGGAAATATTGTGTCAGAAGAAGCAGTTTCAATGTGTCATCAGCAGAGTGATTGAGGTCTTTTCCGGGAGTAATGATAGCTGATGACTCGTGCTGGCTTCTCTATTGGTTTTCGGCAGAGTGTAAAATTATGCCTGCTGGGCGATTGCAGCTTTAATGGAGAATGGCACACAAACAAGGCGCACATATGGACACTTGCGTGCACGCTCCGATGGACTCACACCCCCAATGTGCACACGCTGAGACACACTTGCGTATAGTGTACGAGTGGAGACAACTCCAGCCATTTCGGGCTGAGAGTGCATACGCAGTCTTTTTTTCCTACCACTGTTTTGACAAAATTCAAAATATAGTCAAAGGTCATTATCCTCAGACTGAAGCATCTTCTCCCAAAAGCAAAAACAGTAACTTAGGGAAAACACTTCTACATTTTAAATTTCCAAAAAGGTCAACAGAAGGTTATAATCCTTTTTAGTTCTGCATTTTTTAAATGAAGCATATTAACATTTGATAACAGCTTTTAAGTATATCGTTTACCCTGAGGCATTTATTCCAATGTGTAGCCTGAAGCATTCCCCAAGTTCCCAGTTTCTGAACTGCTTAAATAAAGGTTACACCTGTGTAATTATGGAAAAGCACTGGTTGCACAAGCTGAGATCTAATAGGTTGGAGGCTATAACAACTATATACTGTGTTTACATGGACTCACCAGAAACTCTAGTATTTTTCCTGTTCTTTCATTTGATTGGACGTTGATATGACTCCTGTTATATGTACTTTAAATTCGTATAATACAGTAGTTAATATACATAGTACACAGTGGTGCTTTTAAGAGGTCTGTTAGTTTATATCAACAACTAATAACCAAAGAACATCTTTGACTCCAAAGGCTCATTTTATGCTTCCTTTGCTTGCATCGGCTACACTGCCCCCTCTTGACTTCTGGTGGTACTGCTCCATTTCGTGTGTTTCCCTCGTATCTTTAAGCTTTTTTTTTAGAAAACACGCACGAATGTGGACGAACCCAACGCAGAGTACGGACACGAGGCTCCGTCTACGTTTTAAACACATCTAGCGTTGAGCGTTAATGGGCCTCAAGGCCACGCCCACTGATTTTGACCACATGCTAGCTGCTCAAAACCCCCTAATTACTCCTCTCGTCTCGGTCAGTGTTTTGAAACTATGGCAACAGCGTGTGAGAGGGCTGATCGCCTCAATAACAAAGTCAGGGAGGTTTATCTTCAGCAAAAACTGGATTCTTACAAATGAGATTTAAATCTGAATATTGACTTAATATTCCCACACACACGCACACACACACACACACACACACACACACTCACTCAGACACACAGACTCCCAGGTTTGCTTTTATCCTCTCAATACATCTGTCTTGTCCCCGTGATAAACCAAAGGTTAGTAAAGGTCTGAGAGCTGTTCCGACGAGGAGGAACCTGCATGCTAAGAGTGTGGTCAGTGGAGATATCCCCTCAGACCTCAGCTCCGTCTAACATTACCATCACCAAAGGTCAGATATCACAGATAACTTTTTGTTTCTCCACTGCAGAGAGGCTGAACTTCACACACTCACAATGACATATAGAAGCAGGAGGTTTTTTCTTAACGTGGCACTCTGAGCTGCCCTGGGGAGTTTTCTCAGGATGCGTCAAGGAGTCAGTGGATTATAAACTTCATTTGGAGGCATTGTTCTTCCTCACTACCAAACCCCTTTGTGTCCTGCACCCTCAGCCTGTCTTTTGACTCTTCCCATTTTCCCCTCCTCGAAGTCTCGTCGTCTTCCGAAAGCAGAGCAAGCACAGCGTGAAGCCTGGAAGAAATGGAAATGAGGGCTTATTAATTCTCCCTGGTGGCTGAAGGACCAATAGTCGCGGCCATGTCAGACTTTTTTGGGGAAGCAGAGCGGGGGGGAGAATGCCAGCACTTGTCTGAGGGGGATTTCATAGCAGGCGTGTTTGGAGAGGTTTTATTTGAACTCTGGAGGGTTTATTCCTTTAATTTGTTTCATTTGGGCAAAAGAGAGCGAGGCCATTGGAAGCAAATAACCACACAGACACTGCATGGAACCCAGAACTCCTCCAAGCAAACTGTGGCTTGGTTTATTAGAAGGGGGGGGGATGTTATTGGTTCAGCAACAGGAGACAACCACAGACACACGCTTGTATTGGTTTACAGGGACGGGAGGAGTCAAAGGAGCCAAGTCAGTGCAGCAAACAATGATTTACACCCAAAACAATGAACTATGGCTGCAACTGGAGTCATGGGAGGTTTAGGAGAGAGAACACGCATACGACGTTCGTTCCCCCCCCAAAAAAAAAGCTTCTATAATTACTGTGGAGTGTTATGTTGGTGTGTTTTCCTCTTAGTCGAGGGTAGGGAACCTTTTTCTTGTCAACGGCCGTTTCAATTTCTATAACACCAATCCCGAACAATTCACAAAACATCTGTAAACATCGGAGGGTGGGGCATCTGATGTCACATGGTAGTGATGATGAAGTTCAACTAAAAGCAGCAAACAAACTCTCCCACTCATTCAGGTTTCAGCCTCTCAGCTATAAACCTGCCTCTATGACGTTGACACTTCAGAATGAGTTTTTGTTGGTCTCCCAAACTCTGCAGAACAACGTTAACTTAACCCGAAGCACAGTTTTCCCAGCAACTCGTCCAGTTTAGGTCATATTTCCAGCTGTAAAGACAATTAGCCTTTTTCAATACGTTGAGCACCTTCCCACAAGCGAGAGACACTGGCTTCTCCATCTTTACTTGTCTTCACAGTCTCCGTGATGGTTTCATGCAAAGACACGTAACGCATATTTGTGTTTTGTTCACCCTCACTATGACCTCACAGACATTACAGCCAGAAGGGATCCCCCTGAAGGACATGTCCGTCCACTATTTTATGTTATTTCCTTTCTATCGCAGTAAAAAAAATAACGGCTGCTGTGAATAATTGTCCTGCAGACCGGATCAAGTTGCCTCGTGGGCTGAGGACGGCAAAGAGGCCAGAGGTTACACCCACCTCTGCTCTGAGCGAAGGAGTAAACAACCTCACGCTTAATCAACAATTCACATAACATGAAAATCAGAAACCAAAAAAAGCCACAAAACTGCAGTGTTGCGTTAATGGCTGTGGAAATGGTGATAGCTAATTTTGACTAAAGTGTTATTAGACCAGCATTGTCGTATTTAAATGGATGAATATGGTGAAGAGGAGATGGAGAAATTGAAGGATTCTTGCATTCAAAATGGTTTTCGGCAAGAGATTACTTTCCTCGTCAAGACTATCAAGATAATCACTTTAAACTTTACAATTTGCAAAAACATTTTTTTTTGCTTGGACAAATTCAGAGTCCATAAACTGTGAGTTAATTTACATGCCCATGATTAACTTGTCTGTAGTTTAGTAAATGTGTGACATGAACCCATGTTGTGTCGTGTTGTTGTTGTTGTTCTGCCATCAGGCGAGATGTCACGTTATTGAATTATGTTAACGGCTCAATCACCGTTTTTTTCCCAATCTTGAGTGTTGCCAGTAGTTACATCATTGTCCTCGTGTCGTCCCCGCTGGTTTAAACGCGGCTGCTGTGAATGAAGCCTGTCATGTTGTCAGTTTCTCTCCAGAGGAAGGTCCCGGAAGGTGTGCCTTGATTTTAAAAATTCCTGCATGGGGGGGGGGGGGGTTTTCCGTTGCATGTTTCACAGGCTACACACAAAATCATATGTGACCATTGATGTACTTTTGTATCTTTGTCACGCGCCTTGATTTCCTTTCTTCAAACAATAAAGGCGCCGCTGATGAAGAGCCCCTCTTCACAGGGGCTGAAGCACTCGAGACACTTGAGAGGGAAGTTCGGGGGCTGGAAAAAGTTCAAGAGCTGCCGAGGCCCTTTCATCGTCCGCGGGAGCCACGCGTCAAAGTGGTCGGCC
Organism: Reinhardtius hippoglossoides; assembly: GCA_006182925.3. NCBI lineage: Eukaryota > Metazoa > Chordata > Actinopteri > Pleuronectiformes > Pleuronectidae > Reinhardtius > Reinhardtius hippoglossoides. The sequence goes on from CM031684.1 coordinate 21,206,131, forward strand.
CCAGCTGTGATTCTGAACCTTTGTCCATTGGAGGAGATTGATAAATGGCCCGGGCCGCCCGTATCTAACACTCGGTTTGCATCTGCAATTCCCTTCTGCCGTTCCCTTTCAAACACGACCACATGGTGCAGCGACAAAGAGGCATTTTAATAGGCCTCAGATGAATTATCTATAACTAAGACTGAATAAATCTTTAATCGCTGTAATGAACTTTAGAGTATGGATTCAAAAAGCCATTTAGCTGATAAATGACCCGTGGAGGGCTCTGATACGAGGATAAATCAAATGAGGCTGGGGTCTTCACTCCTTTTTTTTTTTTTTAACCAAAGACCAGCTTATTTCAATAATTGACTTGAGGGTACAACAGCTCAGAGCACATCTGCTGATAAGCAAAATGAACAAGCTGGCTTTATCGCAAAGAATATTCAGTATATATAATATTTTTTGCTCTCAGGATAAAGAATTACAGCCGAAGTCCCTCCGCGTCTCACTGGGACCGGTCGTCCTGTTGATCCAGTGCTGGAGACAAACTGGGACTCGGTGAAGACCCCTGTCCTCTCACAGACACATGTTTGTGCTTTACTGTACAAAACAACAGACTAAGGTCAAGCTCTTCATCTAGATTATTATTGTTGTTATCTTTTGGGGGGGGTTGGCCGTACTCCCACCAGCACGTCACCTTTAATAGCTGCGACCATTAATTACTGGGATTCTTCGAGATTCCTTCAATGAACACGATAAAATATGAGGCCGTCCTATTTTTTCTCCATGTCAGCAGTTTTGTGTGTGTGTGTGTGTCTGTGTGTGTGCATACGAGCCCCATGCTCATATTTCAAGGGGGGGGTGAGATTGTCTTTTTTTACCTTTGTACATTGCATTTGATTTATAGGTTGACCAAACGCACATCTATCCACAGGCAGGCGGAGCTGCTCTTGCGGTGCGACGGGGAACCGGCCAGTGCTCCTGCTTCCCCGGCTCCAATAGCCACTGTGATCTTGATTTTTTTTTTTTTTTTTTTGCACGGCTGCAATATGCCGGCAAATGAGCCACAAAATGAGAGCAGGGCTACATGAGTATTAGAGGCGCCGGGGCCAATGTGTTCGCCACCGCACACCATCAGCTGCACTTGCTTTTGTTGTCGAGTTCACGTGTTCTGCCCACAGCGGCGCGACCGCAGACACATCACAGCAGCACACAGCCGACGAGCGCACATTATTCCTTTATTACGCTCCAACATGTTGAAGCCTCACACGATCATTTGGCTCTTTGCCTCATTGTTTGTTTTTTCGCAGATTCCGAATATCTCATCCGAGCTGTAAACAAGTTTGAAATATGGAGCGCCTTTCAACGAGCTCCACATTTGGCCCCTTGCTCAGAAACACTGCATCATCATCAATTACTTTTTCTTCGTGAAGATGAATTGCTTTCATAGCTTCTCCACAGAAGCTCTTCTTTTCATGTAGCACTCTGAAGCGTTGATGCACAGGCGGTGCGCCGCCCTCATTTAAGCTTAGCGCTGCAGAGCATTAGTTTAAGATGAGATCACAAAGCCCTGGAATGTAACATGTAATGCTCCTCGCAGTTTGGCTTGTTTCCCTGCGAGACAGTCACTTTGGCGATTTCCTCCCACTTGTCTGCGAGAAATCCAACATCTTTTTTTTTTTTTTTTTTGGTTTCGCTTGCCAAGACAAGTACATGAGAGCCGGTTGGATCAACAAGCATTCACTTCAGCCCAATCCTGTTAAATTACAATCTAGAATCCTGTCGAAACCTGGACAGTTAAGTGTTTGAGTATTTCTTTTTCTCTGCAGCGGAATTTTGAAACAAGCAATTTGGTCTATATTTGGACCTGTCGTGCGTTGTGTTATTGCTGCCACCCACTATCAGAGGTGTTCCCTTTTTATTGAAGAAGGGACATTAGATATTCAAAGTACGCTGCTGTTTACTGACAAGGTGGTGCAACCTTCTCAGCAGGGGCTGAAAGGTGCTCAGCTTTGACAATTACTTGGCTCAAAGTGACTGAGAACAACAACGACTGAGATGAAGCAGAGCCAATAACATTCAGCGGGGAACCCGCTAAAACAGCGGTGCCAATTCCCTTTACTAAGGAGCTGTCATCTCGCCAAATGATGCGCGTCAGTGGGTTTCACTTCCCTTTTTTCCCCGGTGCTGCTTTACAGAGTTGTTTCTGCATTTGAAAGCCTACTTATTACAATCTTTGAGCTCCTGCAGAAATCTTTTCTTCAGTGGAAGAGATGGCTCTGAAAGCTCGTTCCACACTTGGGGAATGGAGCATTTTGTCTCGAAGAGCTATTCATGTGAAATGCGGTGTCAAGTCAACTTTCGGTGCCACTTGACAGCCGAGGAATCAAGAGAGCTTTGTGGAAAGTCCCCGTTGTGTCCTGATGACGTGATGAACCCTATTCAGCAAAAACCTGTAATTGACCAATAAGCAGCTTCTGTGTCACGAGTGCCTGAGCCCAGTTCTGACCTCAGAGCTATTTATAAAGGTGCTTTATTAAGTTTTCTGTGCCGCAGAGCAAAGGAGAAGGGGGGGGGGGTGCTGTTTTCTTGCCAAGAGCTTCAGAGCCATCATCGTGTTTAGAGGATATAAAACACCCTTATGGAGGCGCTACAAACAAAGTTTGACTGTTATTATCATTCAAAGTATACGCCTGAACAAAAACGCCGTGACTCACGGACCCAATTTAAAAAGTAATGCAACAAAACATGCAACCGGCGAACGAGGCTGCTTTCCAAGGCAGCTTTCCCCCCGGTGTGTGGATCGATAACGTTTCATCTTATCTTAACATACGTGCACTGGACTCAGGACGTTTTCCAGAGGGGCTGTATGTGTTCTGTTGCTAAACATGTTTCCCCTCCAGCCCCGAAATGAAATAAGTCGGCATCTTGATGATGTTTCTAACAAGTGACGGACACAAAACTGGAAGAGAAAAATATCTGAGGATGAAAAACAGAAACCAAGTGTCCTGGACGTTTCCATGTCTGATCTCCGGATCCGTTCTTTATACACAAAACTCCAGGAAACTGGGTCCAGACCTTTTCCTGGAGTTTACCTTTCATTTCGACGGCTATGGAAGATATAAAGAATAATGTAATATAATGCCTGGGTATTAAATATTACCACACTGTGTCTTCCTGTGTGCAGGAGGTTCTCTGCAGTGGGATTATTTGTACTCGGGACCACGTGAGCACCTTCATATCTCATCCCTCACTCTTTTGATTTTCACTCAGACTGGTGAATGGGGGAAATTAGCGGAGGATTCTACAGATCCAATAAACATTTAGTCCAAATTGATCTCATTCCATAAGATGACTGTGTGTCCGCCACACAAGCTCCTGCGAAGTGGAGAGGAATAAAAAGCCCAGTCGCGGTTCTGATTGACACTTTCCTGCCCACCTTATTTTTTTTTTGATTATTCAGCTCTCCACACATCCAGTAACAGATTCTTACAAAGCCATTGCTCTTGCTCTTACTATGTGATTGCAGCACTGGGCTTCATCATAATGCAGCGACATGAGGTGGAGGCACAGGCAGCCATTATCTGTCCCCTGAGCAGGCTGGTTAGCTGGCAGGCTGGGTGGAGGTGTATTAACAAGGCCACTACATTTTTTTTTTTTTTAATCTCACACCGCCACCGCCACATCGCCTCTGCATGGACGGCCATTTATTATTTATAGGGGCTCGCTTTGGAGGTGCGTGCCAGGCAGATGCACACACATCCATCACCGCGTGTGGGCTCAGGCCGCTGTCGTAAAGCACGTATGCATGTGCAAACACGCGTTAACACTCGGGCGCGCGTACAGCCGCACGCCACTGCCGACGCTCGTTTCTACACACGCATCGTTCGACATGCTGCTGACATGGGTTTAGCAAAGATTAGTCAGGATTAGATTGGATCTGCAGCAGCAATGAATAACTAATTGAAAATACATTCAGCTCATAGCAATTATGAGCTATAGGCTGGCTTAGTCATGATTTTAAACACAGAGAGGAAAAGTTTATGTACCTTCACGTTAATCCTGAAAACTTCTGTACATAATAATACAGATTATCAACCATGTATCATAGACAACCTCCTTAATTCTCCACTACACTTCAGATTCAGATGCTTTGAGCTGATTTATAATTGATCCAAACAACTAATTCCATCGTTTTTTATTCAATTTAAATCATTTTGTTGTCGGGAGGTGCCGATTGTCGTCAAGGACAATTACTTAACCACTCTCCAGTTAAACCAAGGATAATATTACCTATTGTTTATAACACGGCCCTGGTGAATACTAAGTTTTGATTGCTCACGAGGTGCGTGCGCTTTATTTTCAGACAAATCCTCATTACTGTCTAAATTAATCTCGCTCCTCCTGGGAGGCTGCTCTGTTCAGCTGATATTAGGCTCCAGCTTCACTCCCCCTGTTAGATTCTCTCTTTTTTGTTTCAATATTGATAAAAAAACAAAACAAAACAATGGGAACTTTTCTTTCAAAGAGCCGGGAAGGAAAACTTCCAGAAAACTGTCGTGTATCTGAAATAATGAACCTTCTTCACGACATAAACTCTTTTACTGCAAAAATCAACCGCTGATGAGATTCAGATCATTTACAGCTGATTTGCCACAGAAAATACGTTTTTGAATGAAAAGCAATTATTATCCGATTGTGTGTTTTTTTTCTGTTTCCGTGACCACGTGTTTGTATTTTACACATTTGCTTCACTCGTCAGGACGTTTGAAACCGAATCTGTCGGTAATCGACACTCACAGCGACTAGACACAGTTTGGAAAGAGATTATGAACGTATGAATATCAAATATGTTTATCTGTTTACAAATACTGACTCAAATAAATAGTCAACATTTAACTGGTGATATTTACTCCACAAGAAACTGATGTGTCTCATACACAGCAGATGAAGTCAATGCGGAACATGTAAATGTGAATCTGTGGCCATAGCTGACGGTGTTTGTTTCACTGAGGCTCCACCCACACTACTAGGTTGTCATTTTTTAAAACGCTGTTGCTATGGTTACGCCTACTGTCCACACTACTCTGGAAGTTGGTGGCGCAGTATGGAAACGCTGCTGGGACCGTTTAACACTTCCTGTCGGTAACGGTTCCACCTCCTCATTGGTCCAAGAGGAGAAACGCCCGCTCCTACTTGTCAGCATTGCTGTTTTCTCGTTCGTCGTAAATTTTCTGCAACTCAGCGACCACCTGCAGGGTCATCGGCTTCCTGTTCACGCCGACATGCACAGGATCATGTGATCTGCATTTTCAGTTGTGTTAGTATGGACGGAGTTTACTGCTGATACGCAACTAAAACGGCGTTTCAAAGCTAAAACGTATTAGTGTGGATGAAGCCTGAGATGAGATGTTGGTCCACATTGTTGGGGATTTGATTAGCTGCCTTCTCACAGTTAGCTTGTAGTTGTATACAGCAAACACACAAACACACACACACAGACACACGCACACAAGTCCTGACGAATCCCAGTGCGGAGATCGTGGCTTTACTCACATTTCGAATGGAACACGAAAAATATGTGCAAATGCAAACCTCTACATTCCTGAGCCGTGCATCTCGTATGCACACATCACTGCCCACCGACCTACCATCCATCTCGTGGACAAAACACACACGAGTCCTGAACAATCACAGTGTGGAGATAGTGGCTATTAAATTATTATTTGTAATGGAACGCACAAATATGTGCAAATGTGCATTCCTGAGCCGTACACCTCGTATGCACACATCACTACCCACCGAGCTACCATACATCTCATGGACAAAACAGACAGACACACACACACACACACACACACACACACACACACACACACACACACACACACACACACACACACACACACACACACACACACACCACACCACACACACACACACACACACACACACACACACACACACACACACACACACACACACACACACACACACACACACACACACACACACACACACACACACACACACACACACACACACCATTTCCCCAGACCTGCTCACTGGCCTGTGGTTTATGTGACACATCCTCAGCCCCTGCAGTGATGCCCAGAGATGAGCCCCAGTGGTGGAAGTGACACACACACACACACACACACACATTAAACATGGATCAGGTGACCTATGCCTCGCAGACTTCAACCGCGCTCGCTGGCCCTTGGATGATGAGTGGCAGGCAGCTCCTCTCTCACTGCCTGTCGCCTCTCGTCTGTTAATATCCTCCTCTTCCTTTCCATTCACAGACCTACAGGAATCCCAATTTGTTTCCAGCCCGTACAGGAGGAGGATGTTTTTTTACTTATTTTTAACACAACCATTACTTGCCCGGGTACTTAAATTGTTCCCATTGCAAAACACATTGATGCCGTGTGTCCTTTTTCGGTGTCTGGAGAACTTGGGCGAGAAAAAAAATAAGACGGAAGGAAGGCAGTGTAATTTCTGCCTCTCTCTCTCTCTCTCTCTCTCTCTCTCTCTCTCTCTCTCTCTCTCTCTCTCTCTCACTCTCCTCAGACATCGGCTCTAATGGCCCCATAAGAATTTTGATCAAATACTTTAAAGCTGCATTAATTGATTTCTCTTTGTTAATCTGAGGCAGTGGAACAAACATTTTAGCAAACAGTCATTGAATCCAGGAGGCACAGAGCACAATTAGCAGTAATGTGAAGCTTTATTTCTGTGCACCTGCGTGAATATTAGTCCATTAGTCACTCTGGCGTTTTTTCCAGACATGAACTCTGGAGGATGTCTCCAGAATTGGGTCAGATGCATTCACCACCACACAGAAGTCTCTGGGGGGGGATTCAGGTTAGAGGTGGAGCAGCAGGCGGAGGCAGGATGTGACACATTCATTCCGCTGTGGAGATTCTTCATCGACACGTCACCTCAGACTCTCTTGACGTCTTCGTCTGCGTCCTCTACATGTACCGCTCCGCTTTACAAGAGATATTCTTCTACAGACATTTGTTTTTTTGTGTCTGTCGTGCGATCAAAACAAGGAACTCAAAAAGATCAGTGGATCTTTGTGCGTTAATCTCTTCGAGCCCCTCCTTTGACATTACACATGTTCGTTTGATCCACTTGATTAGCGCCGCTCTGAGCCAGATTTGATTTGGAGTCTTTAGTATTATTAAATCACGTGTTGCTTTTTAAAGCTCTGGGGGTTTTCTTGGACTTACTAACTTGGGTCAGGGCGTCGGTGAACTAGCTGGACATCGACTGCCATGTGGGCGATGGTTGATTAACCTTCAGTTTACTGATGAACATTAAGTATGGTCGTTGAGAGAAGCAACAGTACGTTTCTGTTTCAAAGAAGTTTCAAATGACGTCAAAAGCGTAAGATGGCGTCGCTCCTTATCCGACAGGAAGTGGACACACGTCGTCCATCTTTATTTACAGTCTACGGTTCTTACCGACAGCAGAAAGCCTCACTTCACTGTGGCTGTCCTTTCTTTCAGCGTCCTCCTGACTGTAACTCCCTGTAAAGGCCGTCGCATGCGATCAATTAACCTAACACAGCAGAGCAGCACTAGCATGTTGTCGAAAAAGAAGCTGCCTAACACCGCCAGGAAATAATGGCATTTACCTCAATTACGTTTGTGAGAGTGAAGCATGTAGGGAAAAGGAAAGAAGTGACTTCCCCCATCACATTTGTTTACTGCCGATGCCCCTGGTCCTTTCCTAAATAGACGTATCCCTGTTGCACGGTCCCTTTTTGAAAAATGACTCCATTATGAAGAAGTCAAGCAGCCAAAATAGCCTTTGGTCGAATTGAAAGCCCTGATTTATCATCATCCAATTATAGTATTGAGAAGGTGCAGTACACTCCGCACAGAGTATTCCTCTCATCCATACTTGATAAGGAATCCAGGCTACATGTTAAGACGACCACTGCACGTGTGTCTCCTCCGCTGCACAATAAATCCAAAGTGGACTCCACTATATTAAAAAAACCTTCAGATCTGACTGATCGATAATCCATCTTTATTGATGAGCTACCTCGTTGTGCTGAATGTCAAACGGAGGCGGAGATCGAACCTTTTACGGAGACGCTCCGTCGCCGAGGTCTCACGTTCACCGCGTGTCACGCCCTCAACAGTTAGAGATGGTAACACAACAACTGAATTGCTGATGCATGTAGAAGTTATTTTCTGATTGTATCTGTGAGCTCTACGTATGTCGATCGGTGTTTTGTCGGGGATCTGCTATCAAATCACGAGATGTGTGTCTTCTTGTGTGTGTTTCAGCCCAATATGTTAATGCACAATGTGAAAGTGAAAGAAAATACTAAAAAAAATGGAGACTTCAGATTTAAACCTGCTAATTCCTGCCTCCCTCATCAGCTGGAAATTATTTACTCCGCACATTGTGAATATATTCTGGGAATCGTCAGAATCCTTAACGGGGAGACAACGACGAATCTGTACCGTCTTACAGCCACACAGATATTTTTGCATAATACTTTATTTCATTTTAAATGCAAATATTTCAATTTATCTAATCAGTATTTATACATAATCACATCTATTTATGTCCGCCCCTCTTTCTCACCTGTCACGGCAGCTAGTGTTTATGTGCGTGTGTGTCTCTGCCAGTATGTGTGTGATTGCTTTCCACTTTCCTTTCTTAATATAGATGGTGTGTGAGGTACAGTTGTACACACATACAATATCTAGTGTACACACATTCAGGAACACACACACACACTTACAAAGAGCTCAGACTCTCCTGTGAGTCACGATTCCTGAGACAGAGGAGGTTTGTTGCTTCTCACTTTGTCCCTATTTTTGCTCTGTCATAACACACACACACACACACACACACACACACACACACACACACACACACACACACACACACACACTGAAACATTGATTTGCCCTCTCTCCTCCCTCCTTCTCCACCACCTTGTTACAAATCCGTCTTTATTCTTGTCATACTCTCATTATTACAGCGATTCTTTTTTTTCCTTTTACTTCTCTAAATGTGTGACATGCCACCTCCTCCTCCTCCTCCTCCTCCTCCACCTCCCCACCTCCTCCTCCACCTCCTCCTCCTCCACCTCCTCCACCTCCTCCTCCACCCCTGCATTAGCGTCTGTCTATCACACGTGTTTGGTCTTTTCTCCCCCCCCCCCCCCATCACGCCTTTGTGTCACATTTCACTCAGAACTATAATAGTCCAGTAAGTCACTCACATGAGGTGAGGGGAAATCACTTATATAATTACTTCTCAGTTTTCAATAACAACTGCTTTGCCATTTAAATTCCTTCCGATATTAAACATTTCATTGAGACCTGACACTTCATGACTTCCTGTAGATGTTTAAAATTACAGGTTGACTTAGAAAATTAGCTGCTGGAAATGTGTCAGTGTAAAGTTCTGTGTTGAGAGTCGTGTGATTGAAACAGCTCCGTGGAAGCGATTAGAAATATTTATCGGAGGAAAACTGTATTTTTGTACTGGAGCCTGAACTGCAGATTATTCTAAGATCCAAATCAGAAATTATAATATAAATAAGGCGCAATTTGCAGATGGAGCACTGATGGAGAATTCAGCGTGCGTTTTCCAAGCATCTTCTGGTAGCTGGCTTCTTTCTCTGTGTCGGACGCCTGCATCGCTCGGCAGCTCCTCTGCAAACATCCCAGCCGTTCTTATCTCGTCTTCCCTGGCCTCTCTTCCTCTCTCTCTCTCTCTCGCTTTCTGTGTGTTTTACTGTGTCTCTCTCACATCTGTCCCAGATTAAAGGCTCGTCTCCACTCCAGAAACCTGCCAGCCTACAGCCTGTTGATGGGCTTGGAACAGGGTCACAGCACTGATCTTGTCCAAGAGGCTGCCTTTGAAGCAGCCTGGGACGCATGCACACACACACACACACACACACACACACACACACACACACACCACACACACACACACACACACACACACACACACACACACACACACAAAGGCCTTATCCTCTTCCTCTCTCCGTGCTGTGATGAAGTGGTCAGGGTGTGACTCTGCCCTGCTCTCTACTCGCACCTTTTTTTAAATGAAGTTTGCTAATACACTGGCATCGACAGTAGAATCGGGGAATGGAGTCCAGGGATGCTCCTCAGCCAATATGTTGGGAGTGTCACGGTATCCGTTGTGGAAGTTAATCAACTTATCTTTGTGCGGGAGCGAGGTTTTTATTAAGGACACGAGAGGATAAAGAACCCATTCATGAAATATAAAACCCCTCGTACGACGTAGAATAGAAAGTAAAAGGCCCCGGCCCTCATGATTGTGGCGACACGTTAGTTATTTTAGTCTCATTTGATCACTTTGCTGTGAATCTATTTGAGGTGCTTGTTATCTCTGACACAAAAAAGAAAAAAGAAACGGTTTTCCCCATTGTCCAGCTCCACTAACATCAAGAAGTTTTTCAGAACACCTTGAAAACTCGGATCTGTGGTCGGCCACGCCGCTGCCACATTATCCACCGGTAATTAATTCCAGGAAGTGTGAAGTGTGTCACGTTAAAAAGCAGGGTGCCATTTGATATTCATGAGGCGTCATCCTGTTTCGAATGTCCCCTCCGGTGTTAGCGTGACAAAATGCGGTTCTGTTCAATCCCTGGCTCCCCGCAGATCTCAACCGGAGTCTCATCACTCATTTCCGGTGTGCGGTCGGAGGGTGGGAGGGGTTCGGCCTGGTGTGCAAGGCCATTTGTGCATCAAGGTGAGGGATTGCAATCTGGCAGGCGTTTTCCTCTCCAGGGCCGAGCCTGACCGACCGTTAATGTCCTGCGCTACTTAGCCTCTCATTGGTCGTGGAGGATCACGTGCACAGACGAGACTCGGTTTCGTGTGTCTTCCTCTTCCTCACTTGATGTCTTGCTGCTGCACGGGTGGGGAGCGTCCTTCAGAGCCGTCCCCTCTGGCTGTATGTCTGTCAGGTCACATTCAGGCTGAACGCATCACGCACGGAGCTGTTTGGTGTCACCGCTGACAAGCAGCACGGTGACTGTCGAGAGAAGACAAGTGGATGTGGAGCGTCGCACTTTCTTTGAAGCGAAAGAGGAGCCGTTGGCCAAGTTTGCGGCGACGCACATGGAAGAAAAAGGGCGAAACGGGAAACATGGTGAACTTGATGACTTGCAAAGATAATTCTGCCAAACATGCAGCATTTATAACATTCCGTCAGAGATATTGTAATACAGGGACATTTTGTGGTGAGCGAGCTGAAAAGCTAAGAAGCTGAAACTGAATTTGTGTAAAAGTCTTGTTTTTGTTGGGGAGCTGCTAGAACCGGGGGGAACAAAGGCCCAAACATGTACTGAAGTCTTAGTTTGTCTGGCCGACCTGTCACAGAGCGGATTACTGAACTGGTGAAAGATATTGAAAAACCACTCCAAACATTTCCAGAGATCACAGCAGAGTCTGATACAAGGGAGGAATCGCTGCCATGCATGGTCTTAACCGAGGTGAAGACTTGTTTGAGCAAGTTGTTCTGGCTCAAACAAAGATGCAAGTAGTAGCACCACCATCACTACCATCGGACATCAGGCAGCTCGCCAAAGAGAAGCCATGCCAGTCATCATATCAGAGAAATTACAAGTATGTGTGTCTGAGAATTTCAGGATGTTACAATATCTGAAATAGCCCTTGATAGAAAAGTGTCAACTCCCTTTCTGCACATGGGTTAACGACTCTATGATAAAAGGAAAGATGGAAGCAAAAAGAACCACAAATAATAAAATGGGGAAAGAAATAGCTTTTGTATGTATGTTTTAATATAATCTGTCGAGAGCCTTACCGGGCGAGAACAAGAAAACACAATATGTAGAACTCTGCGTCTGCTGTAAACCCGGAGTAAAGCTCCAAATCCACGGGCTTTCCTGAGCCCTGCAGCTTTTCATGAAGAGAACAAAACAAACAATATATATAACACAGGATGTCAAAACACATTCCATAAACTTCCAGTGGCATCAAAGTCGTGCACACGCTTTTAAAAACAATATGTAGAGTAGTATCGACAAAACTAGTCGTAGAATATACACCGTGTTGCACAGCCCTTTGATCACTGAAGGTTTGGTTAATTGTAAGAGCTACAGAGTTCAACTTAAATTTCTGATGAGGTCGTAATCATCTAGTTTAAACATTGCTTATTGATAAGAGGAATTATAATCTATTGCAACTTGATTCTCAAATTTCTGGCCATCGTTATTTCTATTTGTGACAGTTACTTGTGGAAATGTCACCGAAAATGAGCGATGAGACAGATTTTACACAAACCAACAGTTCTGCAGATTCAACTTTTTTTTTCTTGCACAACTTTTCCCGTTACTGCCATTTTAGCTGTGCTCTCTTTTGAATATTACCTCCGTGTAAAACGCTGCGGATAATGTGGTTGCACTTTCTCTAATGGACTTTGTTGTAAAAGCCACAATAAGAGTGCAGTTGTTAAAATGTCGAATTGTCCTTTTTTTTTTTTACGAGACTTCAAAAATCGGCTAAATGGATTCGGTTATGGACTAAGTATTTTCCTCCCATTGAAACCGCCTGTCAGGTTTTACTGCAGAAGAGAAAAGAGCTTTTGCTCCGGGTCTTTTTGTTTCATCTGTTTACGAAAATCTTCGTTTTTGGAAATGGATAGAAAAGACAAAACCGAGCTCCTGTAATCAAGCCGGTTTGGACAAAACCAAAAAAAGGGACGAGCGTCTGTTTGCGGTGACCAAAAGCTCAGTGATACGTTTTGTATTGACTGATTGTGGGAGACTGCAAACAGAAATATCCCATTTTTGACTCCCGCGGCACAATAAGACATTTTTACTTTATCATTTCCTCTCCTCTGGATAAGATCTGTGGAAGCTGCCAGACAGTATTGTTTATGAATAAGACCAGCGCCCTCCGTCACAAATTTACTGACAATAATGCTCAAATATTGTTTGTTTGGCGTCTGCTGTAGAGGCAGCGGTGGCATCAAATTAAATATTGATGCTGGGCCTTTCTGTGATAATCTGTCAGAAATGAGGAACTGTGAGGAAAGTGTTTTGTCACCGCTAAAATTCAGCGCGGAGGAAAATCTGCACCCGTAACTTCTGACCTGTTTTAGAGATGTTGAAATTTAGAAAAGAGAGAAAGGAGATATGTTAGCATTATATATTTCTCTCCTGTTGAAGTCGTGAAGTCAGTTTCTCGAAGGTATCGTCTCTCTGCTGGCACGTGTGTGCGTCAGAGTGTGCGTGTGCACACGTGTGCACCTCTGCCCTGTGTAAATGCCCTTGACAGTATACAGGCTGTTTAGGAATGCTGAACAGCGCCGCTTGTTGCCCACCGTTCTCTCCACACAATCATTAATGATGACCAGCGATGGAACACAAATCACATGCATGCAGGTGGTGGGTAGGTAATGGATTGTGTGTGTGTGTGTGTGTTATACTCGTTTGTCTTTCCTCTTTAGGACCTTTTTAAAGCACAAACCACTGAACTCATCAGTTCCAGTAGACCTCATGGGGACCGAAGCCTGGTCCTGATGAGAGAAAACCTCATTCCTCAGGTCCTGGTTAATGTTTAGGGTGAAGATGTGATTAGTGGTTTGGCTGATGGGTCATGGTTAAGGTTTGGGATAAGTTTTGGTTAAAGGTTTAAAGAATAAAGCATTGTAACTTATACAGATCATGTTCTATCAATGTGTAATAATAATAATATCATCATTTGTAGTAAGCCTCGTCTATTTCTTTGAAAAACGATATGATATTTAAATGGAGGTTGGTTTTTCACCCGTCTGGTATTGAGCTTGATGATCTTTGTTGATGATCTCAGGCCTCAGAACATCCACCTGATGTTAGTACGTGTTATTCTGGTCTGTTCTCTCCTCAGTATCAGATACTCTGATTGTGCAGCCATATTGTGGAAGGCAAGAGTCAAGCTGAGGGCATCCGATCATTTCCACTTGGTCTGGTACCACTGCTGACCGCGCTCACATGACTTACACTGTCAGAAGTTGTAATATGTACCAGAAGAGCCCGTTCGTAACCCTTTCACATTGCGGTGCTGTCATGAAATCATTTGGTTTCACGTTGTCCTGCCCTTCTGAAGCCAGGAAACAAAGTGGTCCCCAGTGGCACCTACAGTATGTACGTTTCCCACCGTATAGGAAATGTAATGCAACATGGAGACGTCGTGTCCACAGTTGGTACGAAATAACGTGAGTAATAAAGCATGACCCTCGTCACTTCATATTGTGCTCTGGGAGACTGGGACTTGTGGGACTCCAGGCGCACTTACCTTGTTACTTGCTTCTCAATAATCAATTACACAGAAATTAACTATGTAACAAAGAAATCAACAAACAGAGTAAATTAGGAACCTATATATACTTACTTGCATTTTCAACATGGTCCCTGTTTTCTCTTGTCCTGATTTATGATACAAACACTAACCAGTAATAAAATAAGCACTGGTCTTGTTATCGTATGTTCTTTTTTTTTTATAAATACCTGTATTGAGTGAGAACAGGGCACATAGTGGCAGCCATCACTGCCTGACAGCAACATCGTGTTTGGTCGGCAGGGGTCATGGTAAAATTGGATTGCTGGGGCGAACCACTGGAACGCCCTAAATCACCTGACAGATTGAGTTAGCTGAACAGAGATTATGCATCGATATGAAGTGACCATGCCTGAGTAAACGTAATCTCCTTGATTCAAAATCCACTAACGCTCCGTTTGGCAGTTTCCTTTTCCCATATGTATTCACGGGGTGGCTTTGAAAACATATTAAAAGGTTTAAGTCGATGCCTGTTAAGCTTCCTATATGTTTCTTTTAATATATGTGCTCGTTACATGTCGGACACAGACTCCCCGGGACCATTAAACCGTTCACTTTGCTCCGAATCCACGTTGAATACAAAGCAAGTCGCCTAAATCGCCCTCGGCAGCTAATAAGACCCCTCAGCCCCTGACCCGCGGAGCCCCAGAGAAAATGTCTACGGCTCAGCGGTGGTCAAAAGCACTGACAGTTTTCCAAAACACAGCAGACATTGTCGCCGCTTTCTGTGCCTGCTGCTGACGGCAGGTCGCCGCAGCGAGCGGCGCCATAAATGTCACTCCATCTTTGATGGGCCCTCCTGTGGATCGATGCCAATATGTAGCATACCTCCCTCCAGCCACCTAACCCCCATCTATTCATCCATCCATTCACTCTTTCAACCATCCGTCCTCCCCCCCACACCTTCGTCCATCTTTCCCTCCTCCTCCTCCTCCTCCTCCTCCTTTTCCTTCTCATTTATATCCATTCTCCTTCTCCCGCTCGGCAGCAGCAGGACTGAACCCGTCGGCAGCTCCCGCTGTTTGTCATTCACGCCGGCCTGTAATGTTTATAATGTGCTTTTTTCACAGTCACCGACAGTGTCTAGTACGTTCTCTGTGTCCTATGTAAACACCAATCACTTAAGTACACCGGCCACAACACAAAAACTGGTATCTGGTTTTAACGTGGCTGAACGGCGTACGGTACTTTAAGCTGATTGTATTTTAACCCCTGCCTCCCTGGCCAGAGGCTTCATGTTTCTGGTTGTCCGTCCATCCATATGTCCGTATAGAATCCGACCACCTATCCCATTCTTGTGAACATGATATATCAAGAACACATTTGGGGGAATTCATGTAATTTTGACTTAAGGACAAACATGTTACGAATTTGGTCAAATGTCAAAGTCACTCTGACCTCAAATCAGCCTTTTTTGGTTTGTGAACATGTTATCGTAAGAACGCCTCAAGAGAATCCCTTCAGATTTGGCACAAATGTTCACTTAGATTCGAGGATTAACTGATTAGATTTGGGTGATAACATGCAGCATGGTATCTCAGGTCGGCCTTCAAGGAATCTTTCTGAAAATTGAGATTAATGAGATTTCAGTGGTCGAAGGTAGAGGTCAAAATAAAAACGTTGGTCGGTGGAAGCAAACAACCACAGGGCTCGAATGTAAGTTTGTTGGTTTGCTTGTTTGTTTCTTTGTCAGCAGAATTATGCAAAAACTACTTGAGACATTTCCATGAAACTTGGTGGAACATTGGCCAAGAATAAACTGAGCCAAAGGGGGCGGATCCAGCAGCGTTGATTTCCTTTTTTGCTTATCATTGCATCTTTTTTGGACATTTTCACAGATTCTCAAGAAAATAAGGATCTTGATGAAAAATAGAATTTAAAACAGAAATATATCACCCATCTCCACCCATTATGACAAATACTGAAAGTACTGTATGTAATGTATACAAGCAGGATTTATTGTGTTGTACTACGAAGGACTAACTGTGTCTGAGGGTTTATTCGCTGCGCAGGATTCACCTCTGTCCATTGTGTCAACCCCCGTCTCTCTCACCAGTGAATCAGAGCTCTGAGAACTATCGACACCCAGGACACTGGGGTGCAGGGAGACCTCCCAACATGAATGTTGAGAAGCTGCACATCTTTGTTTTGTGCCGCCCAGAGCTGGAAAAGAAAAGGCACAGGAGAGGGGTGGTGGTGGTGGTGAGAGGGGAGGGGGGGAGATTAAAGCATACCAGAATAGACCCACCACTAGCACAAAATCAATGCCATCCAATACTTTATTTTCTTTTCTTTCCAACAGAAGCTACACTGACGCAAATGCTAAGTAAGCACTCTGCGGCTCGGAGGCCAGTTGAATAGCTGAAACCAAGCGGGTGCTGTTTGAAAGGTGTCACATCAGGCAGGGGGAAGGGGGGAGGGGGGGGATTTATTGTAAAAAAATAAAATAGAGCAACAGCACCACAAATGTCTCCGAAATCTGGCTCGTGAAAGAGGCTCAAAACCGCGGAGAAGCCACTGCTGCAGGAATAATCACGAGCGGAGGCTGCGAGCGACTGATTGTGCTGATTTGTTTGTCTTAATTCATGTCTGGTAATATTTAGAAGGAGGAAATGCAAAAGTAAAAGCCGAGTTATTAGTTTGATTGCTAATTAGCTTTAATTATTTGATGGCTGCCATTATGTGATCAGGATATGAACTGCCAAGCAAGAGGAGGGCAAGGAAATAGAATATACATATATATATGTTTTTAAAGTCGCATTAAAAACAGTATCTGTGCGATTGGTTTCAGCCACAAACGAATTGAGCTGCAGACTTGGGCTGAGTGTGTCTCCTTGTCTTGTTCCTCTGTGATGGCCATCTTTCTCATGGCGCCCGCTGTGCCTCATTTCCTGCCCAGACGTTTAGCCTTTTACTCTAATTTGACCTCTGTTCTGACCGATCAAGTGAGGGACTTGAACTGCGTTGGGGTAAAAAAAAGAAAAGGTCTGCTTTGAACAGGGGGGGGGGTTTGTAATTGATTAAGTCCCACCGGCAGTGATTAAGTGGTAGCTCATGAAAAGGAGTGGGTCTCATTCTCTCAATGCAAAGCAACGGAGCCGCGCTTCTTCTTGTTTCCTTTTCTTCCTTCAGTTGAGGAACGATGGGACGATCCCGCTCAAAGGAAACGCCGCCGTCGTGCTGCTGGACTGATTCTCCGTCTTTCAAGTGCTAAAGAATCCAATCAGCACTCAAGTCAATGTTATGCAAGGAAGCCGATTAAAAACAAATGGACGGGTCAGAGGCGGCATGTTGACATTTGCAGTGATCTTAAAACGTCAGTGAGTAAGAAAATATCTTCCACCCTAGAAGTTGACGGTATTTTAGTGGTACTAGCTGGTGCTCATTAGTTAACTTATTTGCAATAAACTTGTAACGTTGATGCTGCATCAGCTAACCCTGCTGAACACGTTGTCATAGTCCGACCTCTGCATGAACCTTGTTTCCTCAGGATAGAACAAAATTCAGTTTTTCTCTATGTGGTTGTATTGGCTCTTTTTGCAGTTTATGTGATTTGTTGATTCGCATGTGTTTCCCTTAGTTTCCTTATAAATTATAAGTTATATTGTTTTTTCTTTATATTCACAGTATTAAATGGGACAGCATGCTTTAAATACAGTTTCTTAAAGATTTAATTAATTAAGGTTTTCTATGTTTTGAATGAAACTAGATATCTGGTCAGTTAACTTGAAGTCTTTCAGCACGAGGCTTCTCCTTTTCCTTTTCCTTATAAATTCCCCTTCGCCTCTGTCTGGACTTTGAAAGCCTCCTCAGTTGAGGTCATTCATAGCTTTGGGAGAGGAAAATATGTTCTTACTATTGAGTTCCATGCGTGTAGACGTGCTCAGTTGTAGACAGTGTCCATGACGCTGTACATCAGCGCAGGGCTGAGTCTCCGGTGGAAGAATCCACTAATGCATCGGGAAGAAACTCACATTTACCTTTTTTTTCTTTACAGACGAGAGATAAAAGACCCAACTCGTTTGGTGAGACCTGTAACTGCTCGGGTTGTGTTTGCAAAACACTCTCAAACATTTCATGTGAAAAGCTTCGGTATATTTTGGAAATGATGGAGGATACTGCAAAACTCAAACCACCAGCGTTGAACGGCGCTTCCTAAAAAAAAACCGTCTATTTGCTATTAAATGTGTGGATTAGGATGAAGGGAGAGTTGCAGCAGATAAATCAATACGTTCGAAAGCTTCCTGAATCGTACAGGTTTCTCTGAGAGTTCGGATCGATCGCAGCACTGTTTTAGTTTGTGTTTCGCCCTTTCTTACATTATTCATAGTCTGGTCCCATTGTTACACCTTACATGACAGAGATGACACGTCTCTTCATATCTAATCGGTTAGAATGCATATTAATCAGGGCTGAAGTTAGAATATAAATTAAAAGATATATTCCCTGGTATTGCCACCCCACAGTTTCAACGTCTTTTCCAGATCAGCGTTGGCAACAAAACTGTAATAACAGACTGGCTGAGGAATAGTTTTTCATTTCTAACAGTACAAGTAGTCATTTCCACACAGTTACAGTGCATAGTTCAACTTCCTAGAATATTCATGATTTATTAATTTCTTAGTCAAGCTGTACTTAACTGAACACTCGGAGACATGTGCCACAATAAACGTATCTGGCTTTTTAGAATCATTTCAAAATGTTCTGTGGAATAAGAAAAAAAACTGAATAAAGTTGCATTGACCTGATCCTTTTGAATCAGACAGAACCCACATGTATCTGCTGGTTTTCTATAAACCAGTATACAGTCTCACATTTCCATCATAATGCAGCACTGGACAAAACTGCTCTTCAGCCTCTATTATTATGTGTGTAAAAAGTGAGAGTACCCACAGTTTTTATGAATGTATTTCTCAAGTATCAGTCTTTTAAGGTCAATATCATTCTCACTTCTTCATAACGCAGATTCCACCAGAGTGAAAATATGCTATAATATGTAGTTAATATTCAAACTTAGACTTTTGAGTCCACGTTGGTGAAGCCGAGGCGCTTGGCAATAAGACATTTATTTTCTCAGGCTTGATTTTACTGCATCGACAGACTCAATCCACCAAAGTAGTTCGGGGGCAGAGGCACTCGACAACATCTGCTCTTAATAATCCTCAACATCCATATTTAATAATCGGTGCCCAGCTGGAATAAGCAGCTCAGGACCTGTGGAATATTTGCGGGGGGGGGGGGGGGGGACCAAGCAGATGTTTGAAGTCAGGTTGACCAGCTCTTTCTGGAGGTTGTGTTTTGCCCCCATCTGTTGTTTGTTGGTTTGTTGGTTTGTAAACAGGATTACACAAAAAACTACTGTACAGATTTCCACACAACTTGGTGGAAGAAGGATGGAACAAGTGTGTCTTCTATAAAAAATGACATTAAATGTATCTAAATCAAAGTTAAATTGATCACTGAGATAATTTAAAATTAGACGTTGCTCTGTATGAATGGATTCAACCTGAATCAGTTCAGTTTTGAAGCCATTCTTTTTTTTTTAAATAGCTCTCGTTTCCCGTGCCTCAATATATCAAATTGGTCCAAATGTGATGAACCCACGAGCAGGAGCGGTATAACCACGGTGTCTCAAATGACTCTGTACGACATAATTTCATATTATTCCTTTCAAAAGCCTCCGTCACAATGATTCTGATTCACCTCTTCTTCCTTTCAAAGAAGTTTCATGCAAGTGAGCGCGTTCCCCTTTCAAGCAGGGCTATATCTAGATTGCATAGAGGGGATCTCAGGAGACTGGCCAACACTGCTGGATTATGACCAAAGGTGGAAAACAATGCTATCTATTGTGTCAGCGGAAGCCGAGTTATCTCTTATCTCAGAGCCATCTTATCGCCGACCGCCGTATCTTTCAAAGCTTACAAAGAAAACAGGGATGACCTCTCTACCTTTGCACACATTTAAAGACTGTGCCGTGGAAGATAATGTTCAGGCTCCAACGCTCCAGGCACTTTCACAAAGAATTGACCCGCTCTGAACAAACTGCACCGTCTGATGTCTCCGTTGTTTTCATCCGCGCGTGTGTGTGCGCCGCGCCGCGTCACGGCGAACGGTCCAGATAACATGCAGATGTCTTGGCTGACAAATCGCCGCATTGTGGTTGAATCCAAATCTTTCCGGCAGACGTTAATGAGGAGGGACATCGGTTTTGTCCGGCGCCGCTGAAGGGAAGCTCGGCGTCTTTGCCGTTGCCAAAACTAGTTTTTTTTTTACTCACAAAATCAATGGCTTCACTCCTTTGAGGTCTCACTGTCTGTAATATCCAACGCCATTGTATCTGCTGTTGGCTGGGGGGGGGGGGGTCTAAACCAGATAAGGGCAAAAGGGCCCGATTCCTCACGCTCCGGCGCCGTTGCTGCCGTTCCATCTATCTCACAACAATACCCCCTTTGATTCAAAGTCTTACGCGACTCCTTCCTAAGATGTTGTCATGAAGCGTATAACTCCGACGCGTGTAGAACACTGCAATCCAACACGCTCCCGCATAGCCACCGCGAGGTTGCTGCCGCCCGCGAGCGAGAGATTGTGGGGGGCTTTCTTGAGATTTCCCCCCGTTGAAGTGATTTCGAGAATTTACATATAAAATGAAAAACCAGCAGCACCATGAATGCGCACAATAGATGTTTCAGGCCGCTCTCTGAAAAGGTGACAAGTGCTTTTCTCTTTCTCCCCTCGCGCTATTTTAAAACCGGCAGATGGATGAATTTGCAATTTGCTTGTAAACCATTGTGTTCAGTGTTTTAACATATTTGCGGCGAAGGGGGAAATAACAATGCGGGAGGATATGATAAAGTGTAAACTGTCGTCGTTGAAGGATGTAGCAATCTGTGTAACCACACGCTGTATAATGCAGCATAACTCAATATTCTTGTGAAATTAAATGGTGATATGAAAAAGACAACCAGCGAGGAGACAGGATATCCCTTATGTGACAATATTATTGATTCTGCACATTATTATGTCAGTGGTACGAACATACACTGCAGCTACATGGAATAAACAAATCAACAAAATAAATA
Source organism: Reinhardtius hippoglossoides (assembly GCA_006182925.3). Classification (NCBI taxonomy): domain Eukaryota; kingdom Metazoa; phylum Chordata; class Actinopteri; order Pleuronectiformes; family Pleuronectidae; genus Reinhardtius; species Reinhardtius hippoglossoides. The sequence continues at coordinate 21,227,552 of CM031684.1, forward strand.
CATATTTCAGCTCGTTGAATTCATAATCAAGAAAAAAGACAGGTTCCTTATTTACGGGGGCAGATTTTGTTTTTGTTCTTAAGCAAGGATTGCCACTTCCATCTTTTGAAAAGAATATGTTTGTATGTTAATACGTTTCCCCTGAAAGGACTTAAATTAGCCCTGCCTCAGCACAAACCTACTCAGCCTCGCGAGTGATTTAAACAATTGATTATTCATGGCAGCGGCAGCGGCGGCGGCTGCAGAGTACTGATCAATCTCACTTGTGCACACGCCTGGTGGCCCAATATTCAAAACCCTGCCTCCTCACCCAGTGCAACCTCACCTTGCTATTTGCCAAACTCCCTGCTCCCCAAACACTCCATCCAGAAATGTAAATTTTTCCTTTCTGCATCTTATTGGAGATTGTGTTGTTCCACATTTATTATTGACCAGACAAAGCCCCTTGATATTTTCATGCAATTACCATGTCAGGGCCTGCTCCCACTCGCTCCCACTCGCTCCACTCGCTCCCAGTGGCCACCAACAGAACCAGATTCATGTGAAACCATGGTCATTGGTCATTCATCAAGCAGAGGTCCTTCAAGAGAGAGCTTTGACCTTTCGTTCTTCTCCATCACAAGAAGGTGTCCTGGTTCTTTGTCAGGATCTGCGTGGACACAGAAGAGTCACCGAAGTCAGCTAGGACGGCTGCAACTTCAAATTGTATCTATGTAATTAGAGAAGATGTTTGTGCCATCATGTGAATCGTAACAGATACCAAAGATTAATGTTAAATGAGAGATATTCTGCTCATATTCAGGTTCATAAGTTAAATGTGTGTTATTTGAAAAGGTTTACATGTCCATTGCTGCAGCTCTTCTGTTCACACTTGATAATTGCACAAAGCACAATATTATATATATATATATATATATATATATATATATCTCCCTTAATTGCAATGTGATGCACTCACTGGAAGGTCCTTATAACTATGCCATCCCTAGCATATCTGCACCAATGCGATGATGGTCAGACGAGGGGGGGGGGGGGGGGGGGGTAGGAGGTCACTCAGACTGTTAATTACCCAGATGGCATTCTCTCCATATGTGTATGCAATTAACAAACAGCACATTCATCACACCTCCTTCAACACGTCCCCCGATGATGTGATGCGATGATGCTGCTGTGGAAGCCATTACGGTTTATTCTACTGGGTTTATTGGATCATGTCTATTAGGCGGGTCCCCTGGTGTAATATATTTTCATTACGGGGATATGAAAGGAGAGTGCCGGTTTACCTGTCTGTCTCTCCGCTGTCGCTCCTCATGGCAATCCGACATAACGAATGGATTAATCCAACAGCTCTGTTATCCTGAGACGCCGGTAAAACCTTTTATAGGTTGTGCCGAAGTCGAAGTGCTGAAGTTGCACCAGGTCCGGCCCCTTGACTCGGCGGCTTCTGGCCGGCACAGGTCGACGGCCACGAGAGGAACATGGTTACATTTACACGGTTCTCTCAGAAGAAAAATTGAACCAGGCTAGAAATTTTTGCACCAAATTCTTATTTTTTACGGCTGCTGCAATCGATGTCTACACAGCAGCAAATCAGAAAGCAACGTGGAATGATGCAGAATAATTTCTTTAATAATGTTTAGGGTTGAAAATACTCTTCCTCAGTTTCTACGAGACCCTCTGTCTCCTCATCGTCTCCTTTTTTGATGTAATGACCACTGTTATTATTAATGATTCGTCATGCTTGGTTTTCCCAAGTGACCCCCCTCAAATTAACCGTGTTGGTTTTGAAATGAGGGAGAAACTCTTGCTTGAAACTCTTCCGTGGTGGAAACCGTCTGTTTGGTCAATTCGGTGCCCGACATCAAAGAGGAGCACGCTGCGTTCGGCTGCTTTGATATTCAGCAGCGTTGCGGAGAGGGAGGTCGTACTGTGTGCGGTCTCACTAAGCCACTAAGTGATGTGAATGTAGAGCAATGACAACTTTTGAACGTTTGCCAAAGATCTGCTTTTAACGCTAAACCGGACCAATTACTCGATCGTCGTGGAGACTGTGAAATGCAGTGGAAAGCCCAAGGAAACTGAACGGAGCTAAAACTTCTTCTGCTCTCAGTGTAATGACTTCTTGTGATGTTTGTCGTCCATGGTAACAAATCCCGTACCAAGAAAAACATGATATATATGGACCAGGTATGGTTAACGCACAGAATTATATTCCTTGACACGTTTCATAATAAGTCCACCTGAATCAGTCGTTGATATTAAAAAGCAATGGCTCCGTTCAACCTGGAAGAAGTTGACATGACGTTTGTGTCAATGAGCAAACACTGATCGACATGTCAGGTATATCCGTGACATCTTCTATTACCGCCCGACGTCCTTCAGGAGAAACGGCCCTCTTAGATATTTCGTCAAGACTGTGTCAGTCTGAGTTGGTTCAGACCAAAGCCAACGAACCTCATTAGTTCTTAGTGGAGCTGATTAAATACTTAAAATTCAAATGCAGTGACTTAATATCTAATTAGCGTCAGGGCAGATTCAGGTCGTCAGCGAAATGGCAAACACGTGTCCCGAGCAACTCTGTAACAGCGACGCTCCTCTAGGTGACAGGCAACAGGCTCAGCTGCTCGTAAACCTGTCACTTCATGAGAACTATATAGAAACTATGTTTTAAAATAAAAAAATAAACTACATAATAATCACTGGCATACGCAGCTCCCGAAGTTAGAACCCGTGTTTGAAGGCTGTGGCCTGTAATGTGCTGCCAAGTGAGCAGCCGAGCCGGAGCTGCACATTCCTCCAGTGTTGTAAATATTGCTGTTAGTAAATATGGACATAGCTTCTGTTAATTAACTCGCTCGCTAAAATATGTAGAATTAACAGCGAATGACAGCACTAATCCCGTGCACTCATGCATGCACTCTCTCTCTCTCTCTTTCTCCCACACACGTACACACACTTGCACACTGCTCTTCTATCTCTGTGAGGACGTTGACGTAATGCACACAGGGTTTTCTTTAACTCAATTTTACCGTCACAGCTGCATTTTTTTTTTATTTAACTTTTATTTGCATTTCATTTAGGTTTTAAAAGTTTTATTTAATTTTATTTACAACAGATTTAATTCCCCGTTATTTGTATTGAGGTGACATTTAAAATACAACTTTATTTTTAGAACAAAGGCAAAAACTAACACTGGAGTTAATTTTAACACATTAAACACAAGTTCACGTGTTATATTAATATATAACAATGGTGAAAACAGGCATATCGAGTTAAGTTATTTAAAATACAAGTTCATTTGTAGTTTTATAAATAATTAACTTGTGAAAAAACAGACATATTGAAGTTCATTTAAACTTCTCTGAAATGCAAGTTCATTTTTAGTTTAATTAACAAATAACTAAGGCAAAAAGTCTGGTTTGAATCTGGTCCTCCAACACACACACACACACACACACAAACATACACACCCAACACACACACACACACACCCAACATACACACACACACACACACACACTAACAGGGAGATATTAGACTAAATTGCCGGTGAGGGGGACGGAGGATTTAACCTACTTTTCGATGTCGATGTATTTACATACTTGCACATAAGCCTCTAGGGGGAGATTCCGTTTGATGTAAGAGTTGCCTTAACAAGCATGGCATCACCTATTAGCTAGTTATCTTTATCTGAAAGCGTGTTATGTGGAAATGTGTGTTTTAGTGTGTCTGTGTGTGTGTGTGTGTTTGTGTGTTGAAGGAGGGACGTGACATGTCACATTCGTTTCACTGCTCGGTGATCTATGAAAAAGCCGTGTCACATGTAATGTCTGTGTTTAAGAGGATCATGTGACAAATCCGTGCGTCGTGCGCTCACGTAATTTATCTCACACGCACACACATCTCGACGGAAACATCCAGTGAAGGATGATTCACTTGCCCCGGGCACTCTAACACGGCGGAGGGCCCAGATGGCAACGAGACGGCAATCTAAAGATTTCAGTCCTGGGATATCTTAACACGTGATGTCAGTAAATAATCCCCCTCTGTGTTTGTCACACGAAGTTCTCGCTTCGACCATCTGTGATGTGATGAGGGCAAAGAGAGGCCTGATTACAGGAGCGCGCTGATAATCTCATCCTTTTAAATCCAGGGACGAGATACTGATTTGTTTTACCTCATTTGAATCCTTTAGTATAGGTTTTGTTCTTGTTTCGACAGCAAACCGTAGATTTATTTTTCATTTATTTAGATTTGATTTCCACTCTGTCACATATGACGCACAGGAATATAGTGTCCTCCTTCTTGCTCTGCACCTGTAAACACACCTTGATCTCTCGATGAGCTCCTCACCTTTCTTTTATAAGTTTCCTCCAGTGAGGTAAAGAGCACAATCTGTTAATTCCACCTTTTCTTTTCTTCTTGTATCACACTCTCTCCATTTGCAAGTTGATTTCCAGCTTGATAACCCGTCAGGTCAGAAGCATTGCCCCACAACAGGTCGCCTATAAGAAGAGGTCATTGCAGGATAGTGTCCGGGTAAAAGCTAGTAGATAAACTGAATCATCACAAGACGACCAATAAGCAACGTTCCCCATCTCTTCTTTCTGCTTATATAATGGGTTTAAACCATTTTATATACAGTATAAAGACGGACGATGCATCTTCAGTTTCAGCCATTGTACAAAAATGAGGCTATGTCCCATCTGCTAACATGGAGGAGGCAGGGTTTGATGGCCTGTACTGCAGCCAGCCACCAGGGGGCGATCAAGATGGTTCGGCTTCACTATTGAGGAGCTGTCATGTCGTCCATCTTCATAAATAAAGTCCGTGGTTAAATGAAGACAGACATCTTGGCTATTTGAACATAAGATTTTGTTTCCAGATCTGTAAACTATAATTCATCCCGGATCTGTCGACCGACAAGTTTTTTTCTTTGTGCCAAAAAAAACGAGTCGCTGCTAACAACCAGTGAATAATTAAATTGGAAAGTGGAAAGCAGGCTCCGTCGCATCAATTGCCAGAGGGTCACCAGTGTTCCCAGCATCATATGTCTCTTTATCCCCTGCATCAGTGACTGAATCATTGTCATAGCTCAGTGTTTCCTCATATGTCTGTTCATCTGTCCACGCCGGGCTTTAGTATTCAGGCAGCGCACGCCGCCAGTGAGTCATGACAGATATGAGCTCGGAGCCACCCCGAGTCCAGCTTTGGAGCGCGCAGCCCATATGTGCATATTTCACGCCACCTGGTACGATATCCATCTCGGGCACGGTGATGTTTGTTATTGCAGAGTAAACCCTCTGATATTTCTGCGGCCTTTTCATAATCCTCGGAGTCATGCGGGGGGCGGGGGGGGGGGGGGCCTTAGAAGATTTATGAGTGACAGGACGAGGATTCTCCCATTTCTCCGAGTCTCAGCCGACAGAGTGGCTGACTATCGAGTCACGTCCAGCCTTAAAGACAGATTAATCGCAGACAAGGATCTTTTCTTTACAGTGTGTTGAGTTAATTCAAAGAGCCCCCCCCCCACTGTCCCAAAGACAATATATGTTTTAATTTGCACACAAGTTATTATCTTGTTCGCACCAGATCCAGATCGTGAGCACGAGTTATAATCGTGTGCACTCGAGATAATAATTTGTGTTTACAAGTTGTTGTCTTGAGTTAACGACTTCTGAGGACGTGATTATAATCTGTGCACACGAGAAAAACCCCGTTTGCACTCGTTGCTCAACATTTGGCGTCTTGATAATTTGTGTCCACACGCTCAGACAAAATAGGGGAATTACTGTATTTTTGAAAAATGGTCAAACAATAAACCTTGGCGAAAGAAGTGATGTGCTTATCCGGACTTTGCACTGGACGCACGGGAAGCAGAGCTTCGGATTTGGGTTTTCTTTGAGGAGGAACGAGGACAAGCAGACAGAGCCGGAGAAAGGACGTGGCACCGAACATGATTGTTGCCCTCCATCACCAGTGGGACCTGGCAGTTAGATTGGCGTGCCACCCGGGCTCTGCCGAGTGCTCCGTCATACGCCGTCTCCAAATAGTGCAGCACACGACCCCCTCTCTCTCTCTCTCTCCTCTCTCTCTCTCTCTCTCTCCTCTCTCTCTCTCTCTCTCCTACAATCTGCTTTTGATGGATAAACACAATGTCATCATGTAAACACATCCTTCTCCTCCTTTGCATTTTAGAGCCTCCGGCGATACGTCTCCCTGCCCCGGCTCATGTTAGAGCGCCTCTCTCCCCCCCCCCCCCCCCCTCACCTGTGATTTGTGGCCATGTTGTTCTCTGGGGCCCGTCACAGGGAAGCAGTCGGAATGACTGATTGGACTTTGAAAGACCGATGTTCATGTCAGTCTGGTCAAATCAGGGCCGTGGCAGGGAGGGCGTTAAGGCTAACGGGGAGCGGACCGGGAACAAACAAGAAAAGATTCACGCTCGCTGAATTCTTATTCCGATGTCTGGGAGCGTGCCAATTTTTTTTAAATAATTTTGTGTTTTTTTTGCAACGATTGAAGAAACTGCAGCAGAACAAACATCTCAATTTGTGTGGACAATTTATTTTTCCCCTGTGATTTAGTCTCAAATTGCAGCGCTGGTTCGGCGCCAGCCGCGGCTTAGAAAGAGAAGTCCCGTCTCCAGAGCGTTGCCCTCAGAGCCGACATTTCTCTTTCTGCTGCTCCATTAGGGAGCCCATCAGAATGGAGATACAGCCCTTTGCTATTTGAACATTAATAAGCCAGTTTTATAAAAAAACAACCCAGAGTGGTTTGCCTGGTGGAGAACTTTCTCCTTCCCACCCCCCCCCCTCCCCTCGCTGTCTCCCTTGTCGTTTCTCGAGCTGCACCATAGGCCTGTTGGAGTAATAAGTCTGTTTGTCTTTGCACTCTCAGGGTTTGCTTCTGCTCAGCGGTCCTCCGCAGCAGAGGTGGCGAAGAATACCTTGGGGGTCGTAGCTTTAATTAGACGCCACCGCGGCAAACCTGTGTGAGATGGCTGTGCTGGATTTCTGTATTTGATTGCGTTTGATTGCACGTTATGAGCTTTCAACACCGGTTTGGAACACGTCTCCAAGTCTAGTAGTTTATTTTTCCTCTCTTTTTAGTTTTCCGCAGGCAGCCGACGACGTGGAAACTCCTCCACGTTTGTGTTTTTCTTCCAGTGACATAAATGTTAAGTCCACATATTATTCCAGTCAAGTTCAAGGCCCTTTCATGAATTCAGTTTTGGAGGATACAGTGTTTTTTTTTTTTAGAAAAGGGACAGTTCCAGTTTCCTTTTTTAAAAATAAGTGCTTTAAAGGCCGTGACAGGAGTTTGACCTCGGTCCGTCTCATCTCCGGCTTCGTTATGTTGCAGCACCATTCTCATTTTAGGCACAACTCCTGTTTTTCAAAATGTTTTTGTGCATTCTAGGTTCGCCTGTTTTTGAAAAATAGACTTTAGTTTGGACCTCGGCATTCTTTCCGTTTTCTTCAGGTCTCTTTCTGTCTCCCTCCCGCAGCCTTCAGGGTGTGAAAGACTCAAATTTCATCTATAATCTCGCTGTTATGTATCCTGTATTTCTGCCTTTGGTGGGGATTTGATCAATAGTCTTCTTGTGAAGTGCTCGTGTGTGGATGTAACAGATCCAAGCCTATTTATGTTTACTAAGATAAGTATTGACTCAGGCCATGGGGTACCTTCACTCTCCTCCTTCTCTCTCTCGCTCTCTCTCTCCTTTACAGACTGTTCTTTGTATTCCTTCTTTCGTTAAACACAATTTCTTTCTTTATAAAGACATGCATGATGGTATACGGCGGCGGGGGGGGGGGGGCTGAAGGCTGCAGAAGGGATTAGTCTGGCCCTGCAGCGACTGTATCTTCACCAGTGTTTAATTTAGACAAAAGGTCAAATCGGTGGCATCACACCTGAGGGGCTGGGCTCCCTTATCTTCCTGTTGCCTCACTTTGTTTCTGATAACGGTTTCCTTCTTCCATGTTTTCATGATGACAAATCTTCTCCTGCTGCTTCACAGACTGATACAGAGGGTAACACCTGTATAATAAGAGCAACATCTGTAGCTTGATACAAGGCAGCCCATGCCCACCCCACACACACACACAGATAGTGTTCTCTGCAGTCTATGATAATATTACACTGTTCACCGCACATGTTCCAAATCGTACATCCTCAGCCCGGACATGCTCTGTGTGCCGAAGCAGCTCCCGAGTCTCACACCTCCAAAATGTACGGCGTGGCTCCGCTCGGTGTTACCGAGCCGGGGAGCGAGGAGCAGCATCTTCCAGCACTCGGAGGTCAAAGAGGGCAGCTGGAATTGAAAACTTAAGCTCCACTTGGACTGAATAGCAGAGAATAATTGTTTCTTGGCTGAGCCGGTGGAGAAGTTGTGGTGGGGGGGGGACCCTGAGCCCAAGACACAGAGAGGAAAGCCTAATGGTCATTTTACACTCTCCCTTTTCACATTTATTTAACCAACCAATTTAGCTCTGAATAGTAAGATACTCCTTCTTCACTGTAATTGCTCTCATCAAGCTGCGCTCTTACATGTTCCACGGTACCTGCGGTGCAATATCTCTGATCTATCTACTTCATTACTTCAATGCCACTTGCTGAAGAAAGATCTGTAAGGACACTCGGTTAGTGGACACAGTTGAAGTTAATTGTTACACTTCTTTTCTCCCTAAGTTTTTTTTTTGGCAGCCACGACTGCGTTCCGCTCCCAGAACAGAGGCGTCTGATCTGGCTTCGGCACAATGACTCACACTCTCGTATGAGTTGCTGTTTTTTTTCGCACCGTAGGAGTTATGCTGCGTTCATGTATGGTTCTTATTCTCAAGGCCTCTTGAGATCCAACCACATCTGGTGGAAAACAAGCTGCGAAAACAAACTCTACTGCTCGGTTGTAGTCCGTTTGTGGCGTGGAGAATAAATTAGAGCAACCACGATAGCGAATAAACCTTTAGATTTAAATCGAGCACATGATGATCCTGGACGCTGTCGATGTAGAAATGTACGCAGCAATCCAGAGGATTATTTGGAAACCGTGTTGACACGCACCGGCATGAGAAGGAGGATTTCCCCCGATACTTAGCAAATAAGAAGAAGCTGTGAGCCATAAAGATTCAGAGTGACACTTACAGACCACAGAGGAAACCCCGATACGAGATGTTTCTGCCAATCCCTCATCGGTTATGGTCCAGTTCAGTCCCTGCTAATGATTCTCATAACCACCTGTTTCTCTGTGAGGTTTCCCACGACCTCCAGTGAGAATAGACAAATCCATAAAGTTCATTATGACTCGCTGTCAGTCTCCGAGTAAACTTTATTTTCATTTTCTCCCGCAAAGTCTTTAAAGCGCCGACGATGCACAATGATAATCACCCCAACGGAGTCGTGAATCTGTTTGACTGACGTGATGTTTAAACCTCTTAGTGGTTCTGCAATAAGTTGATTTCACCACAGAACAGCTCAGAATCCAGAGGTGACTGTGAATCCTCTTTTCATTTCAACACATTTAATATCAATCATACAATATATATGCTGCTATTGTCGTGTCTGTACATGTCACTTTAGTCTGGGACTATTTCTGGGCCTGGTTACTTTGCTCTATCTTCAAAATAAAATAAAACAAACTGCCATTTCCCTCGTGTCTGGTCACAAGCACATTCATGGACACAGAATACAGGTTTCCGGATAATTTGGCGCAAACGAAGATGAAATGATTCAATTCTGTTGTTAAAATCTTAAAGCTCAAGGTCACCGTGATGTCACAAACTGTTTTATAAGCTGTGTTTAGGTTGGAGCAGTGGTTTTATTGACGTATCAGATTATCTGACTCAAGCTGTGCAGGGAATTGGTTCCGGACTCAACCCACGGTTTGTTTGTCACACATGCACGGCACAGCGGGAGGTTCTCTCTGCACAGGCGCCTTCACGACTACATCAAATCCTCCACATTATTCAGGTGAGAAGAGGAGCAGCCGGGTGCAGCAGCCAGAGGCAGGAAGTGACGCATTCATTCTGCTACGGGGGGGGGGGGGGATCACGTGATTGTGTCTACGCACGTCCTCCGAAGAAAGTGTGGAGAGTCCCTGGAGCTCAGTCATGTCTGAAAGCAGCTTCAGTGTGTGGCCATCCGCTCTTAATTGTTCACTATGCTTAGAATAACACACCAATCAGCTCTCAACTGCTCCTCATCTCTGCTGAAATCTCCACCTGCGTCAGCCCTGAGCCTTCAGACTGCCCCCCCCCCCCCCCCCCCCCCCCCCCTTCCACTGTGTGTGTGGTGTGTGTGTGTGCAAACACGAGTTTCCCCAAACGGCCCCGACTTGTCATTTCATGCTTTGCCAGTTGCACGGGAGCGACTGGTACAATGTGTTTGCTCACCAAACTCGGCTGCATTTTTCCGAAAGCTGCCAAACCAATTGAACTGGGGGATGTAGCACATGTATCCATCAGAGCAGCCCTCTGTTTTAGCCCGGAGCTACGAGCTGATTGATAGCTTTGATAGCTGCACGAGAAGGATCGGAGGCCTTTTATTTTTTTTTTATTCCCCTTTTTGAGGATGTGAGTACACACTTCACGATTTCTTCCTTTACCGACGGACGTTGAAACGGATAAAAAATGGTTTTGGTGAAAATGTGAAATGACAATCGTAATGCCTGCTTCTTATCACCGCACCGGGGAGGCCGGGGGAAACAGGCGGGTGCAGGATTGACATGAGCCATTGAAATGGCAGCTAAATTGGTGTGTGTGTCTGTGTGTGTGTGTGTGTGTGTGATTGTGTGTGTGAGTGATTCACCTCGGGGATGATTCAGCCCAGGGAAGACTCACATAATCAGCTGCAGCGACTTTAAAGCAGGAGCCACTAAAGCTCACATTCACGGCTCCCTGACGTTAAACCGAGCAACATTATTCCGACGGGGTTTTTTACTGAAAAGGCCTCGATGGATCTTCATCTTAGCTTTTCTGTGAGAATAAGGGTTATTCTGTGATATACGACTGACTGATTCTGGATTTGACGGTGGTCATTTCGAGAGTGCGAGTGCCTCCCGATACAAGCCGGACAGTGATCGATCAGAAGTATTGATTTTGGAGAGTTTCCTGCTGCCGTGTGGGATAAATATGGATTAGTCACACTGTGCATGTGAATACTGTAGTTAGTCAGTCGACTGGTTCACTGTGGTGAATTAAAAAAGGCTTTAGCAGGCGTTGTGTGCCTCCGACGTTAGTGTAGTGAAACCGCTTTGATGCCTTCATCCGGATTTGCCCTTCCGATGTAGAGCCGGTGATGCCGTGTGACATGCATGGCAGTGTAATTGAACACGATAACTGATGAAACATGTCAGTGTGTTTGCTCCGAGTGTTGCCTGAGTGAGCGATGTTGTCACGTCGATACTGTTCACGCCGCGTTGTGAAGTGCGTGTGCTTAATGTTGACTGACATGTGTTGTATAGGCAATAAAAACATTAATTTTGCGTGAAGATTAAATAAAAAATAAAAAGCCATATTCAATGTTTCCCTTCAGATTGTATAATCCACTGGAGACCCGTGGGTTCTCATCACCCTGGAGCCAACTGTCAATGTGTGGCTGCACCTCCTGTGCGTGTGCCTTGTCAGAGATATTCTCATACATAGTCAGAACGATCCCCCCAGAGCGGCGTCAGTCAGGAGAGCGCTCCGGCTGCACCTGCTATCGTTCTGCGATAAAGGGGGGGGGGGGTTTGTTTTGATTTCTGTGAATCAATCACATTCGTGTTAGGCGGCGCTAATCCACAGATGGAGAATTCCCCAGAAAACAAATGTGATACGACTTTAAGGACAAACATAATTTGAGACTCATAATACTATTGATCAGCAATGTGTATCTGCACATCGGTGAAGTACAAGTCACCGATGCCTGTGTTAAAAATAAAATGCATATTACTATGTTGTTGATGTGCCTTTTAAAATTCAAGTAAACTCCTGCATCATTGACTTTAGACTTTAGATCGACCTCCACTGCGTCCAGATGTTGGGACCAACGCCCACGAGCGCTCACATGGGTGAAAATGCATTTGCTCTAACTTGAGCCCTGAAGGAGAATAACACGACTGTGTTGGTCTGAAAGTGGCAAAGATGCTTGCATCACACTTGGAGCTGCTTCAGCTGGTTTTTAAGAAAAATATATAAGTTATATAACTTAGCCAAATGTACGTGGACACTGTAAAAAGCATGGACAACCTTTATTCTACTACATGGCCAGTGTCTATGTACATGTTTGATTGGATTAACTATGTGCGACACACAAATACTTTGCTGGTTGTTGTTTTTTATAATGTTTGTGTATTCTTTTGAGGTTATTTTTCGTTTTTTTTAATATTGTACGATTTTGGCTTTTAAAGTAACACACTCTCCAGCCTCTGCTGGTCCCTCCTGAACCCACTTATCACAGGAGATGACCATAATGAACATGCACCTCCAGGCATCGCTGCACATTCATTTCCAGTGATCTCTCTTAAATGGGCGGTTTTGCCTTAAGCGCTCCTGTATGTGTTGTAATGTGGATGTCAACAAGGACAACTGCTAATGTAACGAGCAATAAAATAAATGAACAACTTTCTCCAATTCAACTGCAAGCTAATTTGCGGTGGCCTCCGAGATCCCACTGAGGTTGTATCTAATTACAGTCGTCAACTCTTCCTCTTTTGCTCTTAAACAAAAGACGCAGGATTCTTATGGTTTTTATCACTTCCTGAAATCTTAATGCCTTTGTAAGTAGGGCTTTAAATCCAAAGCTGTTGGATATTGACTTTCCCCTCTAATCTGTTCTCTAATGAAACCAAGGCCTCCTCCAATAGATTCACCCCAAAAAATATACACAGGGTTATGTTTATCTCTTTTTTCTTCTTCTTACTTCCCGGCAGCACACACAGTATCTCTCCCATCACCCTTCAGGCTGTCTTGATGCAGCTGCCTCTGGGCTGCAGAAATGTGTGTGACAGGCTCTGAAATGGCTTTGAGTGGCAAATTGAATCAGAGTGCGATGCAGAATATGCCAGAATGGCAGGTGTACAGCAGTCTCTGTGTGGACAGCCTCGATTGGCAGCCTCCGTGACGGCCAGTGTGGCTCATTCTGGCTGCCGCTCCGCACTAAGTGCCGACAGTCAACAGCTCTCTGTCTGGTCCATGTGATCAGCATGACCAAAATAAATAAAAAAATGACTGGGAAACTGAGCTAAACTGAGCCAGACACACACTTACACTTCTAATTGACTTATACTGGAAAGCTGTACTTACCCAAAACAAGCAATACAAGCTGAGCGGTTCACAAATAAGCAGAAGTGCGTTTATTTCGTATAAAAGTGAAACATCCCGGCTCAGCCAGAATGTCCACGATAACAAATATGTTATTGTATTGTATCATTATTGTGCAAATTGAAGCTTCAATATGCAACTTTAGATTGAGATGAAGTTGTTTTCATGAAGAGGAAAAAGGAAAAGTCTATCAATGTGTCGAGCTCTGACTGTTCAGCACAACTCACTGACCTGGATATTACCCATGATCCCCGGCTTCCTGTAACAAATCCTCCAGACTCTGTTTAGAATTCTTCATATTTAAAAAAGTTTCCTGCCGAATATTGGAGATAAACTCTGGTTTTTAATAACTTTTAAAGTCTTTTTAACTGATCTACAGTTCAGCTTCACTCACTCACCAAAGTTTCATAGACCAGAGGTTCAGGGTGAAGAGTGGGAACGAAAGAGGAAACTTTCACTGAAATATCAAACTAATTTTAATAGAGCTGCTGTTTTAAGCTAAAAGAAGTTGCATAGTGCTGCTTTAAAACTAAACGGTCGACCACAGCAGCGCAAAACTTAATTCCAGAGGATATCGATTGTGCTAAACACGTTATTTTTCATTTACTTAGTCCAATGCCTTAAAAATAACACAACCAAAGTAATCAATAGGCCTGATGTTAATGTCAGAAACTCTAAAGTTTTCATATTGAGGTCAGAATGCATCCCAGAAACAAACCTCAACACTAATCCATCGAAGTCGTCTCATAGATGATCAGCATGCAGTGTCCAGGGAAGACAAACACTGTCTGTCGTGTGGCTTCCTCTCTGTCTGCCTGAACAAATACACTTGGTCCTCAGGTGGCTGTGGTGGAGCGGAGATTAATTGCATGCAGACCCCGAACTCCCCCCCCCCCCCCCCCCCCCAACCTCCTCCACCTCCTTTTTTTTTTTACATAGCCCTGACTTGCCCTCAGGACCATCGGCAACCTCCAGAGCAGAGACTAATGAACAAAGCCGACGTCAGTGTGAACATCAGTTCCGACAGTGTTTGTGTGATCTCACACCATTTGTGTGTGTGTGCATATCTTTACCTCGGATGACAGAAGATAGCGAGAGACAATGTGCGAGAGCTCTGTGATGAGAAAACAGATGTGTGTGTGTGTGTGCGTTGTAAAGGGCTGAGTCAGCTGCGGGTGGAGCGCCCCCGAAATCCATTTGTTCCATTTTAAAACGAGCCTCGTCTTGTTTCTACTTTGGGAATTCTGCAACCGAATCAATCGCCGGGCTTTGAATTTGAATGTGTTTGTGTTGAGAGTTCACTTGTAAATTATAAAACCCGCCAGGTGAGTGTTGTCAATTGGAAAATGAGCCCAAACAGAGTTTCTGGGGGGATTGAAATGACCAAATTTAGAGGCTCATTCTTCCACAAGCGTCTTTGTTAGTTTCATACGGATTCATTTGTCATTTCCAGTCGGATGCAATGTGGTTAAAGTTTCAAAAAGCACTCGTGCCCATCTGAGCACCCATGGGCATGTAGGTCTGTGGCACTGCTGGTGCTTCCTTGATGCAATGACACAGAGCTGTTGCAAGATTGACGTGTTCTGACATCAATGGTGCAATATTTCATTATGAAATCTGTGCCTAGACTGGCAGGTGCTTCCTCTCAAGGCTGCCATTATAATGGAAATTCACTAAAGGTGCAAACACACCCTGCAAACAGACCCTAACCCACCAACGAATAATGTTAAGAGACTAACATTTTTAAACCATGCACCAGATGCAGACGCGGATTTGGACTCTGTGACCATGTGCTCAGACTGAAATAGACCCTGGAGCAGGGGGTCACGATGAGGCCTCAGGAAAAAAGGATGAAAATTTATATTCACTTGCAATTTCAAAAAGTCACCTCATAGTTCAACTCCAGTTGAGAACATAATCTGCACAGCTGAAGCGTATTGATCCTAAACCCGGGAGCAGAAAACTCCGAGATAGATCTGCCGTCGACGTGAAGTTTGTTTTTGAAACCGAGTCTTCAGTCTTTTCAGCGGCGCTGCCTTGTGCCTGTTTCCAGTTCTGTTGTTCACCTTTACGGTCCATAGAACGCAACTTTCACACACTTTTGAGTTCTGCCAAACTGCCAAATCGCCCATGTTGAGACTAAATAGTGGGACATCTAATTTTATTGCCGTCCCTAACAGCCCCAGACAAATCTGTTCTTTGTAGCATCACGGGGAAAGTGTGGTCGAAAAGGATGAAGCATATCCTATCAGGCCGCACTCGCTGTGCGCGCTCCCTTGATCTGCTGCAATTTATTGCACCACGGATCCCCGGCTAATTTATCACGAGCCATCATGTGACTGCGTTGGCTCATCATCGCGGTCCAAGCGTACCCTCGCCATATTGAATGAAGTAGGCCGTTATATGCTTAGGGAATTCTCTCAATCCGCTTACCAGAGGTCTGTACCAGTTAAGTTATCCTCAGCGTGGAGCATATGCTTGCTGGGGTTATTTATTTATTTTTTCTTTCTCTGTGATGCTGCAGTGCGAGAGCCACATCTGGCCGTGCAGTCATCTCGACGGTAATTTGCTTTGCAATATGGTGTTCAAGGGTTGGTTAGCACCGTGTCTTATTATTATTTTCTCTGCCATCCTCTGTGTTATCTGGCCCTATTTTCATTTGGGCTGCCAGATTGGAAAATACTACCAGTATAAGCTGTAAAAACTTTTTTTTTTTTTTTGGTATCCACTCCGCTGCTCCACTAAAGGGGGGCAGCGAGCAGCTGGATGTGTGACTGGAAAGCGGTTTCGGCTTCTTTTTTTTTTTTAAATAAAGGATCAAAGATATATACTTTGTGCCAGGAGGTGCCACGAGCTAATTGGCTTCACTCAAAGATTCAGATATCTCCCTTCAAAGAGCCATTCCATCCTGAACTATCTAACCGTCCTATTTTAGGTCAGCCAGGTTTGGAGAGATTTTTCATACTGACCACTACCTCCACATTTTTTAGGGATGAGTGCTCCAGTTCTCTGGGTTCATTATTCCAACTTTACGCTTATCGGTGAAGTATTCTCTCCGTGAGAGCAAGCGGGGGGGGCAGTTAGTGTGGGTGGTCAGCGGAGACGTGCCAATGCAAAGTGTGAGGGATGCTTTCTTAATGTCTTCGCCCGTCTCTGCCACTTTGGAGGATGCGAGGCGTCTCGTTATCGAGTTCTTTAATTAGGCCCACGCAAAATAATTCTTCCCCTGCACCCTGATCGTCGCTGTCGGCGGCCGAGCTGCAGGTGACTCGCTGTATCAACGTGAGGGACCAGGTGATGCAGTATCTCCTGACCTTTTCACCATAATCACTGCTTTGTCTCTGAATGTCATGAGCTTCATTTGAACATGGGGGGGGGGCACTTAACAGCAATGGGTGAGGATTAAAGAGTCGGTGTCGGAGCAGCTCTGGCTCCCGCTTCTCACAGGTGGAAGTTGGACACGGTTCGGGCCATAGGATGAAATATTTATAGACCAGGGAAGGAGTCATTTGGTATGTGACAGAAATTCATGATAAATAATTGAGAATATTGCGCAATGTCATGGTAGACGGTAGAAAAAAATGTAGATGCACTGACACAGGAGTCCAAAAGTTTGGGTTTGAAGAGGCTGCAGAAAAAGTGATAGCTACTGGATCTGCATGTGGGCGAAGGCGGTGAAGCCTGGAGGGTAATGGGGGGGTGTTAGTCAACCACAGTGGAGCAGAAACATGTCACCTCAGTGTCTCCCTCATGGAACCATTCTCCTCAGAATCACAAACAAGTCGTTAACTCTTATGAAAACTTTGAGGTGCTGCAGTTGTTTCAGCATTCGAGGATGGAGCTTCCAATCTGGATGCACTTACTTTATCCCAACAGTAGAGGCAGATAGGAAAACATGGTCCTATTGCTTTTTTCTTGTAATTATATTAAGATATTGGTATTTCTGACAGGATCCTGATGAGCCAGTAGTGTAGAATGCAAGCTGTGTAATGGTGACGTCCTATAAGTTCAGTTATGGTGAAGGATACTTTTGTCGATCTCTACTTGCAAACTTTTCCAAAACATCTTGAAAGCCCCCTTTACCTAGTCAGCGTTTTTTTTAAATAAATACATGAATGTATAATCCTGCAAACCTGGACCATAAACTGTCACTGAAACTTAGTCGGGAACCAGAAGTTTGCTCTGGAAAAATGAGGAAGAGGTCAGGTTAATATTGCCTGAGCTGTTTTTTTTGTTTTTATCGGGGGTGGCTTCTCCAGTGCTCCCTCCCCCTGCAGTCGAGGGAATTGCTGCCACCTTCAAGTGCAGCGAATCCTGCGACGTAAGTGTGTTAAGCCCTGTGTGCTTTGCAGACGGTGGAAACGAAGACAGGCTCGCCCCTATGAAGAATGATGGCTCCTTCAAGAGGCAGCTGTCCTATTTAAAGCGGGGGGGGCGACACAATGTGGCGTCTGCCTCTCCTCCGCTCTGCTTCCTCTTTGTTCCTCCTTCTCTTTCCCCTTCTATCTGCATCTCGGGGACGGGCGAAGGGAAAGACCTCCGAGACCGGTGTAAATAAAAGTCACGGGGAAAGTGAGAGCAGCCTCAAAGTACGAGAGAAGATTATGTGTTGTGTCCCCCCCCCCCCCTCCCCCTCCCTCCCCCTCAAACACGCTCATGGATGGAAATGTTATTGATGCATGTTAAGTCCTCCGGGGATTTCACTCAAAGGACATTTGGGGCCTTTCATCCCTGACATGAAGGTGGAGGGAAACATTATTGAAGCCCTGCGACATGACAGAGGTTTCTCCTTTCAGTGGGAGGCTTGAAAGGGAAGAGTCGCCTTCCTCCGCCCTTTGAGAGGGCGGCCTCATAATTGGCTGGAATAGCTGCTCTTTTCTCCATCACTGCTTCTTGAGCTAATTGGTGTTTATGAAGTATTTATGGTCCATATTTTTGCTGGTGTCAGCTCCACACAGAACGGAACGTATATATATTTTTTGGGGGACCAAAAGAAACTCCCCCCCTTTTCCGTCTGGAGAGTCACTTATTGTCTAGTGCTGCTGATGTTAGAACCTAGAAGTAGGAGCAAGAGGCTGTTAGCGTCACGTGATCTTGACCCAGACGGACGTCTCATGTGATGGCGACCGGTGGGATGTAGATCACAGGTTGTATAAATAGATGACAGCTCCTCAAACGTCAAGCCAAATGCGTTGCCCCCTGGTGTCTGGCTGCAGTATAGGTCGAGCAGTGTGTGTCAGCAGGACCTTGAAACCACACATCATTGCTCCAAATGTGCAAAGTGTCGTCGTTTGTATCTGGGGATGTCCGTCTTTATACATTTTCTATCATGCAAAACTGTGCTTTTGCTAATAAAGACATTTTCATCATGCAATGAAACCATATAATCAGTTTTTAAAAAAGGATTCTCCAGCCTTGTGCATGGAGTCTGCAGTCATGCACGCCCTGCAGCTCCAGGTCTGGTAATGTCTGTCACCACTTTGTTCCAGATTCAAACATCTCAATAACCACGGGATGGGCAGGCAGGAGATTTTTTTACATTCATGGTCAATAGAAGATTGATTTTGCACGACTTCGGTAATTGACTTCTTCCTTCTATGCCGGCGTGAGATTGACATTTTCAGTTTTAAGTAAAAATGGATTGAGAGCTGCTGAGCGGATTTTTTTCGTGGAATTTGTTGCAAAGGATTTGTGCTTCAGCTCCGGTGACGCTGCCCGTCAGAAGGCTGACATTTTGTTTTGTTTTTTTCGACAGCTTTTTTTGCATGAATTTAATTGAAATGTATTTCGTACGTTTTTGGAAATTACTTTTGCAGCTTTTTCCCACTTGTTTGGTTTTATAATGAGCTTGACAACCCGAGCTTGCATGACTCCCTGTCCTGCTTTCCCAGAAACCCTCTTAAATGTGGTTTGTGAGCAGGACAGTGTGACAGCACAGACAATGCACGTAATGCAAAATGAAATTATCCCGTCTTTGTCAGGGGGCTGGTGGGAACAAAATGTTGTGTACTTTGAGAGCTGTGTGTTTCCCTTTGTCCCGGCACCCATACAGTTCAGGCTTATCTTCCTGCTTTCCTTCCCCTCTTTTTTTTTTTTTTGTATCACTCTGTTTATCCTACTGTACAGCTATATCCACATTCTGAGTGACTGAGCTAATTGTTCCTGCTCATGCATTCTCTGCAGATTCAATTATACGCCACTCTGGGCATCCTGAAAAAAAAAACGAGGGTGGGAAAAGAGAGAGACGTGAGCCGAAAGTGTGGGAGAGGAAAAGATGAAAAAGCAAAGAGGGGCTAGAGAAGGTCATTGATAAGAGAGCGGGAAGTTGAGAGAGCGAGAGAGAGAGGAGAGGAGAGGAGGATGAGAGCTAAGCGGTAGAGGCAGGAGGGATAAATTAGAGAGTGGAGTAAGAGCAGTCCCTTGAGTCATATATTTATGTAAGGGGAAAATCAGCTCACTGGAGTGTACACTGTAATGGCACCCCTCTGTATAATGATTGGTGCTGACCTCCCAAATAAGAGGATTAGTTTGTGCCTGAGCTGGCCAGAAATAATGGACCTCACCTTAGCTCAGCTGCAGTTTGACACAGCAGGAAGGAGAAAAAAAAAGGTAGGGAAATAAGAAAAACCTCAGCAGCAGGCGGCTCGCCTGAACCTCATCCATCTGCATCACCATTGTGTCAAATTGGACATGCATTCCTGCAGATCCGCGGGCTTCCTGAACGAATGGCCCGAACGCACCGCCCCATAAAGTACTGTAGTAGACATCATGGAAATAAGGTGCCGCTGACTGTAACACGTTGCAGTAATTTATTTCCCTCTCCCCCTTATAACGAGGGAATGCAATGAGTTACTGTTTCTGTTATTTACATGCCAGCCTGTCTGCAGGAAATGAGCTCTTGTTATTGTAGTTTTCAGTCAGGCGGTGACAGGGCAAGTCTTCTGCTCGGCAGAATACCGTGGCTCGGCAGCGAATGTTGTGGCTAATGTCTGACTGCAGGGCACACTCTCCTTTTGTGTTCTCTGAACCAGCAGGATTAAAGCATCCATCTTGCTCTCCCGCTTCCCCTAATGGTATTAGGAAAAGGGTGGATAGGTTTCAGTATTCCGTTAAGGAATATCTGATATGGGGACGGGCTGATTCAATTAAGTAAAAAGCAAGGTGGGAGCCAATGAGCCCGGTGCGTAATAGCCTCTGAGCCGCACGGCGGAAAGTGGAGCATTTTAATCTGGAAAGCTCCTGCGCAAAAGAAAAACAACAACACATATCTATTATATACTCATTACCAAAGCACTGCAAAGGGCTCGCGTGCAACGTCTTCCTCGGTGCAGATCGCGGTCACTCTGTGATGTGGCTAACAACAGCTCGAAATAGACACACGGCAAACTGCCTTTCAGGAAAACGCACGCTGGGAAAGTCTTCGGTTCCTCGTGATCTGGAACAGGATAAGCAGCTGTAGACAATAAACAGGAGGATGGACATATAGGATGTTAGCTAATAGCTTTCTAACGGTTTACTGTTCCTTCCAAGCAGCAATACGAAGTAACTGTCAGACACTGAACTGCTCATTATGTACTTTGGCTTCGTTCTTGAGTAGAAAAAAAACGAGAATATCACTCTGTGGAGCTCCTTCCTCCCCAGAGGTTGAATGATCCTACACATGATCCTACATCCTACAAGTTCTTATTGTAGAAATGTAAAAGACAGGAGGTCGTCTGATAACAAATAGAAGTGAGAACTGGCCCCAGCCGTAAATAAACCAACAAACAAACACAGGTGAGAACATACATATGTAGATAAGTACTTTATGTATTAAATGCAACATTGGTTAGAAAGCTGTGCTGCCAGTTTTCCATTGCATCCCAAAGCAACATGGGAATTCTGCTGTATAGTAAAAGTCAACATACACATTTTTAAAGAAACCAGGTAAAAGAAAACGGCATCAAACCAAAAATAAAACTATTTAATATAAAACCACCATATTAGTTACAGTCACATTAATTCTGTGTTTCCTCTCAACTTCTTCTTTTTGGCTCTTAACAATGTCTCAACCATTTTCTCAAATACTTCCCTGCCTTATGGTGGCGTATGGAAAACACGTGACACTATTATTCACTATATTTCTCACATTCACAGTTTACAAGGTGTGAACCAGCTTCAGGCAAAGTAAATATAGTCGTTATTTTTAAGTCTGCAAAACAACAGATCCTGCAGATATCAGATATATTTATGTTATTTCTTGACCTTTTTATTTAACCATTTGTCATGTCCATATTTTAATTGCTCTTATCTACATTTGAGACGACTTGTTTTACAGTCGTGATCGTTTTTTTTATAAGATATTTGATGATTTTGAAGATGAGCTGAAACTGAGGCTGAAAGCGTTTCGGCCCAGAAGAGGAGCGAGCTCACCGTGTGTCTTCAGCGCCGCCACGTGCGAACGCCTCATAGATTTTCTAATGCATTACGTGTAACACTTTCGTAGCGTGTGGGGGGCAGAAAACCCCCAAATCGGTTTCTTGATTTCTTCCACTTCATACAGTTGAGTGGTCAGGTTATCACACTGCCGCTTGATATCTTCACACCACAAGTTCCAACGCTGTCTGGAGCCATTGGGTTTCCATTACCACAAATCCATTCCACTCATTTAAAATTAATGGCTGTGGACCTTCGCTGACCCCAGAGATAAGCCAGGCCAAGTCTTTTTCTTTTTCACGTACCTCGAGGACCTGGTTTTCTTTTCCTTATTAAACCATCATTGAGTGGATGTAAATTCAGCCAAGAAATATAATGGTTTTTCATATATTTTCTTTATTGAGATGAATTCTTGATTTTACGTCTGTGATATACTTTAAAATGTTGACTACTAACTTAACCCGAACCCAGATACGAGTCAAATATCAAAACTGAGAAAGTACATTTGATCTCTGTGACTTCAAACACGAGCCGGAGGCTAGTTTGAGTATTTCGGAAACTTCTGATCAGGCTGGGATCTTCCGCACGCGTCCGTCTCCATCGTGCATTACTCTGATTTCTTCAAAATAAAACTGTAAAGTGGATCCAGTGAGCCGCAGTTCTGTGGACGAGGTCAGTGATGAATGACCAGACTGGTTGGACCGGACAGAAAAGCCGTGGTAACTCCGATAAACCACTGTTTAAAACTGACCCTTAATATCAATCAGTCATAGTTTGAGTCCCGAAGCCAATTCATCCGTCTTCTAAAGGCTGCGTCCGGGCAACTGGTTTCCATTGATGTGTCAATGACGTCGCTGAACTTCAATGACTTCCCCCAGTCACTGTAGATCAAATGGAACAACTTTGCTCGAAAGGATCTGCAGCACGAATGCGTCTGTGACAACCATGCAGAAATGATATGATGCAATCGCGTCACAATGAAGAAGATCTTCAGAGGAAAGTTTCCGACACACACACAAAGAACTGCGGTGGAGAGAGAGCTGCCCTATATCTGTAATAGTGTTTGTCTAAAGTGCTCAGTCACTGTATATGTGTTTTACTCTCACCTTCATAGCCGCTGGATGGACATTTTTATACAATTGCAGCTCTGGTGAAATTAAATGATCCACATTTGAGCGCCGGCATTTGTCTTTACATTTTCAGCTGTGTGTGTACACAATCTGCCGACCGCTACTGTAAACACTCCAGAATGTGAATTTCCACTGGTGCAAAGGGCCCTCGACTCATAATGTCACACTCTCACGGGCTGAGCTGCATTACTTTTACTCTTCTTTTTTTTTTCTGGCTGCTCTAATCCACCGTGAAAAATGCAGGGCCCCCGTCTGTTCAAAGCCACGAGATGCACAAGGCAGAGAGTATTCATCCACCACCCATGACGTGGTGAATGGTGAGAAGGGGGTGAGGGATTTGGGGGGGTGGGGTGTTGGGGGGGACATTACCCTGGGCTCTCCTTTTTTTTTTCCTCCCTCCACCCTGAGGGACACAGACATCGGTGGTAGAGGGAGGGAGGTTTCTCAGCCTTATCAGCAGGACAGCACCCAGCGCTCTAATCGCCGGGGCCCAGAGACAGCCGGCGGTAAAGGGAGAGTGGATGAGTGAGCAACATCCGAGGAGAGGAGGAGGAAGGAAGGAAGGAAGGAAGGAAGGAAGGAAGGAAGGAAGGAAGGAAGGAAGGAAGGAAGGAAGGAAGGAAGGAAGGAGAGGAGAGAGGAGAGGAGAGGAGAGGAGAGGGGAAAAGGGCAGTTTATACCTCTTAGGTTACATCAAATGACAGATGCTTTACAGCTCAGCACACAACTGAGAAGACACAAGTGGAGATTCTGTCCCGTGGCACATTGTTGGTGATGAAATATGGAGACGGATGCATCCCGAGTATCTTAGCAACAGCAGCTGGTTGCCACCTTGAAAGCATCCTGAAGAGGAGGCGACAAGTAAACCCCCCCCCCAAAAAAAAGACCTGAAAAGATGGTGGAGGTCTGAGTCAAGATCAATTAACTGATCGGTTAATTGATGTTTTCAAAGAAACGACCTGAAGTGTATCTCAATTCTCTTTTAGTTGAAGTTCTTTCATCTTTCCTTCTGTTAGTCTGAGACGGGCGCAACAAAGGAGTTCATACAAATCCAACACATCGCTGCACTTTGCATCAATTGTCTTCTGCATATCCTTGATCCCAGACGTCCCTCTCCCCAGCATCTCTTCCCAGCTCTTCCTGGGGGGATCCTGGTTTTCCCAAGTCAGATGGGATACGTTATATATAAGGTCTGGGTCTACCTCTGGGTCCCCCCCCCCCAGCTGGGTGTTCCCGGTAAACCTCCAATGAAAGGTGCCCAGGAGGGATCCTGATTAAAGGCCCAAACCACCTCCGGGTCTCACGACTCCTCACCCAATCTCTAAGGCTGAGCCCTACCCACCCCCAACGGAGAAAACTCATTTTCATATGTGAGGGTATATTTATCGGGTAGATGGTTAAAACGGCAGAAGGGCAAAACAAAGAAGACGAATTACAAACCAACACGTCCAGTTCAATATCTTATATAATTTAAAAGCAGTGAAGGATGTCTGACAGTTTGCAATGTAATTCAGAGTCAATCCACTACCATGCATCATATGTTTACATGAGCTGCTTCGGGATCCAGGTTAATTATCGCCAGTGGAGGAAATAAGATCGTTTTGTTGAATCTGCAGAATCAGATGTCCGTGTGTCAAGTGACTATTGAACTTCATTATGTGAGAGAGCCACGCAGCGAGATGCACGCTCGCCCCAAAGAGCATATTCCCCAGGCTCAGCCATTGGAAACGCAGCAGCTGTAAAATGTAAAAAACATTTTTGTTTTTCTTCTCAGAATTTGATCCTTTCAGTCCGGTAACATGCAGAAGAGCCGAATGATTAAATAATGTTATGCCACTTGTGTTTGGGAAGTAAACAGGAAGTCAGCGTAAGTCGGGGACGAGTAAGATGGAAGGACCGTGGTGCTCGTATGAGTCCGTGTGCACGAGTAAGTGGAAAAAGGCCTTTTTTCCGCATATGTTGGGAAGAAATAGTGGCCACAGCAGACATGACAGCTCCATCTTGATCATCCTTTCCTGGCTGATAGATATATTATCTTTATCTTTGGACAACGGAAATGGAGACGCGTTGTCCATCTTTATAGTCTACGGTTCAATCTAATACATTATTGAACTCTGAAGTGGACACAGAGACAGAAGCTCGCTGTCTCCATAAGGACACTTCTAGGAAAAAGGCCAAGCAATCTAAAATGACTACTGTGGGGAACCTTCTCATCTTGGGGATGATAATACCAACGCGGATTAAGTAGCAGAACCATTGTGGTCTTCTTAACATAAAAATCTGCATCGACTGTTGTAGTAAGTCCAACATTTGACACACTCCTCCAACTGTGGTTTTTTTTGCAGGACACAATTAAAAAGCCTTTTCCGAGAGTTTGTTATACTTCGAGGAAGTGCTACATGCGTGCTATCCCCTTAACGGTGCCAGGACCCAGGTATGGTCGTAACCCCACAGCTCGTCGTGATGGAGCACGTAGCGTTCCGTTCTCCACACTTGATTTACCGCCGTTACTGGTTCAGAAGAAAGACAACAGGATCGGTGCTATTGATAATTAGTTTTTAATGTGCCACACTCATCATGTCCAATTTCATGCCCCTTAGGCAGCTGATCACAGATTTAATCAACACATTATTCCTTGCTATACTTAAACTGACTGCTGGGAGGGCTTCTCTCTGTATGTGCGAGGTGTGCTGGTGGGAGTGTGTGGGGGGGGGGAACAGTGGGTTAGCATGTGTTTGCGTGACGGAGGAGCGAGCACGAGGGGTTGTCAGCATGTGCATCCATCCCAGCAACGTCCCTCTTTGATAGACATTGAATGCACGTTCCGGGCCATTAACCAAACGCTACGTTTGGAGAGGACGCGCCTGGAAGCCCGTGGTCGTGCTGTGCGCCGAAGGAAGCTAATGCTATTACCGTGTTTATAGCAGAAGAGGACGGTGTCCGGCCCTCCCTCACCTGATGAATACAGATGAAAGCAGGGCTTTAATGTCCTGGCGTTTCTTTTTTTTAAAATTTTTTAGACCACTCTCATAACACCTGGGACATTGTAGTTTAAAAATTGTTTTTCGTTTGCTGCTGACCGTTACACAAAATGGTTTGGTGGAACAAAATAAAACATCGGTAGTGGTATTGTACTACTCTGCTGGATAGTATTCTTTTTGTAACTCCAGTCAGTCGATTTGTCCGTACGTTTTCACCTTTTGTCCTGAGACCAAACACAAACCACCCGACCGCTCGGACCTTTGTGTATTTTGTTTGGTGGAGATTCAAAGAAGAGATTGATTCCTTAGGATTTATTGATCTCTGACCTTTTGTCTTGTAAGATCCTGAACTCTGACAATGGGACTTTAGATCGTTGTCTTCATCAATGAGCAATGGACGTATGCGTTAAGTATATTTAAGTAAAGATGCCTGATGATAATCTGCCGGGCCCTGTGATGGGCTGGCGACCCTGTCGAGGAGGGATATACACATGTATGTCTCAGTTCTATATGTGTGGCACGAAAAACAAAACCAGTCAGATCCCCAGACATGTTGCAAACAAGCCAGTGGTTTATTTGGAGGTAAAAACCAAATGTCAGTGCTCCACGAAATGTCTCTGCTGATCCTTCACTCCACAGGAGAACAGTCGAACCGGTGAGCCGCTCTGTAAACGCTGATGAATGTTTGCAACGACCACGTTTCAGCCTTTGCCTTCGCTTATTCCTCAAAATGCTTTTCGGCATAATTGGAGGTTTTCTTCCGATGCTCAGCAGCTTGTGTCTCTTTTCAAGTGTCGGTATTTAACTTTCTGAATTTCTGTGTCGAGTGCAAGTGTCGAATCCTTTTATGAAGAATAAAATGCAGCATCCTTGTGAGAATTGCAATTTCATTTTTTGCTCATAACGTGTAAAGATATAGTTTTATATGTCATACATGATTATACATGGTATCATTCCGTTGTGTTACGGTTTTTGAATAGTTTCAACAAATTGCTGACGGCCGCTGTTTTAAACTTTAATCACGTTTGTCTTTTGTTAAATGGCCGAACTTCACGTGGCTCTCGATCACAGCTCAGCACAAAGACACTCAAAGTTGTCGCCTTGAGAGTGAGTACAGAGAAAGAGGCAGAAAATCAGACGACTGCAGCCAGAAAAAAAGTCGTGGCAGTGTTTATCTTGAACTACTTAGCTCCCTGGCTGTGAGTCAAAAGTGGAGAGAGACATTGGGAGGTAGCGCGGGGGGGGCCCTTATTAAATGCAGCTCAGGCCCTGGTGAAACCCTGGTTAATGTCCCTATCATCTCTGGAGTGGTCCAGCATCCAGCTCTTGGTCCAAATGACTCATGGTTAATGCATCTCCGCAGTCCGTGTCATTTAACCTCACCCCTGGAGGTTGTGGGTCGGGGTGGGATAGCGACGGCTCCCCTGGAAGACCCATAAGGGGGGGGGGGGGGGGCAAAGCTGGCAGTGCAGTTATTCTTCACCCGCTCTCCGTTTACTTAACATGGGGAGAGCCGCTCCATGTCTCGCCCGCTGCCGTGTAATCTCCTAGAAGCAAAACCTCCTCGCACCGTCGCGCTGCGTGAACCCCCCCCGACTCCGGGGTGGTCGGTGTTGAGGGTACGACTCTCGGAGGGTCGGGGTTAGGGTGTGCTTCCCGTGTGCTGCGTCTGAATGCTCAAGCAGGAGGAGAGTGATGCGATGCTGCAGCGGCTCTTTTGGTGAACGCTCCACTTTTTAAAGATTGTTGCATCTGTGTGAATTCGTAGTGCTTATTAAAAATGACTAAGCGGGTTTGAAGATTAACGCTGTAAACGCACGAGTTTTCTGACGCTTCAAACAAAAAGCTATTTTTGTGTAAAGCACCTTTGAGCTCGCAGAGATCCACGTCCAGGGATTCAGGAGAAAAAAGCAAATAAGCAACGATTTCCGCAAAGATACATCGTTACCACAAAGAAGAGAGAGAAGGAAGCGAAAAGAAATTCTTGTCGCTTGATTTCCACTCTTCATCTTCCTCTGATTTCCTCGGCCTCGCTCTCACTTGTCTTCTCCCTCACTTACACACACACACACACACCCACACTCTCTCGCTGGCTCTGGATAATTGTAATTAGAATATCACCATGATTGAGAATTGGCAAAAGTTGAAGAGGAAACAGGCTTTCTAATCAAAAGCTGCCTCATAGCTGGAATCCTGATGCTTATTTGGCTGAGCGGGGGGTTCTTCGACGATGGGGGCCTGAGCGGGTGCCAGACTGTACGCTGACGGCCAGCGCTGCGCTTCCTCTGTTGGATTCTGTACAGAAACCCCAGCTGAGACTGATTCATCCAGTGTTTACGTATTGATTCATTCTCGAGACGCTGATATTCAGACTCTGAGTTTATATGTGTGTTAAAGGGCCAATGCTTACCATTAGTCATCAAGGAATCCAATGAGTGATACTGGGAACCAATACATGAGGTGTCAAAATTACATAAAATCAAGTAATTGCAAATGTACTTGTACTTGTACTATTACAGTTTTTCTTTCTTTTTTAATCTTTATTCCCCAACTAGTTCATATACATATACATATACATATACATATACATATATAGGGATATAGAAAGGTAGTAGGTAACAGTGTGTGGAGAAAGAGACAAACAAAACAAAACAAATTAATCATGATAGTAATAAAATATATAGAAAACAAATAACATAAAGCGAACAAGATTTAAATAAAAGCAATTTTCTTTTTTCTACGCGAGTTTCTTTCGGCTGCCGTAGCCGCATCGTCTCATTTCCAGTCGCCAGCATTTGTGTTACTTGAAGCTTGTTCTGCTGCTTTATCACCACCCAGTTAATTTCACCATTTCCTTCATTACGGCAGCTAATTATCCGCCGAACGTATAAAGTAGTTCTCGTTCTGCTGAAGCTTTTATAGCTCTCTCCTTCTTTTAGTGACATTCTCCCCTAATTCCACACATCATTCACGTGCTATTCAGATCCGCTGGTTGCTTCAGCTCAGGAAGTGAGCTCGTTCGTGTGTCTGTGGTGTTTTCGGGAAACTTTTTACTGTATTGAATCGTTGTGTTTCCTCTGATATCTGCTGCCTCGCCTTCGCCACGCCGCTCGGCCTGTTGATAGGCTCTTCCCTCGCGAGCTGTAGCCAATCAGATAGCGCTGTGGGCCGGACGCTGCCCGAGTCCCCAGCGGTGGCTGCGATAATTGTAAAAGTGAAGATTAACGGCCGGGCCTGATAATTGGCCGACGCCTGATATACACCCACCGTGTATATAGGCTTTCCTTTGCTTTCCTACCTGCCTTATCCTGTGTTTTACAAGCATGCACCTCTATGCACTGGCAAATGGGGGCAATTAATTTTTAATGGGGCTTTGAATGCTAACCTCCCTTTCTGTTTTTTCCCCCCCTCTCCCTCCTTCCTCCCCCCTCCCCCCTCCCCCTACAACACAGGAGCTGCTCAGTACCCAGGTAAGCCTTCCCCTCGTCTCCTCTCCTCTCCTCACCACATCCTCTCGCCATATTCCAGCTCCTCTAGCTCCTTTTCAAGATATGCTTCCTCTCAGCATCTCGAGTGTGTGTTTATGTGTGTGTCTGTGTGTGTGTGTGTGTGCGTGCGCTGCGTATGAGCAATCTGCAATCTCTCTCTCCATCTCAGTTTCACTCCGCCCTCCTCACATTTAGATTTCTGTCTGCCTCACTCGTGCATTCTCCACAGTCCATTTCTTCCGAATCCCATGCAGCTGTCAGTCCCGCCGCTGACTGATACATCTTCAGTTGCTTACCAATGTTCTAAGCTGCCCCGGCTGCAGCATCCCGGTCTCCACTGCAGTTAACCACACAGCGCTCAGAGGGAACTCAATGATCTGAAGGGTTTTATATTCAGAAACGCTTTCTCAAAAGGGGAAAAAGGAAAACTAACCTTTTGTGCTGAAGTTCTGAGTAAATCTCTGTTCGCAGGCTCCCAGCTACCGATGTATACGTTTCTATAGTCATGCTTTGGTTTTTTTTTACATTTCATTGTTGCATCCTTTTAATCTTGAGGTCAAACCTTGAGATATTAATGCTGCCTTTTTGAAGCAAGATCTTAAAGGAGTTATGCTCATATTCAAGTTCATCCTTTTAATTCATTACAGGCTCTAACACGTCACTTTCCTCATAATGTCGACGGCTGCAGCTCCTCTTTTCAGCCTCTGTCTGAATCGCATGGTTTTAGCTCCTGTTTCTTTAAGAAAATGTCCGAGTTATAGTTGCCCCGGACATTTTCTCCAAACTTCTCCTTCCAGCCTTTTAGTAAAAAGTCCAGACAATGTCCAAAGGGAGCCCAGATGAGGAAACAGCAGGAAAATGTCCAGAAAAGTTACAACGAGCGAGGGGACGTGTTGATAACGTTTCTAATATCCGACGGGTGAAGAAGAGGAGCCACAGACGTAGAAGATGAGAACACGAACTATGAAAGATGACGAGATTCGAGAGGTTTCGGTGATAAGGGGCCGACGCTGCTGTCGTTGTGCTGTAAAATAAAAAAACCACTGAGTTTTCCACAGCAGAATTTTAACGTCACGCCTCCCGCACGATTTACCGAGACGCCACGACTCGCCTGAATGTTACGGACGATCACCTGCTGTGTTCTCCGTCTATCAGGCTCCTGTCCTTTGCACTTAGTTCTTGTCTGAAAACTACTTTGGAAAGAAGAAACTGCAAAATGTCTCCTTCAAGGCGTCTAATCAAATTCTCATTCATGCTGCAAACACGGAGCAGAACTATTATCCATCTAAGTTTCTCTGGACATTGTGCGATTTCTTTTGTGATCGTGTCTTTTCACAGTGTCACCGCAGCTTCAGCAACGTCGCGCACATCCTGTCAAACTCGATAATTTCCAAAAACAGTTACAAAACCGTGAAGGTCAGAGAAATGTTGTAGAATTGCTGTTTGTGAGTAAATCTAGAGACAAACGTTACAAGTAGAAAAATGAATCGAGCCCCGCTTCCCGTTTTTAAACGCCCTCCCTCTCCCTCGCCCCTGTCTCTCCTCCACCAAGCCTTTTAATCCAATTAGCAGAGCCTGCGACAGTTATTTATATGTACATGAATTAGAATTGAACAGCAAGACATCTTCCCATGGGGCTGATTGGACGGAGCCCAGTCCTTCACAGGCCGATGCTGCTGCCACGGAGCAGCAGTGGTGGTCCAGGCAGCTGATTGCCAACAAAGCGGCAACAGAAAAACCTGACACGGACTCGCACTGCCAAAGAAAATCATCATCTGATTCGATTTTTAATAGAGAACTAAACAAACCCCCCACGCGAACACCTCGACTTTTTTAAATCCTCGAGAAATATTCACCTTATTCAAATAATAAGTTGTCTCCTCAGCGGCCGGGTCCATCATAGATCTGTGTTCCTGTCGCATTTCATTGTGTTGCACTGAAACGCAGCCAAACGTGTGCGGGGGAGCTGCCAAGTCAGGTTCTCTTACCCTTTTGAACTGTTTGCCAGAGATTCCACTTCTTCACAGATGCTGGAGAAAACCCAAAACATGTCAGAACGTTGGCAGCAAACAACCCTGAAAGGTTTTTTAAAATCCAATATATTAGAAATTCATTTTTTCGAAAAAACACCAAAGGTTGGATTCATTATCGAGTCCACTCATGCATTTTTCACGATGTTACATGTGTTAGTCTGCGAAGTCGCTTTTTTAACGTTTCATAAGTAAATTACACACTTTAATTATGAGGCAATTAAATAACTCGACAGAAGTTCTAGATGGCTTCTCTTGGCTTGAACAAATGGAAATCCACTGCAGCGGTTGCCTTTTGATTAGTCTTGCCAAGTGGTTTTCTAAATTTACAATAAATAGAAGTGAAATGAAAAGTAATAGAATAAACAAGATGGAGGCAAAAACAACACCAGAATGTGAAATCAACAGAAAAGCTTGATTATTTATTTTGAGAAGGTGCAGCTGAAGTCAGCTCCGCACCTGCAGCGATGAAGAGAAGTGACAGAAAAAGAGTATTTGCAGATATCGCTAAGATGAGAACATGTAGACGGGTGAAACTAAAAGGGAACAGCAACAGAAAGTGGCTCTTCGGAAAAAAGTGACAGTGATAGATTTTAAAAATCTCTGGATGCACGAACATCGATCTTCTTACTTGCATCGTTGATTTGACGATTGTCGGTGGAGAGACCCGCACGATGTCCGACCAGACCAAAGAGGCGTCTTTTATTGTCAACCGAAGTTAATTAAAGATTAATTAGTAATGATAAATTCTACACGAGGGTCAACTGGAGCCCACATGTCTGACTTTAGACCCGTGATGCTGCAGGAGGCTCATCCAGCTCGGCCCGTTGATGTTCAGTTGGGTTTGGATCTGCGCCTCAGGATTCACATTTATATGAACTGTATCAAACATTCATTGAGCCCCGAGGCCTCGTGTGGAAACATATGTGTTATGTTTTCATATTTCTCTTTTAAATTCACACATTTTTACTTGTTTACTACCAATAGATGCAATTCAATTTAGTTTACTGGACATTATTATTATTCAGGAATATTCAGGAATATTTTTATTTCAACTAATTCGGATCAGCCATAGATTGTACAAAGATGGACGACGTGTCTTGACTTCCAGCCATTATACAAGTATTACGCTGAGTCAGTTTCAGCTGTCAATCATGTTGTTTCACCCCCATTTTATAGAGCATCCAATAACAAATTAAAATTATCGGACACACAAACATTTGAACGTGCATCAGTGTGATAAGAACTTAACCTAAAATGTATTCAACAATGTTTACAACATGGATGAGGCACGGTTTAGGACCTGTATTGTAGCCAGCCACCAGGGGGCGAGCAAGATGATTTAGCGTTTTTTTAAATTGTCTTAAAGAACAAGCAAAGCATTTCTTTCTGGTGAAACGTCAGCGAGCCTCCTCAGTTGACCTGCCGCCAAAGACCAGACTCGTCTTCTCCCGTGTAGGTGACTTGTGTTTGTTCAATGAGCCAATCAATAGAGAGGAAGACGCGAGGGGACGGAGGTGGGATGAAGGACGCAGCAGTTAAACCCAAGGAGTCTTATCCATGTGTGCACAGAGCGGCTCTTTAAACACACACACACACACACACACACACACACACACACACACACACACACACACACACAGCCACGTGCATGCATGTGTGTGTGTGTTCTGCAGACACACACCCGCAGAGTGCTGCTCAGATTAACGACTAAATCAATCACACGCACACAGTGTTTGCTTGTCATCCCGTATGCTTTTTCTTTCATAACACGGGTTCAATTTCCCAAGCTACTGAAGCTCAATCAGCGTTTCCTCAGAATATGTATTCAGCAAGGTCGTCTCTCACTGCACCCAGAAGCATTTCCCACCGCGGGATGTGTCTTTCTTATTGCAACGCCAATACTCCCCCAGTCCAGTGCATTGCAATCTACGTTTTCCAATACGCGAGCTGCTCGGAGCCGCACGGCGCGCTGAGGATGCAGCTCGTCCATCAAACCCCCCCCCCCCCCCCCCCCCTTTGTTCTGTCTTAATTTGACACCTGTTGACTCAGGTGAAGTGTTTTGAATCGTGTTAAAGTTTGTAACATAGACACATTTATAATATTATTCTTTTTTAAAATCCTGTTTTCAAAGTGGAAAAGTCGAAATATTCAACTTAAGAACTCCATATTTCAGTGTAAGGACAAAAACAACAACTGTGAGGCAACTGCAAAGCATTAAAACATCACGGTTGAAATGAAAGTTCACGGCGAGCAGAGGTCGTGCTCCTGCTCTGAGGGTAGGAACAGAAAGAGACTTCAGACAACTGCATCTGCTCTGAATTAGCTAAATATACACAATGAGAGTAATTTATATAGCAGCAGAAGAGCCTGTGCAATCATTTAAATGTATATATGTATTTATTTTGGTAGTACCTGTTGACCCTGTCTGTGGGAGTTACACTGGACCTGAGCTTATCACCAGTAAACTTTTAAATCGTGAAGAACAGGCCACAAATATTTCATTTGTTTAATTTCCTATCGACCAATCACAACACGTTGGCCAATCAGAGCAGACAGGCTTCATCAGGAGGGGGGGGGGGGGGGGGGGGTCTTAACAGGAGCTAAAGCGATGTGTTTGAGACAGAGGCTGAAAAGAGGAGCAGCAGCGATGGACAGTCTGAGAAGTGTCATGTGTTTTCTGAACTTTAGAGCATGAAAAGTAATAACACAAATTAAAAGTATCCACCTGAATATTGGCCGATTATGTCTCCTTTAAATCAGAAACAGATCAAAAACCCATTGTGCGAGTTGTATTTGAGTTTTTTTAATGGCTAGAGATGAACTTTGTGACTCAATGTTATGTTGAAGCAACATATAAAAGGTACAGGAAGACAACTTTGAATTGTGAGACAATAAACAAAATCTACAATATCAACAGAATCCTTAAAACAGTCCCCCTGGTTTAAATAAATACAAATAAAACCAAGGTGCAGATACAAAATATTGAGTTAAGGTAACACGGCCGATGAAAATACGATGTTTGATAATTGGTATTGGATTTATTTACACAAACAAATTACAGAGGTTGAAGGTTAGATTCACTTTTGTCCGAGTTACTACAAATTACTGAATCTCACCGGTTAAATTAATCTAGGAAATGATTCCAGGACATTTGCGTTCACAAAGGTCTTTAACTCCCCAGAATATTATTCCTGACAACATTCACCACACGACTTAAGATGCTAACGCCCCCTCTCGCTGCGTCTCCTCCATCGTGGTTGACGATGCGTCGCGGTGAACTCGGAGCATAATCGAAAAATCTAAACGGTTGAACTTTGACCGCGGACACGTCTCGATCATTAAGGAGAATGGCACAGCTGTTATACCCGTTTCTCCTCCTCTAATTAATCTGACATAACGCCGGCGTCTGCTCGGAGTAATTATCTTTGACTTTTGCAGATAAATAGATTTTTGTCTCGCGGCTCACGATCGCCACCCGAGGAGACGTACAAATAATGAATCTTCGATTTAGCCACGTGTGGAAAGTGAGTTGACTGTCGTGACCTCTCCACCGACTGTCACCAGCTTCAACCCACTGACATTCACTCTCAGATCGTTTACAATATATGAACGTGTCCTAATATCGTCCTCCTCTTGCTGAATGGAACAATGTGCGGTCGCCGCATCACATGAAAGACGAAGATGATTAATTATGATAAAATCAGGTTCAACGGGGCTGTGATCGTAGATTTGTATTAATCAGCCTCGGCCTTATATTTACATGTCAGATCTTAATTCCTTGACTAACAAACATAATAATCTCTAATTCCTCAACAGAGGGTCACACTCGGCCGTTTTAATGATGATTAAATGATTTGTCCTGATTAAATCTTCACGAAATAATAAGTGTAGTCATGCATGGAGGTATTCAGCATTAAAAACGCCGCCGCGCCAGGAGTGCGGCAGTAAACTGCGACACGTTTCCATCTTATAACCTCAGAACTGTCAGACCTTAAAAGTTTATTTCCTCCAAACCGATGACAATAAAAGAAAGAAGTGGGCTTTGTTCCCAGAGTTCCCTGAAGGAGACATATACGATGCTTTTTGTTCGCTCGTCTTTCCTCTATTATGTTTTATAGTTTTTTTTTTTTTTTGTGAATGTAGAAGTTAAACAAAGTTAAAGCTGCAAGTGGTTTATCTTTACAGGCAGGAGCTAAAACCAAGTGTTTCAGACAGAGGCTGACGAGAGGAGCTGCAGCTTCCGACAGTTTGAGGACATTGAATTATAAACCTCAATATTAGGAGAGTATGGCTCCTTTAAAATAAAGAAACAAGCAAAGGGAGACTTTAGAATTTGAATAAAGTTGTGTTAACCTGAAAAACCGTGTATAACTAATATCACAGCTGTTATTTCCACTTCTCACTCTGGTCTTTACATGATTTGAGGACACAAACCGAGACGTAACAGCACAGACTCCCCACAGAGCTGTGTCGTATCGTCGTGGTACCGGGTTGGTGGAGGCTCCTCGTGTCAGTTTCACGAGCTATTTGTTCCCTAATGGAACAAGTGGAACTAGAGCAAAGAAACCCTCGAGAGGAACACAGGTTTTAGTGAACGTGCTTAGAAAAGAGTCGCAAACGAAAGTTGCAGTGATGGAGTATTGACTCGTCCTCTCGGCCGCCTGCCAGAGACGGAAATCAGAAAACCCAACAGACCTCATCCGGTGGTTCTGCTTCCTGCTGCATGTTCCCTCTTCTACACCGACGTCCACACTCAGCCTGGATTCAACTTTGATTCCCTTTTTATTTTAATAAACAATGAAATTAATGATATCATTACATTTAATGTGAAGGCGTTAGTGTTATTTAGCCCATGTATTGGGTGATATTCCACAGTGACGGCAGCATGAATTCAGTTCAACCTCCTGACCGGTGTAGTTTAGTGACGTTATAGTTTAAAAAATTACGTTTTAAAACTAAATCGAATTGTCCACATCTTGAAAGTAATTCCCATCCACACTAACACACCTGGAAATGCTTTTATTATGACTAGTCATGATATTTATGTGCACACCGGTATAAACAGGAAGCAAAATACAACTGATTGCATTTGTGTGCATCATAATTTCCAAAAGTCTCAATTTCTGCAAACACAGCCCCTGACTTTTCTAAAACAGGTTCAGCAATTTCCAACTTTCTCCATTTTAGACACTCTTGTACAGACGCCCGACCTCAACATAATACTGATGCATTTTCATACTAAAACATTGTAATTTGGACGTGGCCGAATGCCGCAGCTCTTTTTGGTTTTGCATATGAATAGTTTTGATGCCAGACTTTAAGAACCAAACCCTCTTGTCACTCGGTTCCAGGTTTGGATGTAAACCCAACACAAGGTTTTCGTCAGCGGACATAACAGCGTGTAAATAAATGTTTGTGTCGGTGGAGCAGCGACACACCCCCCCCTGACATTTTCCCCTCGATTACTAACACCGTCTCTTGAGAACGCCAAATGTCAGTTTTTAACCAATGTGTCTGGAATTATATGAAACAGCTGCCGCACAGAAATACGATCGGTTTATTACAGACCGCTGCCATGTGCTGTTAGAAGCCTACACTGTATTTTATTATTTGGCAGCCGCCTGAATTGTTAAGCGTGGCTTTACCGCAGCGCGTTGGCCTGAGGAGAGGCAACACAATGACGCCGATGCCTCTTCTCGGTGCGGTTTGGGATATTTTCTCCGAGCCGAGCAATCAGAGCTGTGATTCATGCACGTCTCCACGCTGGAGGTTCGGTGTAGTTCACAGAGAAACACATCTATCGCCTGTGACTCGCCTGCGTCCGACCAGTTCACTGTAGATGCATTTTAAAAACTGATTCACGCGTCTGTATCGTGTCGTACACGC
Source organism: Reinhardtius hippoglossoides (assembly GCA_006182925.3). Taxonomy (NCBI): domain Eukaryota; kingdom Metazoa; phylum Chordata; class Actinopteri; order Pleuronectiformes; family Pleuronectidae; genus Reinhardtius; species Reinhardtius hippoglossoides. The sequence goes on from CM031684.1 coordinate 21,264,790, forward strand.
CGTAATGAGGTCGAATGCTTGGCAACATAAAAAAATGCACGTGTGTGTGTGTGTGTGTGTAGTTTGCCAGTTGAAGATGTTTAATTTGAGAGCAGAGATACAGTAGAGGAGCTCAGCAGCTGGTGGAGGGAGCAGCCTGCGAGGGAGAAGCAGCCATGGATCGTTGACTCGGGCCAAACCGCAGACTCCCTCCTCCTCCTCATGATAAACACTGTACCGCCGCCGCTGCTGCTCTGCGCCTGGATCCCACATCACGGGCTGCCTCCCTCTAAAGTGAAATCCACAGTGGCTTGGAGTGTACTTGAAAACAACTTTTGTCCACAGTATTTTCAGATATTACTCCGGCTGCAGGAAGCAGTGTGTGCGCCTGCTGTACGGTGTCACATCAGCGCTGCGGTGTGTAGTGCCTCCGCCGCCGCTGACGATCCAATCTGGTGCGAAGTCGGGGGACAGGAATGTGCCTCCTTCATCGCTAATGGTGCATTTTGGTGCACGCCGTCGACTCGTGGAGTCAAAAGTTTTTCGATTTCGTCACCCGGGGGGAAGTTTTTCCTCAAACAGCCAACTGTGTGGCAGCACCACATTAAAGCACAAGTCTATCTTCAATCCATCTACATTATAAGTATGTGTTGATTTTCAACACGTGGAATTTGTGCTGCACCAATCGGGCTGATGTTGGATCCGATTTCCTCCTGAAGATCGTGGAGGATCGTTTAAATCTGATCTGAACAGATTATCAGGATCCTGAATGTTACAGGCATAATCTTAAAATCTTAAAATCTTAAATCTTACAATCTACATGAGAGCATTGCCAGTCTCGATCATCTGGCGTGTGTTCGTTCTCACAATCAAGAGATTAAGAGCCGCTAACACTCTGTGTCTGTGGTCTTGCTCCACGTTTTTACAATCAGTTAAGGTTTCACAATCCTCCAGTGCGAAGTTTTAATATAATATGCTTTATTCCCTGTTAAAGATCAATCAGAAAACATAATCAATCACTTGTTTTTAATTATTAATCAACTGACTGAAGATTAAAGACAACAATATCACTTGTTTTCCCTGTTCATCCATCAGAATTTTAAAACTCAATTTGCGATTAATGTATTCAGTCATATTTTCGCCTGTTGGTTATTTTGGGCTCTCGACACGTTGTGTATTCGACAGGTAGATTTCACCGCTGCGCATTTTCGTCGAGCGCCTTCTTAGAAAGACGTCGTCATCAGTTGTTTGTCACTCGCCGTGGCCCCCGAGGAGGAAACCCGCCTCGCCCAGCGTGTGTCGGGAGATGATATCCCCTCTCGACTTCCTCCCGCTCCTCTGCAGCTGCCTGACTCAACATTATATCCACAAGAGCTGCTCCACATTTAAAATGGCTGAGTCAGGATGCAGAGTTTAGCCCCGTAGTACAAGCTGTTATCCACCTGCACTCTGTCTTGTTTAAGAGTCGACTTCTGCACAGTTAGAACATTGTCCAATAAACAGTTGTGCAGTTATCCAGGAGGAGAAGGCGTCAGGGTTCAGCTTTCTGCACGGACCCGATCGAGCCTGGGGGGAAATTAGCAGAGCCCGACCCAAACAACCTGACCCAGCCTGAGGTTTCCCCCAATTACAGGCATACAAAATATATATTCATATGATAGCTCATCTAACGTGATCGAACCTGAAGATCATTTTAAAGTTGTGGTCCAGATCCAGCTTGACATCTGGACCCGACTGGCTCAGGTTGGGGACCCACACTTTAAAAAAGCTACGTGAAAAATACCTCAGATGATTTATGATAATACTGTAAAAAAACCTTTAGTGTTACAAATACTTACAAAAGAAACTTTCAGATATCTGTTTTTATTTTTATCTGTACATAGAATTTAATGTTATTGACATTCGAGACCACTGAGCAGTTGAATAATTCAGTAAAAAAAAACTCTAATTTCCTGTTCTATTAGTTTATGGATTACAACTCTTACACAGAATTAAAGGTATTTAAAGATGGATTAGTCGCAAATTACCTAAAAACTTGCAAAACATAATGAATAATACCCAAGAAATTGAAAGTAATAGATTGTATTTGTCCTTTTAACACATCTCAGTCATTGTTCTGTTCATCAAGCAAAAAAGTTCATAGAATATTGAAAAGTTGAAATCACGTTGGTGCTGAAAGGAGACACTTGTGACTGTGGACACGATGAAGGACAGACGGACGCTGCTGTATCCTCGATGGCTCCCTCCCTCCGCCGAGTCACGTGTCCTCCGCTGCCCCACTCGACCCCGGTGACGGCTCTAAGCTCACTTCTCTTTATGTGGCAGCGGCTGCAGACGCATCATCCCTCCCTCTCCCTCTCCCTCTCCCTCTCTCCTCGTCTTCCCTCTCTCCTCTTCCTCCCTCTGTCCTCTCTCTCTCTCTCTCTCCCTCCCTCCCTCCCTCTCCTCTTCCTCCCTCTCCTCTTCTTCCCTCTCTCTCTCCCTCCCTCCCTCTCTCCATCCTCCCGCTCTGTCTTTCTTCCCTGAAAGATATTTCCAAAGGACTAAGCCTCCACCGCAGCTGCCTCTCTGACGCATTAATCACTCGGTTGCCGCCCCTTTGGCTGCTGCACGCACGTACGCACACGCTCGCCCGCCGCTCGCACTCATGGATAACCTGGTTTGACTCAGATAAGTAGAGGCATGTAGCACCACTGTGTGATATGAACAGTGCACCCAACATGAGCAAGTGGAAATGCAGAGAACACACACACACACACACACACACACACACAAAGCATCCACCCACCACTTATGTGACTCTTTATACAACGCCGACTCCCTCCCTCCCTCCCTCCCTCTCTCCCTCCCTCCCTCCCTCCCTCTCCATCCAGCCATGGCTCCCACATGACCCTCCATTTTCCTCATCATTAGCGACACCAACCAGCAGCCACGTTCCATCCATCCCTCCCTCCTTCCCCGTCCTGCCTCCCTCGCCGTTGCTCTGTTTACTTCTTGATTTCTTTATTTGAATCCAGAACAACACCTCCCCTCGCTCCTTCCTCCTGAGCCTTTCAGGCTCAGGAGGAAGGAGCGTTAGCGAGAGGAAGAGGAAGAGGAACAGAGGAATGCCTGTTTTGGATGGTAATTTGTAGGAAGTCGTATGTAAACTGATGCACCAGGTTTATGTAACCGCCCTGTAGGAGACGGGTAGAGGGTGGTATACAAACTGGGAGTGAAATCGAACTTCGCAAGTCGTCCGTGATTACACTGATACGAGCTCCGGTTGGTTAGAAAACAATATATTTATAAAACTAGAAGATTCACATCTTGTAATAATACTGATTATACTTGTATTAGTGTCAGAAACACTCTCTGTCCATACTAACACGCCTGAATACATGTCACATGACCATTTATTCACGAGGAGCGAGGAACAGAAATTAAGAAAATGTAAGACAGTAGATTTCTTTTCTTGGCCTGGAGATAAAGTGGAGCCGCGATCCGAAAGTAAAGGTCAGCAACGCTTTGCATTCACCGCTGGTAGTCGGGTCGTGACCCCCATCAGGAGGTGATCAATCCCCCCCCTGGTGGCTGGCTGCAGTAATGATCATAAAGCACGCCTCCGCCATGTTAGTGGAACGTAGGCCGAGCTAAATCGTCAAAGAACACGTTAAATTCAATTTTTCCAAAAAGACTTTCTTTCATTTTAGGCAGTTGTTATCACACTGACGGTCGCTGTTCATTTTTTGGGTTTAAATTAGTGAAGTGGAGATGAATCTTGACCCTGAACTTCAACAAATGAAAATAAGTGGTCCACCGCCTGTTCCAAAACTCGGTAGTGATGTGGACGCCAGGCGTAACCACGGTGACGGCAAAGGATAAAAGATGCATTTGAAACAAACGTGTGTTAGAGTAGATGCCGCCTTAAACCTCGCTCTTGAAACACCTACAGCCACGTTAATGAATATTCATTCTCTACTCTGGCGGTGATGAACCCACAGAGAGTTATCACCCGACTCTTCCACCACACTCGACTCTGCTGCCGCTGCTGCTGCTCTTTTCTTTTTCAGCCACAAAACTTTGCTCTTATCGGCCTCATTTCCAGATGTGGCAGTTTGCTGTTGTCAGTGGAAAGGCTCAATTAAAGCCATTATGCCACCTGCCCAGTTCCCGACGACACACGAGGTGAGAGGCGAGCTGGTGAAGGAAATCACCAGCACCAAAAAAAAAAAAATGGAGAGGTGCCAATTTATTGATCTTTAGTCATTATATCGTATTTTTGCCGAATTCAGGAGAGTGTAAAATGTGATTAAAATGTGGTGCAAGTGTTGTTAACTTAAACCTCGTCCCAGAAGGTGTCGTTAGATTCAATGCCAATACCGCTGAAATGTTTGCATCACAAATCTCTTGATTCTCATTACAAACATGAAGTTTTATTTCAAATGAATCCCTTTGTTTTCCGTCAAGCGTCGCCGCTGAAAGGATCTCGACGGTTTCCCGTCAAGAGACTCCTTTGGAAGCCGAGGCCGAGCCCTGTGTATTTCAACCATGCTCTCTTAATGTTAAGTGGCCTTTGGCGAAGCACAGAGCATGTCAATTAATCTGAAAATGCAGCTGAAGCCGCATCAGCTCGGATTGCATGGGAAATTGAACCAGTAAATATCAGTTCGCTGGGGCTGTAGACATTAGCCGTGGTGAGTGATGGTCATTCAGTTCATTTCATATTGAGATTAAGATATAAATTTGACCATGAATTTATCCTGGTCTGAATATTCATGAGACTCTGAATTTGTCTCTATTGATTCCTTCAGGCCGAATCATCCACTTCAACTTCATGTATCTTGAAAGCAACTGATCAGAAAACTGTGACGTTCTCTGTGAATACTTATGGATCCTAGTGGATGAAACTCAATATATTTGGTTGACTCCTTGCTTTTCTTAGTGTCATTGTTAGGGTGATTGTTCTTACTTTAAAAAACGTCATGGCAGATTTGAGATTTATTTACTGTGATGGGACCTAAAGACTGAGAACAAACATTCCTGGATCTGCCCATTCATCTGGAACTGTTTGAAATCTAAGGGTCTCTTCTTCGGGTGCAAGATGCAACCATGCAACCATACAACCCACTAGACTACATCGCAAAGTGCTTCACTAGCGCCACCTAGAGGCTAGACTATGGTACGTTGAATAGAGACACAAACAGCAGTTTTAGCAGATAAATGTGACATTTGTGTCATTATAATTTAGCAGGATAATCACTTTGAAATGTAATTGCACGTAATACCTCCACCGAGGAGGTTATGTTTATTTGTCCTACCAAAACTAAAACTACCAAACCAATTTCCGCAAAACTTTGTGGAGGGATGCCTAATTATAACGACACAAATGTCACATTTATCTGCTAAAACAGTTGTTTGTGTCTCTATTTCAACGTTATCCAATAGTCTAGCCTCTAGGTGGCGCTAGTGAAGCACTTTGCGATGTAGTCTAGTGGGTTGTATGTTTGCATGTTTGCGACAACACTCGAAAAAAATCTGTTGTGTAGCAGCTGTTGACGTGTTCATCATTAATTGCTTCACCGTCGCCTGATTTAGCCCAAAAGTCTTATTTACATTCACTAAACCCACATATATTCTGACTCCAGGCTCTGCCGCCTCCATTAGCTAATGAGATTATTTCCATGAAGAAAAATGTTTGTGTAACTTGCAGTATCTGCTTTTTAAAGAGCTGCAAATACGAGGGGACAAAACTGAGGCTGAGACCCAAACACACAATAAAAACCTACAGCGGGGGGCGGCGGCGGCACACGTGCTCCCCTTTCATTCTGTGTGTATTATCATAAACACACCACGGTATGGCAACACGCTTATTGATGTAACCATCCTCCGTTAATATTTATTATTGTTTACTTACTGGAATCGCTGAAATTAGCTGGGCACACGTCGAGCCCAGCGGTGAGATGGAGGCGTTTTCATGCGGCACACAGAAGCGGTGGCGGTGCAGAAACCCATTTACATGCTCACTGCAGGCACGCAACGCCCCACAAAGCTCTTCACACGGCAGCCTTACATAACGTGTCACAAATCCTCTGTTCCACCGAGCACCGGTGGGAGAGGTGAAGAGTGTGAGCGTGTGGCAGGGGAGGGGTGACGGGAGTACAACCGTGAAATATATACGTATTGTAATACAGTGATTCTCAAACAGTTTGAGGTAATCCCGTCTTTACAAGCCCCGGAAAAACTCACCGGTTTAACGTGAGCAGGCAAGCAACTATAAATCATATTTATTTAACTAAAGCTACATCAATACTATGATGTTTTAGTTTTGAAATAAAAATCACCTCCTTCCAGATGAGCACCTTAGCTCTGTACCCTGCTGACACACCTGAAAAATCCATATCACACAGTCATTCACATACACTGAGCATGTGTGTGTAAATAACTCCAATGAGCGAAGACGATGTGGAACAGTTACTGACAATAGGTTGTTAGCAACGTTTTGCATTCACCCCTCGTTGTCGGTCCTGATTAATAAGAACCAATCAGGACGTGGATGTTGGCGATAGCATCAACGTTCCCAACGGATCAGTTTCTTCTAATCTCTGCCGACGTTACCAAAGTTCTCAATTATTAGCAATCATTCAGGGTGAGACTCTAGATTCCCAGTAGCTATGAATGTGAGAATATCTTTTTGTTTTGGCCCCATGATACGTTGGCGACCACTTCAGGGTGTAGCAATTTCAACCCTCCACCTCACTGTGGCGCTATAACCCCCCAGTCGGCCTGCCCCTAGTTTTAGAAGTACTGGTATAATGTTTTGTTTTGTTCTAGTAGTTTATTCGTGTACTTTAAATCGCACACCTTCGCCTGGACAGTACGATTTGTACTTCGTACTTCGTGTTCAGTTACTCCGTGTACGTTTCTCTTTTTAAAAGATATTAAGTCGTTCACAGGATTCATGCGTCGCTGCCTCAGCGCTAACCCGTCCACGTCTCTCGGTTCTGTGTATTTCTTTGACACTTTAAAGCGCCGCAATTTATTAGCCATTCAGTCAGATGCATTATGTTTCATTTGAGTGAATCTCAAAGGGGTTTCTCCTATCACAAGATTTAGCTTTGGTCTATTATGGATTACGCAGTTGAATAATGCAACGCCAGGCTGGAAAAGGCGGCTGTTGGCGCCGCGTGAGGCTTCTGGTGGTTGATATTTATGTCGCTCGTGTGGAAAGAGGGAAATCTCTGAAGGTGCTTGACGTGTATTATTAGTTATAGTGGAGTCATTTGTTATTTTGCTCGCTGCTCGAGTCTCTATACCGATATATCAGGAGGTGAATTACAGGAGCAAGGTGCTGCCACCATGAGAAAAGACGTGCTCGTAATTGGTCATAATAAATAATCACATTCGCTGTAGCTAAAAATACATATGTATATGTGTATCCATATTCATTAAAATATCATCTTCATTGACACATTTATTCTCGTGCAATAGGAAAATACCCTCGTGTTTTGATATCGTCTTGCTCTAACTGAGGAAATCTAAATGTATTCGGGTGGAGATGATGTAACGCTGCACTAAAGCCCTTAATCTTGCTCAGATTTAAAGTCAAGCCGGTGTGTAAATATTCAACCATGTCTGTTGATTTATTTACTTCTCACCACTGCAGCTGTTTTATTATCAGGTCTCATCGTGCATTGTTACCCCCCCCCCCACCAGGGCTCTATAAACAGGTTCCCTGTTCATGAACGTCCATAAACGCACAAGAAGACGCACAAAACGCCAATAATAGAACAATAGAAATTTGCGAGCACCTCTGTGGTTACTCACCACCGAGTGTGTAAATCTTTATCAGGTGGAAGCTGTAGAAGGTGCAGGATGGAAATCAGATCAAATGACATGTTGATTTCTTCAGTTCCTGCACATTCACAGGTGCAATAACCTGCTTTATCTCCCCTTTAGGTCAAATTCATTTTCAGGGCAACATATATATCATTCATGTGTCTTTGAAACCAAGTATCTTGACCATAGACTTCATCTCTACTTCCTCCCACTATCCACAAATGAAACAATATTGGTAGATATGAAAACAGTAACAAATGTTATAGTAAATTCATGATTCAATATTGTGAATAACAACTTTAGTGATTCGGAAGATGGAGCCGCAGTTTCGATTAATTGTGAATCTGTCTCAGCTGTGAATCGTGACATATCACCCTGTTTTTAACGTCATCAACTAAACTAATCAGAAACATGAACATTTGAACATCAGTGTCATTACAACTACTTAGAATAACACTAAACATCTTAGAGGCCATTTTTCATGTTTCACCCAGGTCCCATCCACTAACTTGGAGGAGGTGGGGTTTAGAACCAATACTGCAGAAGTATCACCAGGGGGCGATCAAGATGTTTTCTCTGTCATGTGTTCGATGACGCCTGCTACGTCAGTACATACATGTTGTATGTTAAAAACGGCGGCGCTAAATACCAACAGTCCACCTGAGCCACGATCAAAATCCTTTTTTAAAAAAAATTTATGGAGTCTGATCTCCAAAGGGAGCAGTGCTATCAAACCCCCATAAATTCCGTCTGTCATATCTTTGAACTTTTCTCAACAGTCACAGGCCGACACACGGATTAGCTGAGCTGCCTCCTTCAAATCCTCCCCGAGAGGGATTCCACTGTTTGAAGTGGTCCGGCCGTGCAAGGATCTTGACCTTTTTCTCCACAGCCTCGAGTCGTCAGTCGTCTGCACGGAGACGGCGTTCGCGTGGCGAGCGGCGAGCGGCTCGGTTGAAGGGTTGTTCGGCTCCACGGCCGGTGGTTGAAATTAGAGGCTCCGCACTTTAACTCCGCGAGCCTCGTAAACATCAAACGCATCTCGACAGCAGAGACGTAGGTTTTCTCGGCTTTGCCAACGTCACAGGATGTTTAAACATCGAGGATCATTCTGATTCTTCACGACATCGGTCATAAATTGTCTTCCATTGGATCTTTTGGTTATAATAAATAATAACCAAAGCATATCAGACTTTCTAAAAAAGACGGCAGCTCAAAGCACTCAGTGAAGGTGAGGGAAAGATCCGGCACTGGCTTAAACCGGGACGTGGGATGTGCCGACTTTTTAATATTTAACAAATTATGGCCATTATCTTTCTGTCACCGGTTGAGCACTTAGTTCGCCCACATCCACTCCAAACACCTACGAGTCCTCAGATGAACTTTTCAGCCAGGTTATCTTGACCACTTCATTTTAGAAAGTAAAAGTAAAGTGAGTGCAGCTGGAAACACGGTTAAAAGTCCAAAACTGTGCACACGACTGACCTCCGCCAGTCGGGTTCGAACCCAGAACCTAAAGACTTGTCCACCGTCCCAGATGAGAAACTAACAACCCAGACTTATACCTTAAGTTTAACACATGTTTATAAAGTCCGAACTTTAAAGGTCTTCTCTCAGTTTGTCCTCATACATATCTACTGCATCATTATGTGCATCCCGTGCACATTACTATGGTAAATGTTACCGGGCCCCGGCAGGTACCGCTCTAATAACGCTGTGTTCACACACTTGTTCAGGAGGGTTACCCAGAAATCAGCTCCTCGCAGCAAACACAACGACGTGTAATCAGACAAGCTCACGCACATCTGTGAAAACATGCAATCAGACCAGGACTGACTGCAATCACACACACACAGACACAGACACACACACACACACACAAACACACAGACACACACACACACACACCATTTTATCACCAGGAGTCACATCAACAACAAAAAAAAGGGAGGAAAAATGATTGTAAGCTGTTCACTGAGCGTTCACTCAGATACACATGTTCCTCGAAATGTCAGAGGGAAATTAATATCTCTCAGCCGGCTCTGGTGATCGCGCACACACACACACACCACACACACACACACACACACACACACACACCACACTGCAGAGAGCGGCGCGGCACACGAGCCACAAACATCAAAATGAAGAGAATGCAGCGTATTGTACGGGATTACTGTACGTTGCATCATGTTCCTGATGAGGACGAGGTTTGAATAAATGCCTGTTTAACCGCAGATCCAATAATAAGAAGACAATGCTGGTGCTTTAAGAGCTAATGCCTCCACGGGGGGGGGGGGGGGAGTGTGCACGTGGAAAACCATGGATGCCCACAGACCGATGTGTGGATTCATATTCAGCAACATATTATCCTTCAACCTTGTGCGTAAGTGGTTTGATATGTGCGGAGTGAAATCTACAAACAACGCCTCGTCTAACGAGTCAACCGGCGTCTCCCCGATTATGTCCCGCTGCAGTTATACGTCAGTATTATGGAGGAGTTTTTATTCCCTGATTAAAATCTCCCTCACTGTCACGGTGGCCAGATTAATATGCATACATTTCATACTGAATCACACAGATACTACGTGCAGCTGTTAGCCCGGGCAAATGGAATATGGCCTTTCTTTTTTTTTCTCTCTTCCATTCCCGACTCAGAGAAGTCGGGCCTGGGGCGAGCTTTGTGCCGAGCAGTGTGCTGTGTCATTGTCTGACAACTTTAATCTAGGATTGGCTGCTCCAACTTTTTGACATGGATGACAGAAGGCTGGAATCCAACCCCCCTTCCGTCGCCACCGGGCAAATGTGTTACCGGCCATTGTAAAAAGCTGGAAATATGAGCTACACGACTCCGGATAACACTTTGACGAATAAAATAGCGAAGCACTCGGCGGTGCAGCGGTTTGCTCCGTCACCTCACAGCAGAGGGGGTCGGGGTCGGGGGTCGGAGTCTGTAGGGAGGCGAGGTTAATTGGGCGACTGTAAATTGCCTGTAGGTGTGAATGTGAAATGGCTTGTCCCCTCCACCTCTCATCCATTGTCACTTATCTGACCCTCAAGGGATGAACAGTACTGCTAATGGATGGATACTTGTGTTTGTCATTGACATGCCTGTTATAGGCCCACTGCATTACAGCCTAATGCACAGTGGCATTGTTTGACGAATACAGGAAATACTTGTGTAGAAAGAGAAAACAATCAAATATATGAGAATAAAGCAAAGAAAGAATTTGACACCGTCGTCAGCTCTTGTGTGTATGATGCCGCTTTTTGTCATTAACCCCCCCCCCCCCCCCCAACCTCGCTCGTGGTGAATCCAGCGGGGGATCCCCTGCTGTGTTCAACTTCTCCTGGATTTTTACGGACTTAAAACCAGGAGGTAAAGTGGATAAAGTCCAAAGAAACTCTGGAGCGTCTCACTCGGACACATGCACCTTCTCCGGAGAAAATCCGGAGGATCTGCGGAGTCCAGTGCATGTTTGAAAGCAGCTTGTGATCGTGATCGATGTACACAACCCAATTACTTGTGGTGTGTAGGTTGTACTGTATGTACAGAAACAAAAGCTTGTTGTTAGTTGTATGTTTGGAAAACCCAGCAGCTGATAAACCCTCCTATGGTTTGAAAGAAAGACGTCCCAGGACAGTGGGACGAGCATCACACACTCAAATCCAATGCTTTTAACAATTCAAGAACACACCATCAGCGTGTTGAACAGTTTTCCATAGTCTCTGCAAATAGCTGCAGCACTAACGTAGGTGATGATAATAAACACGGCAAACAAAACATAATTCATCCTTCCCAGAGAACATCAGACCAATAAAACAGTGATTTATTCCTTCTCCCGACCGAACAGCGGCAGGTTTCCTGGTCTAGATTGATGCAGATTGATGCTTCGATTCCCAGTTTCCCAGGCGGCACAGGTCATATTTCTTGGGAGATTGGAAAGATGTGCACTTCAAGTCTTGGCTGAATACTAACTCAGCAGAGAGGCTGATGCAGTTTTCCCGTGGTGCCTCTTGACCGGATTGACTCGGTATCTTGTACGTTTCCCAGCTGTTTGCCTGTGGTCTGCTGCCGGTCTTCTTCTGTCCGGCGGACACGTGCAGCAGTGCTCCGGTGCCTTCTGTATTCGGGTGTTAATGTTATGTAAAGAGGTAAATTAAGTGATGGATTTAAACATTTAGAGGAAACGTATTAAGTGCAGCTCAGGCTAAATTATACAGTATATTACTCCCACGTTCTCTGGCGAACCATTATCATAATGTCTATTTCAGTTATGATAGTTTGTGTGTCTCTCTCTCTGTGGCGGAGGAGTGTCGGGCAGTAACTAAAAGCTCCGACGTGAGACTCCGTGTGGAAGGAAGTGTGTCGGTAGTCGTGTCCTCCGGCCCCCGCGTCGGGAAACTTGCTGCTCCGACATTTGTCACACTTCTCGATGTCGCGGTCTGTCTCTCTGAAGCGGCTTCCACAGGTACGAGCGGAGCACAAAGTGAAATCCACCTCATCTGCATTTGAAAAAACACGGAGCTTCATCTTGAATTTCACAAAAAAAGGGAGGCCGCTTGTTCTCAAAAGAATATTCATTTCGGTCGTGATCCATATGTCTCCATCACGTCCGAACAGCTGCTGTTCACGGGTTCTACACAATGTCTTAACTTACACTTGAAGAATTCTATCGATGCGGCGAAGAAACTGTATTTTCTATCTAGAGCAACACATCGCAGATTTCATAGAACGTTAAATATAAGTTTGATAATTTTAAAGGTTATTTACAACAACCCTTGACCTTATTAGCCGGCTGTAGCTCCGTAAAGCTAACCCCACTAACTCTTTTGTTTTGGGGCTTTAGAAGTATAAATAATTAGCAGAAATATAACACAATCGATCAATCATCTTGCAGCTTTAATTACCCTCGGGCGTCAGTCTACGCTCAAGGGCGGATATTTCCCCTTCACTGTTGAGGTCCAACAATAAACGCAAACAATTCCTCAAGGGGATCCCAAGGGGGGCCACGGGAAAGTTCTGAGGAGCACTTCAACCAGACCTCTGAAAGTACGCAGCCTTTACGAAGCAGACAGCTTTGGTGCCTCGTTAGGGGGGGGGGGGGGGGGGGGGGGTTGATGCAGCATCCCATACAAAGCTGATCATAGAATTCACCAGAGTTCCACTCCAGTCTAAACTCCATTGTGTCCAGTGTTCAGCTCCTTGAACTAAGAACCGTGCAACTCCACATCAGCTCGTCATGAAAAGGTCACGCGGGTCATCTTCAATCGACAGTAACAGTTTGTGGCTCTGTTAATAAAACTCTGCTAATTGCCTTTGGCCTTCCTTCTCCCCCCCCCCCCCTCGCGTACGTCCTTTAACATATTCATGCCAACATCTTTTTTTTTTTTTTTTTTCAAAAGCCTGAGATTGAAACAGCCTTCGCCCACCACGATGTCAGAAGTGCTTCTCTGCAACACCTCTGACAGTGTCCTCGGAGGCCACAGCACATGGTTGTTGTTGGCCATTAATTAGCCCCCCCCGCCGCCCCCCCCGCCCCGCCGCCTCCCCATACATCCTCCCGCATGTCAGAGTTGTTTATTTAGCACAACAGGACCAATTATGTAGCTGACAAGGCAGCAACCGTTTGAAGTCCTTCCTCCCACCTTCACTGGTTTACAACACAAGCAGGCAGACGCCCCGCGGCGCCCCGCCGCCGCCTTGTAACCTTCGGCGGATGCCTTGAAATGCACTTTGTAGTATGTTAGCGCATTATCATAACCAGATGTCCACCCCGCTGCCCACCTTTGCACATCTTTGAAAAATGAGGCTCGGTCTTGAATATTAAAGGCAGCGAGGTTCATTTATTTGGGGCTGCGCTCGGGCCACCGAGGGGATGCTGATTTGAATCTGGTTCGTTAAGCTGTCTATCCTTATCTGTCAGCATCAGAGGATGCAATTTCTCTCCTCGCGCCTCATCCTCCTCGTCTCCTAAATGGCAGGGATATTTAGAGGTGCTTGACAACTGAGGCATGCAAATTAGCGGTTGATGTTTCCTGTGTTCTTTTGGTTTGTTTTCGCTGCTCGCCCCCGTGTCCACCCCTGAGTCGGTGCTTTTTAGCCTCGCTGAGAAGATGTATTCGTCAGGGTGGTTTTGCAAATGCTAATTCTAACGGTGATTATAACGACGTGACGCCTTTTCCTCGTTTCCTCTCAGCTGGGTACATAATGTCCAGCTCAGATTACACAGGATCGGATCTGATGTAAGAGTTGTATAAGGTTTTTTATTCTGTGTGTCCTAGTCAACACAGAATGTGTTTCTTCTTTCTTTGGCTAGTTTGTCAACATCTATTATATAGTTGCTGATGTACTTAGTGAGAATGTGTGAATGGATTGTACTATAAAGTACTCTGAGTGCTTGATAAGCCACTAAAGCACTAAACAAAAACAGTGTAACCTCTCACACTTTTAGTTTTGTGTTACACAACGTTGTTCCTCTGAGCGTGACACAAGTAGCATTTGTTGCTTTCAAAAACTCCTGGTTTGTATCTCTCTTTTCGTGTGTTTGTCCATGTTGCCTAGTGTGTGTGTCTGTGTGTGTGTGTGTGTGTGTGTGTGTGTGTGTGTGGGCTTGTGTATCTCACCATCAAATTCCTGCACAGGGGGGATGGAAAACACCATCAGCCTCGACTGGCAGGCTGCCTGGCGCTGCCTCTGTAGCGATCATTTAAAATAAGCCAGCGCCACTCGAGCCTCACCACCGGCCACAACAGTGATGCAACCCCAAAGCAAAGTCTGTGATGTTATTACTGTAGTTTTTCAAATCAAAGTAGCACAAAGCTAGAAAGGATCCATTTTTCATTCTTTCCCGGCAGAGATATTGTTTGTGAAACAAGGAAGTACAGCAATCTAAGTGGTGGCTGATGAGCGATGATGGCTGTGACCAGCGTTCCTGAGCCCGCGGGCTTGTCGAACACTTTCCCAGGTCACTCGCTTCTGTTTTATTCCGATGGAAACGCATCAAGAGGGTTTTAATGCGCCGCCTGTTGTCGCCACTCATCGAATATATATCAAAATACAATAAAGGAGGATTACAGGGTAACCGATCTCTATATTACGGAAGTGACAAAAACAACAAATGAAAACGTATGATGATGATATGATGCCCGAGTCACAGGCCCCGCCTCAAAAAATGGCAAATTAAAAGTGTAAATCTCTGCGACTACATGTTCTCTGTGAATAATGTTGGTATCAATTTAAAGGCAGCGAATGTGAACTTGTTGCAGACGTGTAAGACTCCTTACAGATGGAGATGGAGCACCACATGAAATAACAAATAACAAATGAAGAAAACTGGATATCCCCCAAGTAATCGTGCAGCTGCAGCCCACAACCTCCAGCAACCCACACACACACACACACACACACACACACACACACACACACACGTGAACAGTACACGTGCCACATTTTAACACAGTAAAGTGAAGCAGAGGAAAGTTAGACAGGTTTTAGTGGAGATATGTTTAAGCGCAATCTTAAAAACGGCCATTCAAGGTTTATCATGTAATTCATAAGAAGTGTAATCAGTTGAATGAATGTATGAATGGGATCAGAATTGTCCCTGAATTGAAATCCATCATTAGAACTTTACTGTAAACGTTCTCTCTCTGCTCGCTCTCATTAATCCCATGTGTTATATAACTACCTCAGTTAATTAACAAGACCTGAAAGTCATCGTTCATAAGTGTCTTGATTCGTCTCTCTCTCTTTATGTACATGAATGATGCACCGGAGCTAATGTGTCCTTGTCTCTGTCTCGTCCCGCAGTGGTGAGTCAGAACCTGGTGACGGACAACGTGTCCGTGGTGGAGGGAGACATGGCGATGATCAGCTGTCGGGTGAAGGACAACGACGACTCCGTGATACAGCTGCTCAACCCCAACAGGCAGACCATCTACTTCAGGGACATGAGGCGTGAGTGTGAAACCACGTCGTCGCTCACAGTTGTGTTGTTTGTGCTGTCGTCTGTTAATTGAGTTGTGTTCCTGTTTTGTTAAGTACATTTACTTTGTTTCGACTGGAGGGAAACGCTGACAGATATTTATTCACAGGTTTTTTTTACTCGCAGCCGTCAACGAAAAGCAGCCAATTTCCATCTCGGCGTCAACGTTCACCTTCTTTGCATTTCAACGGTGTAACTTGTCAAAGCGACACGTCGGCGTGACCTCAAACCGGCTGACGGGCGTGCTGTTGTCGTGACGTAGTTTAGATCTGGAGTCGGTTTGTTTATTTCCCCCTGCTGATGTCTGAACACAGGGTCGAGAGGTGGATCCACTTTACTGACATAAGAAAAGCAGATGAGAATAAGCAGTTTAGGGGTTTTATATCGGTGAGTGACATGTGCCTGCAGGGAAACTGAAGTGAGAAACTAGGCACCGTTTCCATTTTGGAGTCATGTTCCAAATGCTCCTAAATATAAAAACACTGGAAACAAAGACAAATCTTCAATTTATCAAATTAAAGTCAAATGAATGGTGTGATTTTTAACCTGGCTTCATGTTACTATGGGCAACTTACTGACATAAATATATAATCTACTGATATTGTGACAACAGGAGTTTGAAACTCTGACAACTTTAATTTTCTACGGAGTTAAAAATACAAGTTAATTTCACTTGATATTTTTAATTAAACAAAGTCAACATATTTTAAGACTGAAAATTAAGTTCAAATCATCATTTTCCTAGTTCCTACATTTCCCTTCTACCTTGTTTGGTCGGAACTTTATTCAAAAAAGTTAGCGAACACGACAGTGGAACTGAAAACGTGACTAAATATTGTTGATTACCTCGCTGCAGTTGTTACAAAGTACAGTCGCAGCTTTCTTATTTTATTAAAAACCAAACCTTGTGTATAATAAGTCGTGAATTGTAAAATATGAGTCGTGTGTGCGAGTCTGGACAGACGAGTCTGTAGCTGACACCGTCTGCTGAGGAGGAATCTTCCTCCACCATCATGTCCGGTGTGATTGATATCTAATGTGTTTAATTACAGTCTGAAGCAGTTTGATGTGATCGGATGACATGGAAATCAATCTCGGTGATGCATTTATTTTTTCCTCCGTTTGCCCGGTTCATTTTGCAGGCGGCTGTAAAATTAGACAGGCGTTTGATAAATTAAAGCAAATGTCATAAAAACGGGTATTTGAACCGAAAGCGTGCGAGGGGAAGCGCCAGTATATTTGTATAGCATTAATTAATATCCTCTCGCGTTACTCGCATTTCCAGGGAGCCGCATTGAGTTTGACCCACATGCCGGCAGCAAGATTAGCACAGAACGAGGTTAATATAACCCACCAAATATGTTTAGCTCCCGCTGTGTCTGCTCAAATAAAATCACCTCATATCCCCAAAAACATTTAGAGCGACATAATGCAGCTATTATAACTTAAAATAACAGCTTCGAAATCATTTTGATGCTTCATTGCCTCCTTTATTCCCACTCGGCTGCAGTTCTCGCTCTGCGTAGCTTCGGTGAGTGGGTACGATCTCCCGCAGATCTCAGAAGTGCCCGACTGAATTAAAGTCAGCGGCTTAAACTGTGGGAAACGGGTCCGGCAAGCTCGAGAGTAATGTAGAACTGGGGATCAGTTCGAAAGACTTAGAAGTCGTTAAGAAGTAGAATGGCACCCAGGAGAGCGCACGTCTCCGCCAAGGCCGAAAAATATGATTGAAATATAACAGAAGGGAATTGGTTTGAAAACCCACATTTTTTTATTTCTCGTAAAACATAGTCATAATCGGAAAAAATGAGTTGTTTTGACGTCATCCTGCGAACAAATAAAACCAACAAACAAACCGATAGAATGTCGAGCTTAGAGAGAGAGAGAGAGAGCTTACCTCCGGTCCTCAAGGTCGAACGATCCTATACACGATTGTCTATTTCTTGTAGTAGAAATATAAGAGAAGAAAGAAAGTGGTTTGGTTACACAAAGTTTTGAGTTGTCAAAATACAGTACATAGAAAGCGAAGGATGAATTATTCCCTTGGAAAAACATAAAAATGTTGAAGTTTTGCGTGAAACCAAATTCCTTCACCCACCCCCTGATCTTTGTGAATCCGTCCCCGTAGTTTTTAAGCAAACACACTGAGAATCATATAAACCAATTCCTGAATGTCTTTGTTGAAAGTAGAAAAATGTAACTTAACGAAATGAAATGTCAGAACGCACTAGAACTGCTTTTTGAGGACATGAAGTAAGAACTAACAGTCAGGTGACAGTCTCCGAAGCACTCCATCCTCTCTGTCTCTTTACCCTCTTGCTCTCCCCATCTCGCAAACATAATCCGCCGCCGTGGATTCCGACAGAGATGGCGGTTATGCTATTCTGACGGGGGCCACGGGTGTTCGGAGGCTGCCTGGTGGAGGCCATGTCACAATGAAGCCGTGCAGCCGCGGCGAAGATGCCTGGGAGGGATCACAGGAGATCAAAGACTCCTCCGTCAAAGAAGAACACCTTGCCCTTGACAGCCGGCTTGTGGGAGTCAGCTCGCCGCGGCTCGGCACAACAGCGGATAAATACCCAGATAAATACCAAACCCTCGCACAGAAACCCGTGCCCTTGAATAGTATGTAGAAGTTGTGTTTGCAAAATGCGGCGCATGTGACTAAGGAGGGGGCGGCGGCGAGTGTGAACGAGTGGCTGACACTCGCCTCGCAGGAGGTCGGGGAGTCTCCAGGGACGAGAACACTGTAAAGTCGAACTACTACATCACGAGTGCACGTAAGAGTGGGTGATTTTCTCAACTGAAGGAATAGGTCAAAACAGGAGACGTGTTCTGTAACTGCAGTTTCAGATGTGCCACGGGTGTTTTAAAGGGGTCGGGGGAGGAGAGCTGAGGAAAAGTGGAGCGAATTCTTCCACCAGGGCCCAACAGTCACAAAACTTTCACAAATATCAGTTCCCTAAATGTGCCACATTGTTCTTTAATCAAGATCGATGACCCCGAGAAAACTGTGGAAGAAGAAATCCATGGCCCCTTGATCCATATCAATATTTAATGGGTGTCTGTGCTTCCTGTTTGGCTACAGACACGACCTGATGCCCTTAAAGCTCAAAGGAAGTATCCGTGATATATTGTAGGAATTATGTCATTACAAAATAAAAAGTAAGCATTGTGTGGTTGGGGTATTAACAGCGCACAGGGTATAACTCCCCCCCCCCCCCCCCCTGTTGCTTTTCATTGACAGCTTGTACCCACCTTTAAATCTCGGTGTTAGTGCGTCATATCGTTGTTCAACTAGAAGCAGTTAGAATTAGATTCCACATTATTATTATTATTATTATTATTATATCCAAACATCTATTACAATCTCAGGTGAGGCTCACGTCGTGTGAACAAACGAGATGAGGAGCAACAATTTCATTTTAATTTGAAATAAAAACTGAGCATCGCTTTCTCTGCTCAAACTCTCTCCGCTTCACAATTAGATGCTGGAGAATGTGTTTAGTGCCAGTGTGTGGGAGCGGGGGGGTCAGATACACAAGCTCCAACACACACACACACACACACCAACAGACACACAAACACACACACACAGAAGGTCAGACTCGGAGAGCAGTGCAGAGGAATTGTAGCAGAACGGTGAACAGCAGCCAGAATAACTCCACATCAGTGGTGCCGCCTCTCATTGTGCGTTACAGGTAAATTAAAAAGAAGTCGATGTGAATTAATGTTTGTTGTCAGGCGCGACAACAAGCACGGCTGGAGTTTGATGGATTGATTACAGCGTTTCTAGAAGTGATTAAACACACACTCACCGTAGAAGGAATAACATTACTCTCATATTCAAAGACACAACAAACACACTCCTCTTTCTCTAAAAGGCTAATTTGTACTCGGCGTTCGAGAAGTAGACAGAAACCGACCGAGCCTTCTGTCCATCTTCTGCGTTAATTCGTTCATATTCGTGCTCGTCTTCTGAAAGCTGATGGATACGGACAAAAGGGACGAAACAGCAGTACCACTAGAAATCGTGAGGGGGCAGTGTAGACAATAGTTCAATCAAGACGACCATTACACACAAGGCTCTCGTAGAGGGACCTGCGTTTACAACACAGCCGCGTTTGCCTCTTTAACATCTACATATCACAACATACATTATCTACATCTATTATTATCTACGTTATCCTCCACTGTCTACGTGTTGTAGAAACTCTGCTCTGCCCCCTAGTGGATGTACTGCTTACCAACCATGCCAACGTAAAGGAGGCGTGGAAGTTTGTGGCCAGCGACGGTTACATCGTTTGAAACGGAAAACAAATCTCTTTCCCCACACGAAGCATCGAACACGACCTCAACCTATTTCCTGTTATTTGCTTCGCCAAATCCATTTTGGAGGAAGTATGATCGCAGCAGGGTTGAGTCCACGGGGAAACCATTTCTCTTTTAATCCAGGAAGTGTGACCAACTCCTTTCCTTGAGTCTGAAACCAGTAACTGTCGGTGTCTGGTGTTACACGGGTAATTGGGTTCGGTCCAGTTAAACATTTGGTTGCAAGTGGAAGAGGTTCATGGCTTTTTTTTATTATCAAATACTAAAAAAAGGTGGGCTGAAGATCACGGCCCTCAACTTAAACAAGTTAACGAGGGAGAGGAGTGAGTTTCTATCACGTTGCTCATACGTGTGTTTTGGGGGAATCTATACAAACTGAGGGAAAAGTACATTAATACAGTAAATCAACAAACATCTGCACATTTAGAAATTTATATTACGATAGAACGTGAATCTTTGGTACAAATTGTTGTTCCTGTTCTGAACCAGATGCCGATGCTGCCGCCTGTTTAATGTGTGAGGTAGCGAACACACAGCTGCTGGGTTGGAGCTCAAATTGCCATATGCCTGAAACGTATTACTTTAATTTACTCATCCACTTTAGGACATGGTTCAACTTTCAACAGCTCACATTATGCCCCATGAGAAATAGTTTTTTTTTTTTTTGCACTACACCGGTATTATCAGTTAATGAACAAATTAAACAGGTGGTGAAATATTTCACATCACATCGCCCCCAGGTTCTTTTGAAACTGCACCGCCACATATCTTTGAGGATAATTTCATAAATAAGGATCGTACTTTTTTTTGTGTTAAATCCTCCCTGATTGGCTGAATGTCCATTGGCCAATTCCACACCCTGCGTTTAGCCTCCGACGATGTTTGGCCTTGTAGCACGAATACGCTTGATGAACAAAGATGCTCAGTGCCTGCGCAGCCTTCACACCAGAGACTGTTCCCAGACCTCAGATCTGCTCTTTGATCAAGAAAGATAAAACGGTTAAACTTGCTTTTGCTTTTTCCTCAATGGTTTCATGTACATAGGAGCCACTTTAGCCTCCTCATTCCTTTTATGAGGTTGAAAAGGTTAAATGGATCTCAAGCCACTGGGGACACGTTAATTTCCACTCGGGAACTCACTGGTTTACGACGTCTGACTCGGAGGCAGCGCTTCATATTGTGCAATACTCTTTAGTTTTTTTATTTCTGAGCTTCTGTTGATTAATATTAACAATATAATTGGACAGAGATTTAATGTTGAAATTGACCGAGATCACGAGAATAAGTTTTAATGGGATGAGAGTCAATTTAAAGGCGAATGGATTATCAATTATTACAGTAAAAGAAAAACAACTTGAACTACAACTATGAAGGATCATGTCGTAATCTATGAGTGTAAGTACACAATTAGAAAATATTGGCATCGTGAATTCTAAGAAGTGTTTTACTAGAAAAACACGGGCCAACTGTTTCCCCTGTAAACGCATGAAGCCAGAAATGATGATATGAATAAAGCTCATTCTAATCAGTGCCAAACATAAATAAAACTAAATAGAATTTTGACAACAGGTGGTTTTATGAGTCTCACCATTTATTGCTAAATGCTCCCAGACTCTGGATTTAGGCGGCGCCTCGGCAGTGATTTGGAAGCCTGGACTTCACGGCGAGCGGGGGGGGGAGGAGGATGGTTGTAAGAGTGTAATTACCCCCCCGCCCCACCCCATCTCACTCACCCTGACACCCAATAATAAAACTTTGATGTGCTCCTCTCAAAAAGTAGCGGCAGCCACTAATCACAATTGATTGCAGCCACTTAGGCGAGGCGCTCTCATCATCTCCTGCTCCCTCCAAATGGGAGTCATCCTCGGCTGGGCGGCAGGAGAGGAAAACCGTTTAAACGAAACGCAGAGAAAGAATGGAGACGAATCAAGAGAAGGAAAAGGAGCAGGAAGAAAGAACAGAGATTAATTAGAAATCACCATAAGTGAAAATATTATGGAAAGATGCGTTGATCCCCAAAACTCTTTTCATTTAGTTTTTAAAGGTTTATTTCCACGACTCTGAATTTGTACCTTTGCATGTCAGTTACGTTTCAATGCAGAGATCACGGTGGCGAGTGATGATTCGTGTTCTCACAGAATGTTTGGAAACACATAACCGTCGTTTTCTGATATTTGAATGTGATTTCTGAGAAACTGAAAGAGGGAGAAATGCTGAAGAGGTTCAACATCATCCATTGGTATCAGTGAGGATTCTATAGAACGGCCATGGAGCGTATTACCCCAATGATGCTGTAATAGAAAAGTGCTTGAATTAGTGATGATGATGATGATGGTGGTATGACGTGATAAGGGCCATTGTTCACGTATTACATGGTCCTGTGCAAACAGTAAACGATGGGCTTTTATTTCCTTCAGTTAATCCTAACACATTGACAGAGGTAGTGGCTGCCATCATCCCTCCTCATGGTCCACGGTGCGATTCCTTTGTAGAGCCCCCGTAAGAGATGAGGGACAGATCTTTAGTCCTGCGTATATGCAAAAATCCAACTGCCGAGAATCGAAAATCACAATAACTGAAGACACCACCAGTTGAATGATAACTCTTAAGTGACTACAGTTGAGCTTCACAACACATTTAGATGACCAATTTCGTCATCGTGCAGACCCCTGGCAGTTGGAGTTCCTTCTCTTTGGACACTGCAGCACATTCACTGTATAATAACCCACAAGCGTTCGGTAATCTGCATGACCGGTGACCCTGTTCTTTAAATAGGACGAGAAGGAGTTGAACTTCACAGACTCTCCTCGGCTGTTTCTTTCGGCTGCCGCGTCGTCTTATCACTGCCTTTAAATTAGCCCGGTCGCCATCGGCTGTAAAAAAAAAACGACGGATCAGATGCTTTACTGCCTTTCAGACGTTTGGACGGACTCCTCTTCTCCACAGACACGACTATCTCTCCCCTTTGTCAGACATCTGCCGTCACCTTCTCACAGTGTCAGATATGACAGAACAAGAGGGAAACAGAGCGAGAGGAGCATCGAGCTAAAGGTCAACCTCTTGTTTTATGTCCTAAGTGCACAAAGAGGAAGGAGGGAATTGTGTTTCCAGTGTGATGTGATATAGTAGAATTATTTCATATGAGACATATGGCAATAATTTTCTGTACATTTAAAATCAAAAACTAAAAAACCATCGAAAACATTCAAAATACATACATAAAGAAATTGACATTGAAAGCATTTTTAAAAGATTAACGCTCAGACGTTCAAAAAACATTAAAAAAATGTAAACTCACTCAAAAACATCTAAAATCCTAAAGACATTTAAAACATTTTATAACTTTAAAACCATTCAGGAAATTCGAAAAACAAAATAGAAACATTTAGAATCATTAATAGACATTAAACCATTAAAAAATATTGAAAACGTTCTAAAACAATAAAAACATTGAAACTTTGGAAAAAACATTATGAATTCAAACACATAAAAAAAATTTAAAACCTTCCAAACTTTCAGAAAGTTGTCCAATGAGCTCTGTGTAGCAATGTGCGTTTTCTGCTGATGACACCGACCTCCGACACCTCCGTCACGAACCAGGACACATCCAGGTAATCGAATATTTCTGGTGACATTCAAAGCACTTTCATTAATTGAACTGTTGTTCGCTAAAAAAAAACCCAAATGAAAGCGTTTCACAGGAGCTCGGGTCCTCGACGCTCTCGCTTCTCTCCCCGTGTTCGACGGCGTTCAGATTGAAACGGCGCAGCTTGATAAATACGTCTAGTGATAAATAATTCAACACAGAATTCTTGTGTCTGCTCTGCCTGTTGTCGGTCCCCCCCCCCCCCCCCCTTAAATAACAGAAAAGAAACCGTCGTGATTAATTGAATGGTCACATCGCTGCCACTGCCCTCCAACCACAGAACCCTGAGAGTGTTCTCTGTGTGTGTGGAGCAGAAACACAGACAGAAACACCTTCGATGCATTTGTGTACTGCAGCGTTCAGATTTGGGAACATTTCATTTAATTAAATCATTAGGATTAGAGGCTGACCTCTCGTTTTAATGAGGCCTAACAAGGCTCGTGAATGAGCTGCACTAATTAGGGCCACGTTGTTCACGTGCCACAGTCAGAGAACCACTGTGCTCAGACAAAAGGAAACTAATAGCCGCTGCGCTAAGTTTGTTTTAATTTTCCAGTTCTGGTTCGAGGGGGTTTGGCCTCAAAAAGAGCGGAGATGGAAGTTTTTGGATGCCGATTTCGTTCCGCCTCGTTCCTGGGACGCGATGACAAAAGGCCTCGTCTCCGGTTTCACTCCCAGTGTCTCTGATGTTCTTGTTTAATGATGCGCAAAATTAATTGTGGTCGTTAGTATTCTTGCTCCTCGCTTCTCTCTCTCTCCCTTCTTTTTCTTTTCCTTCAGTCACTCACTCCATGTCTACCTCTCAACATTCGGCGCCCGCACACGGCTGCGGCGGCGTCTTTCTGGTCATTACCGTGTCAAATCCGTGGGAAATAAATAATGTAACCCACCGTGTTTCCATTAGAGTGTTTGTTTTGCGGTTTTCCTGCGTCTCCGTGTTTAAAGCTTTGAGTTTTTTCCGATTTTAAAGAAAAGGAAAAGTCGAGCTGTCGAGGAGGAGAGTGCAGAGTGCGAAGAGCCCGGAGTCGCTGTCAGTCAGAGCTGAATTTACCAGCATATCGAGGAGGGGGGGGGGGATGGGGGCGTAGACGGGTCGGCTTTCATCTTAACCACATGTTGTCAGTCCACATTACAGCTGATAGAGTGTGCTGAGGTAGGTGGGCAAACAAGGTTAGGCAAGATGAAAGTGGCTACCGATGAGGAGGAGACAGGATTTATGGATTTTACCTCGGTCGTCCTCAGTCGGCCAAGGTCGCGGCCTCCGTCAACACGTGTCATGTTGTTAGCGTGTGCGCCCGCGTCTCAAACAAACCGGCGTGAGTCGGCTCGTGCTTTGATTTACTGTTTTTATTGCCACATACTTGTGTTCGACCTGTGATTGATCGTCGACTAATCACAAAGTTCTTTGAATCGTGCTTGAAGTTGAGATGCACTGAGGAAATTATGAAAATTGTATTTGTTTAAAGTTACACTATAGCTTTTTGTGTGATTCCTGTTTATTCTTTTATTTCTAACTAGTTTTTGACCCATAATTAACAGCTCCACTATTGTATAATATTGAATAATCATATATGAATAGAAAGAAAAAGACAAGTACACACTGATTTAGTGGAACCAACAATTTTGGCAGATCGAATAAACAACAGAAGAATATAAATATTGTTTTGATTGTCTTATTATCCGAAGTCAAGTTTGAGGGGGGGAAAGTAAAATATTTCCTGGTTCAATTTTGTGGGATTGTGGGAATTTGCCTCTGCTGATAGGAAACTGCGTGTTTTTGGTTTTATACGTGTTTCTCTGACAAAACAAGCAATTTGTTGAAATCTCTCTGTGCTGCAGGAAATTGTCATTTATTTGTGTTCCACAATTTTCTGACGACGGGTTTCATCTGATGCTCGAGTACAAAAAAAAACTTTTAAGAGTTGGTTTGAAACATTTGATTTTCCAGCCAGAGCTCAAATGATTTTTCTATTCCTCGTGTACCGTATGGATCCCGGCTGATATGTGTGTGTACTTCCCGAGTGTGTAAATGTACCTTTTTTGTGTTTTTCCTCCCTCAGCACTGAAAGACGCTCGCTTCCAACTGGTGAACTTCTCAGACAATGAGCTGCGGGTGTCACTGTCTAATGTCTCGCTGTCAGACGAGGGTCGATATGTTTGCCAGCTCTACACGGATCCCCCGCAGGAAGCCTACGCTGACATCACTGTGCTAAGTAGCTACAACACACCACACACTCACACACAACACACATACACAGTCAGTGTTGTTGTAGCAGGGAGGTGAAGCTTGCTAATCAGCCTTTAGACTGTGGAAAACAACACACACTCACACGTTGAGCACCACGGTCGACAGCTCACTGTGGAAACTGCCAGAAACTCTTGACAGCAGCAGCAGTGACGCCGGGGAAATTCAGGAACATTGCTTATTTCACGTGTTCAGTGAATCTTAACTGTTTTAATCTAATATCAGCGATGTGTGGGGGGGGGCCTCACAAGTCGTATGTTCACAACGTAAAATACACGTGTGCGACAAAACACGTCACTCACACCGCGTCATAAACTGCGTGAAGATTTCCAAACGCGTTTTCTGCTTCACTGACACATTCAGTTTTCTACTGTATGTGAAAATGTGTATTTGTGTGTGATGAGTAATATGTAATTAATATAAATGACGATCCTGCTGCAACATACTTACATGCTATATATGCTGAATGAAGCTTTTTTAAATCATTATACATTTTTTATACATTATTTATTCAAGTAAAACTCGACAATATGAAACTATATCAAATATATTTTGTAGTGAGACTAAATATCATGATAATATGAGTCTCTTACACATCATGTTCTCTTTTTTTCATATATTCAGACTCAACAATATGTTTTTTGACATCCTATATCTGATATTAGTTTAATATAGGTATGCATGTTTGATAGCCATCACAGTGCCTTGAATAATTATGATTTCTGCGCAATAAACCAATATTAGCACAACAGGCTTATTCCATTTTTTATTGTCATCTGACCCGTTCTTCATCTTCGGTGTCAGCTCTGTTTATTCAGCACACGGAGCTGAAGGTTGAGCCGCTCCACAACCTGTGTTTGGTTTGTGTCTCCTGCTGCAGTTCCTCCAGGTAACCCCATCATCGAGGCCCGGGATGAGGTCCTGAGCGAGGGCAACGAGACGGAGATGACCTGCACCGCCATGAGCAGTAAGCCCGCCGCCACCATCAGATGGATGAAGGGAGATAAGGAGCTCCCAGGTAGGCGGGCTCCACACGTAACGAGACACGCAATCCTCAGTCGGGACATTTCTCTCTCTCTCTCTCTCTCTCTCTCTCTCTCTCTCTCGACACAAGACTGAAAATCACAGGTAGTGTACTTTTCACAATCGGTGTTCTGTACAAAGAGACACCTCAGATTGACACCGGAAAAAAAAAAACCGTGTTACATGAACCGGAGTAAAAAAGGGGGCTTGATGTGTCGCCTCGAAAAAAAAAGAAGAAGCCGAACCTTCCTGCCTCCACTTTCCCTCTCGCTTTGACAAAACATGGAGCCGCGCATTAATTCCACATGAAAGCTGACTTGCGAACAAAAGCAGGAAAACACACAATGCGCCGCACGCCGTCAGATATTCTGATTGTTGATCCTGCTCGCACATACAATTAAAAGCAAATTCCCCCTTTTATGAGCCACGGTAAACCCAGTAATGTTATTCACCTGTTAACTCCCCCCATGGTGGAGGACGATAAGCACGTGAATCAGCTGCATATTCAAAGTGTGGATGTCAGAAGAACAAGCCTGAAGAAAACTCCGAGCGCAGCTTGAGACAAAACTGTGACGTGATCGTTAACAGAGACGATTTCACACAAACAAGATTAGAAAAGAAGATTTTTTTTTTACATATTTGAAATTAGGAATAAAAGGGATTGATCATTGACCTCCCTGTCTGCAAACCGGGGTCAAATAAAACCTGTGTTCTTTGAATTCTATAGATAATATTCCGTTAGTCGTGTTAGTCATGCAGCTGCAGCTTTGCACATTCTCCCTCTCAAGTGTTGCCAGATTCTACCTTTTGCATTCATGCATGCGTCTTTAAGGTTCATATAAATTAACCATTTTCGGGGACTGCCTTCCGACTTCTCTGCGCTCGCTCTCTGCATTTAGCGCTCGTATCAATGCCGGTGCTTTTTTTTTTTTTAAATTGAGCTGTGGCTTTGAATAGTTTCCATTAAAGCGATGTGGATGTGCAGTGGCACTGTGACAACTTTCATGCCTTCATCAAAGGTAGCTGGGCTTCAGAAGTGTGAGCCGAGCTCAGGGGTGAACAGAACTCCTGCCAGGCGGCTCCACCTCGGAGCCCAGAGAGCGAGCTTTGTAAAGACCGTGAAACAAAGGTCCCAATCAGAAGCTGTGTTGACGGCCCTGGAGCAGCTTCACCTCTCCGCTGCACCACAGCCAACCCGTACTGGTCAGCTCAAATCTAAGAATGTTCCGGTGTGCCGAGGTCAGGAACTTGTAACGATGAAATGACGGATGACATTTGGTTGAGTGGACTTCAGACCAGTGTTTACAGGAAAGTGCTGGCAGAAGATAAAAGGCTGAACGGATCAAAGAGCCCGATTCACTCGCGCTGCTAAAAACAGGCAATTAAGGAGCGAACCTATTTTAATTGTGCAAATGTTCGACTGTAAAGCTGCAGAAACGGACTTGAATGAACATATTATCTGTTGACTATTAGTTTACTGCAGCGTGTGTTATTGTTTCCTGTTGTCTTTCGACATCCCATCATTACTTACTTTGAAATTTGCTAAAATTGACATATGGCCATGAATTCAGGTTTGCAGACTTCATGCATCACCTAGATTCTTCTAATACAAAACTTAATTGTGTTTAAGAAGTTTGTTTTATCAGAAACCTGAGAGTAACACGAATACTTACTTTATGTAAACTATTTTTCAGCTGTTGGTCACCGTATAATACTGATCCACTATTTGTGATTTGGAGTTTCTCAAGTTTTTCTGTGACGTTATTCAATTTCCATAACAATATCTTTCCTGAACTTTCAAAACCTCTTTGGCCTGAACTTTCTAACGATGCTCTGATTGTTGTTTTTTAACGAGAGGCAGGAAAATGATTTCTATAAAGCTAAACGCTCCTCAACCCCCCCCCCCCCCCCCGCCCATGCTCTTGCCCCACACTTGTTAACAACGAGCTGCCGGTCACAGAAGAGGCTCGGCACTCGATGCAGTCGCACAAGTGCTGGATGCATTTTTTTGCCATAACACAATACTCGTGGGTACTTCACCGACGCTCACCTGTCACAACACTACGTTTGGAGCATTTGATTTTAATCCATTTTTTGCCCACCGGTGAAAAGATGAGAGACTTTTTTTACGATCATACATTCCCGTGTTCTTTGTTGTTGTTGTTTCATCAGGACTCGGTTTGTGGATCCAGTCAAACTGCTTAGTTGTCGTGTTAATGTCGATCTCTGCGGTAAACTGTAGGAAATGGCTCCACGGGTTCTTTAGTCGAACGTGCGGCAGATTGTGAGAATGAATCCTGCCGGTGCTGAAATGCTACAGACAATAGGGTGCAAGGAAATGAAAGATGGGAAGACAAAGAATGGCTCCGGGCAGAATTCCTCAAATTGCCTTTGGCTGTGGCTCCTTGCCTGGTAAACCTATTTCAAATTAAAGCTTCCTCAGAATTAAACTTAATTACCCAAAGGGATAATCAGGATCTTTTCATCATTCATCAATGTAAAGTAATTTAAATCCGACCATCTATCATCTCTCAGACAACTTATCTTAACTTTTATCTCCTCCTCTTATTTGCTCTTCTCCGGTTTTTTTGACACTTTATTACCAACATCTTCTCCGACACTGATATCTCCAGCTCTAAAGCTCAGGCTGCAGTGGAAGTCGTGGAAAATGGAGAATCCAGTAGTGAGGGTCATTCCATTCTGATCCGTTACGAGGAAAGGAAAAAAGAAAAAGCCAGGAGATAGGGCACTTCATTGACTGACAGGAACCAGAGCAGCCATTAGCCTGAGTCTTATGAGACAACCACTGGGTGATTTCAATTACCCTGCTCCTTCCCACAGAGAAAGACTCTACAAATGGATAAAGGAATATGTTGGGGGGAAAGTGATGGAAGTGGAGAGAGACGTATATATTTGATCAAACTCGATGTTACGGCCTTACCAGGTTAGCCGTCATGTAGCGTCAAACTATTTGACCCTAATTGTTCGAAGCCCATAGCAAACACCAGATGATCCATCGGCTGCGAGTAGAAAAGGTTTAGTGGAGTAACCAGGATCAACCAACCCAGGGCGAGAGTGTGATTACACTTCTCTGTGGAGCGTTGGGTTCGTTGACTCCTGGCGTTTCCTGATGTGCCGACGTGAGTCAACCCAGTGTGACGCCGCGTCTCAACAGACATTTTGATTTGAACCGACCCCTTCATGTTCCCGTTTCAGGCCCTCGCGTGCGTCTGAAGCCTTGTGTGGTATTTATTCATGACAACCTGTTCCTTTACGCCAGGCACATCACACGGGGGTTATTTTTTTTCGCTTTCCCAGCATTCAAAGAGGCAGCTGTCACCGCGGTGACGGTATCGCCGCTGTGGCTGAGCGGCAGGAAGTGAGTGGGTAGAAAGCTCCCCAGTTTTGAACCTTGTCAACTTCCAGGGTGAAGTTCGCCATATTCAATTTGTCATAGCCTTTGTTTTCATCACAGCATTATTAGTGTGATCAGAAGAGAAGCAACGTATGGCTGACTACTACTGTTGTTGTTGTTTTTGCTAATCAAGCTAAAGTGGCTTCGTCAAAGCTGACGCTCAGGACCACACGTTATTAACTCATATCCGTCTTAATTATCTTTGTTCATTACCACAGTATCAGTAGATAGATGTTCTAGCATAGGGGTTACATGTTGATGCATTGACCTGCAGACCTGGATTAATCCCACATTACCATTAGTCAATTTGCATATGCATATATCTCTACAAATACTAAATGAGTTAAAGGTTTAGAGTTGCATCCAAACCATTTTTAAGGCCATTAAAGGATTCTTTCATTCTTTCAAAACTTCTAAATAGGTCATTTGGATGAACAGAGAGGAGTTTGATCAATGCCAGGAGCAGAAGAATGGATCCAGCGATGTTCACATTAAGACAAATTTTCTCCCCCCGTCCCAGCATTTCTCTTTGTGGACTCCTCCACTTTGCTGCTTCCAGTATTTGTTTTATCGATGTGACACAAACACACACTCGTGCAGCAGACTGTTCGGAAGTAGGACAAAGGGATACAAAATAATCAATCTCTCTTTGCGACTGGGCCCGTGCAGAGCTGTCTGCGGCTATCCTTCTTGTTTTTGGACGACTGAGACGAGGTATCCTCTTCATCGCATCTGAGAACATGTTGTCTGATATCACACCGCAGCCTCTAATCAGAGGGGGGGGGGGGGTACTTTCTGGACCTCAGAAAAAAGGTGACTGCACAATACATCTGGCTTCATAACGCCCGATGAGTGATTCACAGTTCCACAGCCGTCTCTGTTATTGAGACGTATTCAGCTGATTCCCCTTCTTTCGCCGTCCTCAAGGACGACTCCTCTCCCACTCCACACACTTTGTCGGGTCAGTGGAAGAAAGACATTGTCCTTGCGCTCGGAAAATAAGTCGTCTTTGTCTGGGCATAATATTCCTTGAGCCTTTTCCAAAGGAGTTTAATCATTATTATTTTTGTAAAGTTAAACTTGGAGGGCGGACCCTTCAACTCGCAAGTATTTAACAAAGTGCTCCCCGGGGAACCAAGGATGCACAAAATGAAGTGTCAGCTCGAGTTAGGAACAAATTGCTAAATATTAACTAAGGCTCCCATATTTTCAAAAAGCATTTCTTTCTGTGCAAATCCAGTGTGAACGGCTGCAGCTTAGTTTTAATTATATGACTGGAAAACAAACACTGAGAATAAGTGTAACCTTAAAGCAGGAAGCCAACGAGGCAGTTACATTACCGGAGACACATTCATGATTAGGACACAGTTGGAGGTGGTTTTTTTTTTTAGTCGAAACCAAATGGAACCTGTTTACTTTCTATCACTCAGGGTCTAACTGAAGACAGTACAGAGATGATACCAGGAACTGCAGGTGTATGGGAATAATGCTGGTGTAATGACGACCAGAGGTCAGGGGTCACATCCAGCGGCCGAGGTGTTCTCCCCCGGGTGCTGCGGTGTGCTCTCAGTCTGCAGACGTACATGTTGGGTCAATAGGAGACTTTGGAATGATCTGTATGTGTCAGTGGTTGTGTGTTTGTGAGTGTCCACCTTGTTACAGCCTGACAACCGGATCGGGTTGTACCGCACCTGTTGCCCAGTGTGAGCAGCGATGGTTTCCAAACCCCTGTGACCCTGCACAGGGAAGTGCCTGTGGATGATGGATGGACTGGAAACTAGAGAACCTTACATCGGGTTGTTTGTTTATGTCTCGTGGGACGAGAACCTCAAATACACGAGTGAAGAGGAACCCAGACTAACGGTGTTTCCACGTGGGTATCACCCAAACTACATGGTACATTCCCATGAATGACTTGAAGTGGCTCCTTTCACCGCGAAGGAGCAGTGACACCCCAAACCGAGGGATCGGTGATGATTGCATTTCCAAACAAACAAATATTCAAATACAAATGTATTCATTTCAATGGGGTCGCTCGCAGAGGTGAAGTAAACACTCGAAGATGTTTCCTTTGAGTCCGAAATCCTGCAGAGAAAATGTGTAAAGAAATCAGGTTTGGGCTGTTTGCTGTTATTTGTTGGATCATTGCACAACAGAGTCGGTGACTGCAGGTCAACAATCTTTACTTCAGCTATTTGGCTCCTTTACCGGAGTCAGTTCAAACTGGGTCTCACTCCACCACACTTTACACACAGTCTGCATTGTGGCTCATTCATATTTTAACTTGAACCCGACATGCAGCCCGGTGTTTAAGTCTCCTCCTCGTGTCTGTTTTCTACAGGCAAGCCCAAAGTTGAGCTGACCTACGACAAGATGTACACAGTCACCAGCCGCCTCACGTTCACGGTGAATAAGGAGGACGACGGCGTTCCCGTGATCTGCATCGTGGACCATCCGGCGGTCAAGGACTTCCAGGCACAGAAATACCTGGAGGTGCAGTGTAAGTATCTCTGCCTGGAAATAGGCTTTGACTCACTTGTGACTCATCAGCTTTTCACTTTGGACAACAGTAGGTAAGACTGTTCCATCCCCCATTAATTAATGTGCTGCCTTTGTCCCAAACTTCAGTTTACGTCAGTGTCATTGAAGGGGAAATAATCTATAATGAGTCAAATGAGTCAATTCTCCACATTTTCACACATTGTCACGAGAGAAGATCTTCTTAGTACGTGATAAATAAAAAGTGGAAATGAGTAGAAGAGCTCACAGATGAACAACTTCAAATAAACAAACTAATGATAGGTTTAATGTTACTCTTTGTCAGAAAGAGTCATTTCTGAGGGCTGGTATTTTGCCATTTTAGTTTTTTTTTTTATTGATGTTAATGATGACATTCAGGTATTTTAACCCTCTGGCAGCTTATATCTTTGGCCTTTCCCATGTCTTGGAGTTCTATTGAAGAAATAAAAAAACTCTCTTTGTTGAAATGTGACCTTTCGCTGTGTGAGAGCGAGAGCGAAGGGATCAGCGGAGGCAGCGTGGCATTTTGTGGGCCTCCGATGACGGCGTGCTCGCACGGACCGCCCCGGCTCTGTGCCTCGCTGCTTCCTGTCGCTGCTGCTGTCCCACCGCTGCTGCTCTGTAAGGGGGGCGTCACCCACCGCTGCTGCTCTGTAAGGGGGGGCGTCACCGGTCCTGCAGTCCACCTTCTGTCCCATCTCTTTGCTGTGCAGTTTGATATTACACTTAGACTGTCGTCGTTCGTGTGTCTGTTCTTTCACGTCTCTTCTATCTGGCTTTATTTTTTTACGTGTGTGTCATTTCCCAGGACAAACCTAGAGAGCAGTTGTTAATTTCCAACACTCACTACAGACTACAAATTAATTGGATGTAATTAACTGGCTGTGAACTATCGATGTCAACACACAACCCACAGTTCAGTTCCTCTCTCAGTGTTCAGGGCTAAAATTCGAAGCACGGACGTTATCTTGTTTAATTAGACGACGTTTAAATTCAGATCACCGCCCATATGTTTTATTTTAAACCAGTATATTAACATCCAGTAATGATGATTAAGAGAAAACCTAAACGTCAGTACTGTGTATGTCCTCAAATATTGACCAGGGTCTTTGTTTACCTCATCTGCAGAAGGTAGCAGGCGTTTCTTTGAGGCCGCTTTGCATTAGAGGCAGTTCTTTATTTCTAATTCCCTCTGTTTGATAAGGATAATTGGTAATTTTCGAAAAGGAAGCCGAGTTTTAATTTCTTCCCATTTGCCTTTTTCGAAGTTACTGCATCATGCTGTTAATACGAACTCGACCTTTCCTGTACGCGTTTCAAATTAAAAGACCCGGAATGTTTCAGTGGATGGCGACCCCCTTCGTTATTAACGGGGCTTTTATTGTGCAACATGGTACATCCCCGTTAACTCCGCTTGGCTGAGATCGTACACACGTACCTACGGAGACTGAAATAGGACGAGAACACATTAGATGAGTAATCTACGACAACAAAGCATGTAATTAAAGTGGTAGGAATGCCCTGCCCTTTCTCCGACAGGCACCAGGAGATTATGGTCTTTGTTTTGTTCATTTGTTTTCATCGATTTGTTTTTTTTTTACAGTTTTTACTGCATTTACTGGCAACATAAATATAAATACAAGTAGAAGGTCAAGCAGAGCGTGCATCTACCTCGACCAAGGGTAACGTCACATCTCGCCATTTATCTGGACCTGCTTAAATACTGGTCATACATATAGAAACAATACTATATTCAGAGCCCATTAATCGTCATATTTTCCTGTGATGCTGTTTGACATTTTAAAGGTAGGTCGACCGTTTCTGACCATTTCCACGATATCTATATAACATCAAAAGTCTCCTCCATCTCTGGGCTTTCATTTCCACTCACTATATTATCAACTTTATATGATCTATATCTCACAGCGGCTGAATTGACTTTGCGTGGTTTTCGCTAACAGACAAGTGTCCTGTTGTGAATTTCCTTGGGGCGAATTCATATACCGCTACGACCCCCCAGCTGAACACGTGGTCCTTTCCCTTTAATTAGCACCAAATGACATCGTCCTCCTCATGAACCTTTCCCGTTTGCATATCTGTTCCTTTTTAGGAAATTACAAACGACAGGGCCCGCGAAGTAAAGCCCGCATTCTTCTATTTCTACAGTGGGAGTGAAGTTTAATTACTGATTACTGAGATAGACGAGGACGAGGCGATAGACGATTTCCACTGAATCACTCACTGTGTGGGCAATTTGTGAGCGGGATGGTGCACATTGTGTCATAAGAAGAAGCTTTCAAAATATGAAAAAAAAGGCCCATTGTTCGGGGAACAGCATAATTAAATAAGCCTGTAATGTTTTGTGTGTATAAACAGAGTGGAACTGTTGCCTGGTTGTTTACCCTTAAGGTCAGCTGGCAGATGGATGGTGCCGTCCCGGGTGCTCACGAGGTGAGGCACGCAATAAAGCAGATAATCCAGTCGGCATAATGATAACGGTCCTCTTGCATACTGGAGACACTATTTCATTTCCACTTAAGACGCCAGATCCAGCTCTGCCGACGCAGTCTGTGTTTTGTTTTTTCTCGGAGACGAGACAGCTCCGGCCATAACTACTTGAGCCAATCAAAACAACCTGCAGACGCCAGGCATCCGTCACGTTTACGGCGCCGCGATGACAAGGTCAGACGACGTCGTGGACAAAAGGAAAAAGAGTTGCAGGACGCCATGTAGGGCCTGCAGGAGAAACACAACCAAAGGGCTGCTGTCTACACCCGTGCATGCCCAATGAGCATGAGACTTGGCTTATCGCCCGCGTGCTGTCCATCACCGAGGCGGAGCGCCGGCCGCTGACAGGGTGTGATGTAGACAGATGGATGGCCAGACATGTGCTGCTTGTTGCAGAGAAGGTCGGACAGCAGTGTTGGAACTTCACCGCGGGCTTTGAAACCATAACTCACGGCCGATCCCCGCCGTCTTCGGGCTGATTAAAAATGCTGCAGCAAATTGTGCATTTGGGCCATAAAACCTGGGGAAAGAACGGGAATAATTCATATCGGGAATTAGAGAAAAGTGTGATTACAGCGTTTGAACTCAGCAGTTAATCTAGTGTGACGTGACTCGAGTCCTGAGGTTTTTTATCGGCGGCGTCTAATCAAGGAAAACCTCAAGTATATAACATTTAGTCACTAAACAAACTCAGACTTGTTTTTCCTGAATGTATTTGGAGAAATTAGGTCTGAATGAAAATCTATGATTTTTGAAGTGTACTTTTCATCAATAGTAATAAAACAAAACTCCTATATATTGATATATATATCGGTTATGCTTTGTGAAAACACAGTGAGGAGATATAACCCAGATTAGATAAACATTTCGTTGTTTATCACATAAGAAGAGTTTAAAACCACAACCTTCACTCAGGAGCAAAACTCGGTCCTTAAACGTAACATAACATGGCATTTATTGTGATTATTATTAATATCGACTGATATCTTGATGTAATTTCTGTCAATTATGACGTATCGCTTATTTTCACATCATCAAGTAACTTATTTAAATCAAACTTACAGAAAACGTGGACATCAGTGTGATAACAACTTGAAGAACCTAAATGACAATTCTTGGCCATATCGCCCAGAAATCTTTAAATATTGACTTTTCTATAAACCCTGAAATGAATTTCTTTGAAACAAAACCACACATGTTCTTTTTGAGCATAATCAATGTTTCAAGTCGGTTGTAAGTCAGCTTCTGTTGCTCTTTCTTCTCTCTTAAT
Organism: Reinhardtius hippoglossoides; assembly: GCA_006182925.3. Lineage (NCBI taxonomy): Eukaryota > Metazoa > Chordata > Actinopteri > Pleuronectiformes > Pleuronectidae > Reinhardtius > Reinhardtius hippoglossoides. The sequence goes on from CM031684.1 coordinate 21,301,534, forward strand.
CTTATTTCACTGCACTGAATTCTATCTAAGAGGACGGACTGAATAAAACATAAGATTTGTGTCCATAATAATAAAGGATCATCCCTCACACCAAGATGAAAAGGGCTTTGATAACACCAGCAACAGTCGACGGATCGGGGACAATGGAATTCCGTTGTTGCGAAGGAAGCTCGGCAGCGACTGTCAAAGCTCAGCAATTATTTGTCAAAACAACATTCTTACGTTTTCGCTCCAGCTGCTTCGGCGGCGGCGTCGTCTCCTTTGTGTTGCGACTTCATCAGGTAACGACCTCGGACAATCTCCTGCTCCTGCTCCGTCTCCCTCGTTCCCCAAAGCTTTTCGCTTGTACTCTGGTGTTAAGTTGATTTCAAATTCAATCAATCACATGTCGGCGCTCGACCCCACACACACACACGAGGAGGGATTTGGCACAGTGGAGGAGCGGGTTGGAGTCCACAAAACACTTTTTGGAGTTTCAGGGGTTTAAATCCAATACAATTGAAGTCAATGGTGAACGATTCTTCAGAAACAAACAACAACATGGCTCCACACTGCTCCAGCAGCAGTAAAACTTAATGGACGGACGGAGGTCGGAGCCGCAGCAGCAGCCGATATGATCATGTCAGCGGAGTGATGACGTGAGGAGTCCGGTTAACAGATCGGCATCAGCCGACGCTTCACAGTTCCTGTCGGGACGTGAACCCAGAACCCATCTGTGTTCAAGCTGAACTCCTGTTCGCTCGTCCACCAGCCTGACCGCCACGTCCTGATGCAGATTTGTAACTAACCAGTAGGTGCATGTAGGTTTTACGGCTGCCGGGACCAGTTTGTCAAGTCAAACCCATTGGAAGTCTGATCATTTTTGAAGTATTAGCAGTGAAAATGAATCATGACAAATGTTTGCTGCACGTGGAAATCATTTGTAAGACATTGGTTTGTTTCTGAACAGATATAAATAATAATAGACTGCTGTCTCAATCCTGCTCCACCAACAGACTCAAAAACTCTTTTGTCCCCCTGGCCATCAGACTGTACAACAACTCGCAGTGATGGCAGGAGGCACGACAGACAATGGACAAATCTCTCCGCACTACTCCTGGACTCTCTGTCATTGACATGCCTGATTACCTCTGCTACATGCTGTGACTTTCATTCATCCATTCATTCATCTGTTTTACAGTCTAACTTAATTTTAATTTAATTTAATTGTACACTGTCCTTTATCCCCATCTATCCCAATCTGTAGTTCCTGTCTCATGTTCGTATAAAACACTTTTTACTTCCATGGTCACTTTATATTTTTAATTTTTAATATAGTTTATAGTTGTATTAAAACATCTTTATTTCTACAGTCACTTTATATTTTTAATATAGTTTATAGTTGTATGTGTAAAGTCAATTCCAATGTATGTATGTTATTGCTACTGGATGCTTGAATTTCCTTCGGGATTAATAAAGTATTTATCTATCTATCTATCTAAAGAAGATTTTGCAAGTTTACACTGAAATTTAACTCCACATTCAGACAATTCAGGAACCAAAATCCACATTTTTACCAACGTGCGAGTTTGTAATTCATCGGAATCCACCCATCCACCCATTCAAGAGGATATTTTAGAAGGTCGTCCTATCATATAAATTGATGTGTTCATCTCTCTCTCTTTCTCTCGCTCTCTCCCTCTCTCTCTCTCTCTTTCTCTCGCTCTCTCCCTCTCTCCCCCTTTCTCTCTCCTTCAGACAAACCGGAGGTCAAGATTGTGGTGGAATTTCCTCAGGGGCTGACCAGGGAAGGAGAGAACTTGGAGTTGACGTGTCTGGCCAAAGGCAAACCCCAGTATGTTGTACACTCTCTCACACACACACACACACACACACACAACACACACATTTTAACCAATTAAAAAAGTCCAGAGGGAGGGAAAGCAGAGCTACCTGCTCACAGATGCACATTTCTATATTCATGCAGATATCTCGACTGTATTCCTCAGCGTGTGCATCTGCCTCATTGCAGTTGTGTGTGTGAGACTCCGTCCTTCAGCGTTTTCCTTTTGCTGCCGAGGAGGAGAGGTTGAACTTTTGCAGGCCGCGCGACGGTTGAGTTGCTTCAATAAGAAACGTAAAAACATGCACATCTCACATTTCCAATATTCAGACAGAAAAGATAATCTGTCAGCTCTTGCCTCTGCCCGCTCTGCCCACAGGATGCTAGCGTCATGTTGAACTTTCACAAACTGTTACCACTGTAAAAACATATTTACCTCCGCCAAGGACGTTATGTTTTCACCCGTGTCCGATTGCAAGAGAAATTACACAAAAGCAACCCGATGGATTTCCACTAAACTTGGTGGAAGGATGAACCCATGAACATTTTGATGCAGATTTTTTTCCCCTTTCTTTCACATTTTCACTGATTTCTCTGGGAATCATTTTCTTGATGAAAGAAATCAGGCATATTTATGGGACTGAGCATGTGAGATTTATATTAATATTAGACCCTGAAAGAACATGAAATGTAGAAAAACAGAGAGAATATAACTGAGTGTTCAACTTGACGACTTCCAAATCGCTTGCATTTAATTTAAATGAAAAACGCCTTGTGGTAGTGCTCGTTCTAAACGGAGCGTTTTTTTACACTCTGTCATGAACCGTGTGTCTCTGACATTCCTCATAACGTCAGTGCTGAATCATCCTCTGACAACAACAGGAACTTTTTATTCTATTTTTACGGGAAACAGATAATATCAAACTGTTTATGGCCCAGCTGCTCAGAGAGCATCTGTAGCCGCTCATACCCGGTAGAATATATTGCCGCTGTCTCCAGATGGCATTGAGGGAGACAAGTTGAGCAGAACACTACAGGATCCTCTGTACTTCCAATGTGTCACCGATACATTTCCAAGAGAGGTTTTTTTCTTTTAGTTCAACTTACTGTGAACTTTTGACTTCTCGATCTCTCTCAGTAACAGTTGATGCAGGCAACTGTTCAAGACTAATGTTACTTAACCGGAGCTTCTGACATGGGAGAAAATGGGTTATTACCACCACAATATATACATTATGTCAAACAGGACTTTCTTGGTGGTTATTTTGTATCTGTAGCCCGTGTGGCCTGTGGTGTACCTCAAGGCTCCGTCCTTGGTCCTCTATTATTTCTATATGAAGGATATTTCTGAGCAAAACACAAAAACAGCGCTATATGTGATAAATTCCTTGCTACAATCAATAGGTTAACACCCCAAGGCCAAACAGCAAGGTCTCTAAGTTCTACAGCTAAATGAAAATGAATCAGAAAGTGTTGTAGTTGCCTCTAGGTCCATCCAAGAAACCTCAACACACCTTTAGTTACTACAAACTTCTGCTTCTCAGCTTTTAACTCATTTAGAGACGAGATCATGTGAATTCTGCTCCTCCAGAGATGATTAGAGATGGTCCTCTTTATTATACAGTTGATATTATGCAACTTGTTTATTTAATACATTTTAAACCTACTTCTTAGCCACCACCTCTCAAATCAAACCCTAGGAAGAAGTTTGTTTGAGCCCATTGGAGTCAGTCAATCCCTGTAATTGCCGTACCTTATTTAAGATGCGACAGACGTGAGGTGACTGGGTCAGATTTGGTTGTTGTTGAATTAGAAATAATATCTGGGTCCAGGAAATTGAAACATCACAAAGAAAACCTGGTGGGTGAATTTGAGAGGTAGGGTTGGTTGCTGAGATCACTTCTCATCGTCTGGTGGATAGAGAGGGCTGCGTTGTAACCAGTGCTTCCTGTCGAGAGGAAAGACTGCGTCTGTACCGAGAGACCGGAGGCCGGACTATTCTGAAGGACCACTGCTGGATACATAATCACATAATTGAACGCTTGCTATTTTTCTGTTCCCCAGGACTTTCATCGGGAAAATTTGAAACTGGCCTGTAATTATGAAATACATGAGAATTACCATGTGATATTTTGAGCTGGGGTTTAATTATCACAGTTTTATAGGCGGAAGGCAGAGCTGACAGGGGCATTAATAATAGCGGAGTGGGTCCTAATATCTGGTAGGTACAAATTTACCGGGATGTCAGTTCAATAGGCGGGAACAGTGTCCTTTTTTTTTTGTGATGAGTGCTAATTTTCTGGAAATATAAAGGGAGACTTTGTCAGGTTGTGTTGTTCACAGTTGAAGTAGATTTTTTTTGGATGAAAGTTTGATTATTTGTGGTACACTCGTCATTTAATTTTAGCCCTTCGCCTTTATCTGTGTTATTTTCGATGATTTTGAAATGATCAGAAAGCTCTCGGGCTGTCACTCCTCGGTGTCTGTTATCTGCGTCTGTAAACACAGGTGTTGCTTTGTTTGGATGACGGGTCTTTGAAATGAGACGTAATGGAGTGCAAATGAAGCCATTAGAACCAGCAGGAGCGAGTAGAGGTGCAGGAGCTCCCACACAAACCGTCACCAACATCAATACAGTTGCTATTGTTGGTATCAATCCCATTAGTGTGTTGATGAGGCCGTTCGAACGTGAACTGAAGAAAATAATCATTAGATGAAGCTGTGAATATTAGATTAGGATCATTATTGTGACTCTTGGGTTTTCTCTTCTGTGTGCAAGTAGATTCTAATATAGTGATACATGACAACCCTAGGTTTCATTAGTGGCTCTGAAAGTAGTGAAGTATAATAGAATATTACATAATGGAAACCCAGGGGACTGTGATCTTTCCCCCGACTTTAACGAGAGAGCTTTTGTTTCCTTAACCACAGAGGTCAGAATGGAAACACTTGTGTGACGGATGCTGTGCCGCTGCTAATGTAGTTAACAGTTCACTAATTACAGCAATATTGCTTTTCATATTGTGCATATTTTTATAGAGATTTTTCTTAGATTGTAATATATTACATTTTATTGCTCTAGTTCTTTGAATTCCTGTGTTTATCTTTCTCCTTGGACGACTTTACTTGTAGAGTTGGGGTCGGGGGGGTTTTACATTCATAGGCAAAATGTGTTTCTGAAGTATGAGGCTGAGGAGAGGAGGAGGAGGAGGAGGATGAAGATATGTGTTTACAAAACAGAACCATGCAGGACTTTGAATCGACTTTAAACTTGACCCAAACTTAAGCTCAATCTAAAATCTAATCTCGAACTGTCCTCACTTGGCAGGAAGTTTTCTCCTTGTGGGGCTCTAAAACTCTTTATGAATCTCTGAAGGGTAGAAGTACAAAAACATGCAAATGCACACACACACGCACACACACACACACACACACACACACACACACACACACACACACACACACACACACACACACACACACACACACACACGGTACCGAACACTGTGTACTCCTAAAATGCGGTCTCCCCGCCAGGCCCCCCCACAGCTTTCATACTTGGCACAGAGACAAGCGCACTACCCGTATTCATTTTATAAAGATGAAAACACAATCAATACAGTGAGCCGGGAATTGGAAGTCATTTTCATTAGAGCTGCTGAGAGTTGTGCAGTCATTACCAGCAGATAGCACAGGGGGCCCCGGCTGCAGGCAGCCATTTGTATTCCAGACGCCTGCCCTTCTTCTCTCCTTGCAGCCTTTCGTCTATCTCCGTCTATCTGCCTTCGCTCCTCACAACATCCCATCCACCTACAGAAACAGATCCTTTTTCTTTTTTCTTTTCGAGGTCACGTCTTTTCCCGTGCGATGTTTGGAAAATATCTTTTCATTTAGCTCATCTGGAGAACACTTGTAATGCTCTGTCAAGCTGTCCGCAGCAGCCGTTACAGCACGGTGGTGGTTGTTTGTTTGTTTCTTTGTGTTTGCCATCGAGCTCCAACTGCTATTTCATATTTTTCTCTTCCTCCCACCCCCCCCCCCCCCTGTTTGCCTGCTCCCTCCACACACAATGTTTTTCCAAATGAAGGGAAACAAGTTAAAACACCACAACAAGAGAGACCATCAGCACGAGCTCGGGGGAAATAACAGTAGCTGGCGGTGGCCGTTGGAAGTTGCGGCGGCAAAATAGAAGCGTTTTGTCTTTTTCTCTTCTCCTCCGCCCCGTGTGACTCCGGGCGCCCCGAGCTCATTGTCATAAAAATGGAATCTGTCACCCCCACTGTAAACCGCCGTCAAGGTACAAAGAAGAACAAATGCAGACGCTGGGTGGACGCCCACCTACATGGAGACACTCATAAGTATACAAGCGTGGAAAGCCTGTAATTTTCAAGACAAAGCCACCGTACAGTTATTGTTGCTTTAACTCGACACAAAGGGAAGGATGTCATGTCTTGTTTCGATTTTTTTTTTTTCATATCCTCGCTCTTTTTAGCCTCTTTTCTCGCAAGCAGCTTAAACACGTGTGTGCCGGGGTAAGGGAATAGGCCTCAGTATTAGAAAAAGGGGCTTGGGACGATGGAGCGATTTCTACTTCATCAAACATGAGGACGTCAGATTGATTGAATGTGTTTAGACCAGAGATTGAATTTATATATACGTACGACATGTTGTCTTGATCGCCTCCTAGTGGCTGGCTGCAGCGTTGGTCATAAACCCTGCCACCTCCATGTTAGCAGATGGAACATGGACCAAATTAAAAAGGTCAAATCCATTTTTCTCATAGATGATTTCTGACATTTTAGGAAGGACTTCTCACACTGATGTATTTTTACTGCAAGTTTGGTTTTCATTAGTTCTATACATGCAGCTGAGACTGACTTGCGATTGGTCGAGCACACATATTGGCGGGACCTCGGTAGTGGGAGGAAGTGGAACACGTGTCATCCATCTTTATACACAGTCTATGGTTTATCCTCAACATTTTCATATCTTGGGTTGTGATGAGGGGGCCTCAAACTCCTTCCTCCGATCCCCGAGATCTTACTGTTCCATCTGTTCTTCTGCTTTTCAGGCCACAGCGGGTGAACTGGGTCAAGGTGGACGACGACGTGCCGTCACATGCCGTCATCACCGGCGGCGATCTTTACATCGAAAACCTAAACAAGTCGTACAACGGAACCTACCGCTGTGTGGCGTCCAATTCGGTGGGGGAGTCCTTCGACGACTACATCCTCTATGTCTATGGTACGACGAGCTAACACTCACCATCTCGTGCTTCACCATCTCTCTTCTGTATCTCTGTCTTGTGTCTGCTTTTCTTTCTCTTCTCCTTTTTGTTTTGTAACTCGTCCCTTCTTTCATCCAGATGTACACGCTTCAAGATTTACAGTCATGTGCTTGTACACAGTTTGTCTGAGATATTCTCGTGTTTGAAAAATCGCTAAACCTGGCAGTTTAAACCCCCTTTGGAGATCAAAAGTTTCATTTCAGTTTTTTGGAGGATTTATCTCATGAACATTAAAACCAGAATTTGTCAAAAGATCGAGTTTGAAATGAGGTATTTACAAGATTTGTGTGTTGCGAGCAAACGACACACTCCATAATCCAGACTGTCGTGTTTCCGTACAGGTGCAGAGTATTTTTATCTTGCCACGCATTTAATTGCCATGTGGAATCATACAGTATGTGGTGAGGTCTAAGATTAGACTGGACTTCATCAGCCCCAATGAGTCACTGCATCTCATTTTGAATATATGGATTCATGCGCCACGCAGTAAGTCACAAAATGGCCTCAGATGCAGCATCCAACACCTCCTGTGCTTAGACCATTGACTCTGCTAAAGGAGAACTTCGTATGTACATGAACCTAAATAGAAAAACCCAGCTGGTGATTCAACAGATGCCCCCCCCCTGACAGAAGCTCCACCTCCCCACTTTCATCCACGCGCGTTGCCAAGGCGAAACCACTGATCTCTATAAATTGGAATTAGCCACCACACACAACGCAATACTGAGCAAATGTGTGAAAAAGAAAATGAATGTTACATATCTATTTTCAGCGCACGCACAAAACACACCACAAGCGTGATCACGAGGAGATATTGGCAGAATTTGACATAAAGTATTCAGGATTAAAAAGTCAGTGTTCCTTCCACACACCTGGGTTTTCTCTTTTAACTTCTGCCGGGTTTATTTATAACCGTGGCTTCCACGCCGACCTTCCATCCTCTTTTCTCTCCCCACGGATTTCTCTGGCCCTCATAAGCATTATCTAAATATGCTTTTATGCTGTTGATACCAGTAACATTTTCTCCCCCCAGAGCAGAGCATTAGACTCTAATGTGGTAATTTTCCCTCGGCCAAAATGACTTCACTATCACTTCTGGGACACCCCCCGATCCCACAGAGAAATTATCTGGCTGCTATTGTCAGAGGGAATTAGCCGAGTGAGAAGAGTAGTTTTTTACGTCGGGGGGGATGGAATGGATGCTAACGGACGCCGGCTGAATGGATGTTATTTACAGCGGAGAGAGCTGATGTGCTAATGATGAGTGCAATAAAACAACGGAGCAGCTTACTGCCACCTGCTCTATAAGAGCTGTTAGTTTAAACCCACAGTGCAGTGTGGCCTGTGTCTGGATTCTGAGTTTTTTATCTCTGCAGGAATCACTCTGACACGTAGATCTTTGTGTTGACAGATCCCAGCAGCCGATAGATAGGAAGTTATCTGCTTATTACTTTTATCTGAAGTAATGGTAGGTAGAACATCTTGTATATCCGTAGTCCTTTAGTCAGGAAATGGGTATTTAATCTACAAGATGTGCAGTATCATTGCGTATGAATCCTTTACGAGGGATTTTCTGATTAATACGTATTGGCCATATGACGTCTGCTCTATTTCTGATCCTTTTGCTAATTTAAAACCATTGTGCTCTGTGTATAGCCGGACATCTTTTTTTTAATATTCCAACTGAGATGTTTTGCATTCACACTGATCCTCTCAAACGCTGCTGACAACTGCAATTGTACTTCGGCGCGTGGTTCGTGCTGTGGTTGAAGACGAGTCGTCCAAATCCTGTCCAAGCCCACCTGTCACAACAGGTCCGCACTGACAAGCTGCCTGCACAGGGCATTGTACAAAATATACACGTTATATTTTAGGAAACCAGGAGAATACATGATGCTGGCAATGATTTTTTTTAATGCAGAGATTAATAAATCCATGAAACAGGCTCGTCTGGGACAAAAGAGCTATCGTCACCACCAATAGTCTGATGTGTCAGCGCATAAACAAGGTCCGGAATGTTATGAAACTGAAGATCCAAGAAAGTTTGAGATTAAATATGTAGGTTATAGAGTCGAGATGAGATTTAATAAGTGTAATTTTTAAGTGACGGAGAGAACAAGGTGTGTGTGTGTGGTCCAGGTATTGCTCATGTTGTGGGGACATGAATCTATTTACACATTATGGAGGTTTGTTGTTTTCCTCATGGGGACCAAAAAAGCAAGTGCTAATAACGTGGAGCGTTAACTTTTAAGATGAAGGGACGCCCACTTTTGCATTTATTCCCCCCACTTAACTCTGTCCTATCAAAATTCAGGTTTTAATTGCCAAAAAAATATCTTTTAAAAAAAATTAAGAGGAAGATTGTGTTTTCAGGTTTGAACGAGGTCAAGTTTAGGTTAAGGTGAAAGGAAAATGAACGCAATGTCCTCTGAAGTCATGGAGATTCCGCTGTGTGTGTGTGTTGTGTGTGTGTGTGTGTGTGTCTGTGTGTGTGTGTATGTATGCAAATGTGTTTCTAATCAGATTAATTACAGCCCACATTAACGACACTGATAAGAAGCGCCTCTGTCACTTCAAGCCGTCGTATTGCCCACAGTTGCGTGATCCGCACAGTGCAACTTTGCTCGAAGATGCCGATGAAAGCTCCGGTAATTGTCGCCGGGCTTTCTGCGTGTGTCTTTCTCCCCGGGCCTGAAACACCAAATCCCCATGATGTGGGCTGCAGGTTGCACCTGTCTCATCCGCCCACACACATGCCCCCACGGTGACAGAAACACAAAGAAAAACATGGCAATGCAACACGGGGACGACGAAAAAGCCTTGCACCTAAAAAAGATTTTTTAAAAAGCAGCCACCATTAAAGCCACAGGAGGGCTCCATCCTTTTAGCGCCGGTCTTTTGATGACTTTGATGTGTCTGTGGCCCCCACACGACTAATGTCCGCTGTAATTCAACAGCAAATCACGAACCAGCCGTCGCCTTGCTAATGGGAAGACAGGGATGTTGTGGCTGAACTGATTCTCACATTATATTCCAGACGCCCCCTCCACACACACACATATACACACCGCCCCTTGCTCGTATGACACCACTGTCCTTAATGCACCTCCGCAGTGCACCATTTACCTAAACAGAAGCTGAAGGAAAAGCATGTGCCTCGAAACAAACAGGCTCCCTAGAAAGAAAACCAGCACGTGCTCTCACACACAGCTGTGTAATATAGGGATCCTTTCACAGCTTATGTATTGAGGGGTCAGCGTCCCCGGGGGCCTCCAGCTGAACTCTGGTGGGGTTTTCGTTTGAGGTGTTGAAAGCAAAAATGGACCAATTACAGGATCTTATCTGTGTCCACTTCCTCCCGCTGTGAAGCCAAAATATCCCGGATACAAAAGGTGCCATCTTGTTTTGACAGCATCAAATAAAACCCACCTAAAGCAACAGAAACCATATGTGACGTGTATTTATAGATTTAATTTGTGTCCACGTCCCACATCCTCCAGGGGGCGATCAAGACACTTTGGCCTCACTTGTTGTGGAGGCATCCATCTTTACGTGCAGCCTATATCTATAATACGCTACAAAATCCTCTGTCGTGTCCCGTTTCTGTCTTTTAATCAGCGCTGATGATGATTTGTGAGGTCTGTGCTCGATGCAGTGAGTTCAATTCGATTCCCCTCACTTGGCTCCACGTTACAAATCTTTTCCTAATAAGTCATTATCAACTTAAACGACCTAGAACGACAATAAGAGGCAATAAGGTCTCAGGTTTTTCCCGTCCGGACCAAACCCCCTTTGGACTATCTAAAGTGAATTAAAGAGTTCTGTGAAGAACGAGGTCCATTGAGGTAACCGCGATCCCTCCCAGCGGTGTTGGAAAGTGATGAGTGAGAAGCAAACGTCAGTCGAAAAACTTTCCCGCAGAAGAAAGAAAAACTACAAAATCCAGCATGTGCGTAACTGTAAACTTTTAATTTCAGAAATAAAATCAACACAAGCTCCCAAAACTGAACATTAGAGCTGTGTAACTTAATGATGAAGTCTGCATGGCACCTCCACCCCCCCCCACCCCCCCACCCCCAGCAGTCCCCCGGGTCCAATGCTCGACAGCCAGAACAAATGCAGCCTCCACCAGCACCCCCTCTAATACATCCGATTCCAGAGTATTGTGACCCTAAGTGATGGAGAACACCACGAGCCTGGCTGACACTAACAATGTTACCAGGAAGAAAAAAGAGAATGCCGTGTGCACAGCTCCGGCTCCCACTGCTGCTCTTACTTCACAGGGTAAGAAACACAACCATCGGGTGTGTCCTCTCGCAGTCGAGTGAGACCCGGCGCCGAGGGGTTCGAAGTTGTTTTACAGGCCGGCGCTCACCAATAACCGAGTCTCTCTTCCAGCCGGGGCTCCTTTTCGCCACCACAGGCTTTTATATTGCACGCGAGCAGCATGTGTAGTGACCCTGTTGCTCTCAGTCATCTTCCTACTTGCTTTACACTTCTCCGCCGTCGGAAACACATGGGAGTCGCTTCGGGAAAATCACCGTTAGCGCCTTAAGTGGCATCTCCATCTCGTCTTCCGGAGGAGCGAAGTGTCCTGAAACATTCCGCGTGTAAGTGCCTCGCGTTTGCGGTAATTGCACTTGAGTGGAAGTGAAATTGCTGTGTTATGAGGAGGGGGTGGGGGGGGGGGGGGGGGGGAGTAACTCATCACTCCCAAAACAAATTTGCGAGGAGGTTTTGAATTCAGTCTGTGCGTTCTCGAATTCCATAATTTATCTGATTCTCAAATTCACCATAACGCCATGTAACATATACTTCTTACATACTTCAACAGTCGAAATAAGCCAGTATGACGAAAACCACCCATCTGTCTCTTGTTGCTGTTGCAGATCTCTGGGTGACATCACCAAGTAGGTGATTAACTTGAGCCCAGGTTTTATTTCGAGACTCTGCAGTGAATTAAAAGGTCTGAGATACATTTGAAGCTCAATAAAAACTTACTTGAACCAAATCCAATGCATGGAAATTTTAAAAAATCATGTTTTTATCCAAACAGGCAGCTAATGATTCTATCTTGTTATTATCATGTATTTTTTAGTAGCCTTTATTGAACCAGGTTTGTCCCAAAGAGATTAACAACAGTAGAAGTAGTTAACAGCATTTAATAACATTAAAGCACTTGCACGCTGACAGACTGGACAGCTTCAAACTCCTTCAGCTTCAAAACCTGCTCAAGTCTTTAACTTGCCTGAAAAACTGAAACCAAAAATCTTTCTTTCCCTAAATTGAGTCCAGACTTTGAGAACAACAAATCACCAAAATGTCCACAGAACAGAGATCGCGAGCCAATCCCAGTTAGCATCGAGAGGGGGTGCAGATTGCTGAGATTACACAGGGCCGACACTTAGAGACAAACAGATTTCAGTTTCGGGACCGATTTCCATTTGTTTGAAACTGAACGGGCCGACCAAGATGGCTGCTCTTGAGCTGGAGAGAGAACTCTGTTGAATTAGCTTGTTTGCATTTAGAACTACGTTTTTTCCCGTATTAGCGACAGGATTTGCTAAAAGGTGAACGTACCAATTTACTCCACATTTCATTTCTCTGGTTTCTCGTTTGTCTGTTTCAAATTACTTCCATTTTGATGCTGTGACCATTAATAATTATTCTTGGAAATCGAGCTACACCCGCTCGCAAAGTCGAGAATATCACCAGCTCAGATATGACAGGGAATAACGAAACTGTCTTTAAGAGGTGGGTTGAATTCAGTTCTCGTACCTGAAATGCACAGCACAGACTCGTTAGGCAGGTAGAAGTTTCAAAAGTAATTTATTGCAAACATGAAAAAAAGGCCCTGGGATGAAGGTGCGAGTGCTGGGATGTCCAGGCGGAGTGGCAGCCTGGTAATGGGTTCGATGAAGCGGGGCGGGCGAGTCTGGAAGACTGGCAGAGTTGGACTGGGAATGGCAGATGTGGCTGAGCGGGACAGGCGGACTGGAGCTGAATCCAAACAGGTTTGCAGACGAGGACGGGAGACGAACGCCCGCTCGACGGCACGTTCAGCAGCTGCCGGTATCTGAGGCGCAGGGAAAGTGAGCGTGAGCACGGAGCAGGAGGGAGAAAACCACCGGGTCCAAAAAACAGTGGAGAGGAAATAGACTGTGGCCGTCTCGAATTTACTGTACTGCTACACGGAACAATCTGGCAAAGGCCGGGGGGGTCTGGGTTTATAGAGATGCACCAGGTAACAACACTCAGCGCCAGACACACACAGACACGCACACACACAGACACACACACAGAAGAAGAACGATGGGGGGGGGAAAAACGAAGTGAAAAAAGGTAGAAACTGACGAGAGGACCTGACCCTGACACGACGAGGGAGAATTCATCGGAGCGACAGAGCTTAGAGGTGCTAATTGGATATTATGTAGAAAAACAAATGAACAATACGGTTTGTCAGTGTATCAGGTCGGGGGGGGGGGGGGGAAGAGGCATATAAAAGGAAAGTTTTGTGATGAGGTAACAGCACGACACAGGCAGCGTCGAACATGTCGTTCACACCTACACTGCTCTGAGTCACGCTTACGAGCATTGCCAGGCAGGATATTTGCACTTATTGTGGAGAAATGAGAAAATGTGCAGCTCAGACGTCTATGATGAGCAAGAAAGCACGTTTTTGAATTCTCAACATGAAACTGGGATTGATGAAGACTGATAGACGAAGGTGATCTGATGTGAAAAGGTGATCTTAAGTGATCTGATTAGAGTCAAAAGACAAATGTTTAGTTTTAAGTGTCAGAGGCAAGTGGTAAACAGCCCGAAGTGATTGGCCACTTTATCATATTGCAGATACATGTATGACATCAGCTTATTCTAGACTTTATTGTCCCCTCTGGGAAATTTTGTTTTCGTTTTAATTTCAAATGTAAATCAAGACAGACGATGTATCTACACTTCCATCCACTATCAAAATCTGAAGCTCAAACATCTTGGATGCGAACGCCGCCATCTTCCGCCATCGTCAGTTTGTCAATCATTACATTTCACCCTAAACGTCAATGGGTGTTCTTCCCTTTTTGCACAATCCTGCTGTGAAGTAAGCACGAGTGATAAAAGTATGAAGCCCTTTATAGTTTATAGAAATAGATTTAAGTCCGGTCCATGTCCCAGTGGCTAACATGGATGAGGCTGGGAGTATTTCAAATTAAAATCCAGATTCAAAAGCAGCTCTTTATTGAGATTACTGACGCTGCTTTTCACGCTAATTTAAAGAGGCAGGTTGCGTCTGTTGTTTAAAACAGGAAGCGAGTCTTGCCGGTACGTTTACGCGACGCGTTCGTCGACTCCTCTCGCTCGCCGCGTCCCGGAGCTTCTTGAAATCCTGCTCCGTGCGCTCAGGCTAGAAAACACTGATTCATAAAGCTCATCAGTAAACAAGGCCCGGTGACTCAGTGGGAGGAAAAACACATTCTGCCTGTCACATTTGAAAGTCAATGAGCTCCACTGTTTCTTTGATACATCACATCGGCAATCCACTAGAAGAAGGGAAGGGTGGTGTGTGTGTGTGTGTGTGTGTGTGTGCGTGCGTGTGTGTGTTGTGTGTGTGGTGTGTGTGGGTGGGGGGGGGGGGGGGGGTAGAGATGGACTCTACCAACAATACCAACACTCTTTCTTTTAATCTGTTTTTTTTTTTTTTACAATGTTAAGTTTTTAATGAGTTGTTGACACTGATGATCTCAAACATCTGCTGGACGCTCACTGTTCATGATGGGATAAAACCAATTAGACAGCACCACCCCCCCCCCCCCCCCCCCCCCCCCCCCGAGCTGGAGTCAGTTGGCTCTCGAGCATGTGTGAAACTCATCAGCTCCGGCTTCGTCTGCCAGCCGACTTTCCCAACGGATCGCGTCTCTCCGCCTTTTGTCTCCGCATTGGTCCTGAACAGCCTTTTTGTATTTGTCAAGGTTGTTTGTTATTTTTTTTTAAAGGAAGCTGGTGACGGTTGATGGATTGAAAACGTACTGTAAACCGGCGGAGTTCTTGAAACGGGCCCCGATCACCCGAAGGCCACAT
Source organism: Reinhardtius hippoglossoides (assembly GCA_006182925.3). NCBI lineage: Eukaryota > Metazoa > Chordata > Actinopteri > Pleuronectiformes > Pleuronectidae > Reinhardtius > Reinhardtius hippoglossoides. Next base: position 21,316,719 of record CM031684.1, read on the forward strand.
TTGCATTTTAAAATCTGCTTCGGCTGAGTTTCGAGAGGCCGCGCGGTCTCCTCTGCCTTGTAGGATTTTTTTTTCAGAGAATCAACTGTGAAAAGACTTTTGTAGAGACTGTCAACATCTAATGCCCTCGGGGGAAGACGACTTTTAAATGATAAACAACCACTGGTGCCCTCAGGGACCACATTACAAACAGCAGGGGGCCTTCAATCATCGCTTTACTCTTTGAATTTTGAATTTGCTCTCATTTCATTGTTTAGCTGTGTTTGCTTGAAACGGTAATGATCGGTTTTGCTCGTGGTCAGTTTGGAGAATAAGATGCCGGTGTCATTTTGTAAAGAGCAAAACCGTACTTTTTAGAAAACAGTACTCAAAACAGTTCATTTATTTGTGGATTATTGACTCTATTTGGATTTATTTTCAACTTTTCAAAATTTGAATCACACAGTGCCCTCCCAGTTTGGTCCATGTCCCATCTGCTAACATGAGGAAGGCCATCAGGTGGCGATCAAGAGGTTTTGGCTTCACTTTTTGTGAGCTGTCATGTCGTCCATCTTTATATATCGTCCATGGTTCAAACATAATTTTGGAGACTGTAAAGCACGAATGGTTTTTGGATGTTGATCATTTCCAGCTGTAGGATGTATTTTGGGGGGAATCACCTCAAAGTAAACTCAAGTGGCTGCAGTAGCAGTGATGGAGGAGGGAAGAGCAAGAGTGTGGCTCATTGATGTGATTGAAGTTATTTGTATTTGATTCATTTCCACTGAAAATAGAGCTTTGGCTAAATATTTGTTCTCGTCTTTTCATGGGATGTTTGCTTTTATAATTCCAAAACATCTAAACCTCCTCATACTTGTTTGGGGGTTTAATTTTTTTGATTTTGCCAAAACGCCACTAGATCCACTGTCCACTGGTTGGGTCCAGCTTTCTTTTCGAATTTCGCTGCTTCAGTTTCTCTCGCATTGTTTTCATTCACGCTTTGCACTTAGAACCAGACAGAAATCATTCAATGGCAGATCCACTGTGCCAGACGTGCTGTTCTTTAAAGCTCGCTCCTGACTCTGACGCTGTGCTTCATCCACGAAGCTTGAGAATGAGTGTGCAGATTTCCTTTGTGTGTCCATTTCCCTACAGTTGACTTTGTAGAGCGGTTCTGCCGTTTTAGAAACCCAAACGTTGATATCGTGACGTTCAGCATTTAAAGATAAGGAAAGTCATACCTGCTGCAATGTTGTCACTAGTGCCACCTGCAGGAAATGAGTGGAATAGCCGCATAGTGTTTCCTGTTTCTCTTAGACAGATTCACAATGTTTACAACCAGTTAAACAGCGTCCCTCCTGCCTCCTTAAATGCCCTCTCCTCCCTGCTCTCTGTCCACACACATTTCCTTTCCTCACCTTCTTATAACAGCCTATTTCATTAAGGGGCCGACCAGCCTTTCTCCTTATCGACAGCCAGAAATTACTTATTTTTTTTCCCCAGCACCTTTTAATAACCCCAACAGGTTTTGCAGGCCGTTCCCAGGCAATCAGAGCAGCATGGGAGGTTTCTAACCAAGCAGCATTGCCGGCGGCCTCATATCAGTGCAGCCCTGCCACTTCAACAGGGAAAATGTCACTTTTGATATCTCCCCCCTGGTCATTGTCAGGGTGGGGAGTCTAACCCGGCTAATGAAGGAAAAGGGGAAACGCTGTGGGAGGAAAAACGGACCCAGCTTGATGCTCTTTGTTTATTTTATGTTTTTTTCATTTCTATGCCTCAGCGGCAGTGACAGCCGTGGTTAGAGGCGTTGTGTTTCCTGGGCGTCCTTCGGTCCGTCCCACCTCATGAGGTGATTTCTGATTTCTGAGCTGATAACAATTTACTGGTGGAAGCTCAAGGTCAATATATCCTCACAAAACATATTTTGGACTAGAATCCCTTGATCCACATTCTAATTATGACATAATACCTTTTATTAAATTCCCTTAAAGTCTTCACTGCGTCTTGTTGGGTTGTCCCTATGTTCTGTTATCACTTATCTCGAGGAATGTCTGGATGGATCGAAGGATGACCTGAGGTTAAAGGTCAAGGTCACTGATGGTTTTTAATACAACTCAAGCATTCATATGCAAATGATGACAAAATAAATACCTTTTATTAAATCCTCTTGAAGACATACATACATCCACAGTGGATTGATGGACACACTGATCAGGTTTTGTTGGTCAAAACGTTAAAGATCGAAGTCACTGTTATTGTTTTTGAGCATAACTCGAGAATTCATATGTTAGCTTCAATAGTGTTTTTGGTTCGTCTTCTCTCTCTCTCCGTATTTCTATCCGTGCGTTAATATTTACGTCTTTCTATCTCGATATCTCAGGAAACGCCAGGGGGCACAAATGTCCACTTGACTCCAGGATGAGGTCCGATGAATTTTGTTGTTGAAAGGTCACAGTCACAATAACTTCGGCCATAACTCCATCATTCATACGCCAACTCTGACAAGATGCACTCAAAACCTTCTTTTATTCAACTTCCTCTTCCTTCCTTCCTTCTTCTTATTTCCTCTTCCAAAGTCTTTACTACATATCTCCACTGACTCTGAACACACATGGATGTAACCTGCATCTTGACTGACATGACTGATAATGTGGTAACTATGTGTTTATCATTTCCTTCCCTGTGTTTTATCATCTACTGCCATTTATTGTCTCGTTATGTTTGAGTCTGTACATCACATTTTAATTTTTCCATCACCCTCGCCAACTCCTCCTCCTCGGAGATGTCGAGGAGGGATGCGTTTGTTTGTGTAGACGTCTCGCTGCATAACAATGACAGCTTAAGTGCAACGCCGGCACGTGTTTACTCATTAGACGCTTAATCACTTCTAACAACCGTGTGCTCGCCGGCGGCGCCAGTGTCTGGCGTCGCAGTGTGTAGCCTGTGACTCGACGGAGACGCGAGGAAAGTTCCCGACACGATCCTTGATCAGCGCAGTCGGCCCGAGACGGGATGATGTGTTGACGTGTCACCGCTGCGTGTACAGTATTTAATGTGCTGTCACCCGGCTAATTCATCAAAGAGCTCTGCAGCCGATCTCAAACCCACACGATGAGCTGCTGGTCGTGTATCAACCAGCGATACCATCGCTTCCCAGTGACTTTACTTTATCTTCATGGTTTTGTTTTTTTTACTCATTTGTCCCTCCTCCCCCCACCCCCCCCTGTGTCTGTCATGTATTTGTCCTCATCCAGATGCACCCACCACCACCCCTATACCCACCACAGCCACCACCACCACCACCATCATCACCACCACCATCTCCTACCCCGAAGCCAATCAAGGTAGAGTATCAACCCTCACACAACCTGTTTATCTGTGTGTGTGTGTGTGTGTGTGTGTCTGTGTGTGTGTGTGTGTGTGCGCTCCCCCGACTCCATATATCTCCATCTTCATGACACGGCGGCAGTCACATCCACAGGCTTGTTTTCTTCACCCTGCGGTTGAGGTCACCCAGGTTTGTCACAGCTTCTACAGTTGATTCTAAATGTTCACATCGTTTAACGGGTGGAAATGAATGAGTCGCATCACACGGCAAATTCTCGCCTCCTCGCTTATTCCCGTAATGAGTTTTGAATAAGAGTTGAACCGGGGGGGGGGAGCTTGGTCATTTTACGCTTAATTTCACGTTCCTTGATGAGAAGCCAGAGATGCAGGAAAGTTCAGGAAAAGCTGGTAAGTGGATGTTGTGTTGAGATTGTTTTGTCACGAGGTCGAAACAAACGTTCCACACCCAGAAGTAGAGCAGCACTGTGGGAAATGCGTCTCAGCGAGTGAGACGTGAAACTTTTGTAACAGATCTAATGACTTCGAATTTTAACCTGGAGCCAACTCGTTCCCTCTGTTTCAGTTTATGCTAAGCTAGGCTAATGATGCCCTGATTTCACCATTCCTCTGTGTAATCGGCTGTCGTCCGATGACGGTTCGGCCTCTGGGGGCAGCGGCCGATGTTTCGTGGGGGTTCCGGTGTAGACGGCAGATATCAGGGGCCATGACTCCATCTTGTGTTCACCGTTTACAGTCTGATAGTTTCTTTCATCACACAAGTCGTGATGCAGTGATTCATTTTAGGCTCATCTCTATCGACAGCCATCTGCATATGAGGGCAGATGAATTAAAAAGCTGATGCATTTCGGTCAATGTGTTCCACCTCTTTTGTTCCACGATGCTCAAACGTGATTGGTCAAACTGGAAAAGGACTCCAGAAGTCCGTCGCCCACAGACTCACACGAAGCGCGGCGCCTCGTGCAGATGAGGTTCATGTGGTCATTTTAATAAACTCGTCTGAGGATGTTTCAAGTCTTTCTTTGAACTTTTTAAATTTTAAATTTTTCTGTTCAAACTTTCGGTGTCACGGTTGAACATTATGATCCACAAGCTGAAATCACAGGCACAAAATGTTCTGTCAAATATTGGTTAACATGGAAACTTGACAGATGAAAATAGACTTGGGTGGAATTTATACGACCTCATCTATCACAGTCAGGAATTATGAGTAATTACAGCGCTCGGCGGAACAAAATGATTTTATGATATGCCCCCATGAGTTTCTCTGGTTTTTTCAAACGCTCGTGTGCTCGTGTGGGGGGGGTGTGCAGTTGTTGAGAGGACAACCATAGGCCCAGGCTTTGCTCGTCGTCAATACTGTTTATTCACGGCTCTGTTTCCAGATATACTTTCAAGCAGGACGTTGTTTTTCTTCTCAAACTGACAAAAGACAAATCGTGAATTACAGTTTTAAATAGTTGTGAACAGCAGCGTGACAGTGAGGTGTGATATCAACTGAACTGGCACGACGGGGGAAACCTAAAACAAGCAAATAGTCAAAAAGGCCATAAATGATGAAACAATGGTTAATAATTGCTCCCAATGATAATTGTTCTGCAACATTTACTCACTGCAGACACAAGAATTATCCTTTAATATAAAACTAATTTGTTGTTCGTTAAATAAAACACTGTTATAGATCAGAGGTGGACTGAGGGAAGCGGCAGCAACAACTGAACAAGAGCTTTTGAAAATTAGGCCCATTTTAGAAAATAAACAAAAAAAAATTGTATCTGGCTCCTTCAGCGGCAGAACTCAGGGCTGTTGTGAACGTAAATCTCCGACGGGGCTCGGATAGAAAACATCGCTTTACGCCTCGACTCGGAAAATCAGCCTGAGCTCTAAAAAAAAAAAAACGCAATCAAAGCCTCTTCTGACAGAACCACTCGATGGGAACAAATCTCACGAGTGCTGTCAGAAATCACAGGCATTGTGCTTGATTATGCCATCTGATTGGATTAAAGAGAATACCTATCTGTGCGGGCTGATTGATGGCTCCTCTGCCTCGGATCGAGGAGTGCGGAGTCGGCACAGGCCCCGTTCTGATTATAGCCATCCCGGCTGATTCATGCTGAGATCTCCGCTGATTTGCAAAATGATCCAGTTATTTTGAATGTGCCTGCTGGGAATTATACAGTTATTTTACAGGTAAATAACACTAATAGGGACGTATATTCATATAGACGGCATGTGCAAAAATTCGAGATGAATATATCGGAGAGAAGATGTGGAAATGCAAAGCAGGGTCATGTGGATTTTGCTGCGGCAGCCTCACTCTCTCTGCTCCGGCCAATAGTTAATTGTGGCATCGCCTATAATAGACAGATTTATGGATTTGTTCTTGCACTCTACTGTTACATAAATATTTCAGTGGGTTTATAACAAAATAAAACACGAGGTAAACACACAGCATACTTCACCACGGAGACAGGTTTATTGTTTCTGCCGGTCGTCCTCGCCGGATGGTTTTCTCTATAATGTTTTATATTCGTGGAACACCTGTATGTTGTTGTTGTTGTGGACAAATGTGGGTACAATAAAAAACAGTCTCGGGTAGATCATCTAATGATGGCGTCTTTAAACCTAATGACCCTGTGGAATCTTTAAAGGGGATTTTAATGTCATTAAGGTGCAGTTGCAACTTAAATCCACAGAGGCCGCTGTTGAGCAAATGTTTTTCGATGTTGCCATGGAAGGAGATTCACAAAATCTGTGATCACGTTTACTTAGGAAAACCCAATGTGACGTTTGCCAAATCCTTTGGATCGCCCCCTGGCAGCGGTCTGTCATAGAGGTGATAAACACTGGCTCCTCCATGTTAGCAGATGGGGCAGGAATCAAATAACTTCTTCCTAATGATGGTTTTGGTAATTTTCGGTTCTTATCACGCTGATGTATGTTCGTGTTCAGTTTACTGATAAATTTGGTTTTGATTAGTTATTTGATGCGATAGAAATGGGGCAAAACGTGTCAATTACATCACCAGCTAAAGATGGCAGCTTCCGTATCATGAATATTGGCTCCATTTTGTTCCAGTGACGTGGAGATGCACCATCCAGTTTTATTATAATATTTCAATAAATATATTAATATTAACCAATGGAAATGATAGCCAAAATGATTATTCAGTAAATTATTCTGAATCCACTTGAAAGAAAAATTTATATATTCAGTCTCTCTCCTCTAATTTAGTTTGGAGCTTTTAACTGTTACTCAAAATCTAAATTGTTTGCGTAGGTGTGATCACATGACCCAGAACTCAGATAAGAACAAGGTGTCCCTTATAGTCGTACATCCTACCGACTGTGATTCATAGACTTCGCTGTCTGTCTCAAGAGCTCCTGCACATTTCACGACAGAGTAACATCAAATAATTCAGTAGAAATGAAATGCGGAGGAAAGTCACAGCCCCCGGGGGGGGGGGGAAGCCTTTCACTGAAATACAGGGAAATTACAATGCATGGCCGTCGCTGCACTTACTCCAAATAACTACAGTATATTGGCAGATTATTTCAGTCCCGTATATGAACAGGACTCCACCTGATAAGTGCCAATATTTTTTCGGATTGAAACAACCCACTTACAGTTCCTGCCAGCTGCCGTCTCCTCCGTGGCTTTCGACTGTCAGGGGCTTTCCATCATTACTGTGTGTGTAGATTGAAGGCAGCAGACTCATATGGCCGTAATACGTTCTGCCATTTGATTTCGTTTACCCTCGGCGTGCCACACAGATCAGAGACCCTCTGCCAAATGAATCTATCAGAGCCCGGCTGAATTCTTTCTCTTTTTTTCTAATCAATTCCACATTAGAGGGAAAGAATAGAGTACTTTTAAAAAAAAAATCTATTAGAGCCTCAACACATGGCTCTTACGTTTAGAGAGTGACAAGGGGAAATGACTAAATTGCTATTTTCACTATTAAAAAACAAACAAACCCATGCTGACCAGCTCCTGTAATTAGGACAGGCAGCTAAATAGTCTTTTATATTCCTTTTCTCCTCCGTCGCAATCCTCTGTTTCATTTCCTGTTTGCTTTAGATTCTTTTATTCTTTCCATGTCAGTGTGGATGACTCACATTTTTCTTGAAAAGACTCTTTTTGGGGTTTTGTACAAATCCCCTGTTGTCGTAGCGATTCAACATTCAACCTCTTCCATCTCTCCCCCCATTAATATAATACGACTGATCATAATACAACTAATACAACACACGGCTGGAAAAAAAAGAATGCGACTTCATCTCTGAAAACAGATAATAAAAGTGGACCTATATGCAAATCACCATTAATCCGTTAAAGCGACACCATGTAACTTTTACTGAGCACCAGCGCCCTCTGCAGCCACACGTGGGGATTCATTCTGTTGGGATCCCCGTCTGAGCGATGAAGTGGTTTTCATGAAGTCCATCAGATTGTGGGGTCCAGAACTGAACTGAAACACAACTGAACGGTGATATTACCCATGATCCTCGGCTTCCGGAACCAGAAGAGCTGCTATTTAACAAAACCATCAAACTCTGGTTAGAATTCTTCATATTTTAAAAGTTTCCTGCTGAATATTGGAGATAAACGCTGGTTTTTAATAGCTTCTAAAGCCCAATTCATTCTGCGTCAAGCTACGCCGAGCCCTACACTCTACCCTGATGTGCTCCTCCCCAACAAATGACGAGGCGACGCTGACCTCAAGCGCTGCGATTGGTCCACTTCGATTAGCATTGAGTTGAAGGAACGAACCCATTTCTTTGCAGTTCTTTAAGAAGAAGTAATTGCTCTTCTTCATCTATCAGCTCCAACTCCAACACGATCCGTTCAGTAACACTGGCCATTGTTCTGAAGTAAATAGAGACGGCAGATAATTGCACCACGCACCAAGTTAGAGCAAACACAGACGTTCAAGGTGTGGAGTGGATTCTTCATATTCTGAGTCAGCGAACCATCAAACTCATTTTAAAGCTGCTGTTTTATGGTAAAAAAAAAGTTTTTAAAACCCAAACTATCGACGGGACAACAGGCAGATGCATAGAGGAACCAATATCCATTAGATTTACATGAACAATATGTAGTGAAGAGTTGTATGATTCTGTGCGTTGTCCCCACTTTGCCCTGTTTGGTTCCTTGTCCATTTTAAGATTGGAGCCAGCCAGCTATAACTAATTGGATCAAGGTCGATAGCAGCAGAATAACGGCCCCAAGAGAGCATCAGTGATATTACAGCACTCGGCGGCATCGTGGAAACACGAGGCCGGAGCCCAACACATCTTCTTAATGTGGGAGTATATTGTCTCGTGGAGGTGTTACTGTTCTACACATTGACTAAAAGGAGATGAAGCTCGTAAAGCAGGGGCCAGGAGGTAATCAGGCAGCACACCACATTTGGGAAAGTACCACTAGTGAAGACACATTCGGACGCGTTCAACTCGGTATTTACACACACGCTCATATTTACACTACACCAGCCACTGCACTGCATAGTGTGTGTTCAGCCGTGTTCAAATAAGAGCCGTATTGTGCAAGTAAATTGTGTTTTTTTATTTATTTTAGTTAAAAAGTTGTACATGCACATCTTTAAGTCAAAACTCCCCCAAAAAGCCCAAAGACTGTCAGAATGAAAAGATGCTTTTATCTCTTGGTGCAGCCACAAAAACGCTGCCTTGTTATGTTTGAGTTTAGTTTTACTCGGTTTCAAAGATAAAAGATTCAGAAGATACTGTAAGTGTGTACGAGGACGCCTGTACAGTACGGACTTGTTTTCCTCTCGCTTCAAACTAGATTAATGCTCCTCAGCTCCGCTCGCAGCTCTGTGAGCTGGTTTCAGGTGAAAGTTTAACATCAGTATGGAAATTCAGGCATTTGTTTTGCAGGTTTTTGGTCATAAACAAAGTAAATGCACGACTTAAAAACTAAAGATGGTGACTAGAGGATCACCTAACTTCCTCTGGGGTCCCTGTGTTTCAGAAACTCCTTTAAGTATTCTATACAGTGTTGTTATGGCTTGTCATGTGTCGGCTGATATTATTTGTACAGTATTTGATGTATGTTGGAATCGTGGACTTTGCTAAGTTGTGTTTCTATCGTTGTTTTCATGTGTTAGAATAAATTTGTATTGTTACAGCTCACGACAGGTGATGTGCTGAGAGGCAGTTTGTGGCACATCGGCAAAAAGGTTTTTATAGATAGAAGATAAAAGAGCCGTCAGTGGAGGTTTGGACCATGTGATATATAAAGGATGTCATATTATTTAACACCCGATGTAATACCTCAATTTCCCCCAATAAAGGAGCATCAATCTTATATAGCCCCCCCCCCCCCCCCCGTAAGTAATAGAGCAGCAAGTCTGTTATTTACAGAGACGTCTCAAACAGACAAGCATTCGTACTCTTTTACGTACGACGGCTCATTTGACTGCAGAAAGTAACTCTGCTCATTTTGTTACCTTACGTTGACGCACACTCCCGTTGTGATTGTGTTTCTGTTGTGTGGCTTTGTTGTGTCTTTGCGTTTGTGTATTCTATCGATGCACTTACGAGAGAGATGTCTCGACTGCCGTGGTAATGGATCAATGGACGCTGGAAGAATGTTAAGTGTGAGCATATTGGTTTTCACAATAAGATCGACTTTTAATTTATCAGAACACGAGTCAGTCTCTGCAGACTGGGAGCTTGAATCATAGTAAATCCATCAGTTCCTTTCAAGTAGAAAACATACATTTATTGTCATTGCACCAACACGACGAAAGGAAAGAGATAGATTCGACAGAGCTCTATGTTGGGAACAGCAAAATTCTGGGAATTATGAGAAACCACAAACTAAAGCTGGGGAACAGAGGAGGCAGGTCAGAGAAAGTGGATCCAACAAGAAAAAAAAAAAGTAATCATGCAGCCAGCGGGGACGCCCAGCAGTCTCTTGGCATTTTCTATAGTGCAGGATTCCACATAATGCATTTTGTGCCAATATAATTATGATTGACACGCAGTTATCTCTGCATGTTGAGCTGGATGTCACGTCACAGTCGGTCTCCAAAGGGCTCATGGGAAGCGTGGCCGGTCGTCATGGAGCTGCGTCCACTGCCGGCGAGCACACGGCCCGCGAGGAGCCGACCGGTGACGCCGGAAGATGGCGAATGGGGGGGGAAGCTGCTCAAAAATGTACAGGCAATCACTCAGCGGCAGACATATTGAACGGCCCCACATGGCGGCCACCCGCAGTGTAATGAGGCCACGCTGCCTTTTCTGCTACACTAATGAACTCGAGTACATTACTGCCTTCGAGCAGCGACGGAGATAAAACACAAAAAGGCCTTTGTTGCCTTCCGAGATGACCTCGCGTGAACTGCTCGGCTGAAAGATGAAATCCTCCAGTCGCTCGTTTCTTAAAGGAGACGTGTTCTGCTCATAACCAGGTTGATCATTTTAGTTATTACTTAAAGGTTTTAATGCTCTAATGTTCAGAAACCAGGTCACACTCATCCTGTCCGTCGCTGCAGCTCCTCCTTTCAGCCTCTGTCTCAAACACTTGGTGTCAGCTCCTGTCTCTTTAAGACCCCCCCCTCCTGATTGGCCAGCTGGTCCAGTCTGTTGTGATTGGTCAACCACTTCCAGTGTGTTGGTGTACTCGACCGGCCGCTGAGCGCAAATGTGAGTAATAGAGTTTGGATACCTGACCCGAGTCAGTCAGTAGATGTCCGGTCGGGTTCGGACAGAAATTTCTGGCGATAATTTCGGGTTCAGTCACATTGGCTGCGCTAGCTGCGTGATATTTTACCCCACACGTGTCTGTGAATGCTCGTTGGGTTCAGGTTTGTCTCTTTTTCTCTTGGGTTTGTTCGGATTTGGACAGAATATTGTGGCCCGACCTGTAAAGTCAGGAGGATGAGGACGACAAGCTACTTTCTTTACTTTGGGCTTTTACATACACAAAATACTTATAAAACACATAAGAGGAAAGAAAACGGACTTGAGCTACGTCATGAGTCCGTGCTAATGTACTGTCCCACTTCCTCTGCACTCGGTCCAAATGCCCCGAAGTGCAGTTTCTCTGCCCATTTACTGATCTGATTAATGATTTGGATCTAACACAATGACGTCTGCTCGACTGGCCACCGGAGACAATTTGAGTAATTTAATCAGAATCTATAATTCTGTGGTTTAGCTAAAGGTCCATTTCAGTCAGGAGGCACCTTTTGTATTTTTTGTTTCCCAATATGAACACGTCTTCACAATTTGATTTTGGTTTATTTTATTGTAAATCTTCATCTCAGCGAATGTGCCTGTTGTAATCACCGGTTGCTCCTTTTTAAAAAACATAAATCCGATATTACCTCTCAGGCTGCGGCGAAGCAGAAAATAAACCAAATGCAAAATGTCAAGCTCCTTGTTCTGTCTCAGCAAATATCAGAGTAATTAATATGCAACTGTAAATATCACACACTATTGATAACTGGTCAAGTAGCTTCCTGTTTGTTTCATTAAAGGCAGATGAGGGAAACATTATTATCCCGGAGAACAAAGTCATTGTGCTGATCTGTAAAGTGTGAGCTCTTCTTCACGTGTCACTTAAATACAGTTCTTTTGTCTTAGAGTCTTAATGACACTTCTGTATCCAGACTGGAGGAGCCAGGGATCTAACCACCTTCTGATTAGCGGACGACCCACTCTACCTCCCGCGCCACGGTCGACATCAACCAAACAGAAAAATCCCAGTACATGTTGAATACATTTTTCTCAAAGATGGTTTCCTGGTTTCTGATAAGTTTGGTTTTAATTAACTATTGGATGCTATTAAAAAAAAGATCCTCTGAAGTGAACTCTGAACCTTCTTTTAAAACAAGCTCACGTGTGTGATACCGTAAAGTCTGAATTGCAAACTCACTACTTTCACTGTCACCTACAAAGCCCTTGTTTAAAAACCTGCCAGGCTAAACAGAAAACCTAATCCTGTAGATAACATAACGCTGAGGCGTCACTGAGGAACACTTGAACCCAATAGGCTTAGAAACCGTCCGTCTAATGACCGGCCTGTGGCTTCACGTGGCTCGGACAGGCCTCAGCTGCCCAACGAGGAGAAATGGATCCTCGGAGGCTGCAGGTATTCTAAGACGGACCTGATTCAGTCTCACCTTGTCAGTGTCCCTCGCACCCTGAGCCTCTGGCACCGGAGCCGAGGTGCGGCGTCGGCCTGCTGCTCCCTGAACATCGGCCGAGCCCGTCCACAAACATCTGTCTGTGAGTTGATGGCTCACAGGCTGCGCTCCCGTAGCAGCGTGACGATTAGCTCATCTCTCTTTGTGTGTTTCATCCTTCCAGACTTAAACTAATGTTGTTTTTAATCCCTTCGGATTCATTTCAGTGCTTTGACTGTGTTGAAAGGAGATAGAAAGGAGGTAGCATCTCCCTCTTAAGTGTCTTCAGAGTATCACTGAGTTGTTACTGCAGCACAGGAAGGTGCATCTTTCTACCTTGGCTATAAACAGTGGACAGTAGGAGTCCGCACCGTAGTTACAGTGTGTGTCTGTCGGGGGCTCAGATGAAATCAACTCGGTCAATGCAACTGGTCTCTGTGGTTGTGTTTGCAGCAGGTTGAGGAAACAAGGGTGAAGTGAAAATGAAACAAAACCAATATGAGGAAGTCAAATATTTCTTATGCTGATCATCGGCTGCTACATATATATTTATTCATATATTCACAAAAAAATGTTGTTATCAAACTTTTATATAAAGGAAATTACAGCTTGATATTTTTCTGTTTAACCCAAAATGTTATTATAACCTATAAATAGAAAGAAAACAGAAATACAGCCCAAATATATTACATTGTTGTCCACTGTTTGTTCTGTATGATTTTTCATGTCAGTGTATATAAGCAAACATAAACACTGATGTCTATATATGTACTTATTTGTATTTTTATCATCCAACCGATAACTGTACGCCTATATAATCATCTTTTAATAACTTGTTGATCAATACCTGTGCAACGTATATTTAGATCTTATAACCATCAAGCAAAGAAAGTGTCTCAGCACTGTTTTAATATACAGTAACTCTACACACACACACATATTTTACATGATAATAACAGAGACAAATTCACCAAATTCATTATTCATCATTTTCCAGCCGAGCAGCCGCTGATAAAAGCGCTGATGCAGGTTGAAGCAGCAGGGAGGATCGAAGCAGGGACGCACAGAGGTCACAGGCAGAGTGAAACCATACGATTACAAGCAGCCACTTATCAGATCATCTAATAGCATCTGGAACACGCTATCTGCTGCTGGAATCAAAGGTTATATCCACTTTTCTGAAACGCTGCCTGTGATGCACGCTGCCTGGATTTTTGCAGGGGGGGGGGGGGTCTGCAGCTGCCAAAACAAGCAGCATCGGGGGGGGGGGGGGGGGGGGGGGGTGGTGTGGTGGGCGTCAAATGTGAGGCGAGGTGACCGATCGCGATGGAAAAGTCGTACGTCAAAAACCTTATCCTCGCCGACTCGTCTCCTACGACTTCACTCGAGTCGCTGCCACTGGAAGCAAAGTGTTTTTCCCCCCCCGAGTCACGCTCTGTTAAACCGGAGCAGCTGCACAATTATTTCCTCCTGATAGTTTGTCTTCGCTGCCAACAGTGGCTACATGATGATAGTTCCATCCCTATCTCCTCAAGCAGTAGCCACACTCGCCTCTGGGTGCAACGTCCAGTGTGTGTTTTGCGAGTGTGTGTGTGTTTTGCGTTGTGTGTGGTGTGTGTGTGTGTGTCGCGCGTGTGTGCGTAAAGCTTTTGTTTATCTCTGCACTGCCTTTGGTTCCCTTTGATTTCCCGTAAGCCTTATGTCTTTTGTCATGTTCTGGTCTTCCGAATGCTTGCTTATGGGTGTCATTTGTTTTCTTCCCACTGCCCCGCTCCCTCCCTCCCTCCCTCCCCTCCCCCTCCCCTCCCTCCCCTCCCCTCCCTGCCTCTCCCCCATTTCTCCTTTATTTGCATGCTGTTCCTCCTGTTCCACACCTCCCTCCACAACTGCCATGTCCTCTCCCTGTGTGCTCAGACACTGCGCCCAGCACTGAACCTGCAGCTCATGGTTCGTATCTCTACTTTTTCCTCTTTTGTTTATTTTTTTTTTTGTGTGTTCTTTAAAGTGTTTCCTGTCTCTGCAGCATGCCAACTTTTTTTGTTGTTGTTGTTACTGTCGCACAGTCGATGTTATTGTTTCTGGGAATGTAAGCTTGTGCCCCTGCTATCAGTCCCGTATTGATCATAGTGAAATGTCTTCTGATGCCACACGCAGCCGGGCCAAGTAGACAGTCGGGCTGCATTTTATTTCTTTACATTCCTGCTACGCTAATTGTGCCAAAATGCTGTTTATTTCACTTAGTGTCACTGCATAGAGGCGAGCTTAAATAAACCCCACCCCCCCCCCCCCCCCCCCCCCCCCCCCCCCCATAAACTCCTCTTGCAAAGAACTGCTCTTGTGAAATGCTCCAACTAACCAATTACTCTGTTTCCCTGAAGGTGCCACAGAGGAATAAAACCCTCTCCGAGGCCAGGACTGATTATATCAACAGCGTGAAATGATTCTGTGTCGAAGGCAAAATAGACTCAATTTACTCTCGTTTTCATTAATATGAATGAAGATGATACGCATCGTTTTCTCACTCTGCGTAAATTTGCATCTCCCCCCCCCCCCCCCCCCCCTTTTTTTTTTTGTATTTATCATCGTGTAATTGTGTGGATGATAACGATCGTGTCGTCACTGGATAAGACGGCTCAGTTTTCTGACACCTGACCTTAAGACTCATTAGGAATTCATATTTTTCCTCAGGTGTCGCAAGAGCCGAAATATGTGTTTTAATATTATAATAATATTGACTTACAATCAGACGACCAGAGCCATAACTCTAATAATAGAATCCATACTAATGGATGTGCAAATAAACAACGTGTTTTGTTATCAAGTTCATTATATCAACTAATTTAAGAGATTCGGTTTCAAAATATGTAACCGTTAATACTTCCATGAGTCTTTATCATGGCGTGGTCGTGAAGCAGTACCTCCACTAGAGGGCAGGATTTTGACGAAGGTGGAAGAGGTTGTGATTAATGTGTCTTTAAAGAAAAAGGGCAGAAGCAGCTTTTTGTCCCAGTAGTTTCTTCTCTCCTCAAAAAAGTTAGATTTGATATAAACAGAAAATTGGACCGTGTGGGTTTTAGGGGTTAAACAACATTATTATTCAATTCTTCATTTCTGGTGATTCACATCTGGCAGAGACAGAGAAGCATGATTTTGTGAATAATTTTAACGATTACAATCATGGGACTCGTGTTTTGAGGGTTTTACAATGAAGTTCTAAGAATATATATTTTTTAAAGTTCTTCCCACGGAGGCTAAATGGTAAAGAAACGAGCCGATAGGCCGACCGAGCTCCCCCCCCCCCCTCTCATGATTTCATGATGTTTACTGCAGTGAGTCTCTGTACCTGAGTGATGCACATAGAACTACACATGAATACAGAAAACAATCCCAGTGGGGAATATCAATAACACATATTACCTGTTTGAAGAAGCCATCCTGACGTGTGTTTACTGCAGTTGTGTGGGAACAGGGTCTTGCATTATGCAGTACATTACTATATATGTGGGTGGGCGTCATATCTATATAGATATTTATTATCACATCGTCTCACAACATCATATATTATTTGATTTGGTTTATTTTAAATATATATAGTACCAGGTCAAAAGGAAAATATCTAATTAGCTTTTAAAGTGCCTTGTTGCATAGGTGTACGTATTAAGGTTTTTAAAATAGTAATTTCATCGTGGTATCTAAAGTATTTCCTATGCATGGTTGGGTTTATTTAATGAGCGTCGGCTTGTTGAATAGATCGCAGCGGAGCCGCCGGGACGCCAGTGGCTCCTGACGTGGCGTCGGCTCGGCTGCGGCGTCGTCACGTCTCCTTCCACGTAAACGGAGCTGGCAGCTCGGCGGTGGCTCCGGACCACAGATGCTTTATTCTTCTGTTCTTTGAGATGCGTTTATGAGTTTTTGAATGGTTGCCCCAGATGTTGTGTCTCGGCTCGTAATCATTTTTTAAATGTTAGTAATTAACCGCGGCGATGCATCATGAATATTTTATTCATCTTTTGCTGGAAATGAAAGACTTTGGACACAAATGCGGAAACAGGACCAAGACTGCAAAGCTAATAACGAGCTGTTTGAAGCAGGAAAATACCTTCAGCTGCCTGGAATACATTATATATAGATTAAAATTACATTGATAGTGTAAAATAGTAATAATCTGGAACCTGAATTCATCAAACTGCTGAAAGTGACTGTTACAGGGCATTTCTTTTTTGCTTATATTGGGCGATTGGCCTTTCTTTAGCAAGGGTCAATATAATCTGAGGAAATCACTTCTGCATCTTCTAAATCAAAATTTCAACTTATTATCGATGCCATATATTTTACTAGTTGAAGTTAAAAGAACTTGCTCGTGTAAAAGACGTCGCTCGTAGTGATGAACCTTAATTATTACTCCAATCTGCAGCTGCACTCGGCTTCGCGGAGCTTCACGGCGAGTCTCCGCTCATTGTTCAGCTGTCGAGGCCGAAATGTCACTGCGTGGGTTGATGTTTGTGTCGCGGCAGAACTCTCCGGCCGCAGCAAACTGCAAAACTGAAAACTCTGAAAACCAACCGTGTGCTCGCCGACGAGCGCAAAACAGGAGAGAGAGACGTAGCTGGTTGACGTGTTGGAGCATCTAGCGGCTGCAGAACGAGTTGGTAGAGCCCAAAAACAGTCACAATTACAACTTTTTAAAAAAGTAAAATGTTGTGTTTACATCTTTTTAGTTCTTACAGGTGTTTTTTTTTACCCTGTCACTGTATGTTTACAGCCAAAGAAGGTATGAGGCAGTTTCATAACTTGCACTTTAAGCTCACTGGCTGTCTAAATACCAAGTGACACTAATAACTACATCCACGTCATTCTGATTTGTCTGTTTTCAGAAACAAAGAAGAGACTGATATTCACCCACAGCTCATTTCGCCCTCTTGTAAAATATTTGAAAAGGGCAAAAGAAGACGTGCTTAAACCAGATTAATGGATTTGCACGGTGCATTGGTGGAGATGGGGGTTCATTAACATGCACATAGTATTTGGTGAATATACATTAGCGGAAGGTTCAGGTGTCGCAGCGAATATTTCATTTTTAATTGAAGCTCATTTGCTCCGTTCGGCTTATTCTGATGTGAAATTGGGTTTTTCAGTGTTTTTTGTGGCAGTCGACAAACCATGAAATCCCTTTTCTTAATGTAGATGTAACCTTAAACACAAGCTCGACACGTATCGATCACTTCTTCTACGTCAGATTATTATCTTTGTTTTTTCCTTGGAGGTTAAAACTGCTTTATTTTGAAAGCTATTAAAACCTTTTTTTTTCCTTCAGAAGACGAAACGGTAAATGCAGCTCGTTAGCGGAGGTTTCTGGATGTTGTGTTATTTACTGTAACAGTAACTAAGCTCAGCATTTAAACGTGAATTTAAAGGAGACGTATGATGCGTTTTCAAATATCTCAATATTAGAGCACGTAGTCTTGTTCAGAGTTTAATTGTAAAGCTCGTGAGATACAAACTCCTTTTTTTTTTTTAAAGATGTTTTTGGGACATTTTCACCTTTTATTGAAACGACGGAGGGAAAGAAACGCAGCAAAGCGCCGGGTGGGAATCGAACCTGCGGCTGCGGCAGGACGACGTACGCGACCTCACCTGGTAGGGCCATATATTAAATATCTGCTCACTGGATTTCTATCTGTTTTTAATGCAGAAAGTTTTGATTTTTAAAACTTTTCACACAGATTTTTTCGACCTTTAAAATTGTATATTGCTTTCACCTATGCTAATGCATTAAGGTTAAACAGGTATGAAACCGACCGGAGAGTCACCGCTGTCAATCACACCCACACGTCGCCCCCCCCCCCCCATGTGGGAGTCCGGCATGAATAGTAAATATAGACGATCGATTGGATAAATACTGAATCGCTGCGTAATGACTTCAGGATTCCAAGTCCAGGTTCTATGAATATTTGACACATGATGATAAAACAGAGAGTTGCACTATATTTATCTTTATCTGATCACGTAAAAGGCAAAATGCTTCCAAATATATCTTTACAACTTCAGCGAGGCCACAGCCCGAGACTCCACCACAACGATAGGATACACTCAACAGGTAGTTTGAATATTTTAAGTATATTTAATAGGGATATTTTGTGTGTTTATTTATACTTTTAATTAAGTCAAACATGTGACTGCCTTCTCCGCCGCTGCACGTTCCCCAGTGTTGCCCTGATACCATGGAAACAGCAGCAGCTAATGATAATAATATAAGTTTGTTTAAATCAAGTTAATGTTTTTTTTACTTTTACCTGGAGCTCCTAAAAACAACCAGAGGGCGGCTGTGTGCTCCTCGCGGGTCGTCCGCTCCTCACAGGGTCGGCCCGAAAAGAAAAGCTTTGTATAAAAACATGAACATAAATGAAGCCTTAAAAATAACTGAACGTTAGCTGCAGCTGTGGACCGTGATTATGTTTATATGCAAAGAAGGGAGAGAGAGTAGGTAGCCGGGGGAATCAAAGAATGTGTCCACGTGCTTCACCAGTTGCCATGAAACCCCCGAGATTTCACTCCCACCGACAACAACATTATCCCTGAACAAACACATTTACAATTATGGCGGTTACATCATAGGATGAGCCTTATTCTATACTTTTCTCACTGTTAATAGAAAATGTAGGAAAAGGCAAAAGAAATCAACAGAGAAATTGTGTAACGTGTGATTCTCTGTGCTGCAGACGTCCCGTGTTTAACGTCTATGAAATACAGAGACGTGAGCGACGTGTTCCTTCATGACCAGGAACACGGACTCTTCGTCTCCTTTATTCCCTCGTGTGTTTAGAGATCCTTGCACTTTTCACAGAGAAGAAACAAACCGGCTGCAAAACTCACAAAAAGTGACATTTTTGGTGAATTATTTCTTTTTTCGAAATTGCTCGGAACACAGAATCTGAGCAGCTCTTTGGAAGCACGCTGCGTTTCCCCGCCGCCCGCGTCCTTTGTGTCTTTTTTTTAACAAACAACCAGGAACTTTTCTCGAACCCCCAAAAAACATCCTCGGTGTCGACACCATCACTGAGTGCATTTTCATTCTCTGCTTCCTTCAAGTGTCCTTTCAATTTATAAATAATCCTTTTAGTGTCAACAGGGCAATTTCCACCCCCCCACCACACAAAAAAAAAAAATTCTGCTGTCTTTAAAAAGTGCTAATTGACGTCTGTATCTCGTGTGGTGGGGGAGATGTGTGTGACACCGAGTCGGAGCCTGTTATGAAAGCGTCCGCGCTGACCGGCTGCCTCCCCGGTATCCTCTCCGATGCTGTTGCCATAGCGATGCCCCCCCACGCTTGTCGTGACCAAAAGAAAGAGGGAGCCGGACTCGACTGAGCTGGAAGGTTCTTCTTCCCAAGATGTTGTCCATTTCCCTCTGAAATAGGCCAGGTACGGGGGGGGGAAGGCTCTGAGATGAACCTCCACTGGAGGAGAAACATTTAGTTTGGGCTTATTCCCAAAGAGTTGATGGTAAAATGAGAGAGTCTCAGAAACACCGACTTAATGATGGACTTTATTATCATGCATGAGGATAAACTCCACTGTCCTCTGGCCCCGGGAAGCTCGATAAGTTATTTTGGCGTGTGAGACCCTGCAGAGTTTAAGGCGTTTGTGGAAAAACAAGAACTAGAGTCATCAGCGCATCCTGTAAATGTTCATGTGCTAGAAAAGCACAAGTGAACAACAAGTTTGCAGAATCATGGCTTCACACGTTTTGACCCAACCCGGCTTCATCTCAGGGAAATGAGCTCTGAGAACGAAAACAGAAGATTCAGGTGGAGAAGAGAATCTACAATAACACACGAGTTAAACATTGAGAAGTTATTTTAAGATCAATTCACATCTTTTAAAATGTTAAAGCCAGTTTTCTAAAAGCTAAATTAATCTTGTTTCCCTTTAAACCATCAAAAAATCACATCTTAAATATTATGTCAGATATTATATATATATTTAAGGCCTTTTAAGTTTTTAAGTTCGATAAACACCCGGCAGACATGATGACCCGACCAGTACCTTAAATTTCTGTTGTTGGTGTCAACCACGAGAAAAATATCTTACAAATTTCTTCTTACTTTTACTTGTTCATTAGTTTATGTATTTATATTAAATTTCCGTCCTTTTCTTTCTTAAAGCCTCTTTTCTATTATCTTATTCTCTTATCTTGCTAAATGTCCTTGTTGTTGAAACGTGCTTCGCTTCAGGCGACAGGATAAAAACCTATAATCAGCTAATTTGAAACGACCAAACAGCAGATCCACAAATTGAGGGAGGCAGATAAGAGTCAGATATTTGTCTCACAACAGAAATTGAAGGTATTGGACTCGCTGGATTTGTTCGGGTCATCAGCCCTGATGTTAATGTGATTCTGTACAGAACAAGTGCTGCCCTTAGATTCCCTGTATGAATGTGTGAATAGACCGTAAAGGGCTTTGAGTGCTCATCATAGAAACGCTCTGTATAAATAACAGACCATTGTCCGGGGGCCTAGTGAGACAATAGTCATAGTCATCCTGCATGAGGTCAATCAACTCCCCGCTCGGCGCCTCATCCTACATAAAACAGGAAAGGACACAAATGGCGGTCGGACCGGTGTTTGCTCTTCTCCTCTCGCCTCCCATCTTCTCACTCTTAATGAAAGGGCACGTTGGCGGAAGGTGTCAGTTGCTTTAGCTGATGGCTAGCTGCACTGACTAATTTCCCATCTGGAAGGAGAGCACGTCTGGAAAGGACACACCTGCCAACGCGGCTGTCAGCAGGCGTGTGAAAGCACCGGGATAATTGAGCCGCCTCGGAGATCTGGTAGTAGAGAGGAATACGGCCCTTTAATGGCCACTTTGCTCACAGTGGGACTGTGGGAGGTGAGTCACAGGACTTTCCACTTTAATCCAAGGACTGAGCTGTCACATTTGGATGTCATTAAAGAGACAAGGCATTCATTAAATGTTAAGGACACAATGTGCCAAATTGCTATCGGGCAACTTTGGAAAGTATTCAGTTAAATGGAGAAGTTTATCTACGACTTTTGTTTTATGTGTAGGAAGGAAAGAAAAAAAGGCTTGTTTTTGAAAATCTGGGCAAAACTGAAGTCAGGTGGCGTCGAGGAGTCGGCGCAGCTCAGGTGATCTTAAGGTCGAGCTGCCATCAGAGGGACAGATGGCGCCGCCAGCTTCTGGCTACGTGACACATTAGTAGGTTAAAGGGACGAAAGCTTCGTGTTCCTGACAGACGCAACACGGGTTTAATGATCGCGTGCAAACAAAAGAATTTGTCGGTTTGATAACGATGAGAGGACTTTGGCCTCAGCTTCACCTCAGCACCTCAGAACCTCTTTCATGGAATAAACCTTATTTCCCCCACCTTCAAAATCATATCTCTGTCAAATACAATGATAAACTGAACATCCTGGTGGAAGTAATGAAGCTGCATTCAATAGAACACTGTCAATCTCCTCTATTCATGTATATTTGTTGTGTTTACGTCGACCTTCATCTGTTCATAAAGACGTTCTATAGCACTTGGTAGGGCCCAACAGTTCTTTTAAAGTAAATCACAGAATATCAAACACTTTTTTTTCATCAAGGTCGATGAATTAGTTTCTGAGAAATTGGTGAAAATATTAATTGAGAAACAAATACTTTGATTTAACGAAATCTTTCTTGGCCCATGTCCCGTTAAGTCGTTTTTTGCGTAATCCTACTGGCAAACAATAAATATATACCAATGAACAGGAGTGAAAACATAACCGTGACGTTAATAACAACTAAACATGACAACTTATCGCATTTCTAAGTAGCATCACAATCTTTAAATGAACAACTTGTGGCTTGCGAGGCTCAAAGTGACCACGATAAACCTGTAAGCAGAGTAAAAACATCTCAGTCGGGGGTTTGAAAGCGTTAAAGATTTTTTTTCCGGTCAATACATTTCGCCTCAGCTCCACAGACGCAGGATTTCCTGGGTCCCAGCCGGTCAACAAATGTGTGGAATATCTGAAAGGTGGTTTTTTATTTATTTTATTTTTGCAAAGAGAATGTGCTGAATTCTCTCAGGAGGGCACCGGAGTCAACGGGGCGGCTCCACTGAGTCACTGCAGAAACACAACAAAGTGGAGTTTCCAGCATGTGTGTGTGTGTGTTCCACATTCGCTTTCCGCTCGCTCGTGATTCTAAGTGAGTGCAGAGCAGCTCCTCACCTTTTAGGAGGAGAAGAAGAGATGGAGTTCTGCAGCTCCGGGAAAGTGCTGTGATTTAGTGAGTCCATTATAGAGGATCTCACATCCGGGCCGTGATAGAACCTCTTCATTCGGACGCACGTGCACACACAGATAGACGTGTTTGTGTTTGAGGCTGGAACTCGGCGGTTCGAACCCACCGTTTGGGGTTTCGTCTTCGAATGAGCCACATGTGCTGAGTGACGAGTGCGACAGGTGACAAAACTAAAAAACTCCTTCTCCTCTCCGAACTCACCACCTGCTGAAAGTTAAGTGAACCTCCGACGGTCCAACCGGCTCCTCGCGTGATGAAACGCACACGCGAGCGACGACACATCACGCAGGTGTGTACTTTTCTTTTTGTGCCTGTGTCATAGATCCGAGGCTTTTAATCAGTCTGAACAACAGTTTCAAAACTGGAGTGCGCCAACAAGGGGCACATCTCTTATGTAAATTGTTCTGCTGGAGAGGGATACTTGTGGAGGGCAGAATTGTCGAGCAGCTCTACTTTCAGTTGACTCGTCGCACAATTAATACAGTCGCACAATCGTTAAGCCGAGCAGATGTAGATACCAGGCCCCCGGTCCGTTTGTGAGTCCGTCCTCCGTTAGAAGTCCTGTTGCAACACGCGCTTAGTTTTTCCTACATTTCAAAATGTACATTCTCTTGTTTCTTCTTAACCTTACATCGTTGATTATCACTGTGTGGTTTTTTCTTCACCCAAACTGTCTGCGTTCAGCGACCAGATGCACGAACCAAAGAGACGACACCGCGTTAATCCAAACTGTCAATCATCCCCATCTGTCGCGGCGCTACCTGCTGAAACGATAACACCTGCACCGCCGGAGCAGCCGCGCTCCGCCTGCTGTCACGCTAACTCTCGCTAGACCTTTTTTTTTTTTTTTTAAATCGCCTGCCAGAACAATTTAGCACATTTCCTATCGTCATTACATATAAAATAACAATCGACTTAAGTGCGATTGCTGATAAATATGACAGTGGAGGCTTATTGATTAAATGCATCGGCCTCCTCGGTGCTGACAACTGCAGAAACCAAGAGACTGTTTATTTTGGTTTTATTCCCATTTCAGTTATTTTAATAATCACCCTCATTGCTGATTTCATCTCAATTTTCTATTCTCCCTTTCTTTTTTATTTTATTAACCGTGTAATGATGAATAAGAGAAACATCTGTGTAATGCAGATTCAAATACACATGTATTATCATCTGTTTGAATCTTAAAGGTTTTTAGCACTTATACTGTTTTCATATACTTTTACTTTCACTTTCACGCATGTTCTATGCTGATATTTACTTATTAGCATGAAGCATCAAGTATAAATAATTATATGATGAATAAATATATATATAAATGAATGGCAACAATCTGCATGTTAGGGGACAGGGGTTATTTAGCATTAAAATTAGTATTGAACACAACAACAGATTGATCGGGATGTTATTGGCTTTGCATTGTTTTGGTCATAAATTGCAACTATTCTAATCTTTGACCTGACGGTGGCGCTGCAGGGGAAGAGCCACCGGCTTGCCACAACCATAAGTATCACATCCTCCGGGAACCGTGAATATCTATAATAAAAGATGATCTTGTAATATCGGTACAACGTTTAATAGAAACCCTTCCATAGCAGCAGCAGGACCTTCCAGCTGATTAGTATCTCCCTGATCTGATCCGTTAGCGACGGCACAGAGGAACGATCACTTTCACCAGTACCAGCTACAAACGGGCTGGAATGGTTTCTCCCGTGTTTGAGTTGTAACCCCACGCTGGAACATAGATGCAACACCAGAACGCCGAAGCATGTAACCTGCATGTTCCCCTGCTTTTTCAACACTCGTATTCTATTTCGCTTTTAGGCTCAGTGTTGCCATGACAGCGACCGAGTCTCGCAGCCTCCATCCGAGGGAGCCGTGCTCTTACCTCGGCCGGGCCGGGTTGTTTGGCAGCGGGGCCAACAGGACCAGGGAAGAGAAAATTAGTTTCTGACCAGAATTTGTGCTGAAACATTTATTCGGTAATGCGGGGTTATGGGCCACATCCCAAAATGAACACAGAGGAAATTGAATTGATTATCAATAATTGGTGTGTTGCTCCTTTCCCCCCCCCCCCCCCCTCTAATTTGTGCCTGCAGCTCCAGCTTCCTCAGCAAATTCTCTCAGGGCTTTCGGATACTTTCTTGTGCCACTTTTCTTTTTGTTCTTCACTTAGGTGGTGCTTGGTCTGGATCGTAGGGTGAAGATATTGAGAGTAGATCTTTTTCGGTGAAGATACGATACCAGGGATTTGTCACTGTAAGGATGTTTCTCCCCCCTTCAGTGTTTTGTGTAAATGAGACAAATCCAGTCCTCGATATCTCCCATTGTCACTGGCTTTGCTCACTTTTAGCAGCACTGACAACTTCTGGCTATAATACGAGCTGCATGTGGGATTCAGCAGATTTGCTCCCCCTATTTTTCCCCGACAACCATCCATGCATGTAAGCTGGTCTGAATTTCCTTTGAGGTAAGGCTTGGATTAGAGGCCGGCGCCATGCACTCAGCTCTGCTAAAGGATTTTTATTATCACTGCAGGTTTTTTGTTTTTTGTTTTTTGTGTCAGCATTGCTTCACCTGACAGAGATTGTGCCACAACACTGCTTCTCAAAGACGGACGGAATAGCGCGACAAAGCAGGCGCACCGGGGATAACAAGTCAAATATTCTGCTCGGGCTCCATCTTTACATAATGCCGGGATTCCATTTTTTATCTCCCGGGCTCTGTCCCTGTTTATTGTCAGTTGGCCGCCGACGGGGTCCGTGCAACAAAAGGTCAAACGTCACCGGGTCCGTTGAGGAACTTCTGCTGGTTCAGTGGAAGATTATTATTCCGACACTGATTCAAGCACATTTAGAGGCGCGAGAACGTCATTGAGCTATTTCTCAAGGAGCTGTGATTACACAGTTTGTCCTTCGAGACTTCCTGACATTGTTTACATGCTTCCTCCTTCTCTCTGGTGACAGCCCGGCTTCATGTACAGTAGCTTGCAGTCTTATTCAGCACTAACTGGGTTGTCAATGCTGCGCTGTGAGAGCTGCACGGGCAAAGTCATCTGCACGTCTTTGCAGGAAGAACCTTAGTTACGGCTCGTGCTGATATAGTAGACTCCCTCAATTTCGGACTCTGCATTTCCTCAAAGGTCGGCCGTGTCAGGATGATTTGCCGTTGGTCAGTTGAAGATATTTGCATGTTAAAGTTCACCAAAGTTCGCCCCCCCCCAATTCTACGAGACGTAACTTTGCCCTTTTGGTTTGAATATTTCATTCGTTTAGCCTCCTGCGAAGCCGCACATCACGATCCACAGTGTGATGAATATTTGATGAATCCTCGTGAAATTAGGGGGGTGAGAGGTGATCCCGAGACTTTTCAATTAGTGCCGTTGACAGGAGGAGAGTTGGTTGGTTTATTGCAGGTTAATGGCTAAAATTATACTTTCTTTTACCTTTTAGTTAATGGTTTCACGAAGTACACTGTCGTCCTCCGTGGGTCTTTCCATCGATCTGCCCTGAGTTTGAGTACGAACTCCAACTTTAAGCGCCATCCCTTCTCCTACGTGTCCCTTGAAAGGCACCCACAACCAATTTTCAGGGGGTTTTTCTCGCCACGTCGCAAAACTAAGGCGAAAGACCGAAGCTGCAAATAGTCACAACAAGCCAGTAATCGTGTTGATTTATGGAAATGGGTAGTTTTCGGCGAGGTGAGCTACAGTAAGAGAGGTTTGTGTAAACAGCTCCTCTCTCTCGAGTGCGACCTTGACCGGAGAATGTTCCCGTGGTCTGTTTACCGCATGTATGTAAATGTGGCCATTGTCTCGGGCTTCTTTTCGCGGGATTAGCCGCTCGTTGTCTTTGGCTCGGCTCCGTCACCCAGGGCTGCGTCTGCTGTGTACACAGACCCGCTCACGGCCCCTGATGTCATTTCACTGATACTATTCTGTGTCACAACACCAGGATGCTGCACGGCCCTCTTCTGTTGTTATTAGGCCGAGAGCCGGGGAGACACAGGCCTTGATTTAAGGTCCGTTTTTTATTTTAAATTTTATCAAAGCCTGACATTTCTGTGACTTTGACCTTGGTGAGATTTCTCACTTTGGAGCACTTTTATTAATTTCATCTCTTTGACGCTCTTCTTTTGACCTTATCTCTGTTTTACATTTTTTTAATACAAGATCACCCTCAGACATCTGATGTCACACGATTTTTAAAAAAAACTAAAAAACAGTCAGCATGAGAACAAAACGCATGCAAACCAGCTTTCACATCCACAAACATAAATCAACGGGAGTTTTTTTTTTTTCGATGCCGCTGAAACGGCCGGGGGCTGGAGGCGGCTCGGTGACAGTGGGGGGGGGGGGGGGGGGGGGGGGGGGGAAGGTGTGTTGATAATCAGGCATGAGAGAAGAAAGGGGCCCGGGTGGTGGACGGAGAGAAGCTCCACTGGGCTGCAGCTTTTCTCTTTCTAAACGCTGTCCCCATTACCGGGACTGATGTGCATCTCTACAACAAGCCGCAAAGTCATTTGGCCTTGGGAGCCATAGAGAGTCCTCGATGTGTTCGGAGAAGTCACTCCTGAGACCACTAAAAGCCATTATTAGAAGGTGTTTATCGAGCCTACCCGTGGCCTAGATACAGCTTAATATCCTGAGAACAGTTATAGCCCATAATTATATTACATTTTGGATGGAGACGGGCCTCGATTAGATAAATGATGAATAGCTCCATCAGGAGAGAAAAAAAAAAGGGAAGGCGCCAGGCTCCTGAGGAGATGACACCCCACTGGCTTAGTTTTGCAAGGAGTTGGAACATTTGCTTTTCCTTTTTTCGCAAGACTGCGTTGTGGTGTTGTGAGGTTTGGCATCAGAAATAGAATTCAATACGGTGAAGAAAGGTTTATGTTACACGGGGGGAGAGCAGAGGAAAGGGAAGAGGGCACCTAGACAAGGTGGATATTATATTCACGATTATTCAATCTTGTGTGTGTGTTTCAGCCGGGTTTGAGATTTCTGTTTTTTTAAAAGCCGAAAGATTCTGGTGATGTGTTCATTCCAGATGTGGCTCCGCTGCAAAGTTTCACTGGTTTTCACCGGTTGGTCTAATTTGATTACCGTTGTGTTGTAGCTTGACTCTTAAGTTTTTAGTTTCTTGGCAACGTGTAACTTTAATGACCCACAGCTGAGAGACTTCAGCTGCGTCTGCCTCCTGTCGACTTTATAAACAACGTGCTTTTAGAAAATAGAAATTCAACACATTTATATTCTGTAATTCCCTTTTGCAGAGTGTTCAGAAATAGTCAGTGGTGCCTTGTTGGTGATGGTAAAGACGTAGTTGGCTAATTCTAATTCATTGACCCCATAAACAATATTACATAATTTAGCCAATTTCAATGAAGTCACTGTTTAATGTCAATGTCAAATTACCTGGTCTGTAGCTGAAGATCATTTCACACAAAGAGACTTACCCAAGGTGCAGTGACGGTGCTGTGCTTATGTGACGGCAGCAAAGAGCCGTGCTACAACACATCCTGACTATTAGACTGTAAATAAAGATGGACGCCGTGTCTCCACTTCCTCCCACTGTACAAAGATGAAGCCAATATATCTTAAATAAGGACGCTGCCATCTTGCGCTTCTTTGGAGTATTTAGGTCCCGTCGATACGAGTCAGCTGTAGAATCAAATAACTTAAACAAAACCTTTAAGATCATCATGTTACCTGAGATCAGTCAAGTAAGTTAAGCACAAGTAAGGCCGGATATCCCGAAGATGTCAAAGTCAGGGCACTTACCGAGAGAGGGTCCCAGGCTCGCACTGCGGCACAGGCAGAGTTGACATGTTGTGTGTTTGTGTGTTTTCCTCCGGTGTTCTCCCGCAGGCCCGGTGAACCGGAGGTCACCAAACATTAAAGGGAACAAAAGCGAGGATGTGTGTTTGCCTTCACCACTGGGAAAGGAGTTCAAGTCTGGATCACATCACAATTTTTTTATTTGTTTTCTTAAAATTCTAATTCATCCACTAACGGTTTTCATCTTATTGCTTTGTTCTTGTCCCTTCACACAACTAATTGAGGACATCGTCACACTCTAAAACCCAAAGTCCGCTCGTAACTTTATGTTCATATTATCTCACACAGTCAATGGATGTGGTAAAGGTTGATTAAGAGGGATGTTGCCTGTGGCGGCCCCGGAGTCACACATTTATCTTAATAGGCCAGACCGTGAATTTTACCCATAAAGCAACGTAAAATGACCTTGATGTAATCAGCGGTTGGATTATGATGAAGTTGCATCATGGGAAATGTAGGATACCTCTTTTTTTTTTTTAAAGCCTCATCCTCGCTTGGGACTCAAAGTCGAGATATCTCAGAATGTAGCTGATCGATTTTGGTCAGTATCTTGTTTTTGGCGTCAGATCCGTCAAACTCCTTCAACCTCGTTCGTAATAATTTCCCTTTTTTTTTTAGCATTTATTGACCCTTGGCTCCTTTTTCCCCTCAGTGTTTTGAATGCGTCTGAATGAAATGTATAAAAAAAAAACTCCACGGATCTCCAGTCCCTCTGTATGTGCGCGGTGTAGTGCGCTACCCCGAGAGGCAAAAGATATAACTGACATTTTCAAATAGGTTCAATGAATAGGTTCATTGGGACTTTAATTACATTCGCTCTTTAACCGAGAGTGTTGTGGGCAATGGGAGTGGATCTTGACAAGCCAATGTGCTCTTATGACACCCCGCCGCCGACACGGCGCCGCCTGTGATTGCACCTCTATCTGCAGGCGGCGCGGGCGCACCAGCGAAATCACTAATGCTTAATTAGCAGATTAGAAGATCCAATTAGGAGATCTCCTCTGTCTCGAATCAGGCCTTTGTCAACATGTCTTATGAAAGTGAGATACTCCACATACACGCACTCAACATGGGTGTTTCTCCTGCTGCCGGAATGACCACACACTCGATTGACTCGTGCGTTTGTTTGCGTCGCCCTGCGGACACTTTGTGTTACAGTGTAGTGTCGAGATAATCCAGAGACCATCGACGTAATATGAAAACTTTTTATGCTAACTATGCTGCTACAGGTCTGTAGCCTTGAATTAAAATAAGGGGTGTTGATGATCATTGTATTTATCACACTGTTGTTTGTGATATAAAAGTAACCACAACTCTATCTGTCATGTTTCTGGCAACGTAAATAGTATTTATTCTCTGTTTAAGTCTCCACCCACGTCTAGAAATAGACATATAGACATATACAGAAGTTCACTGTTCTGTAGCTGCTCCACTTTCTTCACCTGCCAGTTGTTGAATGTGTCTGTTGGTCGTGGCGTGTTTGCCGAACGCCGCTGCTCCGCCGCGCTAATGAGAGAAAACGCTCGATGACCCTAAAATAAAAACACAACAAGAGCTGCAGGAAGTTGTGCTGTGTGTCACTATTTGACAATAAGAACAACGTGGAAAGTTTCAAAACTAACAAAAGTTGAGCCGTGGTCATTAAATTAATGGCCAGCTGGCTCTTTCGCATAATTTCACAAGTGGCTCCCGGCACATCGGAGTTTGGACTTGTCATTTTGAAGCACTTTTACTGAGCCCATTCGAGGAGGAAGCTTTGTTCCCCTCCAGTCTTCTCTATGGAGGTTTTTTTTAGTTTTTTATTAAATGCGGCATCAGTCGACGAATGTGTAAAAAGCCGCGATGACACGATGCGAAAATCCAAACCCTGACGTGGCGGCGAGCTTCAGTTCCTCGGTGTGAAACGAGCTGAAGCAGCGTAACGAGGGGGGGGGGGTTTCTCAGGATCCCTGTCTGAAAGGTGCTACTTACTTTAAATTTGTTTTCCCCTCTTGCTTCGTAATTAAGAGCCGCAGTTAAAGGAAACGGCCTGATGTGGATCTCATCGGAGCTTTTCATTCCGCGACAGAAGTGACTTTTAAGGAAAGGCAATAACAGAAATTGCCTCCCCCCCCCCCCCCCCCCCCTCTCTCTCTCTCTCCCTCCCTTTGATTGCTGGAACAATCACCCATGCAATTTGAGCTTTGACTCCCCATGTGAGATAATAAGACAAATGTACTGAATTTCACTTGGTGACAGTAATTGCTCTAAAGTGATACTGGCTGATGTGACATGCAAATTGCTCTGGGTGGTATCATCGGGACTGAGTGCTTTCAGGAAGTGACGGCGCACTCAGACACTTCTCTGGGCTCACAAACAGGCCTCATTAAATATAAAAACCAAGAGCAACTTTTTTATTTTAATTTTTTAAGGGGGTTCGGGTTTGGTTAAGATGGAAATTGTTTGCCGAGTCACTCCACCCGAGGAACTCTGTCGCTAACCGAGAAGTTTTTTGAATCAAATAGTTCTTTGAGAGGATTTTGACGCAATCAAACGCGGATGAGAAATGGGCGACGTGGGGGGGGGGGGGGGGGGGGGAACAACACCAGCGCAGCTAAATCCGTGACAAATCACGAGGCATTACCTCCTGTGAGAAAGATGAATATGAATTATTATTGTTTTGCTCGTGGCCGGGGCACATTAGGTGCTGTTAGGATTTCATGAGATTCTCTTTTGGTGGTTTTCTGTCAAGTTGGGAAAACAAAACTGTTTTTTCTTGAACCTGCCACGCTGAACTTTCCCTGATTATTAATACATTAACTTAACCAGGGTTCAAACTAAGTGCTGCGGAATGAAATAATAATAATACGCACGTCAACATTTGAACACATTAACATCGGATCTGTCAGCTCTAATGAAGAGAAGGACGACCGGATTCATTAGCACCCACACGCCGAGATCTCCGCTTTTGACTTACTGAGTACACAGTGTTTTTATTAATGATAGAAAAGGTGAGAGAAGCTATAAAAATAAGAGCCAGGTTGTATTAAATCATTCAAATTACAATTTCCACCGGCTATTCCTGCACCGACGATGTCATTAATCATTTGGTACGACGGTCATCACCAGGTAGCCATGAAATATTCATATTCATTATCCCTCATTGAAGAGATCCTGTTGGACCTCAGATTGTTTTTTTCTAAAATTGTCGTACTTTAGAAAAAATCGACTTAATTCCAAATTATAGCCGAGGTCCCAAACTCTCCAGAAAGACAAATATCTCCGGCTGGATTCTGGTGAAACGGACACAAAAATTATGCATAATGTAGAAATATTCCTGTTTGATGGAGTGTTGCAGTCTTAAGAAACAACTCTTGGGTATGAATATTTCCTGTAAACATCGTATAACTTCAGTGAAGAGCCTGGAACAAGCTGTCAGACGTACGGATTTCTAATCTTAGAGCAACTGGCGCGCGGGGGGGGGGTGGGGGGGGGTGTGTGATTTCCAATGCAGTTTGCTGTGGATATTTCATGCTTTTCAAAATAAGAAACCTGAACTCTCTTCTCTCTCTAGCGCCCCAACAGGCCAGACTGTTGTGTGCGCTCGTGTTTACGCAGGTGACTCCAGCTCGTTACGATACGTAGCAGCGCACAATGAGAGGACCGGTGCATTGTGGATGTTCTCATCTCCCGTCGGCTCCTGAATGAATTTGAACCGGGGGAAATTTAAGCCACCCTGACCGCAGCCACTCGCACACGGCCGCCCCCGCTTCCCCCCCCCCAAAGCCAAAGTCCACATTAACATCGTAATAGGAAAGTGTGTTAAAGCACAGCTTTAGCAGCCTGACAAGAGCGAATTGGATGTCAGAAGGATCCCTGCTCACTTTAATTGAATCTGCCCAGCACTAAAAAAGAAAATCTGAAGTCAAAATAACCTATTAGATCTTTCGGGTAATGTTTTGTTGAGTTTGACGGGTAGCACGCCCCCCCTCCACCACCACCACCGCCTCCTCTCCTTTATTCCTGCAGGTTGCAGGAATGCAGAGGTGTGCGGCAGGTGATGTTTTCCGAGGTGTTCCCCTCTCTCTGTTTGTGTTTTTTCATTAATACATTTCCTGGAGCTCGCTCAGCACATCTGTTGAGTGTGTGTGTGTGGGGGGGGGGGGTACTCCAGGTAATAGATGGTCGGGGGGGCTGAAGGTCGGTCCCACTTCCACTTATTGCTGAGAAAGGTTGTTGTTTTGTCTCCTTGCTTCGATTTTTACGGCATCTTCTGTAAAAAATGAGTCTTTAAAGAAGCCGTCATCCTGGAAGTGAAGGATCTGCTGTTATAGTATTTAAAATAAGCCATAAAAGCACAGACATGCAGCTGTACTATAAACACTACGCGAGTAAAAAATTAGGTCACATCTCATGACTCATCTCTCCACCGCCTCTCAGTCGCTTCCCTATAGGTGAATACATTTGCTCGTCTCTTATACCAAGAAGAACCAATCACGTCTGCAAATGGATATTAACTTTGGTTGTCATGGATCCCTACACCTGATCAATACCTTTCACAAAGCATTACAGCAAAGAGCCTCAGGGTTTTTTCCTTTTTTTTTTCCTGCACACGTGTTTTGGAAGTTAAAGACATTATCAACCGTTTCCACCCTGTGAGCGGTTTGTGAGTGTTTTCTTGTTTGCGTGGTCGCATCGAAGCTTCTTCTTCTTCTGCTTCTTCTAAACACTGAACCTAAGGATGAAGCAAAAACCTGTAAAATAACAGATTCTTATTTAATTGTTTAATTCGGATGTCTCACAGAGTATGTTAATTCTTCTCCTGCGCAGATTAATCACTTCCTGATCGCAGTCCAAACTCTTATTGTTGTGGGAGTGATTATTAAAATGTGTGGCCAGATGAGAAGGAGCCAGGCGGGTCCCGGGAGAGGAGACTGTCTCGTTAGGTCTTTTTAGTCGGGAACAAAGATAAAAACAAAGTAAAATATCTTTTCTTTTTCTAATCTGGGGGAATCAGAGAGTGCAAACCCACGTCAACGCTGATTGAATTTAAAAGCAGATGATATATGGTTTAAAACGGTTTAAGTTGCTGTACGATGGTTTGAAATCGGTTGATTCTCTGTTAAAAGATTGTTGGGATTTGATTCGGTTGTAATCTCGTTGATATTCTGGTGGGATCCATTAGAACAAAGGCCCAGGTTTGCCTTTTCTTAACATTCTTATTCCAATATTTATATTCTGCTCACAAGTGAAGAACTTAAATCACAAATAAAAGTAGATTAATTGCTTTCTGTAATATTACTTCTATGCGTTGATGTAGTTATTGTAAATATGTGGTTACTGCTGACTGGACAACTAATTACCCCTCAGGGATATTAAAGAAACCTCAAACATGTCAAATCTCCCTAATGTACAGTCTAACCTTGTCACTGAATAATACAATTTGTATCTAAACATGTTTATTTCTTCCATGGAGCAACATTCATGCTTCCAGATTTATTTTTGCACGTTCCAGTATGTGGGTTACACCCCCGGCAACAGGAAGTCAACCATATGCTCAAAACTCGATGTGATCATCTCATGGCAGCAACGTGTCTCTGCTTTATTCTGCGGCTCCAAAGCTCCTCTACTGTCGGGCAGCCGCGAGTCGGTCTCTGCTTTGTGTGTCCACGCTCAGGTTTGTGGTTTTCTCTACTTGCAGATTCTCGAGCCGGAGAGGGAGCGCCCAGGACGGTGGACCACGCCGTGATTGGAGGAGTGGTGGCCGTGGTCGTCTTCGCGATGCTGTGTCTACTCATCGTGTTGGGGCGCTACTTCGCAAGACACAAAGGTATCGGACCCTGGAAATAGAGCTAAATAACCAATTTAAAAGTATACAGACTCATGCATATAAATATAATAGTTATTAGTTACAATAGGAGGTTGTTGGGATTTGTGTGTAGTTACAATCACGCACTTGTAAACCCTTAAGAACAGGTTTTTCTGTGTCTTCTGTAAACATTTAGAGGTTTTTCATGAATAAAAAGGTTAAGAATTAAAGGTAAAAGTAAAACTAAACTAAAATACACACTTACAAAACCTACATTTTGTTCTTAATCATTAATCTTTAAATGCAACTGGTTTCCTTTAAACACAAACCGGTCGTAAAGTTTATCAGGTGGCGCCTCTTCACTTTGTTTCCGTTCAAACTTCTTTTTACATCCTTGGTTGGAAGCTGTTTAAATAATGGAAATGTGGCTATTAAGGCTATGGGTTACCGATGGTGAGTAAAATTACATTTTTCAATGCCCGCACAGTATAACGCATCTCGTATGCTGCCCTCATAAACGCAGAAATAATTACAATCCATAATGAATTTCACACTGTGATATTTCTCCTGCACGAGGAAATGAAATTGGATACATCAACCGTTTTAGAGGGGAAATAGTGTAAATGAGGCAAAGTAAATGTGTGGAAGAGACGTTTTATTTTATGATGATGCTGCACTCAGCGGTTCCTCCTCTGATTTCCAATCAGTGGACATTTTTTTTGTGGCTCCGATGAAAAACATTGTGTTAAAGTGCAGTGAGGTTCGGGACAGTTGACCCGCGCCACGTTCATTATGGGTAATCAACCCCAGCTTCTCATTCTCTGTGTCAACAACTGCTGAGACCCGGTGATAAAGTTCAGCCGCCGCACTGTCGTCAAATTCATGGCCTGGATTTCGCTCGTTTTATCCCGTCGGCAGTGTAACGCACGCCGCTCTGACGATGATCCGGGCCTCGGTTCGCTGTCTGGGTGAAAACACACGAGATTTATTAAGCCTTGTGATTCACAGTTCAGCTGGACAACGACCAAGGCTCCGTAGAAACTGTGTCCCCGGCGCTTTCTGAGTTTAATCAAGGTCCCGCACGCTTGACCAATCACGAGTCAAGACTTTAACAAACATCAGTGTGAGAAGAACTAAGAGAAAAAGTGTTATAATGTGAATTTTGACTTTTTAATTTGGTTTCCGTGTCCCATCAGATAACAGGGAGGAGGTGGGGTTTAGGACCTGTACTGCATCCAGCCACCAGGGGGTGATCAAGATGTTTTGGCTTCACTTTTTGGAAGTTTATTTACATTCTGACACCGAGTGTGAGCATCGTCAATGTGTCAGCCAATAAGAAACAAGCATTTCCACATATTTCCCTGTAAACGCTCTCCGATTGGTTCGTTGAAGATAAAATAAGACCGTCCCAACGCAGATTAGATTTAACTGTAATTGTGAGATGGGTGTTTACAATAAAAGTCAGATAGAAGAAGAAATGGTACACGTGGTCTTAAAGTGTCACCGTTCTCGTCTCTGTTCTGTCGTCTCGTGCAGAATCTGTGCTTTCCTTTCTTCCACATGTGCAAGTGCCCTTCACCATTCGTTCTGGAATATTGCCTCGCCTTCGTTATCAAACTCCACCGCGATAGGATATGAATAAATCCTCTAAATTAGGTTTGAAGTGGCTTTCTAGTTCCCTTTTTCTGCTGAACTTGACAAGGTTAATTTGAAGGTGTGAGCCGCGCTCTTCCCCACACTCGAGATTATTTCAAAACCCTGATTTCCATGTGCCAGTCTCGAATGGAAAACTGGGGGAAATGATGTATAATCAGAATATTAGAGCTCGCCGGTGTTCGGTTTGTGTAAATGACCACACGGAGAGAATTTGCATAATAAGGTGCTGTGGGATGTAGCGGCACATTTTAATCTTTTGTGTCATCTGAGCGTCAGGCTGTAATGGAGTCCGTGACACTGTCCTTCATCCTCCTCCTTCTCCTTCTCCTTCTCCTCCTCCTCCTCCTCCTCCTCCTCCTCCTCAGGTACCTACTTCACACACGAAGCCAAAGGAGCAGACGACGCGGCGGACGCAGACACAGCCATCATCAACGCAGAGGGTGGCCACACCAACTCGGACGAAAAGAAGGAGTACTACATCTAATCCAAAACAGGACCCCTCACTCTGGTGTCCTCTTTGGGACACCGAGCTGGTTTCGGGGCCGGGGGGCGGAGGTGGGGGTGGGGCTGGAGTTGGTTCAGGATCACGTCTAGTGAGAGTCGAGGGGTCAACGCGTAGACGAGGAATGGGTTTTTAAAAGAAAGGCCTGGTTTTAAGCCGTCGTTTAGTCTCTAGTCTGCAGATGTAGATGGAATGTTTTGTGTGTTTAAAAAAAGTTACAAAAAATCAAAAAAGGAGGTTTAAAAAAAAAAAAAAACAGGGGAGGGTTTGGATTTTCGGTAAACTGCGAACGGGGTCGGGGGGGAGGGGAGGGAGGGAGGGGAGGGTGCGCCAGGCGTTGCCAGAAATCACTGTAGAGAGCTTCACCATTCGACACCTCCCTGACTGCTGGTACGAATTTGATTTGGTTCAACCCATTTGCAGAAAATTCTGTGCCTTGTTCTGAATATTTCTTTTTTTTTTTTTTTGGTTTCTTTGTTGTTTTTTTGGAATCCATACTTTGGGTTTGTGTTGATCCTCATTTGCATAAAACCGTGTTGTCCCCCCCCCCCTCACTTGTAAAATCGATGTGCTGTTGGCTTTTGTATGATGGGTAAAAATTACACAGCCACTTTATTAATTTCCCCTAAATGTATCTGCGCACACACACAGACACACACACACACACACACACACACACACACACACACAGACACACAAACACACACACACTCTCTCTCCAGTATACTGTGATTCGTCTCAAGCCATTACTTCCCACTATTATTCTTTCCCTGATGTTTTGACGGCTCCAAAAATGCATGAAATACTTTACATATCATTGTACAAAGGACATAAATGAGAAACAGGCTGGATATACTGTATCTACCCCCCCCCCCCCCCCCCCCCCCCCCCCGCCCCGTCCTCTACAACACCACATTCACACGAGAATCAGAATGAAGCCAGTGAAGAATAATGAGAACGATCTTCCCGTTGAATTTGGCCAAGTCAGCTTTTTAAATTCATTTTTAAGGAGTTTTTGTTCTTCAATTACTTTCCTTAGTGAAGTGATGTCGTACATTATCCCTCCTCACTGTTTCATTACAGTAATTCCTTCCTCTGTTTAGTGTTATTTGTCTTCTCCTTGCCTTAATGGCAGCCTGCTCTTGTCCCACCGGCTTTTATTGAGTTGTAATGATGAGATTTAAGTGATTTCCATCTGTTCTCGCTCCTGAATATATATAATTTTGTTTTTCTTGCAAATGGGGGAAAGTAAGAAAATGTAAATCGTTTCTGGGGGAGAGACTTTCAGCGAAGATGTTTGAAACGGCTGTTGAAAATATATTTGGCATTGATATTGGTCGACCAGCAGCCATGTACAGAACTCGACTGAAAAAAAGAAACGGCCTTAACCAAACTCCAAAAACACGAAACTTATTCAAATTTACTTTTTAGGAATATTTAAGCTGCACAAAATAAAATAAAAAAAGGGGGAAAAGCTCATGTTATTTCGTAGACACACAATCCAATGTAAATCAATCCAATGGAATCACAGCTGTATTGTACACTAATCCTTACTAAGAAAATATTTTTTACTAGAGTTGCGATGGAGTACCTTCTGTGGGTTTTATCATTTCGCATTGTGAGTTTCTGTCAAACTGTAAAAAACAGCAAAAGGAAAGTAAACGTCTTCGAACCGTCGCGCTCTGAGAGACGAGTCCCGTCTTTCCACTTCTGTATCACCTCCTGAACACGGCCGGTGCTCCTTGCTCGGACTCGGCAGCTCCAGTGCGTAAAACATTCGATATTCTTTGCATGTGTGTACGTGCTGAAACTCTGCTTCTCTATCTCGCTTTACACGTCACCCGACAAAACTGAACGAGGATCAGTTTTTTTTGCCGTGCCAGCTGGGAAGCCCTGAGGGACGCCAGAAGGATTGATTGTTCGTAAGGGGAAGTTAATACGCGTTGTTGTGCTCGGCGGCGTTAAATCCGCGGTTTGCATTCGCGGCCTCGGCTTCTCGACGTGGGAACGAGGGCGCGTTGATGGCAAATGTTTGTCACGGTTATGTGTTCACAAAGCAAGCAGCTCACTTAATGGGTCCTGTGACAGGTGTGGGTGGAGTGAGGTGGAGGTGGAGGTGGGTGGGAGCGCACGTTTAACGTTTCGTTCTGGACGTTTTATCATCACAAACGATTCCGGCTCGTTATCAGCCACAACAATAGCTGCAGGTCGTCAATTACGATGTTTTAATGCTTTTATTTTCTGTGGTTTTTCATATTAATGTTCCTCTTGAGGTGAAAAGCTACAATCAACTGAACAAAACAAATAATATTTCTAAAAAAAATTCAGAGAATCCTGACCCACAGGTTTGTTGACGATCCATTTTGTGTGGAGTGTAAAAACTAGACGAGCGATGCACATGATTTTACGGCATGAATCCAAACCCTCCAATAAAATATATAAATACATAAATCTTTAGAAATATCAGATTAGGACGCAGAATCAACACCAATAAAAATGTTATGAACATGAAATAGTTCATAGAAATTGTCATAGCAGTCGTTTAGAGAGCAAATGTTTTCATTACATGTTAATTAGCAAAAAAAAAGGCACAGTGTCGTGTTTTAGAGTCGTAGGAATTTAGGTGGCGAAAATCAATAAAACATAAAACACTGAAATAACTTCATAAACAGGTAATTTGGCGCCGAAGGTTAATGCCATGAAAATACGATAAAAATCACGTGTTGCAGATATTCTCGCTTTATGGGACAATGTGTAAGAACTGGTCGACTTCAATCAATCAATCAATCAATCAAATTTGATTTGTATAGCCCATATTCACAAATCACAATTTGTCTCATAGGGCTATGGGGGATTTCCCTCTTCTGTCCTTCCTCCTCTCCCCCCCCCCCATGTTCCCCCACTTATTCCCTCAACACAACAAATAGACGTCTGACATATCGTAAAGAACATTATTCCATTTTTTTCCGTATTCTGTTGATAACCTTAGTTCATTTCTAATAACTCAAACACTCACATGTCCCCTCTTCACTTTTAGGTGAGTTGCTTGCCATGTGACCACGGGCCATCTAAGACTCAATCATTTTATTGGTTTTTTTTTCGCCAATGTTAAAACATTCGATTGGATTTTTTATGAATGTGCAACACTCAGATTGCAGTGTAATAGCTTTATGGTCGTGCACGAAGTCGGCGTTCAGTCTTTTTATATCAGAGAATGTTGGTTTTAGGTTTCGTCCGAGTCGTCCTGAGAAAGGTTCTCTATCGTGCGGATGTTTCACTTTCCTCAGCATCACACTTTTTTTTTCTGCTAACTGAGAAGGCATGCGGGGGGGGGGGGGGGGGTTGGCTTCGCGGAGCTGTGGACATGTTGAGAGTTACAAACCGCGTCTTCTGTTGAAACTTGAGTTAATTTAAAGTTCTGCACTCAGAGAGGAATCACCACTAAGTTAACACTGTATGCTGATGACACTGTTTTGTGTTTGTTACGTGGATGGGGGGGGGGGGGCGGGGGGTAATCGATTTAGGTTTTTTCGATGTTTTCACGGTCCTGGTTTCTGATTAAACTATTAACTGACTTGTTCCCGTTGCTTTATGAATCACAGGCAGGTGTCACTTCATCTGTTTGCAGTGAGCACTACACTTTCGCTTCAGTGACATGTGGCAGCTTCCATTTGAATCAGACAAAACATGTATTTGCCAATAAAGGAACAGAAGTGAATATTGTCTTCTCCCTACAGGCTGATGCATTCTCATATTTTTTTTATTTGTGAATATTAAAACCCCCTTCGTGGGTTCCGGTTCTGCGGGAGGGGGTCCTCCGAATGTTTTTTGTTCTTCCAAAGTTCCAAAGTTCCACTTTAACAAAAGTAACAAAACGTCACATTTCGATGGAGATGATTCAGAAATGAGGAGGATTTCGATTTGAAGCCAGGATGATACTCAATGTCATTGTATGTGTTGGTTTTTATTTCCTATTTCACACCCGGTACAGTAAAAGAAAAAATGGATTTTTTTTGGTCTTACAGTGTAACTGTTGTACTTTTCTTCACATTAAATTCTTTTGATAATGTCCTGTCTCAGGTTCATGCGTTGCTGACTGATGTGACTGCATCTCAGGTAGAATGCAAAGTTTAGGCCCCACCCATCAGTGACACGACAGCAAGTACAATGCATCCTCATCCAATCAACACACACACGTTAGATCCAAGAGGCAGAACTGCTGAGATCGTGTTTTTTTTTGCATCTATGTTGTACCTGTTTTCTGTGTTTTTCTTAATATTTGGTGCACTGTAAAAGATGTGTTGAGTATTACTTTGTGTTTGCATAGATCATGAAGAGAGCACTTGTTTATTGGAATGAAGCAGGATCAGAAACTTGTTGTGGCTGTACTTCTGTCACTCTCAGCACACCGCCGCCTTTAGAAACTCCTTTCATTCCCCAGAACAACAACAACAACAACAACGACGACGACAACAACAAAAAAAAGATTTGATTGTTTCACCAGTTCTTGTTTTTAGATTTATTCTTTTTTTTTTTGTCTCTCTGCTGTTCTTGGGAAATGTTAATGTGCATTAATGGAGAAAAGGAGTTCCACATTCCCATACATATTTTGTATTGGTTCATAAATAGACATTTTTACAAAAACAATGAAGAGTTCTTGTCAATAAAAAAGAAAAGATGTTAATGTCCAAAATAATCAGTGTTGTTATTGTTTTTGACTGAATACATTGAGGTGCAACAGGTGAATCAGGAACATGAATATGGAAACACAGCCGCACGTCGCCGGGCATCGGGAGATAAACACCAAACACATGTTTAAGTTTAAGGAACCCGAACCCTGGTGTATTAAGACCTCTAAAGGACTTCTATGTAAATAACATGAATACAACAGTGTTTTTACAAACCATAACTGCATAAATACATTTTTTATCACCTCAGCCGACGGCGTTATGTTACCGTTTGTGAGCAGGATCACACCAAACTCCTCCGAGGATTATCACCAAACTCTGTGGAAGGATGCAGAACGGGTCAGGAAGGAAATCTGGTGCAGATCCAGGATTGTTTTTCACTTTCTGTTGATTTCTCAAAATCCAAGATCAAAATCAAAATCCAGATATAGTGAATTTACAAAAGGTTTCACGAGGAGACGATCAGGCCCTTGCAGGAGAACACGTGCTCCTCTGAGTGTTACCTCTGCCATCACCTGTCTGAACGTTGGTTTATTGTCAGCAACATTATGTAAATGCAACTAAACTGACTTCCAGCAACGTTGGAGGATTTTATTTCTCTTCCTTAATCACGTTTTATGAACGTTACAGTCATTGCGGAGGAATGCACAATACTTTCCTTGTAGTAAACATAGGAACACGTTCAAATGTCATGTTTGGCGAATCAAAAAAAACAAACCGAGTTTATCAATTCGCCGATATTGTGTTTGTTTCCCACCACAATATCCAATCCCTCAGCCCGATAACCTCCTTTTTACGACCGCAGCATTATTACACTGTCATGTTTACGCACTCTGCCGCCGGTTAAGGTGCAAAGTGCCTTTACTGCCGAAATCTAACCACACAGATGTAAATCCCGGTCTCTGGTGTCACAGTCGTGTTGATTGCGCGGCCCGACCCAACCTCCACCGCCTCCTGGCGTCTCTGCTGCCTGAAAAAAAATAATGTCACACTTCATTCAGAACGTTCCCTTTGAACATAATCCAGCCATAATCTTACACAACATATTTTGCTGTTGCAGTTTTATAGTTTTTATAGACACGACTTTTTTTTTAAGGAGACACGGTTGTTTTTATGTTTGTGTCACAATCGAGCCTCAGTAATGAACTAACTCGGGTCGACCGGCTCGTGTAACCGTTACATGTGAGTTGCTATTTGGCGTTTACATCATTTCTCCATATGGAAAAGCACCAAGATCCTCACAGCAGGGATTTGACAGGGAAGTGACTATAATCCCCCCCCCGCCCAACCCGCCCCTGAGGAACATAGACCGAAGTTGTGCTTATGAAAACGCTCCATGTGCTGCAGCAGCAATATCAGCGAGTGATTATGCGTTTCAGAGAAGCTTTCAGCTGAGCACCGTTGTAGCTGCCGCGGCAGCAAACGAGCAGAGTGACTGACAGCGTGAGTACCCCCCCCCCCAGACCTGAGTGGAGGGGCTGCAGCAATACAGACATGAGGGGCGCTCTTATTTTGAAATATCTCACAAAATACATAACTTTTCCAGGTTTCTGCTTCAGTTAAGTTTTTGTCACTGAGTTGGTTTGATTCGGACTTTGGAGACTAACGCCCGGTCCACACTACAACAACTGGGACTCTCGTATTTTGACAAGCACGTACTTGTACTTCACTGCTGCTCTGTGTGAGAAAACGACAACAACAATGGCGGCTATGTCCCATTCGATTTGCACCCGAGGTCTGATTTCAAGTTTGCAGCTGAATTTTGCATCACAA
Organism: Reinhardtius hippoglossoides; assembly: GCA_006182925.3. NCBI lineage: Eukaryota > Metazoa > Chordata > Actinopteri > Pleuronectiformes > Pleuronectidae > Reinhardtius > Reinhardtius hippoglossoides. Next base: position 21,359,749 of record CM031684.1, read on the forward strand.
CACCACATGTAGCGTTGTGTGGTTGTTTTTTGGCTCACGTCTGGACAGAGGTGCAGCCAAATAAGCGCAGTATGGACTTAGAAGAACAGAACTAAATGTATCTACCTTTTTACAACACAAAACTCAATATAACCATCCTCCCTGAAATAGGGGACATCTGAATAAACCCTGATTATTCCTCTTTGATGTATTTTTCCCCGCTGTGGATCTCCTGATTTGAACCCGTGTCCTGGAACCTTTCATCACACGGATGAATCAGTGCGGACACGCGGGACGAAACCAGCTCTCTTAATTAACACAAATCAGGAGTCGCACCTTCAGAAGCACCACGAAGTTTTACATGAATCCCACAAGGTCTTCGCTCAAAATCAATCTGCTCTTCTGTGCGTGATGAGCGCGGTGAATCTTTTAAACCAACATCTTAAATAAATGGAGAAGGGGGGGCGGTTATTGATTCCGGTATGGAGAGGTGGAATCGACGTGAGCCACCTGTCACGGAAAAGATGTATTTCTCCGTCTCATATTCAACACTCGCGAGTGAAGCTTCACTTTAACACGCTCGCGATGTTCCCGAAAATCCAGCCGCTGAGTTGAATGGAGGAAGATATTATCTTTTTAATTACATTTCCGCCGCAGGCTCTCATTATACCTCAAGTGCTGTACATAATGAGCCAACATCTTAAATAAGTAAAGGTGATACTGCTATTGATTAGAGAGCGAAGGCCTGAGGCGAGCTATCAGTCATAGAAAATACACTTCTCACTTCATGTTTAATGGACGTGCCGGTCGGTCTCTTATGGACCCATTAGTCGATATCCTCAAATAACTTAAACAGAGAGAAATCACATTCATTACACTTTAACCGACTCAGTAGCAGAAGATGGCCGCGCCCGGTGCAGGCGGAGCGCGCGTGTCCTTGGCGCTGGTGTTTTATCTGTGGTAATGAAAAGGTCGGCGGTGCAGTCCGGCCTTCGTGCATTAACCTTGTGAGCTCAGAAGGTCAAAGCGTCAATACGCTGAAATGAATAGTGCATTATTTAACCATCACGTACGCACAGGGAGCACGTTATTGTTTGACTCCGGGATTTTTGATCAATGAGCCAATGAACGCCTTTGAGAACGTGTCCTTGTTATATTCTGTCGGTACTTAAAGGGAGACAAAGATGCTTTTGGAAGAATGAAGTCGTTTATGAAAATAAAGTTCCCTTTTCACAAGAATAAAGTCACAGTTTAACGAGGATAAAGGTGCAATTCTCCGAGAAGAAATTAATAAGTTTGTGAGAATGAAGTCAAATCTTACAAGAAACAAAAGCCACCATCGTGATATTATGAGAATAAAGTAAAATAATAATGAGTATTTCTGCCAAAACTTTAATTATATAATAAAGTTGGAATTATACAAGAATTACATTTTTTTTATTGTATAAAGTGGTGATTTTACAAGAAAATGTTTTTAATATAGTTTTTTTTCAGTCATAATATTGTAATTTTACAAGAAAAAAAGCTGTGATTTCAATAAAAACATAGTCGGGATATAACTATAATATAATTGTAAATTTCACAAGAATAAAGTTGTAGTTTTCCAAGAAAAAAAAGTTAAATGTTATGAGAATAAACTCAATAAATCATGATTTGATGATGAATTTTATAAGAATAAAGTCAAGTTGTGATTTAAAAAGAATAAAGTCGTAACTTTACTAGAGAAAAATTCACATCACAGGATTAAAGTCATAATTTTAGGCTAGGTGTCTTTTTCAGCTTGTCTGCGTTGAAATGAGGAATGTGGAACAACTTGTTGTTGTTCCACATTCCGGATGTCAACAGGCGAACCCACAGTGAGTCCAATGATTTATTGACTGTGACATCACAAGGGGCAGGAAGGAGCGGACCCATGAAGTGTCGCGGCGATGGCGTCCCCTTAAGGTTGACCTTCTGGAAATAAGGTCACCTGTAAACAACCAGGTCCTCCGTCACGCAGAGCAACACCACAACCTTTAAACTAATTAACTTGACGTGTTGTTCTTATTTAACATCCATCCCTCTCTGTCTCGATGCGACACCTCTCCGTCACGATGGTGCCGGACTCTTCGGGTTCAGACGTCAGCTTCCAGCCGCGGCTCCGTCCTCTCTGATCGTCATTGTTGTGAAATCACAGCCACTTAAAAAAAAACGGGCACCGAGACATTTGTCTGTTTGACTCCGGCGTTAAATTGCTCTCTGCCGTCAGCGTGTGTTATGATGGTCTTGTTGTCAACAGCAATTTTGTGCTCAGTGGATCGATTTGACTTTTCTACGTTTATTTCATTTCATGTGATCGTAATTCCCCCCCCCGAAAAAACTCTGTGTTGTGCCTGTTTTCTTATGTTTTCATATTTAATAGCATAAGTCGGATTATCGTCGGCTCTCCTGACATTATTAATTGGTGAAATGGATCAAGGGTGTTGGTTTTATCAAAACACAAAATATAAAAGGAGAAGAGCTGCAGCAGTCGAGGTGAGGAAGGTAACAGGAAGTCCAGGTAAAGGGGTGGAGTCTTTAAAAGGGGCGGGGCGTTCACCTGAGTCCCACCTGAGAGAGAGGAAGCACATGAGCTCAGGTTTGATTTGTTTGGATCCCTTTTTTGTTTAGTCGACTTTAATAGTTAAACTGTAGAATCTGATTTCTCTGATGCCATAATGTTTTGCGAGGGACTAAAACTGGGAGTGATTCCTTTTTAAAATGATATTAACATGGATTTTTATAGGTTCCAGTCGGCTTCACGTCTCCAACTGGAGGAGTTTACAGGTACAGTTATTATTACATTTATGTTTTTTGTTAAATGTTTTCTGTTTTCTTGTGGGTTTTTCTGTTGTGTGTTAAAGCAGCACTGACTTTTTGTAGTAATTTTCACCTTTTTTATTGTAAATGCTTCGATCATACTACAACTCTCGTTATATTTAACTGCCATTTACTACATCCTGTGGATATACAGTACATGACTTCACTAGTAATGTACTTTTTGCACTATTCCAGTTTCGATTACTCTCATCCTATCCACCGTGTGCCTTTTATGTTCTGAGTACTTAGTATGTACTTGTTCTCTTTTTGCATACTTGTATGGTCCGTCTACACCAGGGATCAGAGAGAAACGACATTTCAATCCTGTCTGTGTCCTGCACGTAGCAGAATTGACAATAAAGTTGACTGTGACTCGACTTTGACTGGGCAGTAGCTCTTATGTCACACGAAAGTCTTTAGTGACCTCCCTAAATTACGATGTGAAACCAAAACGTGGCCTGTGTGCTGACCCTCCTATTGCTGCTCGCTAGTTGAATGGAGATGAGCCTTTTATTTCATATCCGTATATTTAGGATGCAGGACTCGCTCCTGTGTGATGTCACCTCCTCGCTCTCTGCTCTGTCCTCCTCCTCCGGTCGTCTGCTGCGTTCACGGCACGCTCTTCCTCTCCAGGAGGCGTCTCTGCGAGTCTCTGAATCTCTGTGCGTCTTGATTAGGTTGGATCGTATATGTGCTGATTGCTTGAGTGACGGCAGCAGTTGGTTTAAAGACGTGGGCAGCATCTCCTGATTCCTGAGGTGACAGATAATTGTTGTTTGCGGCTGGAAGTATGAAGCTGTGAGAAGTTTGGATTCAGATCTTTAGGCGCCGTCGACATAAAGACAGATGTTAGTGGGAGTAAGTAGGTTTTTTTGACCAGTGGAAAAGGGTCTTAAGACGCCTGCAGGGGGCGAGCTGGGGTTCGTTTTAACCTTTTCTGATCATCTGGCTGCTTTTCAAAAACAAACCAGGCGCTGGTTTCTATGGAGGATACATATTATACAGGGTCCAGCTCTCAGGGTCCAGCTCTCGGGGTCCAGATCTCAGGGTCCAGATCTCAGGGTCCAGCTCTCAGGGTCCAGCTCTCAGGGTCCAGCTCTCAGGGTCCAGCCGCCCTGCAGCAAATACCAGCTCTGCAAAACTAAAAATCCACAAACCTGTTGACACTGTGTCAGAAAAGTAATTTTCAGGTCAGAGCTGGTGGTGATGTGTGGTATTGCAAGGTTCACCCAATGTCTTCTCTTGTTTTTCTTATATAGAGAAGTGTGAGGGGTCAGTGACAGAGATAATTCTTCCGGTGCATCTTGCAATTGAATGTTATTACGTTGTGTGTTGTGTGTCAGACTGTACGTGTGCTTTAAAATAACAATATGCAGCTTTTTTTAAACCTTAAAACTGCTTGAAAATGAGTTTGATGGTGGAACTGACTCTGAGTCGCAGCTTCAACTGTCAGAATCAGGTTCAGCAAGTCGAAGAGCACAGCTGAACTTTAGAACAGTTAAAAAAAACTTTAACTCTGGTTTTTAATGACTTCGTTCTCAAATATTCAGCAGGAAACTTATAAAATATCAAGAGGTTTGGTGGATTTGCAGCGCTTCTGGTTCAGGAAGCTGGGGATCATGGGTAATATCCACCGTTCAGCTGTGTTCCAGCTCAGTGAGTGGGACTATAACGTTGTGCCACTCAAAGCTACAAGGTTCCCGGTTTGGATCCCGGTTCGGCCGAGGTCTCTCTGTGTTTGCTTTAGTTTTCTCAAGGTTCCTCCCTCAATCCAAAGACGTGCAGATTGAATTCAGGTTATTTGGAGACTCTAAATTGGCCCGTAGGTGTGAATATGTCGACCTGTACCAGCTCTCGCCTAATCATCAACCCTTAAAGTATAAGTGGTGCACATAACTGATAAACGAATGAATGAAGAGGGCGCTGTTGCTAACTGAAACGTACATAGTGTCCGTGCGGTAGATGTCAACGTGTTTGACCAAAGCAGCCAATCATGTTACGAGCTGTAGCTGACGGGCAGGAAGCTCAGGGCCGTGATTACGATGAGACCTGTTGTATCTCAAATCAAATCAAATGAAGTTTAATTTATACTTCAAGAGCAGTGATCTGATTTCAACATGAGCATCAGACGCCATCACAACATGGCGAACAGCTCCAGCTCCTTTAGTTGACCCACACATGGATGATGATGATGATGATGATGATGATGATGATGATGATGCACATAATCCACATCCATATTTGAATGTTTATGTTTATGTGCAGTAACACTACTTATTTTCTCTTTACCACAGAACAAAGCTCATTTTCTTTTCTTCAACCCACTGTTCAGTTAATTTTTTTGCTTTGTTTTGTTGCCCTCCAGGAATAGTGGCACCATGACAAACAACAGAATAAATAAATAAAGTGCAATAAGAGTAAAAAATATACAGTATTTTGTTTTAATTAAATGCAACCGCGGAGCTGTTTATCTTCCCATGAGAGATTTTAAATAATGCATGTCGTAAACGGCAGCTCTTGTGTTTTTCTCAGTGTTGTTGTGTTTCTGTTGCCCATCAGGGACCTGGACTGCCAAGTTCAACATGCTCGGGATGTGTTTCTATCGTCGTCCCGGAGAATCTTTACCACGAAGCTGGTTATCGCTCGTCTCTGTGGACTCTCTCGAAGTTAACATCTTATCCGGCTGTATCCAGCTGTGAGGGCGTTTCATGTGACGGAGGCGGAGTCGTCCATCTGCCCCCCCCCCCCCCACCACGACCCTCGAAGGATTTGTGATAATGATGATGTATTTGTTTAGTGTGATAAACTCTGTATTAAGCTTGGGTCTAACGAAATGTCTGGAATTGCTAAAAACATATGTCGCTCTTTCTTATTTCTTACTTTACTGTGAACTCTTTTGTCGGTGTCCTGGAAGTCAACGCCTCTAGTTTCCTGATGATGTGATTGGTTAGTAGTTGGGCTGTTGACCGTGTCAGTCAACTTATAAATCAACTACAAACACAAAATGGAAACGATAAGAAATGAGAGATAACAATAAACTAGTAAAGCAAAGAGTGATAATGATAGTTGATGAAATGAGTTTCTCCAGGTTTGAGTGGTCTGTTAACGGGTTGAGCCGATGGGTCGCTGTTGGTCTTTGTTCCGTCTTTCCAGTTAAACAGTTGGTTCATGCTCTTTAGAATGAAAGTTTGAAGATGTGGGATCAGGAGAGATCTGAGGGTGAGGATCTCTGACAGCTTTCCCATGACCTCCCACCAAGACTGGGCAACTGGTGCAGGGAGACACAGCATGGAAGTGGTTGTCTATTGCAGCTGGACAGCGTGTGCAGGTCAGGACAGTCATTGTTTGGGTTGAAGTTGGTAAAATGTGAGGGGAGGAGTTGACAAAGTTATTAATATAGTACTGGTAGTGACAGTGGTGGGGTAGGTTTGTTTAAGAAGGTCGAAGGTCATGAGAGAGCTGGTTACTCCTCTGCTTCCCTGCAGGGAAGTTGATAACTTGATCTAGTGAAGGATCAGCGTAGGTTACCATGGTAATTATAGTTAGTGAACTAGTCGTTACTTTGATAACCACTAATACTGCTTCATAGTTCAAGGTCCAGATTGTTTGTGTGGGATATTCAAAAATGATTCTCTTCAAGTTATAGTTTTGCCTTAATCTGCAGAAATAGAAACGTATACTTATGGTTTAATACTTCTACTTGATAGTTTTTGCTTTTATTATTGATATGGTTAAAAACGTCTGAGTCACAATCTCAGGAGGATTGCCACTTGTTGTGTTAAAGAACAAACGCACGAGTCTGTGTCGACTGCATTTTAAAGGCGTTTGCAGATGGTTTTTGTTCTTCAGATTTATCTATGAGAAATGCAAATCCTGTTTGTACATGTTGCAGCCCCACGTCTGCCAGTCAGACCTCCACAGAAACAGCCTCCTCTGCTTCTGTGACTCATAACCAACCGCGCTGGCAGCGAAACAGGTGCCGGAGCGCCTTTCTGTGGACACATTGGGAAGTGCACGATAACGACAGCTAAAGGAAATACAGTATTTCAAAAGGATCCTTTTGACTGTGACTGGTGGGACTGACCAATATCTTCAGTTTCCCCTTTTTTTTTAAAATGCACCAGTACTGACTTCAGAATAAATACACCCTGAGACTAACATCTCGTTTGTCATGTGATCGATACTTCCTCTTGTTTACTGACAGCTTTCATCAAGTCCCCTCAAATCCCTCCGAGGTAATCACCCCCCCCCCCCCCCCCCCCCCTCCCCTCTCTCTAAATGATTGCAATTTGAATTGAATACGACCAATTAGTGTCACTTTAATGTAAAGAGTTCCATCGCCTCGGTGTAATTAACCATTTTGAATGATTTAGCCTCTTCTTCTTTTTTTTGTATTGATATTTTAGCACAATATATGAGAATCCCCAATATCAACCTAATGGATCTTATTAGCCGTGTCCTCTAGACAAAGGTGATTTAATCAAAGCAGACTTGATTTATATACCCCGTCCCTTCCGCTCTTCTTCCACCTCCTCTTCCTCCCTCGCTCTCCCTCTCTCTCTCTCTGTGTGTGTCTGTGTGTGTGTTGCTTGCCGAGGCAGCAGGGGATTCATTTGTCTTGCTGATTAATGATGAGAACCATATCCTCCACAACACCAGTAAATTAAAAGAGATCGGAGACAGAGAGAAAGAACCTCAAGGTCCATTCATCCCAATCAAATTTCACAGTAGGTCCAATTCATCCTGAGCTTTATTTGTATTGTCTGCTATACAAACACACAGGGAGAAAAGAAAAAAAGCACCAGTCATTCACTTCTTCATCCCAGACCCTTCTCTGGCAGTCGGGGCGGGGGGGGGGGATTTCATCTGGCTACTCTCCATCTTCAGGATTCAGCCCCGCCCACTGCTCTGCTGCCTCGACAGCAGCGTTGTCTGCCTCCTCGCTGTTCATCACCTGCAGCTACGTCTCGCTGTCGGCTGCGTTTCCTCCGTGTGTGTTAACCTGTTTGTTTTGGCGTCGTCCTGCTGTCTGAAGTAATATAGTCACTGTAGAACGACTGTGTGTGTGTGTGTGTGTGTGATGGAACTGGATGTAGATGTACTCTGTGGCCGTCATCTGCAGTAGTTTCTATATTATTGTTTATTATTAACGCATCACAACAGGGCTTCAGAATAACTTTTTACATTGAATGCACTGGTGCTCCTCACTTTTTCATTTAGGGGCACCAAACATTTTTCACCGCAAACAAAACACCTATTAAACCTTTTCTTGACAGCTCCCATCTAATGGACCCCAGGAAGATTAGCTAATGCTTATGCTGGTGCTAATGGGGATCCTAATAAAGAATGAATGGATATGTGTAACTGTGCAAGGAAACTTCTCACTTGGTGCATTATTAAAAATATCAAGCTAGGCCTGTAACGATAACACATTTTGAAATGAAATGAAGCGACAGACTTCTGAAACGCTGCTGATTTAGTTTGACAACTCCGAGGCTGCACTTTAGTATGAACCACAGACTGTATATAAAGACCAAATCATCTCTATCGCCCCCTGGTGACTGGCTGCAGTGTACGTCATTACTCCCATTTCCTCTGTTAGTGGATTGGACATGGACCAACAAAAAAGTCAAAGTGTATATGTTAAATAAATGGTTAAGGATGTTAGCATGCTAACATTTGCTAAACCAAGGTAGCTCAGGTTCCTGCAATGTCAGTAGTTTAGTCATAAACTAAAATTACCTAGAGCCTGATGATGGCAGATGAAGTTAAGGGATCAACAAAGTTATTCTAATTCATCCCCAGGGGATGTAACATTTTATGGCAGGTCTGGAAAACCTTCTATCAAGAGCATTTTATTTTTATAACATCCTCTGAGGGACAAACTGAATTATTATCGTATATCACATCCACCTCTTGGGTTTTTACCAGAACTGCTTCTCTTTGGTTGAGTTACAGGTCGAGTCAGTTTTGAAACCTCGTCCCAAACAAAGATGCAAACTTCAGGAAACAACAGGAAACTCCTCGGGACATAAATGGATTCAGTACAGACGGTTGTAATGGTTTTGTGTCATGGTTGTCAGACTGGTTCCACACGTAAATGTTAATGTGTACACTTCCTCCTGACGTTTCATGACCTGAAGGATTTTTACAAACCCCTTTAGCAACCCAAACCGGTGAATGTACTTGGATGTCTTAGAAGGATTTTCTTCTTGCAGGGTAGGATAATCCATTTTCGTAGTTCCACACCGGCAACAGGGCTTTCCGTCACTAATATATTTCTGAATGAGGTTTCACCACAAATCTTCTGAGCATAACATCTGTGTCATAATGAGAAAGCTGCTCATTGGGAGTTGGGTATCGACTTGATCCGAGTGCATTTGTCTTTGCAACTCATCCAGGGAGCTGTGTTTATTCATCCTTGCTAGCATGCTCATGGGTAGAGTATGCATGAGGCAGGATATATTAAATATATAATATTTTACACCACATCGACACCGGCGTTGGTTCTTATCATCAAAAGCTCTTGGAACTCGTCGTCTTTCCGAGTCGACATCTTTGTCTGCGTCTTCTACGTGCATGGCTCTTTTCATCCCGATATATTACCGCTACACAGCATTTGCCGTTACAGGCAATGACCCCATGAACTTTAATTATTTAATCTGCAAAATATAATTCAAATCTATAATGTCCAATGTTACAGCTGAAAAATATCAGTTGTTCATAATCAGTTTTATATTTGGTTTAATGTCCTTGAAGCAGCTTCTACATCACTTCCTTGATCACGTTACTGTAGCTGTTGCAACAAACCACTTCCCCAACATTAGGAATCAATAGCTTTTCGTCTTATTGCATTGTTGACGTAGAAGCTTCTCGGCTCTCGGCTGTGTACAGACAACAGTCGTGCAGTGACCAGGGAATCAAACAGGCCCTACGTTTTCTCAATTATGACCACAGCGTTTGGCAGCTTCCCCAAATGCACAAGAACGTGACGCGTGACCGGCGTCCAGAGGAAATGGAGGAGAGTTCTGAGAGTCATTCAGGTCACGTCTCCCTAATTAATGCTGCTCCCCTCTGCCGTCGTAAAATCAACTGCAGGTTCCATCTTTTCGCTGTTGCCAGAGACTCGTTCAGAGACGAGGAGTTTGCACGGCGGAGTCGACGGCCTGAAATCGTGCACCTCTGCAGAGGAAGCGGCGGGAGTGAGCGTCAGACGGTCTCTGAGGTTAATAACCCACTGACAATCACACATTCATTGATCTCTGTATAAAAAAAGAAAGGATATGCAGCAGTTAAGAAAGTCAAGGGTGTAAAAATATTGAATCAGGACCTAAAAAAAGCCTTGTGTAGAAAATGATCGGCTGTGGAAGTTAAACAGGAATGACGCTGCGTCTTTGACCGGACGCTGACTGCGACAGAGGCACTGAGGCCGAACTTCTGCCTAAGTGATATTCTGATAAGCACCACGGCAGAATGATGAGGGCGGCAGTTCCTCGGCTCCGGACGACGTGCTCCTCGTGCCCCCTCGTCTCTTTTGTAACGGACAACAAACTGTTTTTTTTTTCCTGACGGGTATAAAACACAGTGATTTATATCAGCGCATGGGGAAAGTCACAGTATCATTAGAACGGTTCTAGTTCATCCTGAAGGGGACCTGAGCTGTTCCAAGTTTTATGACGCGTCATCCGAGGTTGTCAGGAGCGTTTCAAGGCTTTTTGGGGGCCGGCAAACAGGACCTGGGGGACCCTACATTAAAGTTTAAGTACGACCCCCCACCATCATCCTAAGAATACCACACACACACATTTAGACGTTCTAGTTCTCTGCCGCATTTGGCAGAAGCTGGGAAATTGACTCGTCGTTGTCTCAAATCCAACAATGTGAACTTGTGGAGTTCATCCTCTGGTCATTAGCGTTTGTGCCGAAATAAACAACAATCTCTTTAATATTAATGGACATATTTCAGTCAGATACAGGCTAACTGACAATGACTCGATAGAACATATATACGCAGAACATGTTTTCTGGTTTAAGATCAGTTTGGCTTTTATATTTATGGTTTAAGATTTATACCTAAAAACACTTGTTTCTAATCTTATTCTTAGTCCAACACTTTATCCGTTCAGCAACTTGACTAGTGACACTTCATATTAGCCAGATGGGATTGATCGCAAACCTCGTTGTAGTGATTACAATACACTTTTCCGTCTTTCTTTAGTCACGCTCGACATTCTGGACCCTGCACACTTCCCCCCCCCCCCCCCTTCATTGTTTGGATGTTGCCTTGACCTCCCGCTGCCTCGGCTCTGTCTTAATGAAAGGAAGGTGCAAGATGTCAAGGAGGACGAGGGGAACATTTTATAATAGCGGCTGTGAATAATAATGCTGCCCATTCAGTTGTAGCCTAAGGAAGTTCTTTTGGTGTGAAGGGCATCTCCGCTGCACTTCCTGCTAACCCAGGGTCAGTGGGAAGGCAACGTAAAGTCGGCGCTCGTTTTTTCAAATAGGTCATCGGTCAAAATAGCATTTTCAGATGCTTCCACTGACAGAGCAACATACATCGTGGTACGTGTTGTCATGTTTGCATGTGGAGGGAATGTTGTTTCAATTCCCTTCAGAATGAAACTGTGGGAAATCCTCCATAGTTCAAGTTAAAGTGGGATTTATAAGTATGAGATTTAAATGTTCTTCAGCTGAAGCCAGTGAGATCATGACCTTCTGACTCCATCCACCCTCAGACTGGAACAAGTTTAACTTACTTTAAGTCTGGAGGAGCAACGGCGAAAACCTAAATACATCCCAGCACATGTTGTTGTGTTTTATACGGTGGCCCTGAGGGGTCAAAAACGCAATCACATCACAAAATACAACCTTAAGGAAAACATGACATTACTCATAACACAAGACCTATGTATTCTGGGAAATATGTTTTTTTTTAACTCTCACAAAACCACATTTAACAAAACAACATTGCTTAAAACACGACAGCTTTTCACAAATAAGAGAATTGAACAAACATTTCATAAAGACGATGAATTACATGAAACGCTACATTTCACAAAACCTTTCAAAAATAACTGCGTTTGACAAAAAAAATTGAACAGCACAAAACAACGTGGATCAAAACACATTGTCAAGAAATCAACATTTCACAAAACTGCACAGAAAAGACAAAGGCGTACGGCTCAATAAAAGAAGTGACAGATCAACGAGTGTGCATTCCACAAAGTTATGATATCAAACCACAGACGACAAACAATAGTCATGCAGCACATTAGTCACTGTCGGAGCGTGTGGCCACGTCCAGAGCCGAGAATCTCATCCCACCGCTGAGTCAGTGTGACATGAGTCAGCGGTAACGTTGACCTCGGCCACGTTGAGTCGGTGTGAGCTGCTGCTTCAGATCGTGTTGCACTAATGTGTGACCGGCGGAATCGTGTCGAGCTGATAATTAGTTCAGCGCCGGCACAAAATCAGCGTCCGGGGCCGCGCACCGAAGTTACTCCATCATGCTGTGTCTGTAAACCTGGATTCATCTGTGCTAATCTGCACCATGTCCTCTGGAGTCACTCTAATACGTGTGTACTGCTAATTGTGTCTGGTCCTAACTTTGGATAAGATAACAAGGTACTTTTACTCTTCTGGTAATTAATTCACCAGTTGGATGAGTTATGGCCGGAGAAAATATTGTTGTTAGTTTGTACAGTGGCATTTAATTATCTCGGTTTACTGGAGGATCGTTTACCGCCTCCTACTCTATCTGTTTTATTCAATATGCATTTTGTAATATTTTACAAGTTACCGACACTGAATTCCAGGTACTGATGCTGCATCAATTAGAGTGTGAACGTAACCCAACCCTACCTTTCACAGATCAAAGTCACAAAGTGCTTCACATAAATAAAGTGACCCCATAAAAGTTATGATGCACAATAAATCAATTAACAATAAATAAGCACCAAAGTCAGTGAAAATAGACGTAACAGGAGAATTAAATGTTGGAATCAAAAACACGTGCATAAGGTCAGACAAAGACCAAATTGAATCCAGTATTCTTTAGTGTTGGAGCCACAACCTCAGAGTCAGAGTCAGACAGTTCTAACAAACCAAAGAATATTTTAAGATAAAGTTAGATTTACATTCCTGCTTCTGGTCCCGTCTCCTGTTCTCCATCCGTTCACAAGTTAGCTCAGTTCATCGTAGCCTCGGCTGAGGGACCGGTGTCTGGCTCCTGTTGCCACATGTTGCCATCAAAATAAACCAAGAGCCGACACATGGACACTGAATCGCTCATTACCCGACGTGCTCTCATTTGGTATCTGCCTCCAGCTTCGCTACCGCAGCCAGGAAACACTAATACCACAGATGATGGCGCAGCCCTCGAAGCTCGGCGGTACAACAACAGGACGTCGGGGTCGCGAGCTCGACAAACGTTCGCTCATCTTCTACCCGTGGAACCTGCACACGGCGCCGACACACTCGCACCCCAACCGCCATCGCCGCCACTGCTGCCTCCAGCATGTGCTATTTTGCCAACTGCAACCCTGGGCAAGATAATAAGATGGCTAGCAGACATTTTGTCAATATTTCTGTCTTGGCTCGGAGTGCGCCTGGCCGGCTGCTTACTGATGGATGTGTTGACTGATTTTTTATTTTATTATATATATTTTTTTCTTCTCCACGAGAGCTCTGCCCTGGTTCGCCAGACTGCGTGAGAGCAAGTAGAGGCAAGTGCACAGGGAGGGGAGAAGGGCTCGCTAATGCAAATCAGTTCATTAAAATCAAGCACAAAGCATCTATCAGGGGGAGGGAGGCTGCTAATCAGCGCCTGTGGTAAGTCCAGCAATATGTAAGACGGAGACGCGGCACCCCTCAGCTGGGATCGTGTCTGGGGAGCGCTGGAGCCGGCTGGCGCCGAGGAGGCCGTGCAGATGATTGATTTTCCAGAAGGATGCTTTGAAACTTTGCTCTTGGTCTTGCCACCTGATTAACATACACGGCATAATTCATGTCATGAATATACAACGAGGCACGGAAACAAATAAATACTGACGTGCGTTCAGGAGTTGATAAATATTAAATGGAGCACACATGGCTTCAGATTTTACCATTTCGTAATTGAGCGTTCATGCTGCGAGGACCCGGAGCCAAGGTCTAATCTGAGGTGTGAGAAGGTTGAGCAGCCGAGCGCGGAGACGAAATCTGCTTCACAAACACCAGAGTTGTGCTTGAGTTGGACTTAATGAATCCTGGATTCCTAATAGACTCTTAATTATCTCACTATATGAGTCGTCTTTATGATTCGAACTGAAATTGTTATTCCCCTGTCAGTCAGTGGTTGATAAATAATATGGAGACATGGACTACTAATGAAGATCCAACTTACTGTGAAAATATAGGTTTGGACATGCATCAAAGTAATGAGAACTACGTGTAATAACAGAAACAATCTTTTAGAAAAATATATATATAACGCATATTTCGACCATATAACCAGGGCCGATCCGGAGGTTTGGGCTTCTTTGTGGAGCTGTTGTCTCGTCCGTCTTCATCTCCAGTCCGGTGACACTGCACATGGAGAGTTAAAGGAAGAGCGTGTCGTTGTGAGGAACCTCTACGACCTCCACTGAGGGACAACACGCAGAGGAAGTGAAGGGCAACGCGTCAGTGTCTGGACGTCACCCTATCTGTGCAACACAGAAGAGGAACCAGCTGTGTGACTTTGTACGTAAGACTGACTTAGACCCATATTAAGGAATATAAATATAAAAAATACTTCACGTAAATAAGCCGTTACCAAACAATCAGTGCTGCACAGTTGTAGCTGTAGACGATCAAGGTCAGTTTGTCCTTTTTCACTGTATATAAATTGTTCGATCCCCGACTTCTCCATTCCCAGTGCGGAATTGTCCTTGAATAGCTGAATAACCGTGAGTGATTTGTGATATGCACCGTGTGTGTGTGTGTGTGTGTGTGTGTGTGTGTGTGTGTGTGTGTGTGTGTGTGTGTGTGTGTGTGTGTGTGTGTGTGTGTGTGTGTGTGTGTGTGTGTGTGTGTGTGTGTGTGTGTGTGTGTGTGTGTGTGTGTGTGTGTGTGTGAATGGCAAAATAGGGCAAACATGAATACTGAACATCCATTATAGAATATTGTACACGGACGATCAAAAGGGCAGGAATCAAAACGCAGCATGTGTTCTGTGCAGCGCATCACAGGCGGCCGTCAGCTGACACACATCAACAGTCCAGAGAAACAGCAATTGTTCTGCGTAATTAGGCCCAGTTTGCTCCCTCGGTTGGCTTCTTTATGGGGCATCTGCCGTGCACGCCAAATGACGCGTGTCATCATATCTGTATGTCACACTTAATAAATGAACGGCCTGCAGTGCGGAGAGAATCCTCAGAGGCCCGGGGGCTTTACTGGGGGAAAAGTGAAGTCTGGCCTGAAAAAAAAGTTCTGAGAAAGTTCTGTGAGCTGGAAAAAGTTGCGTGGAGGAGCAGAATCCCGCCCCGTCTTGCAGAGGCAGGTGCCTTGTGTATGCATCACAGAGGTTATTAGCCCACAGTCTGAGGTTGTTGCATTTGAATCATTTAAGGGCGAGTGTTTGAAGCTCCTTGATATAATGATCCTTGGCAACTCTGAGAGTTCAAAGTAAATTGGCAAGGTTAAAAAAGGCTTTCTGCCACTGAGCAAAATAGAGAAATCAGCCAGCTATGTTTAATGGAATTTTCATCAGTGCTCAACCAGTCTCTCGAATGGGTTGTATAAGATAATGGCTGCACGGGTTCATTACCTCCTTGTCAAATTAAATTTCTTTTTCTCCTGCAGGCAGATTGGATAGTGATTACAGATCTAACCAAAAAGAAGGCTCCGAACTTTCTCTCTGTAAAGGTGGGACGGGGCCACAGCGGCGGCGGAACGAGTCTGTTTCATCTCGGGACCTTTGTTGTGAGCTGACCCGGCACATCACAGAGAGGCGAGCTGTTTAATGTGCTGCCGCTGTGGCTTTTCTCCCTCTTTGTGTGACTCTTGTAGCTCTTAAGTGAAGTGTCCTTTGTAAAAAAAAATTTAAAAAAAACACGGCGACGCACATGGCCGTCGAGTGGCGTTTACTTCAGGGAAACTAAATCAGCAGATTGCGAAAGTTGGCCCGCGTGTCGCCGCATTCTTTCGTCGTTGCTTTGTTTACAGGAAAAGGAAACGGTGAATGGTGTGACGGGAACGCAGCCGCGCACAACTCCACACACACAATACCACCCTGAACAATTTTATAAACATAACAACTGTGGGTGTTACAATCCTTAAGATTCCAGTCGTGGTTTATTTAATGAAACCTGTGGTTTGCTAGTGAGTTTTGATCGTAGATGAAAAGTATCGGAGGGGCAACCGTGCGTATTTAGCCCTTCAAAGCTAATTGATCTACTGACATGTCATTCCTACCATATGATCCTAAGTTTTATTTAATAAAATAAGCAGCGATACCTACAATTTCCATTTGTTGGTTGGTTTGCAAGCAATCAGAAATCTTAGGGGATGTTAAAGGAATTAGATTTTAGGTGCAGATGCTAATCAGAAGCCCAATCCAGATGTTTCTCCTACTTTCTTTAACATTTAGCTTTTTTTTTTAGGCACATTTATTGGACTGAGATCTACGAGTGTGTGTAATTTGGTGCAGCTGATTGAATTCATGTATAAAGGGCCTGTTGGTGGAGGCCTGTGTTCTACTGAGTCCTCCTCTAGTGGTCCGACTGCATTGTGACATCTTGATGACGTCACCTATCATGTGACATAGAAGATAATCGATCAATATCAGAAACATCTTGGAAAATATTTAGGACCATATTTTCGTTACATCCACAAACCTTAGAAACGCCCCTAACCCTTCGTCATCACAAGGTTTAAATGACGTCATTATGAAATGACATTATTACAATAAAGAAGCTACTAAAATGACCTGATATATTATAAAGCAAGCGTGCCATACTCTTATTATAATAGATATTGATATTTTTTCTTTTATTCTGCTATGAAAACAGTCGCCACGGATGATTTATCTGACACAAGCATTTGGTTTAATTCTGAAATCCGAGGCACCTTTCCTGACCACAAGTAAAAAGCTCTTTATTCTTTATTACCTTGCTCCGTCAAAGTGAACTGGAAGTAACAGCCGGCGTCTTTTGGCCGATGAAGTAAGAAACCAAGTGAAGGAAGCAGCTCAACCAACGCAGGTAGCGTTTGTTTTCACTCGTCTGTGGGGAAGGAGAACCCCATCAGGCCGTTGGAGGAAGACGTCACCGTGATGGGTCCCAGAGGAGATCAATAACCGATAATCATCTGCTAAACGGAACGAGTGGAGTGAGTATTGAGTCCAAATTTACCGAGCTGACAAATTAATACCTCCGTTACAAATTAATGCGAGTTGACATTTTCCTTCACAGTCACTTTTGTTTTTGTTTTTTTTCTCTGAAACGCAGAAAAGTCAAACCATTCATCATTGGCGAGACGGGAAGGAGGCGGCGTGCATCTTGATGTCGGTCACCTTTGCGAACGGCGATCTCCAAAAACCTGAAACTGCTTGAATACAAAACGTGTTCTGCTCTTGACTCCTTCGTGTCGAGCAACACAACCTGGCAAGGTTTTTGTTTGAAGTCACCAGGAAGCAAAACTGACAATAAATAACAATCCTGAAACTCTCTCTCAATGATAGAGAAATAAACACTTTTTTTTTTTAATAACACTTGAGTTTCTAAAATGACAAGTATTGTTGTGTGTCATGGAGATGTCACGATTCTAGTTTTAACCACGAGCTCCTGTGGATGTCAATATTTGATGTTCGGGGAGATATTTTAATTCTGTTTCCTCAGGGGACGACTTGTCAACGTGCGTTTTTTTAAAAGATTGTAGGAATAGTTATTATTTGGTTTCGGAGTTATTTGATGCTGGGGTGAAATGTCCTGATTGACTTGTGATTGGTCGAGCTTGTTTATCGGCGGCACCTCGATCTCCTGATCTTCACGTTCGGACTCCGAATGACGTCTTCGAGTGTAAGGTGTCTGTCTTCGTGGAGAAGGAAGGAAGCAGCGGAAGGAAGGAAGCAGTGGAAGGAAGGAAGCAGCGGAAGGAAGGAAGCAGTGGAAGGAAGGAGCGACGCATCGTCCATCTTTATACACAGTCCAGGTGTTCGATAGGCTCAGGGAGCTTCACTCCGAGTTTGGTGTAATTCGGTTTTGTTTGTGTAATCCTGCAAGAAAAACTAAACCAACCAACCGAACAAAGGTGAAATCCTGATGTCTGCAGCAAAGGCACAGCCCAGTCTTTGACAGGTTGTTAGCTAACGCTGTGGAAGGTGTGTTATGCAGCTGAACGCAGCTTTGAAGTTGCGGAATCACAAAGTTGTTGTTTTTTGTTGATCCTGAACCTGAACCAGAAAATGAGCCTCCACTTTGTGCTCTCGCCACGTGAACCTCTTCACGGTGGAGGGAAATTCAGTTTGCGACACAGCACGATCTGCATTTCAGAATTAATTCTCGTTTCATGAAAGTTTATGAGACTAGTTATTTATGAGCAGATGCAGCTCCAGCAGCGAACAGACTCGCATGTGAGGAGGAGGAGGAGGAGGTGACGGGATTCAAACGGCGGCTGAACGAGGCGACGGATCGTTTGACCACAGAGCCGCTGCCCGAGTCCCTCGATTAACACCAGACGATGCATCAGCTGGTTAATGAGTCTGTGAGAGGACTAGTTGACCTCGTTGGGACCAGAGCCTTCGTCCAATGGGGCCAGACGTCGTTTCAGGGCTTCTGGTTGAAGTTGGTGGTCAGATGAGGATTGTGGGTAAAGTTCGAGTTAAAGTTACTGGAAGTCAATGTCCTCAGAAGGATAGCTGCACAAACCTGTGTGTGTTTGGTCCCTCCCTGTTCTCTTCCTCTCTCTCTCTCTCTCTTCTCTTGCACTCTTCTTTGTCTCTCTTTTCTCTCTCTCATCTACTCTTGTTCTCTCCATCTTTCTTTTTCTCTATGTCATCACTCTCTCTTTTCTCTCTTGCTTCTCTCTTTTCTCTCTTCTCTCTTTCTCTTCTCTTCTTTTCTCACTCTCTCTTCTCTATCCTCTTTTTCTCACTTTTCTTTTTCTCTTGCTCCTCTCTCTTCTCTCTCTCTCTCTTTCTCCCTCTTCTCACTCTCTTCTGCTCTCTCTCTCTCTCCTCTCTCTTCCTCTATCTCTCTTCTTTCTCTCTCTTTTTGCGTCTCTTCTCTTCTATCTTCTTTCTCTCTGCTCATCTCTTCTATTGTTCTTATATTCCTCTCTATTGTCTTCTCTCTCATCTTTGTGTCTCTATCTCACTCCACTCTTCTCTGTCTTCTACTTCTTCTCTCTGTTTCCTCTCTTTCTCTTCTCCTTCTCCCCTTCTGGTTATTCTCACTCTCTCTTCTCTCCCTCTTTCTCCTCTCTTCTCTCTCTCTCTCACCTCTCTCTCTCTCTCTTCTCTCTCTCTCTCTCTCTTCCTCTTTTGTCTCTCTCTCTCTTCTCTCTCTCTCTCTCTCTCTCTCTTTCTCTCTCCCTCTCTTTTTCTCTGTCTCTCTCTCTCTCTCTCTCTTTTCTTTCTCTCTCTTTATTGTAAACAAGGTGTCATTTTTTTTATTTTAAATACTTTCAAAAGATTTTAACAACTTCTCTGCTACCGATTGGACTTTAAATCAGTTTGAGTTGTTTACATGTGTGAATATTTAAACCATTTCAAATCAGATTATAATTATTGTCTGGGGTGCAGCTCTCATGTGTCAGAATATATTATATATATATAAAATATGTCTTCTCTGTAAAATATAAAAACAATTACCATTTAATTTCTGTTGGTCACGATAACACAATATTTTTAACACTGATAAAAGTTATTCAGATGAAGCTTCGTCCTCCCAGATAATCCAATATGCGACGTTTAAAAAAAAAAGTTCAACAGCCGCCGCGTCTGCAGTTGCGACAACTTTCTCCGGTTTTTTGATTACATTTCCCAAAGTGCCACATCCAGTGCTGCTGCCTACTGAGGAGATGATGAGCAGCAGGTTATCTGGGGCTCAGCGTGAGGGTTGCCTCTCTGCAGATATCCTGATTGTGTGTCTGCGCTCA
This sequence comes from Reinhardtius hippoglossoides, assembly GCA_006182925.3. Classification (NCBI taxonomy): domain Eukaryota; kingdom Metazoa; phylum Chordata; class Actinopteri; order Pleuronectiformes; family Pleuronectidae; genus Reinhardtius; species Reinhardtius hippoglossoides. Next base: position 21,379,687 of record CM031684.1, read on the forward strand.
GAGGGAGATGCCTCCACTGTCTGCGAGACGCCTCTTTTCCCCCCAGACACCGACTTGCCTCTAAAGTGGAGACGGTTCCAGTCGAGGCTGCACAAACAAACTCGGTCAGAAAAACACTTACTGGCTCCGTGTAACAACTGTTGCTGTCGGTGTGTAAATAAAACCATCATATCGACGTTATGGTTTTGTATTTATATAGTGCTTTTCTAGTACAGTATATAGCTCTTTACATTCACACACACATTCATACAGTGCATCTATTAGCAGCACTTTGTTCTATGAGGGGCAATTCAGGGTTCAGGATCTTGCCCAAGGACACTTCGGCATGCAGATGGGGAAGACTGGGGATCGAACTGCCGACCTTCAGGTTGGAAGACGACCACTCTACCCCTCAGCCACAGCCACCCCTGTGTAACATATGGTTTCAGGAATTTCTATTTTGGCTTTACACAGGAATTCTAAATATTTAGTCTTTTTTTGCTGCTTACGATAGAATTTTCTGCTTAATGGTTTAATTTGCACGGAGAAAGTTTTCTCATTTTACGTTCATGACCTGAATGACATTCATCAGGTGACGCTGATGTTGTTTCTTGTGTTTTCTGCTCCAACGTTTCTGGTTTTGAAGTAAGAAAATACTCTTAAGCCAACTAAAATAAACATTTAACTGTCTGGTCTTTTCTATTTGGTTACTATTTGAAGAATGACTCGTCACTTTGTTCATTCTTTACTTTTAAGTAGAAGACATTGGCAATTTTCTTTCAGATCAATTTTCATTATGATGTTTATATTACCACCAGGGACGCCCCAAACTGTTTCAATGAATCTTCTTTGTGGCCCTTAATGAGCTTTAAGCCCTGTAAATAAAAAAAATCTTGATCTTCATCAATTTTGAAAACTTGGAAACGTGCAGAGTCATGTGTTTATGATTTATCCCCAGTTTTAAGAAGCGCCTTTAGCCACTGGACATTATTGGAGGTGGGTCGTTCACATCCAAACAAAACTGGTGTCGTGAATAAGTCAATTAATTCATGCAGCAACTTTCATAAGTTCGACTTGTACACAACTCTGTAAGTCAATGCATGGAAATAACTTTGACCTTAGACTGTTGAATAGAAGAACAAAAATAATAATTAGGGAATGAAGACTTTTTATATAAACATGTTATTCAGCAGCATCTGAGCTGTTGTTTTTCGTCCTGCCCTGCAAACATTTCATCGACCCGCAGGTTAACAACAGATCTGCAGCACGTTGCACCAAAACAACCAGACTTTAAAAATGTTTTTTAAAATTAATACCGTAACATTTTATTATCAGGAGAGTGACTCTATATTTCCACCCCTGATAACGTCTGATACATGTTAATAACCTCAGATTTATACTCCTGGAATATTCCTGCAGCATAATATTATATCACGTCTCTAATATTTAATTTATGCATGTCATGAACTTCCTGTGAAATGTTTTAGAACACCTCGATTTGACAGCTGTTATTTAAATGTTCGCAATCCAACGTCTCTGTGTTATTCATCGTCATCTGTTCACCGTTCTGATAACGGTTCTACTTCCTGTAGTACAGTGCAACCACAATAATGCACCAGACAGTGTAGTACCCCACTTGTACTGATACTAATATTCCCTTATACCTGAACCTGGTACTCTGTCCCTGAAAAATACATGTTTTCTATGAAATATACATGATTTTTCAGTTTTTGTCACCTAAACTCATACCTCAATCTAAGGTGATGGAGATAATTGTGTTGCTATAATATTCCTGTATATTTCTGCAGTGTGTCACAGACGTCTCCTCTACCTCAGAGCAATGGTGACATCTTGTGGCTGGATGAGTGTTTCAGTTTCATGACGAAGTAGTTTGAGTTTTCTGTGTGAAACCAAACAATAAAAGCAGAATAATTAATTAATAAATAAATAAAGCAAAATTAAACATTAATTACGGTTACAGGCAGTGAAAGGAGAAGGAGAAGAATCAGTGCAGATCAAACAAAATCAAACCAATGTAATATTCCATCATTATGGGCCTGTGTAATTATATATGATATAATACAGTTGCTTTTGCAAATAACTAACTTTCCTATAATGAAGCCAGCACCTGATACAGTGAGTTAAAATGTTATTGGCCTTGTATGCTGCAAACTTAATTAATTAATAAATACAAAATAATAATAAAATAACAATAATTTATGCTATGAAGCAAAGTTTGTTGTTTAAATAAACCAGGACCAGAAGAGGAAGTTTATTTTTAGATTAAATCACTGCTAGATATTAAAGAATTAAAGTTTACATGTTAAACTATGTTTCTCATAGTTCACAATCAGATCTGCGGTTCATAGTCCAGATGTGCAGTGTCAGACCTGCTCCAGATGCGGGAGCAGCCCCGCCCCCCTCCTCGTTCTGTAACACCATGAGCAGATCCTCCCATTGGCCAATGGGGTTTATAACAGACGTGCCGTGATGAGATCATTCGCGCTCATTGGATGGCCTGGTTGTGATGTAACAGGGAGCTCGTCGCTGATTGGTTGCTCTGTCACCTTTAGTTTAGTCAACATCCCTCTGCTCTGTTCCGGATTCGAGCAGCAGACACAAGGTAATGTCCTCTCACACTGTTTATGATATAAATATAGATATAACTTCATAGATATAACGTTATATTGGTGTCAGGGCAGCTCAGATATTCTGTTATATAACCATATAACGTGCGTTTGCTCTCTGCTTATGAAACATGTTTATTTTCCTATTTTCGTGCAGTTTTCATATGTCAACAGTTATTGTTACACAAGGGAAGTTGGTTTATGCCCTAAAGGTTTGTGCTCCTATTTCTAATTATTAAATGTTAAATACACAAATGTCCTTAATAATGCCCAATGTCTAATGTCCTCATAGATGAAGCCATAACATTGAATGAATATATTTCTATTATATATCTTAGTATTCTAACGATCTATCCTGATCGGGTCTTAACTTATTTTGCTTGATTTATATCTTTATTGTTATGTCTTATATCTGCAGGACAACTGAGTATGACTATGAAACTATAACTTTTAAATAAAGTTACAGTTACATGAAATTTAGTTACAGAATTAATTAACATGCATATGATTGCTGTTTAAACGTGTGATGAATTCTTTATTATACAAACTATAATGTCCTTACAAGAAGATATAAAAACCAAGTGACACAAAATGTCCCTGCAAAGCTTCTGTAACAGGTGTGTGAATAGTCCAAGCATTATTTATAACACAGTATAATGCAGCTGTAATTTGATTGATTATGTATAATCAAATATTTGTTAATAGTAGAGTAAAAAAACTCGAGGAAGTAGTTTTACAAAAGATAAAAGTTAGGCTCTTTTTTCCTCTGCAGCTTTCTGACTGTACTCATAGATGCATTGTTTATTCTATGAAATAAGTTTGAAATAAATACAATTAATGGACACATTTTAAAGTCATGCAACATCATGCAAACCATTAGTTCATTTTTTTTATAAATGCAAAAATAAAGAGATGGTGCCTCTCTCTGTGTTTTACACTCTTCAGATTCAACCATGGATCTTGTGCTGAATGTTGCCGACTATTACGTCCTCACCCCGTACGTGTACCCGGCGTCGTGGCCCGAGGACGGCGCCCTGCGGCAGATCATGAGCCTGCTGGTGCTGACGAACCTCGGGGCCGCCGTCCTGTACCTGGGCCTGGGAGCCATCAGCTACTTCTTCATCTTCGACCACACGCTGATGAAACACCCACAGTTCTTACAGGTGCGAAGCCTCATGCGCGATAAATCTGAGCGCTGGCTCTGTTCAACTTGAACTTTGAACTTCTTAAAGGGCGAGCTGCAGTTTACTGTCCTGCACATGTGGTCTCAGACACTAGGATCAATGACGAGGTTTGTGTTGTGTATGTTACAGTTGTGTTTGTTACTGTGTTCACCCACGTGTTGTGTCTTTAGTGCCTGGCACCACATTAATTACCTAAAGGCCCCACACCCAGTTAATGGCCTTAATGGTCACATTGGTAATGGTGATTCATCTTCCAAATGGAGTTAACCCATCATTTCAGACTGGAGTCATGTGAAGAATTAAAGAAAGAAGAGAGAGAGAGAACTTCAAATCCATAATAAATGTTGTTGGATATTTCTAAAAGCAGCTTGGAGGGAATCAGCTGATGCCTTAAGTGACCTCATTCTTTCTGAAAATGTGAATCTTAACAAATTAGATGAATAAACGTTAAGTAAGGTTTATTTATAGCCCCTGTCACAAAGTACTTCACAGAAACAAAATGACACGAGGAAGTAGTAACACACAATGAAAACTGTTGTTTACTTGTTTTATATAAAGATTCAGTCGTTTTCTAAAATGGGAGGGAACTATATTTTTAGCAAGTCCAGACAACTATCAGGATAAAGCTCTGATCGTCATTTTATAGTGTGGGCAACATGTGTGTTTATTTCAAACGTGTGTTTAAAACGTTTCCTTTCACAGAATCAGGTCCGGAGGGAGATCAAATATGCGATGACCTCTCTTCCCGTGATCAGTCTTCCCACCGTGGCCTTGTTTTTCGCTGAAGTCCGAGGATTCAGCAAACTGTACGATAGCGTTCACGAGTCTCCGCTGGGTACGTTCGACGAGCCTCCACACTTGTTCTGTCGTCGTCGTGTTTCCGGTGCGTTTGCCTCCGGGCTCCAGATTCGTGTCGCTGAGCTGCTCTGTGTGTTTTCAGGTTGGACCGGACTCGTCCTCAGTATGATCTCCTTCCTGTGTTCACTGACATGTGCATCTACTGGATTCATCGCTTCCTCCATCACAAGCTCATCTATAAGGTCGTTGTGGGTTTTATATTATAACTGATCAGGTGCAGCTCTCCAGTTAAATAAACTTTGATCACGGGTAAATTTCGGTTTCACGCTGCATTTTCTACGAGCCAGAATATGGAAAAATACTGAATACGATAATATCAGCTAATAAATCGAGCCCGGCTGATTTATCTGTTGGACGATAAAAAATCGATATGAGGATTTCACAGACACATCAGCATTAATTCTTGCTCATATGAAATTATTTGACTGAATAAACAATGAATAGATGTTTATTAATGTTAATATTTTCATTGCTTTATGTAAAAAAAATTTGAATTTGTATATTTTCTAGTTCTATATGTTCGGTTGGTTATTTATGATAAGTTTATGGTTAAACTGTAAAATATCAAACCTTAATTGCATTTCTTTTTCATAAGGGTTTGATAACAACATCTTAGGAATAATTTCCAATTTCTTGATATATTTCAATACATATCGGCCAATATACCTTTTCACAAATTTTGTATTCCACAATAACAATTAGAGCAATATAATAGCAAGTATTTCGCACAAATTTAACAAATGTAATTTTTCATTCCAATAAAAATAATGTTAAGTTGAAAAGGGGGAGGGGTCTTCAGAATGCTTAGTTTAAATATGAAATCATGGTTTAATAAATCCTCTCCTGTCTTATCCCCACAGCTGTTTCACAAGCCTCACCACATATGGAAGATCCCCAGTCCCTTTGCCAGCCACGCCTTTCACCCGGTGGACGGCTTCATGCAGGGTCTCCCCTACCACATCTACCCCTTCTTCTTCCCCCTCCACAAGGTGCTCTACCTGGCCCTCTACGTCTTCGTCAACATCTGGACCATCTCCATCCACGACGGCGACTACCGCGTCCCCGGCGCCCTGACGGAGGTCATCAACGGCTCGGCTCACCACACCGACCACCACCTCTTCTTCGACTACAACTACGGCCAGTACTTCACGCTGTGGGACCGCCTGGGGGCTCCTACAGGCACCCATCGGCGCTGATGGGGAAGGGCCCCCACGATCTGATCCGCAAACTTCAAGCAGAGGGGAAGCTGGGAGGCGACAGGCGAAGGTGAACGGACACATCCGAGAGGAGCCACACTTAAGGAGGAGTAACTACTGTGGAGGGGAATTTAGAATAAATGTCTGAAATTAATCACTATTTTTGTAAAAGACAATGTGCTGCAACAAACTAATCGGGGGATAATTGGAGTGAGTGAACTTGCCATGGCCGAACCCCTGGAGTGACATCATCCGAGGTGAACTATGGGACGATGCGTTTCTCTGTCCGTCATCAGTCACGTCAACGGCTGGAATTGAAGGTTGTGACCGTGTGACTTTTTTTATACAAGAGTTAAACACTGAAAGTAGAAGGAAGCAGAAGAAGTGACGACACTAACTGAGTTTGACTCATGATTAAAGATCGACTTTGACTTAAAGGTTGATTTTAACAAGTAGCAAAAAATTGTGGTATGTTTCAACAAGTCTCATCACTGTGGCTGAGTTATGATATGTAACAATTCCTGATTAAAAAGTCCAAAAGCGATTTGTATCTGAGGTGCTTCCTGTTTTTTCGCTGGCAATGGTGGAGAAGACAACAACTCCCATGATCCCACGCTGCTTGATGGGATTTCATGGGATAAAACACATCCTCCGAGAAAACACCAGACAAAAATGTAATGTATTAAGCGTATTAAGTTTATTTTGTCTGCTCTTAAGCTTAACGTCAGCCGATTCTCTTGCATTAAATGTTAGGAAACAACTCCGGTTTTATTCTGTCACATACAAAAATGTAAACGATAAAATATGCTGCATATACAAGCAGAAAGACATAAGTACACACCATCCTCTTCAGCACAAGTGCCACATGCAAGTTTTGCACTTAAGAAATAAAACACAACAACCATAGTTTCAGCAGATATGGTTTGATAACATGGTACAAAAGAAAAAGACGCTGCGGTCAGGTGAAGTCTGTGGGGCGAGTCGCTCTGGTCCACGTCAGCAGAGGAACAGGGGCATCCAGAGGAAAGATCTCATGGCGCTCCTGCTGCCATTCCTGCCAGTAATCCCAGAGCCATATTTTCCACCACTCCGTCAAACGGGTCCCTCTGGACGATCACCTGATGGGTGCCTGAGAGAAGACGGAGCGAATTAAGGTGCACGAAGTGTTTGCGTTTATGTTGTTTGCTGAATTGGAGAGTTTGACACATCGGCTACCTAACCTTCCATTGGTGCAGGGAGAAAAGGGAAGAAGTCTTAAAAAGCCCATATTTTACACCTGTATCGGATTTAATAGATGATATATCAGTGGTTTACAGTTGCAAAAACTGCTGCAATATGGAGCTGCAGGCTAGAGAAGAACAGCCACATATTTACAGTTGGTTACAACAGGATGTTTCTGAACGCCAAGTTACAGCGTCCTCATGTTTGTTCAAGTTTCAGCAGGACAGTCGGCCATGTAGGAGTAACGTCCCGAGTTACGGTACGGAGTTTCACAACGGAGTTTCACAACGGAGTGTGAGCACATCAGAAGAATAAAGCGTAACCGCTGGTCTCAAACACTAACGTTCTGGAGGAATGTGCACGGACACATTCTCTTCCTTCGCATCCCTCCACGCTGCAGGTTTCTTCAGTGTTGTTTGCTGTGGTTAGCCTGTGGTAGCTAACAAGCTGCTAGCTCAGCAACATGTCTGCTTGGTGTCGCGTTCGGTGTGGAGGGGGGGTGGAGGTGAAGGAGAGTGGGGGGTGGTGGGTTCGGAGTCTGGAATGGTACCAGCTGGGTGGGGCTGAGAGACGAGTTCGATCCCGTATGACTCATAAGGGGGAGGAAGTACGAAACAGACGTTTCAATAACATATTTCTTAGAATGAATTCAGTGCCTGTTTTCATACTTTGAGGCCCCCTACTGGCCCCTTCAAGTCATTACGGATAGTAAAGGCCCAGAAAATGTATTTTACACCATATGGGCCCTTTAAGAGGTAAAAACTCCAACAACAAACAACAGCTTGTGGGGATCATCAAATTATAATTATTGATGCAGATTGTACAGTGGTGTTCTGAGAAATGTTAAGAAATAGGGGACACTGAACACTTATTACTTATAATGTTAATATAGCCCTTGGGTATAGAATTGCATAAGCCTCCCAAAAAACAGTTTATAGTGGAATCGCTGCTAAACGAAAAACACTGGACGACTTTAACTAATGTTGAACGTGTGTCTTCACGTAAACGTACCTGGTCCTGCTCCAGGCGTGATGTAGACAGTGTGGTAGCCGTTGATGGGGATGGCCTGGTAGGAGTCTTCATGGGGGTCATATGTGAAAACCTACAGCACGAGAAGAAAGCAGTGTTTTTATACTGACTGAGAACGACCACTGATTGTGTCTCCGCCCTCACAGAGAAGCCTCCCTCTCATTTGTCGGACTGTCAGCGATGATTAAATTCATAAAGAGAAGGTAGACTTTCAGGATTAATCCATTACTATTTGAAGTTTACTCAACATTGACTTAGAGTAGTAGAGTAACCCTAACCACTGTATATAAAGATAGACGGCACGCCAGATTCCAGAAAGCTGAATCATCTTGATCGCCCCCTGATGGCTGGCTGCGGTATAGGCCATAAGCCCCGCCTCCTCAGAGTCTGACTCCAAAAAGTAAATTTTTCTCAAAGGTGTTTTCTATCATTTTTTGTTGGTTCTCAACACACTGATGTTTGTTCAAGTGTTCGTGTTTCTGATGGTTTGAATTAAGTATTTAATGCTACAATGACATTTGAGATTGACACGTGATTGGTCAAGCACATGTATCGGTGGGACCACGATGCCGTGGCTCCACCCCTCGGTCACTTCATCACAGACTCTGACTCCAAGCAATGTCAAGAGAGCAAGATGGCCGCAGCTTTTCCGTCGACCAAGCTGTTCTTTGGTTGACTACAGCCGTTGATCATGATTCACTCACCGGGTTTCTCCTGGTCTCAAGCAGAGTCAGTTTCCATGCTCTGAAACAGAAACGACAATGGACGAAGAAATATTAGCGGACGTAAAAAGAGAGGCAGAGCCGAACAGAGGGAAGTGAAATCACCTACATTGACTCATCCTCGCTGTTCGCACACAGGTTGATCGTTGATCCGTCTCTGAGCTGAACCACGATGAGGTTGTCTCTGGGATTAGTCTCTGGTGGAGTTACACCTGCATGCAGACGAGGTAAAGCAGTTATTCACTCACAAATTAACAAATCGCCATCACCGTTACAATATCTTCTCCTTGATCTAATCAATTAACGGTAATTGGCCTCACTGCTTCACTTCTTGTTGTAGTGGAACGAGATCGTACGTTGACTTTTGCCTATAAAGTTTCCTATCCAATGGTTTAGTCTGTTAAATGTGTATTTCAGTAGTGTTTGGTGCTTTCACCTCAACAACAGGCACAACGTGAGAAATTGAGAACATGCAGGACCTTATAGGTAGTTACCTCCACCAGTGAGGTTACATTTTCACCCCTGTCCATTTGTTTGTTAGTTTGTTGGTTGATTTGTTTGTTTGTGAACCGGGTTATGCTAAAACAATCCAAAGGATTTCCACGAAATTTGGTTGAAGAAGGCGATATGGGTCAGAAAATAACCCATTCAATTTTTTTTAATGATCCAGACAAATGGGTGGCTCCTGGAGTTTTTTATCACTTTTTTAAATATTGTAATCTGTGATTTTCACCATTTCCTAGGGAATAATCCATGGATCTTGATGAATATTACCAGACATATTTTGCGGACTGAAATTTGGTTGAATTCAAGGCACCTGTTGGACCTTGGCGGATGTATGTGCTCTACCGAGTGCCATTCTAGTTCATATAAGGTAATGGTTTATTGTAATTTTCTTGAAAATTGTTGTTGAATTAGGGTCAGGGTTCAACTGTCATCCTGGCATTTTGTCCCATGAGGATGACTTCATGTAAAATGGCCTCATTATTCCCGTGCTCTACCTCCACACTCCAGGCCAGACCGCACGTCCACACACGTCGTCTTCAGGCCGACGCGGTGCTCCAGCTCACGCCGGCTTTCGGCCTTGTAGAAGCAGAGGCTCCCGTCGATCCACAGGTCGCACCAGTTTAACTTCCAGCGTTTCAGGACCGACGCTGTGGAGCAGAGACACAAGGTTATGTGATGCTGTAAAGTAAATATCTGAAATGGACCGTCCACTGACCTCGGATTGAACGGCTGATAATGTTATTGTTGAGTCAGTGCCAAGATCAATAAACTTAATAGGAATTCATGTGTGTGTGTGTGTGTGTTTGTTTGTGTGTGTGTGTGTGTAGTCTTTTTTCAGCACATACAAACTGTCATCGTTGCCTGACCTCGTTAAGCCACTTAAAGACATGACCAGGGATAGTTAATTGGATTATAAATGACAGAGTTTCGTAACAGTTACACTTTTCAGCTTCGAGACATCATGCTCCTGTGTTTCCTGTTTGAATTTCAAACAAGAATTTATGCAAAACGATAAACGTTGATATAAGAATTTTTAGTTTGTAAAATATAATGTAAAGTAGGGGGGGGGGAAACCGGAGCAAATAGTTGCACATATTGGAGGTAAATAATAAATATTGACATGTGTCACTGTCTGTGAACCCCAACATTCCTGGTTCCTGTCTAGTCTAGAGCTTTTGTTGCACATCAGTCCTCGTCTCTTACTCTCCTCTTCCTCATGTCCTCACTATTCTCTTCTGTCCACTTTGTGTTACAACATAAATCACTGAACAATGTGAGCAAATGTCTTTCGCATATTCCCCGAGCCCAAGCTGTCACCTGCTGATCGTATATTTTGTCTAAAAATCAGCTAGAAAACAAAAATGAGCTAGAAAAAGTAAATAATGAATTACTGATTATAAGATTGTTGCTTTCAATAATTGACATAAACATACATCTAAGTTTTTGTTCCTTATCCAACTCGTTATCCCCTGATAGCTGTTGATATTAATAATAGATAAACAACAACCCTGGATTCACTCACTTTGTCTCCACAGCCAGCCCGACCTCATGAGCACCATTGTCATTTGTTCTCCCAGTTTTCAACGATGATGATGTCAATGATAATCCAGAAGTGGTAAAATACGGAATTTAGATTTATTGTTTGCTAAATTAAAATGATCCAGTGTCTGTTTTCGGCCTCCTGTGGCCTGGCTTCTATTCCCTGCGTCCCTCAGACAGCAGGGTAGTGGTAGATTAGTCTGGTTGACTCACAGGATCATTCTGGATTAGGACCGTGTTTGGCCACGCCTTCTCTTCCCGTCTCATCTTTGTCGTTCTTTCCGGACTCTTCCTGACTCCTCACACCATCTTTACTTAAATCCTTGTATTGATATGCTCATAAATCAAATTCACGTCAGCACAGTTCAATTCATTCATGTGCAGCTCTCTCTAAATTTGCTTTTACTCGTTAATCTCATAATACTGAAATAACAACATGAGGATTAGCCTGAGTCTCAGGTCAGTTATGAGTCTCCTCTGACTTCCTGCATGTGAAACACTGATGACATCATTTCCTTTTGCAGCTCCCACAGAAAAGACTGGTTTCTCTTGTCCACCAGTCCCTTGATTATGTAAAGGTCTTAATTGAGAACCATGATTTTCTTACATTTGTAGTCGTGCATCAAACCCAAAAATGAAAGAGACAAAGTTTTGTAATGTACTTTTTTATTTTATTTGAACCTTTCTATCGTCTACAAATCTGGATTGCCTCATTTATCCAGTGGTTGAGATGCAGGGCTGCGTTATTGGAGCAACGGATGGTGCTGTAGTTGCTCCAGGGTGAGACGCTGCTTCGGGGACAGAATTATTAACAGGAAGAAACCTCGAGAACCAGACTCAATCTGCCTCGACCGGTTTGGGTGAGCGGGGAAAAATGCGAAGGAGAGGAGAGATGGGTGGAAAAGAGGGGAGAGAAGAGAGAGAGATAGGGGAGAGGGGGAAAGAGAGGAGAGAGAGACCAGGAGCAGCTGTGCACCATCAGGTTTCAGCTCTGACTAGTTATAATGAAAACAATAAGAGTGTTAAGATGTTATCGATGATAGCAGCAACAATTGATATAGGAAAAAAAAACTATTTATAATAATAATTGTTGAATGTGGGGGCAGAGAGACAGAGAGAAGGGGAGAAGTGCTCAGTGGATGATGCATTTTGGACCAACTGGAGGCTTTTCACAAACTTACTGTGACATTGTGATGATAAAGAATTACAGTCATGCAGACGAGAGGTAACAAATGCATGGATGAGTTTCTCTGCAGCCTTCTGAGACAGGATGTTCTCCTAAATCTGGTCAGACAGTGTTTCTCTGAGAAGGATAGAAATAGATGCGTCGAGGCAGTACTGTATTTCAGGTTTACATGAGTTTAAATCACTTTCAGATTAGTTTGTACGGAATATTTTATTAAGTGTTTGTGTGTGTTTAATTTATATGGAGAAATAATATTGGATCATAGGATCATCAAAGGATCATCAAAGGATCATCAGAGGGTCATCAGAGGATGATCAGAGGATCATCAGGATTCCAGGTCAAAGCCAATTGACTTGCATATAAAGGAGTAATATTTCTCAGAAGAATCAGACTCAACATCTATGAGTAGACGACAGCTACACAGCAATCTTCTCTCTGACAAAGTCCTTTAACCGAGACTGACAATCACCAGTAGACCAGCGCTTCACGGCAAAAATACTTAACAACAACTTTGTTACACTGGATCACCTGAGTTCATCCAACATGAAGAGGATGAACTGCTTAAGAGACGAAGTAGGTTTTGTTGTAAGCAGGAGAGACTTCAGGTTAAACTGTTTTTAGTTTTAAACCTCTTCAAAACACAATTGTCTTTTATTTCTTTTACCTGACAGTAGTTTTACAGACTATAAAATCAGACGTGTGTAAATGACTCAAATTCATTCAGCTCTGTCTCTTTGAATATATCTGTGTTTTTCCTCTTATATGTCAATTTGTGTCTTTCAGTCACTTGGACAAATGCAGTCTGATGATGCTCCCCAACATGCTGCAGTGAAAGGTTTTCTAGAGAGGCGGCAGACGGCTGGAAACTCACCTCTGGCTGCAGAAAACACTCCACTGAAGAAGCTGACTGCTAAGAACCTAGTTATACAGGAGCGTGTGGCAGAGAAAGCTGCTCTGAAAAATCTGGCTGCAGAAAGCGTTGCTCTCGTTGCAATGAACAATAATCTGAAGAGGCAGCTGACTGCTGAGAACTCGGCTCTGGAAGAAGAAAACACAACTCTGGCTGCACACAACGCTGCTCTGTCTGCAGAAAACACTGCTCTGTCTGCAGAGAATAATGATCTGAAGAGGCAGCTGACTGATGAAAGGTTAGCTCGGGCAAACGAAAACACTGCCCTAAAGAAGCTGGCTGCCGAGAACGCAGTTATAAAGCAGCACGAGGCAGAGAAAGCTGCTCTAGCTGCAGAAAACGCTGCTCTGTCTGTAGAGAATAATGATCTGAAGAGGCAGCTGACTGATGAAAGGTTAGCTCGGGCAAACGAAAACACTGCCCTAAAGAAGCTGGCTGCTGAGAACGCAGTTACAAAGGAGCACGAGGCAGAGAAAGCTGCTCTGAAAAAGCAGGCTGCAGAAAGCGCTGCTCTAGCTGCAGGAAACGCTCTGAAGAAGCACATGGACTCTACTCCGTCACATCTGTTTCAGGCCAGGGGTGACTGTATCAACCTGAGAATGTCTGTGGAGAACCAGAAAGATCTTTTAAACGAGTTATGCTGCACAGAGGAGAATATGATACTGAAGAACATTGAGCTTCAGGTACGTTAAATCAGATCATTTTAGATTTGAATTATATGGATTGTAAGTTTGTTTCATGTTTAGACTTTGAGGAAGAAAGTGTTGACACTTATGTTTTCTCTCTCTTTTCAGGAACTCACCTTTGAGGCCGACTCGGTCATGAATGACAAAAAGGAGAAGAAAGAGAGGAAGAAGCAGCAAAAGCACGAGAAACTGCAGAGAGAGAAGGACAAGAAGGAGAGCAAAGAACTGAGGAAGAGGGTGAAGAACGACAAGAAGAAGCAGGAAAAGAAAGAGCAAGTGGAGAGAAAGAAGGAGGAGAAGAAGGAGAAGGAGGAGAAGGGGGAGGGGGAAGGGAGAGTGAGAGTGAGTTGGAAGATATTTTCCAGTTTTCTCTTTAAACGCCGGAGCGGGTCCTATAATCTCGTCTCTCCTTCCTCTCCCTCAACCCTCCCTTCAAACTGAACGCTCCATTCATTACAAAATGAAATGCTGCAAATTAATGATTGTTGAATGTTGACTACTTTGTCTAATAAAGCATTTCTTCAATCAATCGTACCACAAACACTTGAGCCCACAGTGAAAGCTCTGACTCCAGGTGACAAGCACACACTGTGAGTTGGCTTTTCAATCTGCAGCAACAAAGAGCAACATGGAAAAACACTACAATACAATGCAAAACTGCATTTCACTAAACACTAACAGTATATGGGTCCTAAATGTAACACATCAGATATCTGGAAATTGATCAATTAACCCCATCTCCTCATACTTCATTTGCAAACACAGAAAATATGTTTCAATGTCTCATATCACAGACCCTCAGATTGACCATGTGACCCTCTGGAGGGTCTGAACCCAATGGTTGAGAAACATAGTTATTTATGGCATACAAGAGGTGTTTATGACTGCCATCTGGTGGCAGCATAAGGTACGCCTACTTTAATCTATTAAAACTATTACATTCAAAATAGAGGGGTAAAAACTTGGACAAACAAAAGTAACAACGTCAAATTAAAACAAATAAAGTAATTAATTAAATAATAAAAGACAAAATGATAAAATAATAAGTTACATTATACTACTTATTCAACACTTATTTACCTTTATTGACTTTGCTTTGTGCTCAGAAAAGTGCTATGTAAATCAAGTTATCATCATTATTAATATTATTGACATGTTCGATGTTTGATGTCATGTCCTATTGCCTGTATTCAGAAATATGTCCAACATCTTCAGGACTATTTTTTATTATTATTCTCAAAATAAAAAAAAGACATGCTAAATGTATATTTGGCACATGAAGCCCTCAATTATATCCTGCGTCTGTTTTATTTTATTTTATTTTGATTAAAAGTACAGTAAGTAGAAATGGGGTGGGGGGGGGGGGGGGGGGGGGGTGAGCCGTTTAAAAATACGCCATTTCCGGTAGAGGGGGCGTGTCTTAACTTGTCAACTAACAGAAGAACAACAAACCCGAACAGAACGCGGAGGAGGTTCCTGCGAAGGTGAGTGTTTGAAACACACGCTGTCGGTGACTAATCACAACCTGTGGTGAGTTCTGCGTGTGTCGGTGAACACCAGTCGGTTTCTATCATCGTCACAGACCGTCGGTACCTTGACGATCTGCAGCGACCAACCGACAGCTCGTTACAATGTTGCACTTTGACACGTTTGACACTTCGGGGCTTTCATCTCTGCGATGTGAATAAATGCACGTTCTCTTGTCCTTTGTTGTTTATTGTGTTTATTGTTTTGCTCACGTGCGACCTCACACGCATCCACGCATCCAGGCCTCGGACACAAACAACCCCCCGCCCCGAAACCTGCTTCAGCAGTGTTCCACCGAACCTCCTTGAAAGATCTCTGGATTTAAAGTTTCCTCGCGGTTCATCGCATGTAACGAAGGGCCACAGTGATCATTTTATCCCCCACGAGTCCCCGTGGGTCACAATTAAATCGGCATCAATAAAGTAGTAAATAAAACGTATTGTTTCCCAGAAATCCGCAGCTCTTTGGAGGTGTTTTCTTTTCTTTTCCTGCCACTGGACCATAGAGGGCAGTAGCGAGCAGCTGTTATGCCAACGTGAGGAATTGAGGAAAGGTTTTAAGATGCGACTTTTGAAATGTAAAAACATATATTTAAACGTGTTATTTTGCTTGTCTTCTAGTATCTGATGTGTCCCTTATTTGTGAAGGACTTTGTAACAGTTGTTTTGGAAGGTGCTATAGAAATCTAGTTATTATTCTCAGGTTTTTCTTGGAAAGGTCAAAGGTTATCAGTGGTCACACGGTAACATAACTCAGGTTAAATGGATAGTTTTCATTACTCTAGTCGGACATGTTCACTTATTTTTAATTGTCATTTTACTGCTTTAACTTTAAAGCAGTTAAATGTTCAAGTTCAAGTTTCTATTTACTTTTCTTGCTTTGTTGTCAAAGCACTTTATAAACTCTGTTTTTTTTAAAAGTGCTAAATAAATAAAGTTTACTAATATTAATTTGTTAATCAGAGCTTTTAAAAAAGATGAAGTCAGACTGATCCTCGGCCGTCAGTGGTTTTCTTGTCCTTGTCAGGAACTCGGAAGTTTAAAGAAAAAAATAAATGTGAAGAATTGAACATTTTGGATTTAAAATATGTTATTTTGCTTGTATACTAGTTTTTGACCTTTCACTTTGTAACAGCTCCTATGAAAGGTGCTATAGAAATATAGTTATTATTATTTCCCAGTTTTTTCTTGTGAAGTCCAAAGGTTATCAGAGGTCACGGTGGTAAAGGTCTGACTTTAGTCTGACGTATGTTAATCAGAGCTTTAGAGAAGATGAAGTCGGACTGATCCTTAGAGATCCACGACTGTCAGTTTTCGTCCTTTTTCTTTTTCGAGATCTTTCTCTCTGTGCGTTTGAAGATATTCCAAATCTACACGAACAGAAATTCGTTTTCTCTGCTTCCCAACCTCAGTTTTGATGCTCCTCTGCTCGTTTCATCAAAGTTCTCATCAATCTGTTCCCTCATCAGGGGTGGAGGCATGCGATGTGACGTGCTGCTGAAAACGGGCTCTGCTTTGGTCTCCGCTACATCAGAGGTAAGAGACTGAAGATCTGTGTAATGGGAAACTGTCCCTGACAGAAACATCAGACAGACTCCGGACGCGACGCTCGGACGTTTGGCAAACGCAGCCCCTCAGGTAGGCCGAGTTTAAGATGATCCGATCACATTTGTCTGAAACCGATAGGGCTGATCAGGGGTCGAGAGTCCGGGTCACCTGCGTGTTGTGTGAGAACAGACAACCAGTGTCAATAGAAACCAATCAGCCACGACATTAGAAATAAAGCCCGACCGATAAGGACACTGATGAGATACCGATATTACGGAATGAAATTATACAGATTGGCCAAAAGATAATTGGCCGTGATTCCCAAGATGCCGTAAAAGCAATAATCCAAACAAATAAAAACAGACACAGCCCATCTTGGGTAATAACAGTTAGCCACAGTCATAGTCAAATTAAATACAAAGCAGTTTTTCTTTAAGTATAAAGGTATATATACATAGAAAAAAATATAATCTAAAAGGATAATACACAGCAAGGGTGCTTTACATCGGACATAACATAACACACTAGTCCTCGACCTGAACAAATTTGAGTATGGGGTCCCATACCTTATCAAACACCCCTCCTCTCTCCTCATTATATATTCTCAGTCTCTCCAGGTGTGATGTGTTTGACATCTCTTTTTAAACCATAAATCATACGTGGGTACAGAGTCCATTTTCCACACGCAGCCTTTTTTCCATACTTATTGGCAAGAGATAGGGATCAGGTTCCCAAACGCCTCCGAGAAACTATGAAAACTGCTTTTCCAGTATGTGTAAAGTTTTACTGCATGACTAGAAGAATGCGTTAAATTACCCATCATAGACTTCGATCTTTGACAGGTGAAACATCAGATGTGAGACCATGCCTGCGTTGGCCCAAACACTCGTGTAATGTTGTGTTCAGTTTGTGGACTGATTGTTTCAGCACCGGAGGAACTGACTTTCAGGAGGAGCCGGCGGTGCAGCTTCACTGAGGAGTGCATCGGGCAGATAAGCACCTGCTCTTGTCAGTGCGGCGTCACTTCTCACGTTTCTGCTTCTGTGTCTCGTGGGTTATTTTCTATGATGGTTTATTTGATTAGCACACAAAAAAAAAAAAATAAAAAGCCCCCCCCCCCCCCCCCCCCCCCCCCACACACACACACACACAAACACACACATACAAACACAGAAAAACATGAACACTTACTGCAAACAGGAGAAAAAAGACTCAGTGAAATGGTTTGAAGTGACTGACACTGATCTGATATTATTCTGAAAGTATTCTGTACATATAAACAGTAAAACCAGATAAACTGATAATGTTATGCATACTGTATACTAACAAACAACTGGTGTTATCAAACCCTTATGGCAAAGAAATGTGACTTGAGGGTTGATATTTTACAGTTTTAACCATGAACTACAAAAATACAGATATGGATTCAAGAAAATAAATAAAAACACCTTGTGACTTTCTCTCTTCTGTAAATTCTCATTCAGGGCTGGAACCATGGAGTCATCCTCTGATGAAGAGGAGGTGCGCACCTTCGTCCAGGGCGTCAGCGAGAAGTACAACCCAGACAATTTCCCCTTTGGCCAAGGCCTGGGAGTGGTGGTTCTGTCCACCCCTCCAGGATCTCCGGTCAAGGGTGAGAGACGATGCAGGGAGCTGTATCAGGGTGACGACCCCCCCCCCCCCCCCCACACACACACACACCTCACTGTGTTAATGAGATCTGACACCACTCGTCAAAAATACCACATCACCATCGTTTTGTGTCGTTCTTTTTCCTGTCTGCAGATCGCGTCTTCCTGCCCAGTATTCTGGTTCTGAACTCCTGTGGGATCAGTAAAGCCGGGGACAAGTCGGACATCGCAGCGTTCTGTGCTCACGTGGTCGAGCTGGACCTGTCCCACAATCAGCTCAATGACTGGGGAGAGGTAAAGAAGAAGATGTTGGGTGGAGTTTGAAACTTTCACACTCAGCAGGTTATGTTTTCATCCATTTGTTTGTCAGCAGGATTACGCCAAAACTATAGTGATCGGATTAAATTCAAATCTCAATTTCTGTACATATTTAATATTCGTTTGTGTTTTCCATTAACGTGGGTTGCCAGATCGGCACCATCGTCTCCCACACCCCGCACCTGGACTTCCTCAACCTGAGCATGAACCCTCTGAGCGGCGCCGAGCTGGAGCCCAGCATGGCCGAGATCTTCTTCAGGGTCCGACAACTTGTCCTGATCAACACAAACGTCAGCTGGGACACCGTGCACACGCTCACACAACACACACCAGAGTGAGTGAAACATGTAATCGCTGTAACTGTGTTTTTGATGGAATCGCACTCAGTTTTCAGATATGAAAATGTACAGAAGGTTTGATCCGGACATTATACGGACAGCAGGAGATTGTACAATTTTTAACAATGACCCTGCGCCTCGTCTTCCAGGCTGGAGGAGCTTTTCCTGTGCCTGAACGGCTACAACACCGTGTCCGAATCCCAGGCGTCCTGTCCGTCGCTGCGTCTGCTGCAGATCACAGACAACCAGCTGCAGGCCTGGGCGGAGGTGAGGAAGTTTGGTCCGATGTACCCGTGTCTGACGAAGCTGGTGCTGGCCAATAACAGCGTGGAATCTGTGGGGGACACTCAGGAAACACTGCAGCGCCTCTTCCCCAACCTGCGCAGCATCAACCTCAACAACTCAGGTCTGAGAGGGCGAACGGAGCAGATGTGCGGTCGTCAGTGCTCGCTGCACACGAATGTGACAGCTCTGTGATGTTGTGTGATGCAGGGCTCAGCGAATGGGAGGACATTGAGAGGCTGAATTTCTTCCCCAAGCTGGAGGAAGTCAAAGCGAAGGGGATTCCTCTACTGCAGCCGTACACAACGCAAGAGAGACGCAGCCTCGTCTTGGCACAGTGAGTCGAAGGATACCTTACTGCACACGCATGTTACACGCGTGTTTTTAATGTCTTATCGTTATACTGCAACACTCTACTGCTGCTCCCGCCTGCAGGCTGCCATCTGTAGTAGTGTTGAACGGGGGTTCGGTGTCTAATGGAGAGAGGGAGGACGCCGAGCGGTTCTTCATCAGGTTCTACCAGGACTGTCCCAAACAGGAGCTTCCCGAGAGGTACTCAGAAACACAGTGTACATTCATTATACACATATTCATCAGTATCTCAAGTAGTTAATCATGTATTTGTATTTATATTCCATATACTGCCAAAGCACTTTAACAGTCCCCTTAAACGTACAATTATGTAACTCCGACCACTAGGGGTGTCTCAATCAAAACAATAGGCATTGAAGATGGACTTGGTCTGACTGCGACCGCAGGGGTGGAGTAAAAACAACACAGACGTCAAGTCGAAAACGTTTTACTTCTCGTAATGACGAGAGCAGCGGATGATCTCGCAGCTCTTGCTAACTGTCAAAGCAGCGTGATTTTCCTTCATCATATGTCATTTGAAGTTATAGCAGAGACGCAGGTAAAGTAGAAAGTATGCAATTAAACGTCCCGTTAGCTCGAATCAAATTGTGGTTTTCTCTGTGTTTGAATATTGTTGGAAACAATGAAAAATGAAAATACCTGGATTCGCCTCTTGGTCCGTATCAATAACAATGTTCCATAAAAATCACGTGTCAGTCAAAAACGTGACTCAAGTGTCCCTGTCGTCACCTGTGAAGTCGTAACCACAGCAACGACCTCCCCCTTTTATCCTCAATACATTTACAATATGCGATATACATTTTGAAGTGCCCGCCCTCCTCGGGGCCGACACATGTGAAATAATTGCCAACGCTCCTCACCGGCTGCATTCCACTTAACCCGGGCAGAATGTCGGCGAGGGATTTGTGAAGGAAGGTGTAGCCACCGGCTGAGGAACCCTAACCTTTGGGAGACAATGCCGCTACTCTCTGCCTCCTCAATGAGGCCTTTGTGCCGGGAATTCTCTGATTGGAAAACTGATACATGAGGTAGCAGTCGATTTTTTTTTTTTTATACATATATATATATATACACACACACACACAAGGTACAATGTCAACCTCAAACCTTAAGATGAGAGATTGATTGATAATCACGCGGAGCAGACGCAGCTCTCACGGCTTTAAAATGATGAATTATGCTGGAGAAAGAGGAAAAGCAGGCTTTGGATGAAGTGATTTTATAATTGTGCCGTGTTTATTTTAAGCCACGTCCAAACACCTCAGAGGTTTTCTTTCTCCACCTTCACCTCCGTGTCTGAAATTATTTCCCTCCTGTCGGTAAATGTCACGTTAGCGGTTCTTGGTCCAGAGCCAGATTCCCAGTGAAGGTTCCCGGGGTTAGGGATCGCCGTGACGGTGTGTGGGTGTTGTGGGGGTGTCGGACACGCTCGGTAAGCAGTGAACACACCGCTATCCGCTTTCCCTTTCGTGGCCTCGCTAACCTGAGAGATCAGAGCTCTGAGGGGCAGGTCGCAGCCTCTCAGGTGAACACATCTGATGCTGGGTTTGAGAAACTATAAACACGGCTCAATATAAAACCTTCATCAGACTTGTAGAGACAGATATAACTCAAAATGAGAATGGTGGATAATCTGGGAAAGGGTCGGGGCTGCCGGACGAGGAAACAGGGAAAATGCGTCGTCTGGACAGGAAGGATTAGTTCCAAGGAAAGGGTGAAAATGAAGGAGCGGTTTTAAAAAAACGAAATTTGAGATTGAGCGTATCCTGGAGAATAAGTAGAGAGGGAGTGAAAGGGAAACAGGGATATCGAGGAAGAGAGGATGTCAACATTTAAACTTTTTAAGCAGCTCGTTTTTCACCAGGGGAACCGGAGATATGGCTAAGATCTGGCCCGGATAGTTTCTGAATTAGCTCCAAAATGTCGTTTGTCGAAGGATACTGGGAAAAACAATTAGCAGGCTATACCTTGTTATCACCTGCAGCATTATTTACCGAGCTTACCACCTTTAAATGAAGCCTTTTAGCGAAATGGCTTTTCCCTAGAATGGCACTTTGTGCACCGTGGCCTTAGAGGAGAATTCCCAGGGCGCAGCAGGAGGTTTTGCCAGAGACTCCGGGTCGGGGACGGGCTTTGTGGAGCAGTTCTGGGGAGGGAGGGGAACTTGCTTTGATTGACCCAGCTGTTACCGTAGCTTTGAAAGCCCAAGCCTTTTCTCCTGGATTTTATTTAATCGTTCCTGGGTCCTTATCTCAAACACGCATTCCCTGGAGGTGGCTGAGAGCTTTCTCACAGCAAGAGAGAGGCGGACAACTCGGGTGTGTCTCTGCTTCTCGTCCCTGTTTGTCTGCTCACTCTAGTTTACGTATTAGCAAAAACAACTTGAGTAGAAACACCAGAGATTTCGGGGAAATCACAAGTTGAAGTTGGAAATCTGATAAGAGATGATGCCATAAAGGCTGATTGTTGGTTGGTCAATAGAAATCTGCTGATATGAGCGTTTCACAGTCTAACTGTTATCAGCGTTCATGTTTACGAAGATACGAAAACTTTTATTTTACAGAATTAACTATGTTTATGTTCACAGTTTACATTAAAAACATTTTTATTTTCTTAATTCCAGTTTTCATTTTATTTGTAGTATTTTATAATAAAGTTTATGGATAAACTGTAAAATATCAAACCTTGCACAACATTTTTTGTCATAAAGGTTTGATAATGACATCTTAAGAGTCTGTGTCAGCTGTCAATCATGACCCCTTTCAAAAACAAATAAACAGGAACCTTTGAACAAACATCAGTGTGATAATAACGACCTAAAAAGAGGAGGCAGGGTTTATGAGTTGTTATCCAGCCAGCCACCAGGGGGCGATCCAGATGCTTAGGCTTCACTTTCAGCCTATCACCCACCAATAGTCTTAACAAGTCAAATGATCCAAACCCTTCACTGATCTAACCTGCGCCCTGCACTCTGCACAGGTACCACGTCCTCGTATCCAAGTACGGCCAGCTGGCCCCGCTGGCAGAGGTGGACCTGAGCCCCTCCTGCACCGTGGTGGATGTCCGCTGGGGGGAGAGGGTGGAGCCGGTCAGCCTCCACCTGGAGCAGACAGTGGGCGACTTGAGGAAGCACCTCAGAGCGGTGCTGCAGCTGCCCGCCAACGGGATCAGGCTCTTCTACATCAAGCGGGACATGTGCTCGGTGTTGGGACAGGAGGAGTTGAAGTGGGGCAGCCGGGCGCTCCACTCCTACCGCATCCGAGACGGAGACGAGATTCTAGTCGTGCCCAAAGATTGAGTCCGGTTTTCAAATGAGTAGGACTTCGTGGGTTTTGGGGAATAGGCACTTCCTGGATGCTAAGCTTCGACTTGAGCCTTTTTGGTTGGTTGATATTTTTCAGCGTTGAATGTAAAGATGTTTGCTGTCCACCACGATGGACGGGTTCATACAGTCATATATTTGCACAGACCGTAGGAGCTCCACGTTCACACAGTGTGTAACTTTAATGCAGTAAACATCTCATTCGTCCCAAACATTATACAAAACCCTGAGAAATTAACGCACAATTGCTAAACTAAAACCACTTTATAACCTTATAATTGGGTTTTTCCAGTTAGGATTTAATCCCCCCCCCCCCCCACAGATATAAATCACCAGAGTTCCCATTCACACATTTATAATAATTATTTGTGTTGAGGAAAATGTTGAAAATGTTTTTTTTGTTGTTTAAAAGAAAGATTTATGCTACAAAGTTGGATTTTAATAACATCAGTTGCTGCGTTTCGTAGTTTCACGATTTGCCGAGTTTTTCTGCACCGTCATCAGCAGCTCGTGTTTTTTTTTTTTGTAGGTTTGAAGATTTGGCCGGTTTACTGCGAACTCTGAGACCAGGGAACAGTGCCGGTCTTATGCCTGGCAGGCGACAGTTTGGGCGACAAATCATTTTTGAATATATCTGCTCTTTAAAACAGCAGAAAACGACAAAGCCCTAAGGACCGAGTCCCATGTGCACTTTCAAGATGAGGATGTTGTTATGGCATCAAGAAAAAACAATTTTATACATTTTACTTTCATGCAAGGCTCAGAACAAGAGGCTGTGTTTCATTTCCAACCTTTAATCAGCGGAGTATCTCATGAGAATGAGAATTTGAGTTAAGCAATACAAATAAAACTCTGCTGTGGGTAAATCTCCTGGTATAACCTCCGAGCTGATGCACAAACGCAGAACGTTGGGGGTAACGTAGAGCTGCTGCCGCTCAGTGAAGGCACCCTGGCAGAAAGTCGGGGTCTTGGGTCCGGGACAGAGAAACAGAAGGAGCGGTGATGCTCAGGTTACCTGCTCGGGTCTTCTGGCTCTTCTGTATCCAGCCCATGAATGGAGCGGCTCTCTGTCCCTGCAGCTGAGATACGTTGAGGCCCCCGTCAGTATGGTAACCACACACCGGCCGCTGTGTCACGGACACTTCCGCCGGATTTAGGTTAGAATGGGTTCAACCCAACAGGCTCTTGACCCTCGGCCGTTCACCTCGCTGTGTCCTTCACGTCCGCCCCACAAACCCGACACTCGCTGTCTCACAGGAGGTGAGCTCGGGAACTTCTGCGTCGCCCGGGCCTTTCTTGCTTTATTGACTCACGAACATCGTTACACCGCACGGAATACAGGCAAAACATTCAATATCACTAGAAGGTTACTCAGTAGAGCTCATGCCTCCGCCAAGACCCAACAGTCCCCTAAATATGAGAAGAAATCATTAGTTTTGTCATAATTGTGTTGACGAAGAAACAAATAGACAGGGGAGGAAACATAACCTGCTGGCTGAGGTAATAACAGTAAAAAAAAAAGATGTAGATAAACCCCTCGCCACCTCTGCTGCATGATGAAAGTGCAGTGAAGCTGTTTATCATCACGACTCAGCTGACTGCTGTGGTGTTTGCTGTATTTGCTCGACTGCAGATGTGTGATGTACCACAGCTCTGACGGTGGCTCGTGATTATCACCTCTGGAGCCTGTTTGAAATGTGTTCTCCTGAGCTTGTGGCCAAAGTAGGCAGTGAACGGTGGAAACAAAAAAAAAAAACATTTACAGTGGCTGTAAATAGATCAAACCACTTTCCAGTTCACTGAACCTGCACAACCTCACCCAGCCCGCCGGGACTCGATGTACATGAAAACACAAATCGAGAAAAATTCAAATTACAAATACTGAGAAACCCCTGAGCTCTTGTCTAGAGGGTTGTATGTCTCAAACATCTGGTTTCCTCCCTCGGTCCAATATCGGACAGGTCTGGTTGATCCGAGGTTCTAGATGAAGTGTATACTGAAGGTGTTTCCGTGCATGCAGAGATGTATTCTAGAAACAACCTGGATGTGCGTAGCTCAAACTTGACTGTGAGCTTCAACTGCGTTCGTTCATGTGAATTGTCGCGAGGCTTTAAATGCCGGCGTTTATGTTTAGAGGCCACGAAGGAGCCAGGACGAAATCTTTCTGTCCAGATGAAGCAAGTGTTTTGCCTCGTGTCAAAACCACGTGAAAATATGTTGAAATGCTGTGTCGGCCTGAAAGTGCCGCCGCTATCACTCCTCTAACAGACGTTCTTGGTGTAGTAGATAACTGGGATCTCCTTTGGGTGTTTTCTGACTCACTTGTACTATACTATATTATGACAGAGTGGACACATGGGAAATTATGGGATTGTTTTGCATGTTCTGATATTTCCTGATGTACGGTATTTGATTTAAATTGTTTGTGAGATGTGTCATTTCAGGGAAACAAGTTGTTAATGGGCATTATTTGTGATTTTGACATTTTTTTAAATACCTGTGCTTCTCATCCCAGCTTTATTCCTCGTTAATACCAAATACAAATATTATTACTCGTGAAAAAGTCTATGAACAGAATTGCTGGGTTTGTGCTGTTTAGTACATGGTGTTTAATTTATGTCGCCTTTTCTTTCTGCAGTTTGTGTATCTTGACATTTTCTTGAGATTATTTCTTATATTTCTTCACCTGTACTGTGTCGTGGTGATTTCACTTCTCTTAAAAAAATAAATTATAAATATTACAGTTCACAACATTGTTGTATTTTTGTGGTTCAGGAGCACAGACATGTAAATAAAGATGGACGACCCTTCTCCACTTCCTCCCACTGTCCACGGTATTGAGTTCTTGCCAGTACATGCACTCAACCAATCATGAGTCTGTCTCGGCTGTCAATCATGACGTTATTACATCAAATAGCTACTTTACAAATTTTACCGTAAAACTGAAGTATCTAAAATGACATAAATGAAAAAAACATTATTAACCTGGTTGACGAATCAAGTTTGCAGCTACACTCACGTGACGTTATTGCAAAACGTATAAACGCGCAATTGCTGCAAAAATTGCTTTCGTCAACCACTGCAGATCTTTTCAAGGACCTGATTGAAAGACAAGCTGTAAAGTAGGACAACCAGGTGACAGAATAATTTGTGTTGGAGGCAGCGTTGTGACCAGAATGCTCAGCTCTGTTTCACACACTGAATGCTTGGCTGTGGAGAAGATTGGATTGTGCAGATCTTCTCTCTTTCTGGCAGGCGTGATTCGGTCGCACCGCAAAGAGTCCATTCCATACGTGTCAGGCGGTGTTGAGTTTCTGGGGCATTCCCTTTATTTTTTCCCCCTCCTCCTCTTCCAACAGCATGGCTCTAATCCTGAGTGCCATATCTATGCCACCCACCCCTCAGCACACCGTCACCAGCAGCACCCAGTTCGGGAGCTGAGGAGCCAGTGGACCATTCAGTCACGACGGTGCTCCTGACATTTTTGACTTTAATTGTATGAAGAAGCAGATCTGACAGGAAAACAGTACAAGCTCTTCAGTTACCACCTGGGTCTGGAATAATAAATATCTCCTTCAAGTTTTGATGTAGCTCCACCAACAGGACAAAGTTTATTTATCCAGTGAAATATCTCAGTTGATGTATGTGGACTTTATTCATCCTAAGATAATGAATCTGGATGTATATTGGTTATATTTTGTTATTCCGAAAGCAGCATTACATTTAGAAAGTCACAAATGAATCCAGATTTCAAGCCACAATGTTTATTAAAAAAACACCAATAGATTGACAGGTCCTATGACGACAGATGAACCTGGTTGACTTTAGCATTTAGCTTAACACACATTGACCAGGCAGGTTCCACATAGACATTGACTGCTGGGTCATAATGGAGCCTTCCTCAAAAGCCACTGCAGTTCCTGTTTGGACCACAACCAGTTTCACAATATGTCAATCCAAGACCGTGGCTATAACCCAACTGACATTGAGCCTGGAGGCGTTTGCTAATGGAAGGTCAGACCTATCTAGGAGGATGGATGTGGTTGCATTGTATAAATCACACCTAGCGCCTTCTTACGTAAAAAAGGACCTGGTTTGCGCAGTTGGAACTCTGATCTGCCCCATTGCATTATGAAGTGGGAGTTGAGGGCAGGGGGGCTGAACAGCGCCCATTGTGTGCTGAGGTGAAGGGGCCGTTGGGGCAAGAAGGTTTGGGTTACTGGAAGCAGGTTCAACCTTGTGAATGGGATGGAAGGAGAGGAGGGCAGGGCAGAGCCAACCACTGGGCACAGGGGTTGAATTAGAGTGGTCCACTCCACGGATTAGGTGACGGCCGCACAGAGCTCAACTGGTTTCCAGTCCAGGACCTTCTTTGTGAAGGTCAGGCTTGATGGATTCTCCAGAACTTGTGATAGCATGCCACTGTTCCCACACAGTACCGTCCTGCTGCAGGGAAACCTTGGATGCAATTTCCCGGTTTCATGGAAACAATTTTAAAAGGGTCTCCCCAATCAATGGGGCTCAAGAGTCGTGTTTATATAAACTGAGTTCAAGGTGGAAGGTCCTTTCCATTCACTGTTCATTGGACAAATCCAGTTCAGGGATGGAAGGAAGGGAGTTTCAATCACACTGTGTGATGCATTCTGGGACTTAGTGACACCACGATGTCTAACAAGCACTTGTAAGCAGACTAAACTATCAAGTGAATCAAACTTTTTGCCATCTCATTATTAAAGATGACCGTTGGTGCAGAACATCTTTTTCCCATTAACACAAAATGATGCTCTCAAGGCCAAAATAGTTTTTGTGTTGCCGGGTGATGACTGTGGATTAGTCACGACGAGCGACTCCTTTGACCTATGACACATCATCATTTGATATGCTGATAAGACTCATTATGGGGCTTCAAGTTGACCACCCAAGTTCAGAGAAGAGAAAAGGAGCAATATTCTCACGTATTGTGTTTTACTTTCCGGTTGAATTGTCCTGCGTCATAGGGAATGGGAACGCAAAGGGTGCGAGTGCGAGAAATTCGAGTGTATCATCTTGGTCTTCCCGACTTCTACGTCCTCAACATTTCCCAAAACACAACCCTGAGATCAGGAAGCTCCCCCGACCCAGTAGGTCATCTGTAACTGTTGATTTTTTGTCCCTCTTTGTGCGACACTCTCTTTCACAGGTTGTTTAAAAGTATGTGAGCATTTACACAACAAGGCGTGGGACGTATAAAAGAAGCCTGCACACAGAGTCTTGGTGCTGCTTAATGGGAGCCCGGGGCCTGCCCTCATACCTGGAGCCTTTCACACATCTTGCTCCCTGCCTCTCCAATTACTTCCACTGTCCGACTGCAACAAAGACCCATCTGACTGCCCTTTCCTTCCCAGACCCTATCAGTGTGTGTGGATCCACCTGAGATTTCCCCTGGCGATCCGTCCGGCATCTATCGTAATGAAGTGTCTTGTGTAACCTTGTAAATGAGGCTGTGCCTAATTAAAAAAAAAAGGGGGGTACACAGAGTGGCCAAAGTGACTCATGTTAATTCTGTAACTCAACCTACCACAGAGGTTGAAAAGCAAGGTTTCAGACTGTGTGTGTGCTTCTGCTGTTTTGTCCATAAATGCCCCCAAGTGACACTCTACTACTTTGTGTGCTCAGGTGCCTTGAGATTTAAATGTACTGAATGAACCCTTGGAATAGCCGAAACCACAACGAATGCCAAATCAAAGGGCATCAGCCCTATGTCAACCTTTTTCTACACCTGCCAATGCTAAACATTTAAATGCATAAATTTTTTAGAGAAATTAAAGCCAAAAGAGCTGATAGAGACGCTGAGAGAAATATTAATAACGAGGGTTAACATTGTTCCAAAAATATAAAGGCCGCAGTGTTTCCATCGAATTTTTCCACCAGACATTTTATCATCATTTGGCCCATTGCAGGTGCTAACGACAGATCCTGCCTGAAGGACTTGACACTCATCCTGCATGAGAGCCTCTCTTTGTGCAAAACATTCCTCTTCTCCTGTGTTTAAAACATTTCTACAAACAGTATTTCTCTTTAGTTTTTCCACTTCCCTCCATCTTTACCAGGTATCTGACCTCCCCTCTACCCTTAGAACATATTGCTCTGTTTCCACTCCCTCTCTTCCTCAGATTCCTGTGCTGCCCCTCCCCTCCACTTCCCTCCCCTGCCCACCGACCCCCTTCCCCAAACACTGATCTCAGATTAAGTTGAACACTATCCCAGGTGAAGTTTCCATCTGCTTCTTTGGGAAAAAGCTCCTTCCAAAGCTCCAACAGGGTTTTTCAGTCTCCACAGGGCTTCACTGTTTTAAACACCCAACTCAAAACTCTGGATTGTTGTTGCTCCTGCTGGAAATCTTTCTGGATCTGGAATTTGGACGAGAGGATCCCATCTCTCTGGTCATTCAACTCCTCTAAAAACTCTCTTCTCTTGTCATCACTTTAGCAAGTTTCACCTGCACTGCTTCCTTCTACTCCCTCTATCCCCTCAGCCACTCCTGCATGGTCCTCTGCTGGATGGGACACGGCTGTGAGGAGGTTCCCAGGTTAGATTAGACTGGTGCTAAATGTCCGTCTTCTGAAGGCAGGTGAGTGCATCATTTCCTCCTCAACGTCATTTCTTCAATGATATGATAGTGAATGTGAACATTCCTCATTTCTTAATTGAATTCTTAATGATGGAAACATGGACTTTGTGTATATGTCAGATATTTCAGCTCCATTTTTATGATTTAATTAATTGCTATCATTTTGATTGTTGAATCTACTCTTCACAGTTTATGATGTGTGAAAAGTGTGAATTTGAACTCAGCTAAACTGAAGACAGTTCATGGGTTGTCTATTTAATTTTTAGGATTTCTCAAGACCCAAAGATGTTTAAAAAAGCATTAAATTTCTATATTTCTTTTTAAAATCATTTTGGGACCCTTAATGATTATCTTGGAAACCTTTGTCGGGTCTTGAACCTCAATTTTGGAGCCACTGATGATTTAATGATGATGTTTAATACGCTTTCCACTGATGCCAGAATTAGGCCTACAACATGGTGATTACAGTACAATTCTGGATTGAAGTTCTCAGTTGAATATTGGTCTGACTCAACCTCATTTTCAAGCTTCAAATACTAAGAAAATCTTCTTGAGTGATTTAATTAGCCTCTGATAAGCATGTAGCTCTTGAGTTGTGTCGCTTTGAGCGGGATCTCAGAGATAAACATGTCAAAGGGTCTCGTTCATCTTCCATGTCCCAGGGGCTTTATCTCAATTGCCCCGCTAAGAGGCTTCGAGTTAATGCCAGTCAGATAAGATGCTGAAGTAACACGAGTCAGAAGAGCAATTGTTGTAATGTTGCTGTTGAAACCGTATGATGAGAGGCTGCTGACATTACAGCAGACCTCTCTCAGCAGTGCCCACTATCCTTGGCACACCTGAACACAACTTACAACCAGGATTATAAGAGTTCACACATTGCAGAGATGAAAGGTTTCAGAGAGAAATCCAATCAACCTCAAATACCTCACATAAACAGTATCAATGTCAGTTGTCAGCTGTTTGTATTCATTTATAAACTCTACAATCCCAAATCCATCCATTGTCCATCCATTCATTGGGTCACAGGTCACACAGCGCCACCTGCTGGGGGCTCCCGAGGCACTCCTAACCTGCAGAAGATATTTAGTCTCTCCAATGTGTTTTTGGTCAACCTCAGGGTCAAAGACTACCTGGATGTGCCCAGACCAGCCCAAACGGGAGGCACCCTGGGGGCATCCTATCACGATTCTTAAACCACCTCAACTGGCTCATCCTCGAGCTTCACCAGATGTCGCAGCGACATAACTTATCTCTAAGGCCATAAGCCCATTTAAAGCATTTTGTTTAGTTGGTTTAGTTGGTTGGTTTGGTCAGTAATTCAAACTAAGACGGCTGAACCACTGTTATTTAATTGAACTTTGCCACCAAATTTAACTGAATGATTTAAGGTGAGGAATTAAAGCAAACAGTCCTTTGCCTTTACTGCTGCTTGACATTAAATGTATGGTAGGATAATCATAGGAATTTACAAGTGGGTGTCAGTTTCAAAAGTCTGTGTCACAAGTCAATGTCTTACCAGCTCTTAGGGAAAATACCTGTTCTAAGTTTTGTGTAACATTTAATTCTATTCTAATAATCAAGTAAATGTAAAAGCTATACGGTGACTCTTAAATCTGCCGACACGGCGGGACACTCCTTTGTCAATGGGAAGCTCGCCAAACCAGGGCCAGAGAACAAGCCCATTGGGGCCTGCAAGGACCCTGGCCATTCAAACCTACTCACTTAAAGCCATTAGTTCCCCAATGTTTACGCTCCTCTCTTTTAGCCAACAAGGCATGGATGTCTCCCAAACAGGAGTGGTAATGAGGTCCTGAGCAGCCTCACGGCTTCAGACACAGAGACGCTGGACCAGAGCGGCCAGTTCGGTCAGCTGCAGGGATCCGAGGCACAGAGAGGCCTGTAGTTCACTGTTGTCGTCTCACATGGGACCATAAGGCAAACGTGATCCTGACTCATTGTTCTGGAATGAATAAAAGGGCCTTTTCAGCGCTCCTCAGGGGAGACCTGGGAGCCTGATCTTAAAGAAGTAACGTGACGTTAGCTTGATGTCTCCCCCTCTTCTCCTTTCCAACAGCCTTGTTGCTTGAGAAGTTTACTTGTTGATTGAGTATGACTCACGTCTTCCCGTAATCCCATTAGCTTAAATTAAAGTGCAAGACAAAGAAAGTCACGATAGTTCAACATGACCTCTCATCGCAGTCCTTCTTTTTTTTTAGAATGGTCAGGCTAGGCTGTCCAATCATTGTGCTCCACGTCTTCAGCATCTTTGCACAAACAGGTATGACATTAATATGTTATACCTCATTATCAATAATTATTTCATCTTGTATTGTCCAGAACAGTCTGTTTTTTCTATTGTGTACACTTCTTATGCAATATTCTCCTTTTAGCTAGTACTCAGGACATCCTGTATCCATATGGACCCGGCCATCGGGATCTTGAGACCCCCAAGATGGATGATGGGAGTTCTCCAGAAATTAGCTTGCTCATTCCCTTTGTCTTCTTCAACATCCCCTACCGTTCCATCTATGTAAGTCTTGATTGAAATTCTCTTGTTATTTGTTATTTTATTACCTTAACATGATTTATTAAACCTTTTCCTTTGTCCACAGGTGAACAACAACGGTGTGATCTCCTTCAACGTGCAGGTTAGCCAGTTCACACCAGAGGCTTTTCCGCTGAGCGATAGCAGATCATTCATTGCTCCACTTTGGGCAGATGTGCACAACGGCATCCGCGGAGATGTCTATTACAGAGAATCCACTGAACGAGAAATACTGACAAGGGCAACGCAAGATGTCCGGAAGTACTTCAAAAATGTGCCCACCTTCAGCGCTACCTGGGTCTTTATTGCAACATGGCACCAAGTCACCTTCTATGGAGGAAGCCAGACAACCCCAGTAAAGTCACATAAAATACTATGTTTACAAATTCATTAATGTCTTCAGTGCTAAAACTTTAAACAAAAGGCAGTTTTGAATTTTAGCAGGAATCACAAATGAATGAATTGACAAGATATGAATTATTGGAAACATAATTAATATTACTGCAAGTGAACATTTGTTCAGTAGTTGAAATAATTATTATCCGTTGTACAATTCTTGTCCTTGGTTTGTTATGCTTTGTGTATGTGTCTGATTTTCATCCTTGTAAAACTAGTTTAATCTTTTTGTTTGATTAAAAGGTGAACACATTCCAAACGGTACTAATCTCAGATGGCGGTGCATTCTTCACCATGTTCAACTATGGAGAAATCATATGGAGCACAGGAACGGCCAGTGGTGGAGATCCTTTAACGGGGCTTGGTGGGACAACAGCTCAGGTAATCTCACACCGTCTTTGAGATGTTTCTTTATGTCTTTAATGGTGCTCACACCTTTCCCCTTTCCAGTCAGGTTTTAATGGTGGAGACATTGGTCACTTCTTCAACCTACCAGGATCCCGGTCAAATGAAGTAGTGAACATTGAACAATCAACCAATGTAAACCTTCCTGGACGCTGGTTATTCCGTGTTGACACTGAATTGATAGATCCTGCCAATGGCTGCAGCTACAATGGCAAGTTCTAACTCCCAACACTGATAATTATGTCCCCACAGGTTGTTACAGCTTCTTCAGGTCATCAAACACTAGGAGTAGTCAATGACATTTTGTAATGAACTGCATCCATCTGCCTGTCCTCATCCTCTTCAGGGCGTTTCTACAGACGAGGGGAAAACTTCTGGTTGTCTGATCTGTGCTCACAGCGATGCCGCTGCCTCGACATTGACAACGAGGTTCAGTGCCAAGAAGCTCCATGCGGGCAGCTGGAGACCTGCGAGCAGCAGGAAGGGGCATTTTACTGCCAGCCGACCCGCACCAGCACCTGTGTGGTATTCGGCGACCCTCACTACCACACCTTCGATGGCTTCCTCTATCACTTCCAGGGTACCTGCTCCTACCTGCTGGCTCGACCCTGCTGGGAGGTGACAGGACTGCCCTTCTTCAGTGTGGAGGCAAAAAATGAGAACAGGGGAATTGCCTCTGTTTCCTGGCTCAGAGATGTCACCGTGGAAGTCTATGGTCACCGTGTCATGTTGCCCAAAGGCAGTTTGGGAACAGTCCAGGTGTGAATCTATGGACCCTTTCATTTTAGGACTTACCACTAGATATGAATTGACTATTTATCCATTATCCATTGTTACATTTCTGAATTTTCCTCTATTCCTCTCTAGGTTGATGGCTTGACAAAAACGTTACCTGTCCAACTCGAGCTTGGGGCTATCAAGGTGTATCAATCAGGGGTTGCAGTTGCTTTGGAAACAGATTTTGGCCTCTTGGTAACGTACGATGGCCAACACTATGCATCCATCTCCCTACCCAGCTCCTACTTCAACAACACCTGTGGCCTTTGTGG
Source organism: Reinhardtius hippoglossoides (assembly GCA_006182925.3). Classification (NCBI taxonomy): domain Eukaryota; kingdom Metazoa; phylum Chordata; class Actinopteri; order Pleuronectiformes; family Pleuronectidae; genus Reinhardtius; species Reinhardtius hippoglossoides. The sequence goes on from CM031684.1 coordinate 21,413,676, forward strand.
TAACTACAACGATGACCCTGCGGATGATCCTGTACTTCCTGATGGCTCTTTAGCAGAAAGCGTGGTGGAGTTGGGAGGCAGCTGGCGAGCAGAGGACACAGACTGGAGGTGCACAGATGGCTGCACACAAAACTGCAGCGTGTGTGACCCTGTGACAGAAGCCTTCTATTTTCGCCCAGACTACTGTGGGATCATCAACAAAACCGATGGACCTTTCAGGGATTGCCGAGCAGTAGTGGACCCCACAGCCTTTGTGTATAGTTGTGTATATGACATGTGCAGCAACAGGGATAACATCACCACACTCTGTCAGGCCATCCAGGCATATGCTCTTGCCTGTCAGGCCCTAGGCGTCACAATACGATCCTGGAGATCTCGAACGTTCTGCGGTGAGATTCTGTGTGATTCCGTTTACATTGTTCCTTCATCTTACATTCATTTATTTGTGTCATCTGACATACTCTCTTCTCTCCCATTGGCTCTCAGAGTTGTCATGTCCGCAGCACAGCCATTACCAAGTGTGCACAAGTGCCTGCCCGGCCTCCTGTTCGGACCTCACCGCTCCCCTGTATTGTGCCCACCCTTGCACTGAGGGCTGCCAGTGTGATGTAGGTCATGTTCTCAGTGGCAGCCGCTGTGTACAGCGTGAGGACTGTGGCTGTGAGAGTAATGGCCTCTATTACCCCCTTAATGAGACGTTCTGGGCAGGTCCCAGTGGTGAAGAAGGTGAATGTTTCCTCCACTGCACCTGTGGGCTTGCTGGAGAGGTCTCCTGCTCCAATGCGTCCTGTAAGGAGGGTGAAGTATGTGTGGCAGAAGTGGGCCGTCTGGGCTGCTACCCTCGGAGGGAGGGAGTGTGCGCAATCACCGAGACCTCAGTCTCATCCTCCTTCGATGACACATTCTTGCTGTTCCCAGATGACAGCTCCTATTACCTTCTGAAGCTGTGTGGTGCAGTGCCAGCTAATGGCTCCATGGTGGAGGTGAAGATAGGCAGGAGGCTGGTAAACAAAGGCCCCTCTTGGAGAAGACCTGTGGTAGTTACAGTGGCTAACCTTGAAGCTCAGATCGGAGGGATGGATTTTGACACAGTAAAGGTTAGTATATTCTCGACAGAGCAAAACCTTTTTGTTTTCTATTTTTGCTGAATGCTGAATGCCGACGACAATGCCTCCCTTTTGTGCTTCAGGTGAATGGTGAACAAGTGGTGCTTCCTTACGTCCATCCAATGGAGACGATGATGATCTACAGGGCGCCAGGCAATGCCACAGTGGTGGAGGCACGTGGTCTTCTTCGTGTTCACTACAACCGCCAGGGATACCTCAACATCTCCCTCTCCACCATATTCTACAATGTTACTTGTGGTCTATGTGGTGTCTTCAATAGCAATGCCACTGACGATCTCCGCCTCCCTAATGGACGACAGGCAGACTCTACTGAACAGTTCACAGACGGCTGGCGGGCCATTGCTGATGACCTCACCTGTAATGGTGACTGTGATGACCTGTATCGCATGTGCACCGGCTTGCGTCTCTACCAGAGTCCTTGGATGTGTGGCAACATCAATGACCCCGGGAACAGTTCATTTCTGGCGTGTCATGCAGTGGTCAACCCGTCACCATTCTTCAGGAACTGCTTATATAACATGTGTGTAAGGGAGGGGGACCGTTCAGCTCTGTGTTCTTCCCTGCAGGCTTATTCCACTGCTTGTCAGGATGCTCACATAGGCCTCAGTTCCTGGAGGAGTGCTACCAATTGTCGTGAGTAGATAAAGCTGTACTTCAAAAGAAAAAAGCTGGCATGTGGGATTATGTATGTGTGTCCAGAGCAGAGATGAATAGCTGACCTGGCTCTGACATAAATTAAAATAGGTCCTCTAAGATATCCAGATATGTCTTACTAATATACTGTATCCTGTTAGCAAGCAAGCGAGTCTACACAACATCTGTAAGTTTCCCCACTTCCTGATTTTATGTGTGATGGACAAATACGACACTGAGACGCAGTATTTCTTTTTTAATTTCCATCACAGTGGTGGCTCCCAAACTAAAAACAAACATTTTCATTGGATTTCATGGATTTAGCCTTTGTTGTGCCTCCTCTTTAGCTTCTTCTTATATCTCTCTTCTGTCTCAGCTCTTCCCTGTCCAGAGAACAGTCATTTTGACGAGTGCACCCACGCCTGCCCTCTGACCTGTGCCAACTTGGATGAACCCGAAGAGCCGTGTCCTCTGCCATGCCAGGAGGGGTGTCAGTGCGAGGAAGGCTTTGCGCTCCGGGACGGCCTGTGTGTGGCACGCAGTGACTGTGGCTGCATTAGCCACGGGCGCCAGCTGGCCACTAATCAGACTTTCTGGACAGACTGGGAATGCCAGGAGCGCTGCTACTGCAATGGCTCTGACAACAGTGTATACTGTCAGCTCGCACCCTGTCACCCTGAGGAGTACTGCCAGGAGAACGACGGCCTTTATTTCTGCCAGCCGCGCACCGAGGCCCTGTGTGTGGCGGCTGGTTATGGACATTTCCTGCCCTTTGGTGGTGTACCATTTGAGCTGCAGAGCTCTTGTACTCTCAGGATGGCCACCACCAACTGTGGAAGGGAGAACATGGACCAAACTGCCGTCTCTGGAACTTTTCCCCAGTTCAAGTTTGCAGCTCGGAACGAGGAAAGGGACACAGGCTCGGCCATTTGGGTGAGGGGCTTCGTACTGGAGGTCTATGAGTATGAGATTGAAGTCTCTCGAACCTACAAAAACACGGTGACGGTGAGTACATGAGTAGGAATAACAGTAAACATGTTATTAAAGAGTACCTGTCTTGCGGAATGAGTTAAATGCCATCACCAGGCCTGTGTTAGTAATATTCATGTTTTTACACCATTTTATTTGCATGACCTGTGAAGGTCGTAGTTTTGAGGACATGTTATTTCTAATCAAGCTGATAGAATAACCAGCCAGAGGGTGAATTCTGCTTTGATTGGCTTAAGGTGGATCTAATTTCAATGGGCATCTTTTATCAGGCTGGATTTGGCTCAGACAAAACTGACCCTGAGCGACATTTGGACTCGGTTCACAAAGCGCCTACAAGATCTGAGCAGGAGTGACACACACAATCCAATGCAGCCACCCACACATGCATTTTTCTCCTTCTCTGTCTTTCTATCTTTTTCCTCTCACTTACAATAAGATTACATGAGAAACATGTAACAGTATCTAGTGGTACTCAGGGTTTCCCCACATACTTGGATTAGAAACAAAACACTGGTGCTAAAAATGCTTCTGTAGGAATTTGTGTGTGTTTATTATAATTTTTTTCCACTCAGGTGAATATGGAGCGTTTGTACCTTCCTCTGAAGCTGGGCCCAGGAAAGGTCAACATCTTCACCTTGGGCAAACAGCTCATCCTGGAGACAGACTTTGGCCTGAAGGTGGCCTTTGACTGGAACACTCTCCTCCTGCTGACTTTGCCCCGAAACCTCTACAACGCCTCCTGCGGCCTCTGCCACGGCATGCCCTTATCCCCCCCCACCCTCACCACCACTGACTGGGGCATGGCGTGGGCCGAGAGGGACACCTTCTGCCATGTGGGCTGTGGAGACTCCTGCCAGCGCTGTGGCCTGGGAGAGAAAAGTGTCCTAAACGAAGCCCCGCTCATGGTGGCTAATGCCAACATGAACATGGGCACAGACAATGGGACAAACGAGGTGAACGGAGGCATACGTTTCTACATGGGAGATGGACTCTATGTGTTTGTGGGTCCTGAGGCGGTGAGGCTGTGTGGGCTAATTGCGGATCGAGGAGGTGCGTTTGCACGCTGTCACAGCAAGGTGGCGCCAGCCTTCTTTTATCAAGGCTGCCTCCAAGACACCTGCATGGACCAGGGGGCCAGGGATACAATATGTAACTGGCTGCAGATCTATGCCAGCACCTGTCAGACCCAAGGAGTGCCTGTACCCGGCTGGAGGAGCGATACACCATGTGGTGAGTCTGGGCTCAACTTAAAGAGGATTATCCATAAATTCTCTCATTGCATTACAGGAAAATATATTTACCTCCAGTGGTATCTACCCATGTCGATAGTTTTACTTGTATACGCCCTGGTTTTCTAATATGTATCAGAAATCCCTGCATCCACATGAGGGTGAAAAACTAGTTTTCCAGAAATAATGTCTTTGGTTACTATGAATTGTTTCATTCTTAATATATCGAATGCTAAAACCAAATATGATTCAACTTAAGCAAGAAGTTTTCACTAACGCAACAACAAATACTTATTTTTACATTTCAGCAGCTGTACAAAACTTAGAGGAACCGAGGAAGGCTAGGCTAACCATGACATCATATCGATATCTCATCTTACTGTCTGCAAGAAGTCAAAGTGTTTCCCTAAATGTTGAACTATTCCTTGAAGCAGCTGCAGAGCTACACGAGACACACGTCTACAGTATTTATCACTGAACAGTCAAACATTTAGCTAATTTGCCTACTTACCTGCTCCCAGTCCAGAGCTGTCCGCCAAACAGCCATTACTCCAGTTGCGTGCCGGTTTGCCCGCCCCAGTGCGCCCCCGCCCGTGGCCAGAGGGACTGCAGCCTGGACTGTGTGGAGGGCTGCCAGTGCGACCAGGGCTACGTGCTCAACGGCAAGAGCTGCATACTGTCTCAGAACTGTGGCTGCTACACCGATGGCAAGTACTACGAGGTCAGTCTCACATCCAGCACCACACGGAATAAACTCAAAGACGAATGTGCAAACTGGCTTTTTATCAAAGGTCTTCATTGGCCATCAGTGTTGGTACATGAAATCAACACTTTAATCAGGCTCGTTAAAATAATTGAGAATTACCAAAACTAACAACTGCACATTGTAGTTAATTCTTAATAAATCTAGGACATATTTTTGCATTCATATTTCTTGACTGGAAATATTTTAAAATTTCAACAAACCTCTCTGGTTCATGTTTTGCCATTTGATTTAAATAAAGTACAGAAAAGGTAACGGTAGAACAAAAGGTTTCTAAGTCAGTCGATAAAGATAATTCTTTACGCCAAAACTATCAGAATCACAGTTGAAGGCAGTAACATCTGTTTTGAATGGGGCTTCAATTAACAATTGAAGGTCATTGATCTTCTGTTGATCGATCAATTCATTATTTAGGCTCTGTAATGTTGGGAAATGTAGAAAATACCCATCACAATTTCTTAAAGCTCCACTCACTGATAAAAAATCTAAAGTAATAAAATGTTCTAAATGTGAAACAGTAGTTTTCTGTCTGTCAACAAATCTTATGACTGTTTCAGAACAGAACATGTTCTTTGTTTCAGCCCAAGCAGCTGTTTTGGAACACCGACTGCACCAAACGCTGCCAGTGCATCGGAAGAAACCTGATCCAGTGCGACCCGAGGCGCTGTAAGGCGGAGGAAGAGTGCACCCTGCGGTACGGAGTTCGGGGCTGCTTTGCCCGCCGCTCGCAGCACTGCGTGGCATCGGGCGGCGGGGTCTTCAGGACCTTCGATGGGGCGTCGCTGAGGCTCCCGGCCTCCTGCTCCTTCGTCCTGTCGACCAACTGTCACAAACTGCCCGACCTCTCCTTCCAGCTCATCGCTAACTTCGATAAGTGGAGCACACCCAACCTCACCACCATCTCTCATGTCTACCTCTACATCAATGAGGAGAATATACTCGTGTCTGGAAGCACAATCAAGGTGAGAGAATCCCTGGCCCGCCATCGGTTTGTTGTGATATCAGCCAAATATTGAAAAGAACCACTAACGCTTGCATGTTTATTTAATGCAGTCAGAATTAGTTATTTTTATTGAATGGATAATCAGAAGTATACCGGATGCATCAGAGAGACTAGGCAGATGAACTGTACAGATGTTACCAGATGTGTTGAAATCCCCTAATCTAGCCTCTCCTGGCAAAAATAAGTATTATGAATTCTAACGTGGTCCTCTATCATTAGTGTGTGTGTGGATGAATGTCTAATCGTTGGCTCGTCTTTCCCAACCCTTGTTGTGTCTTTTCTATCTGAGGTATTTTGTAAAGTCCTCCAGTTGTTATCTGTTTGGCTTCCCGGCTCAACCTTGGGTCCCGCAGCGACTGCTAAACAGAAAAGGCCAATAACACAAATACGAGGGGAATGTGGGAGATGCTGTTACTCTGTGTACTGTGTCGTAAGAGAGGCCCACTGATTTAAGATGAAGACAATGCAAAGACTAAAAAGAAGATAACAAGATAGATCCAAACCATGAAAATCATTTCAAACTTTCTACTATCACCTAGTAACAAAGAATCCAACTTTACCTGTACATGTAATAATACATGATTGATTCTCTTATACAGTTATCTCCATTTTCATTTAAATTCTTGTGTAATATTGTTTGTTCCTTCGAAGCTGAGCATCGTTTAGACCTCGCTATCACCTCCCTCTGTTCTCTATCTTCCATGGGCTGAAACTTACTGTTTAGATTCACTCCCACAGTTCTCCTCGACTTCTAATCCATTCAGGGGAGGCAGCAGTTTGGAGCCAAGGAAGTTCCTATGAACAAGCTGCAGTGACAGGCACAGAAATCATCTAGAAATATTGTGTTATTTCCTTCTATCAAACATCACCCATCCAACATGATTATTACCAACTTACCCTTTATGACCTATGAGCTGTTTTCCCCTTATCTAATTTCTCACAGTCCAATTCACTAACCACCCTTTGTTCTAATGGCCTGACAGATCTCCTCCTTATCTGGCTTGAGGCCATATCATCGTAAGAAAGCGCACTCACAGCAGTGGTTAATGACTTACTGATTAACTCTAACTGTGGGCCTTGAGTGAGTCTTAATCCTCCTTGATCTGATTGAGCCATTGACTACTTCATTTGTTTTTAAATGGCTTAAGAGCTATTTTACCAACGGTGGAAGTGTCAATTGCAGCACCATCTCAGATTCTCCTTCATCTTCTGCTATATGTTACTACTCAGTCATATCTGCACATATGAAATCAGTTTATGCAACAACCAGGTTTTCACGTCGTTTTTTTTCCTGCACATTCGGTTTTAATAGGTCCAAAGAAAAGGAATTAATATATTTAAAACATAGAAATACAGATTTCTTACACAAACCTTGATACTCTTGTGTGTCCAATCTGAAATACCTCTCTGTGTTTCCTCAGGTCAATGGTACAACGGTGTCGGTGCCATTTATCACAGGGCTGATGACACGTCTGTCCACATCTGAAGGTTTCATCGTCATCGACACGCCGCAGGACATCCAGGTTCGGTACAACCGCTTTAACACCCTGAGCATCACGATGGGCCAGCGGCTGCAGAACAAGGTGTGTGGCCTTTGTGGGAATTTCAACGGAGACGCCAGCGACGACTACATCACCTCAAGAGGCAAGCCGGCCGTCAGCGCCCTGGAGCTGGCCCAGAGCTGGAAGACCAACGGTATGCAGAACAGGTGGGTTTCGTACAGATACTGTGAACCGTGCATGTGTAAATACTCTTGTGAAGCATATTTCTTCTTGGGGGGGGTGTATACTCTCTCATTCTGCTGTGGTCTCATGTAAACTACGAGCCTACTAGCCTTGATGACCTATTGTTGCCCATTAGCATGGAGCACAAGTTGTAGACAGAAGTCTGGTACCTGCACAAACTTTGTAGAAACAGGCTACTGTCGTCATATTTGACATTACTGATGAGTTCATGCACATGGTATGATAACAAATTCCACAACGAGACAACAACTTTAATATCTGTCTCCTTCCTGTAGTTGCGATGAGACCCAGTACGTGGCTCTGGCCCAGTCATGTGACAACACAGCGGTGCTGGCGCTGCAAGGTGAAGACGCCTGTCAGAAGCTCACCCAGGTGAAGGGCTTCTTCCAGCCGTGCCATGGCTTGCTGGACCCCCGGCCCTTCTACCAGTCCTGTTACCTGGACGGCTGCTACAACCACCGCAAGGCTCAGGTGTGTGGCTCGCTGGCGGCCTACGCCGAGGCCTGCCGCTCCCTGGGCCTTCTCACCACCAAGTGGATCACCCAGGAGAACTGCTGTAAGGGCACCGCGAGACACCAGCCACATTCCTAACGCTACAGGAAGTTCACTGTGCATCGTTCATGTCAAATAACGCCTTGTGTGTGTGACAGTTAACCTTGTGTGTGGACCTGTCTTTAGCAGAATGGATCTATGACCCCTGTGCAGGAGAGATCTGCACAAACTTCACCTGTGAGCTGGAGAACGGAGGCGACCTGTGCGGCTGTCCAGAGTTACCCACCAGCACTGGAGGTGAGCACGTCACAGGACATCACATCATTGTTAAAATCTTACTGCTTTCCTTATTTTAAGAAACACCTATTTAATATATTGTCAATTTTAGACAATAGAAATATGTCTGAATTTTGAAAAATAAAAACACCACTCTTAGAAATAGTTGCACTACATCAAATAATTCAGTTCCATTTTTTTTTATCACAGTTAAATATTTAACAAACTGATGTCAGAAGTAAAAAAGATAAACATGTATTGAGTTCATCCAATTCCATTGACTGTTAGTAATAATGTTGTTGCTGCCGTTCACCTGGAATAACTGTGATGTTTGCCCCGCGGCAGGTGATGATGACATCATAAAGGCAGAGGTGATGTGTAAACATGCGCAGATGGAAGTTTCCATCTCCAAGTGTAAACTCTTCCAGCTGGGCTTCGAAGCGAGAGGACGTGCGGGTCAACGACGAGCACTGCCCCGGCATCGAGGGCGAGGACTTCATCTCGTTCCGCATGAACAACACGAAGGGGCACTGCGGCTCCATCGTGCAGGTCGGTGAACTGGCACCAGGGCAGAGTCCTGATCTCATGTTCACTGGTTTACTTGAACCACCTTTAATGAGAAGCCGTATTTCAAACAAAATGATTTTAAGAATGTCAGTAAAGTCTTTTGTGTTTTCAAAAGTGAATTTTAACCACACTCTGAAACATTCGTAGAACAACAGTGATGCCGTTCATAAGAATTGAGTGCTGCTCTGAATTTTGCATTCAAATCTGCTTCTTTTAGTTTGAATCTAAGATGCCAAGCTTCTAATCTATGTCCAAAACTCACTCTTATAACACACATACTACACATGATACTGGAGTATTCCACCAGAGGGCCCACCACAGAACTGTTGCATCCCATAAATAAAAAAACATGGCGACACAGTAGGAGGTTAGCGTATGGTGATCTAACAGCAGAAGAAGCAATCTCAGCACCATCACGGTATGTGAGGACATTAAATCGACAGCGTTGTGACGATGGCGTTGTCAGTTTTGCCTACTCACCAAGTCACGTACTGCCCCTACACTGCCCCTACTGTTCATGTGCATATTGCATCTTGCGGACATGCATCTAAAGACGTGCACAACCGGCAAACCAAATGAATGCAGGATACGTTGGATGAGAGGCAGCCATGATCTGTACATGCAGTTAAAAGCAAATATATCTCCGTCTTAACAGTATAATATGTTACGTATCAACTCTACGTGTAATATTCAAGCTTTGTTTTGATGATGGCGATTGTTGTAACTAGAACTTTATCCCTCCAACAGTCGAACAGCACGCACATAATGTACAAAAACACCGTGTGGATCGAGAGTGTGAACAACACGGGGAACGTCATCACCAGAGACAAAACCATCAACGTGGAGTTTTCCTGCGCCTACGAACTGGACCTGAAGATCTCCCTGGAGACCGTCCTCAAACCCATGCTCAGGTCAGACCGAGGTCATCAAGACACAGAGAGACTAAAGCAATAAACAACTTGACTCATTTTCTTTATCTCCCCCCCCCATGCTCCAGTGTGATTAACCTCACGTTACCAACCCAGGAGGGAAACTTCATCACAAAGATGGCTCTGTATAAGAACGGCTCGTACCGCCAGCCGTACAGGGAGGGGGAGGTGGTGCTCAGCACGCGGGACGTCCTGTTCGTGGGCGTCTTCGTGGAGGGGGCGGATGAGAACCAGCTCATCCTCATCGTGAACATGTGCTGGGCCACGCCGTCACGCTACAGCAGCGACCGACTCCGCTACATCATCATAGAGAGGGGGTAGGGCGAGGAGCTCCAGTACAGACACACACAGAGTATAGACAGGAAGTAGGGGCTGAGGTGTGTGTGTGTTAGATGTGTTTCTTTAACGTCTGGCTGTCACTAGGTGTCCAAACATTAAGGACAACACCATCGGCATGGCGGAGAACGGCGTCTCGCTCACCTGTCGCTTCCACGTCACCGTCTTCAAGTTCATCGGGGATTACAACGAGGTCCACCTCCACTGCGACGTCTCGCTCTGTGACTCGGACACAAACGCCTGCAAAGTGGTGAGAAACTCGAATCCTGAGTCAAAGTGGGGTTGAGGAGACGTGTGCTGTGTTAACGTAACGTGTACTGTCCGTCCAGAACTGTCCGCACAAGAGGAGAATGTACTCAGAGGACCAGAACCATCAAGAGCACATACTGAGTGTGGGACCCATAAGAAGGAGAGGTGAGTCTCACTCTGAGTCCAGAACTAAGAGATGAGTTCCTCAGCTTTTTTCGGACACTCACGACCCTCATGTCCCGTCCTCCCAGAATCCGACTGGTGCGAGTACCACAACGGAGGCTGTGAGCAGATCTGCTCCAGTAAACGAACCGGACCAGTGTGCAGCTGTGTGACTGGGATGCTGCAACGAGACGGGAAAAGCTGCGGGAGTAAGAATCAGACACACAAACTCACACACACACGTAAATAAAATAGAATAGATCCGTATGAAATGTAAATTACCGTCCATGCAGTACAATTAAACAAAAAACAATAATGAATGCACATTTATTGTTGTCGTCTGTTCTCAGCCGTGAGCTCGAGCTGCACCGTTCCACCTGCGGCTCCTCTGCTGGTTGTCGGCGCTGTGATCTCCGTGTTCCTGGCTCGTGCTCCGACGCCTCTTCTCTCCTAACACCCTGAGAGCCGAGGACGACGCCAACAGACGACACGGATCAAACTCATGTTCAAATCAACCAGAATTATTGTAAAAAATATAACTTTGCAATCAAACGTTTATTTGACATTTTCATTTTTAGATCGGTCCGTGTCCCGTTCACTAACACGGAGGAGGGGTTTATGAACTTTACTGCAGCCAGCCACCAGGGGCCAGTTGAGACACTTTTGGCTTCACTTGTAAGGAGCCGTAATGTCGTCCATCTTTACAAACCTGGCTGTAGAGGGCGCTGTTGCTCGCTAAAAGTTACGTAGTGTTGCTTTAAGAATCTTATTTTATTTCTGTCTGTATCTCTGGGCTCTGATTGGTTTTTCTTTTGCCCCAGGAAGGAATTACCTGTTTCCTTTTTTTCAGTAGACAGCTTCAGAGTCATAGTTATTTGCCTTTTCCACATATTAGACATATCCAGGAGGAGAATATCTGATCCAGACCAGCTCTAGATATGATCCGGCTGGTACCATTGCCACTGTATTACACTCACTCTGTATTTACACCTGCAGTACGTGTCTGTCCATATCCAGAAAGATTATTGCTCGCTGCACATAACCTCGAAATGTCCTGTAATTTATTCACTTCCTACGACCTCCAGATAAAATACGAAAATAAAATCTACATGTGGAACGCAGTAAATCTCTGTGACGGAATATTTTCGTAATGCGTAAATGGAAGTTCTGAGTTTATCTTGGAAGTCGAGGTGGAGTTTGTGAATAAAGTGAGTATTTATATGTGAGGAGAGCACCTTGTGAAATGAATACTCGTATATTTTAAACTCGTACCACGTTGTTGGCGTGTCGTGGCTGTGAGATATTCAGCCAGTTGTAGTTTTCTCATGTCACTGCATCTATTTTCTAACGTTTCCCCCCCACACACGTGCTGACTGTGGACATAATACTGTCAGCAGAGTAAGTATAAGTACACTCCCCACACAGTATCACAGTACTCGGCACCTTCATGTGTTATAAATGTCAGAGTATCACCACATGTCTGATGTAAACCTTCAGTGTTCTTCAGTCGAAATTCTAGTTCATTGTCATTAGTCCTGTTTTTCTACCTTCTATGTACAAATGTACAGTCCCTGTCACTGTGGTGGTTTTATGTCTCAACCGTTTTTAATAATCAGTATCTTTGTGTGTGTGTGTGTGTGTGTGAGAGTGTTTGTTCAAAAACCTGACAACAGATGTATTATCGTTTGAGAGCAGCATCCCCGTATAAGAAACTAAATAAATGAAGAAGTTCTCAAAGTCAGTGTGAGTCTAGTTTTACTCGATGCAGCGAATATGAAGCTTCGGCTGGTTTCGTAGTAGTTTCGTAGTTTTTCAAGATTTCTGATCCAGCAGAATTTAGGTAAAGTGTGATTCTCCGTAATATTATGACTAATCTCATCAAAGTACAACTTTAATCTCTTCATATTATGATTTCTTCTCAATTGAGACTTTATTCTTGTAATATTACGACATTATTCTTGAAATCTCAGTATTTGCAATGAACACTCCATCGTAGAAAACGTATTTCTTCACCACAGAAAATTGCAAACCCTTCATGTTCAGTTGTGTTCATTGCACCAAACGTGAGGATGTCTGGAGTTAAAATTAAAAATAGAATCCGCCCAGATGTATCTTCTCCTACTAACACAGTTTCTAACAAAGTGATTTGAGTCATTCACTCCGCACCTTGTTCTGTCCAACGTGAAACATGAGGTGTGACGCGCCCTCCAGGGATTAATGTGCAATCAATTAACTATCAGTGACGCTTCCTGGTCACATGAGAAAACCTGTACCTGTCACATGTACCTTCCACCAACCAGGTTTGTTTGTTTGTTTGTTTGTTTGTCAGCAGGATTACTACGAAACTAGGTAACGGATTTCCACGGAATTTGGCAGAAGGATGCAACATAGGCTAAAGACCTCATTACGTAGGGTGGCTTAATTAAAGCTGAAATCCTCTTCATTTTCCGATTGCCATCAAATCATTTCATTTGAGCCAAATTGACCAAATTGGCCTGCCTACCTGCCACTAACCAGTCTGCATACCTGCCACTAACCAGCATGCCTACCTGCCACTAACCAGCCTGCCTACCTGCCACTAACCAGTCTGCATACCTGCCACTAACCAGCCTGCCTACCTGCCACTAACCAGTCTGCATACCTGCCAATAACCAGCCTGCCTACCTGCCACTAACCAGCCTGCCTACCTGCCACTAACCAGCCTGCCTACCTGCCACTAACCTACCTGCCTACAACCAGCCTGCCTACCTGCCACTAACCTACCTGCCTACCTGCCACTAACCAGTCTGCATACCTGCCAATAACCAGTCTGCATACCTGCCAATAACCAGCCTGCCTACCTGCCACTAACCAGCCTGCCTACCTGCCACTAACCAGCCTGCCTACCTGCCACTAACCTACCTGCCTACCTGCCACTAACCAGCCTGCCTACCTGCCACTAACCTACCTGCCTACCTGCCACTAACCAGCCTGCCTACCTGCCACTAACCTACCTGCCTACCTGCCACTAACCAGCCTGCCTACCTGCCACTAACCGGCCTGCCTACCTGCCACTAACCGGCCTGCCTACCTGTCTACCTGAAGAAGTGACGATAGTCAGAAGATAGCGAGCGAGTCACGTAGAAAACTTTATTTGCAAAGAATTCAAATGTCCAATTTTAGACGTGGGTGGGGGAGGGTCTCCAACTATAACAACAACAAGTTATTATACAATTTATACTGTATAGCAATCAGCAACTTTAAATTATAATTAAATTATCTGTCGTACATCTATAACATTTACAGTATACAGTATAAATTGCTGTTATTTCGACGACTATATCAAACTGTGAATCTTTAAACTCAGTAAGTTTTGTTCTATTTCCACCTTAACACCTTGAGCCTCATTTCTTCTGATGCATTATGTGTTTGACTGGAGCTGCACGTCGCCTGAGAGGATAAATCCAAGGTGAGACAAAATACCTGAGAGTCACTCAGAGGAACTCTTTAACCTTTTCATAACTCAGAGCTTCTCACATCTGGCATCTTGCAGCTGGACGGTCAGAGGTCGATCAATCAAACTGAAACTGGAACTGAAACGTCCCCTCCAGCCTCAGTGGTGAATAAACCCTCGACCTTTGCACGGTGGCGATTTGAGATGAGTTGAAGTCGCACTCGCACGTGAAAAGGGTTGTGCAGATGCTGCCGCAAAACGAAAGCAGCGAGGATAAGAATCGGTTTAAAGCTCTTAATGGACATTCAATCAAAAGTGGACATAACTTCTTCCGTTTTCATCTCTTCAGCGCTTCGATTCCGTTTCAGTGGAAACAATAGGACGTGTGTGCAGAGGGCAGAGTGACCGCGGACGTGAGAAGACGGTGACCCAGTAACACTGAGAGTAAACCTACGTTCTGATAAGACCTCAAAGTTAAAGTCAGGTCTAATCTTAATTAAACTGAGTAATACTTCTACGTCTGTGTTATTTCAACTGTGTAATACATCTCTACGGTCTCATTTAAACTGTGTAATACTTCTATATCGGTCTCTTAAACTGAGTAATACTTCTATATCGGTCTCTTAAACTGAGTAATACTTCTATATCGGTCTCTTAAACTGAGTAATACTTCTATATCGGTCTCTTAAACTGAGTAATACTTCTATATCGGTCTCTATAAACTGAGTAATACTTCTATATCGGTCTCTATTAAACTGAGTAATACTTCTATATCGGTCTCTTAAACTGAGTAATACTTCTATATCGGTCTCTTAAACTGAGTAATACTTCTATATCGGTCTCTTAAACTGAGTAATACTTCTATATCGGTCTCTATTAAACTGAGTAATACTTCTACATCAGTGTTATTCAAACTGTGTAATACTTCTACATCTGTCTCTATTAAACTGAGTAATACTTTAATATAACTGTGTAATACTTCTACACAGTCTCATTAAAACTGTGTAATACTTCCACTGTCAGTGCAACTTCAATATGTTTGTTTGTGCAATGCCAATACCTCTCCAATACTTTATTCTATTTTGACATTTCCTCACGTATATATTGCAAGTTTACTTCTTTTTACTAATGCTTGTCGTTATGTTTATATCCCCGTTGCTGCTGCTGCTGCAACATGGAACATTTACAATGAATAGGATTCTCTTATTTTATCGTAAATTATATGTGTAGAAAGGTAAATTAACGAGGTGAAAACTGAGGGTTTAAAGTTTCCAATATGTTCATCAGATGGTTTTAATGGAGCATTTTTTCTTTATAAAAGCAGAAGACGCTGACGTTACATGTTAAACCCACATCAACTCGTTCAGTCTCTTAGATGTAGGCCACTGATTATTCAACACCTTGTTCTGTTGTCATGTTGCCAGTGAAAACAAAGTTCAAGCCCGAGTCTCTTGTCCTCATTTGTCGGTCCTTTGTGGTGAATATTGAGCCCGTTGTGTTTCTGTGGTTACATACGTTAGTGTATTTATGACTGTGTGTACAAGTGTGTATCTCTAATCATCACTTAATTATTGTCTCATTACATAACCGACATATTTAAATGATTATTTCATTCTTATGTTTTTTTTTCCCTTTTCCTTTTGTATTATTCACATTTTCACCACAGTAAAAGTCTCATTTGAGAAAATAATAATTGTTTTAAAAATACTGTTTCTGTACTTCTTCCTTTTATCAGCCACTAAAACGCTCTGGATTATAAATACAAGTGGAGTTAAGTTTCACTCTGAAAATAAAATCAGGATTGTATAAAATTGTATTGTTTAAATCGTAATATTGCAGAATGCATGAATCAGATTTATGAAGGGATCCAACTCTTCATCTGTTTTGTTTCTGCTCAGCACAACAACCTCAGAACTAATTAACAAGTAAAACAACCAAGATTTAGTCAAAGGAACATTGACTCCGGTTTTACCTTCATGTGATCTCGTGACCTCTCAGGCTTCACAGGGGTCAAGGGTCAGTTCCCAGAATGTCAAATAATTCACATTCTTTAAAGGCCAGAGGAAGAATGTGAATACAGGCTGACTAAGATGCTCACAAGTTGATTGTATCATCATGGAAATACACAAGGAAAGATTAACTGTGATGTAGTTTCTTTTTCTCGTAAGGACCAGGGCTATGGACATGTTGATTGACAGTTGGATGGAGTTAAAGACATCAAGAGACTTTATACAAATACATTAATGTTTGTGATTTACTGATCTACTGAGTGCTGGTCAAATTGTGAAGATGAGAGGACGAACATTTCCCGAGATATGCGAGACACATACAGACAGACAGAGATTTGTGGAATTAGTCAAATAACTTTCCTGCATCTCTTACTTGTTTGTCAAGTTGCTGGTGTTTGATCGAACATGACTCACTGCAGAGTTTAGCTGAGCTGAAGTTTACACAGAGGGATCCCTGGGTTTGCTCATGCATGAGTACAGCTGGAGGTATTCCCTCCCTGACGTGCGTGCCTATAGGTCGGAGGCCTCGCCCGCGGGGGGGTGGGGTGGAGGCGTCTCCGTGTGTTGAAGGGATCGGACTCGTTGTCATGGCAGGTCGGAGCATGAGATCGCTGTAATTAGTTTCTGTGAGAAAAGACTGTAACTGTCTCAGCAACCACCTCAGACCTGTGTGATCGCGAGATCAACTTTATTACACGAATTAACTTGTTACATAACTTGATGTACTTATCGTAGCTTGTACACTTCAACCTCGATCATATCTGTGTGATCAATTTGAATCAATCAAGCCAAGTAAACATTAAATAACAACAATAATGCCACTGAGCAGGAACAACCGTCCCTTAAATTCTGCACCAAGTTTGGACGTAGCTCTAAAACAATTGAAGATACATATAAACTGTTCGTTCTTTAATGAATTCACGTTATCTCAGCTACACATTAGAGGTTTTTGTTCCCCGTGTCCCCATGAAACCACTTTTAAAAGATCCTGATCTGTTTCTTTTGTCTGTCAACAGGATTGTGCAAAAAACCTGCTGATTAGAAATAGATCCGATAGATACTGACACAAGATCTGTGTTAGTCATTAGGTTAATTAATTACGTGAGTTCTTTCCACAGTGTAACACGAGGTGTGTCGTTCCTTCGAGGGATTAATGTGAACTGTCGCCATCAATTAACTGTGAGTGACTTTTCATGGTTGCGTGTTGGTGCTGTGTTATAATCACGCCCTCTGTTTGTTGTATTGTTTGTTGGTTGGCTCGTTGTTTTATCGTCACCAGGATTACGCAAAAAAAAAACTACTGAGAGGATTCCCATGAAACTGAAAGGATGGGACAAGAAAGAACTCCAGGATTTTTGAGATGTGGTGTTTTTAGACATTTTGATTTCTGGGAATAATTGATGGAGAATATCCCTTTTAATGAAGCTCATGTACCCCTTTTCCAAAAAGGCAGTTCAAGGCCGGTTCGGAGCCAGAGACTAACTTTGTCTGTCCAAACACAAAGAACTGGCTCCGGAGCGACACCGACTCTTTGCTGGTGCAGGAGAAAGAATCGCTTACGTCAGAGGCCGGTGGCAGAATTACCGTGATCAATAAAACCGACCAAAACTTAGCTTGAGCTCGTGCAACGTATCATCTGCAGAGAAGGAGACGAACCATCGGTGTGGCCGTCGGCTGAAGTCCAGAACAAGTTAGAAGGAGCTTCAAGGACCAATGAAATGGGTTCATCCCGTGGGGAGAATGAATATTCAAACATTTTCAATTGAATTGAAGATCAGCCATTATTTGTATCCGCGCTTCCACGCCGATCACTTATGCTGCTTTCAGATATGCACTGAACATTTCCCTGAAAGTTTTCGGGGGGGCTGTATCTGAAAACGCAAACGTCATCGGCTCCGGACCCCTGGTGGAATGTCGGAGTGAGCCCATGTACAGCAGGAACATGTTGTCGGACCCGGACCATCTCCTGCTGCGTTCTTCTTATGTGAAAGGCAAACTCCTGAAAATGTCCAGACCCCAATTTTATCGACCATTTCCGGTGTTCATGTCATTGCATCAGATGTCACCAGAATAGAAGAAAGAAATTCCTGCTGACATACTCGACCTGGAATCTGACCTCATCAGAGAAAGTCCAGTCCCGTTAAACCTGCATGCGGCGAAGATTCAGCGACGCAGGAATGTCTGTGACTAAGTTAACGAATCACATTCCTCTTGTGTGCATGTGGGTGGCTAATTGCGAGGCCCGTCGTGAACGGACTCCCGCGCTCGTGCTCCTCTCGGGTTTGCCTGGATACATGATTTGTTTGAGGAGTTCCACGGCGTGGCGACGCGCTGCGAACGTAATTACGTGTTCCAGTGAGTTAAATGTCCAGAGGACGAGTCAGAAAACAATTCACACGACAACCTCACCTTTGTTGTAGCACATAAACAAGCCAGAAATGTCAGAATATATAAGTGAATATTCACACTCCTATAGGGATAATCCATATTTACTTAAATATGTTAGCTTCATTATATATATACTGTTCACTCCGCCCAACAGCCTCCAGGGCCTTTAGCTTTTTTACGAGTAAGTAAACTGCCATAAAACCCCTGATAATCTGCATCGCTATGTAGGTTCAACACCTGGTTCATCACTGAGAGCCGAGTGTTTCTCTGACAGCACCAGACTTTGCTCGCTGGTTTGAACGCTCCCTCTGTTAAAGAGCGAGAGCGAGTGCATGAGGACAGAAGGACCTGTAAAGTTTTACTGGCCGACTGTTAACCTCTTATCAGACTCAGAGCTGTTCCTGTGTCAGATCCTCGCGCGGTCTAAAGATCCAAGTCCAGCCGGGTCAGCAGTCTCTGTGAGGAGAGGAAGGTTCTGGAGGTGGAATGAAGCTCAGCTGAGCTTTTTTTGTTTTAGCTGCAGAGGAGGTTTTAGAAAGCAACAGAGAAACGTGATTGTAAATGTCTGACTGTACTTTGCTCTTAGAAGACGAAGAAGATAGAAGACGATAGAAAGAAGTTAAATTACAAGTCGTCCATTCAGTCTAATATCAATACAGAGGGGCCGCTGTATTTATCTGTCACACAAGTTACTAATTAATTTTGCATTAAATATAAATGTCTGAAAATCTCATAAAAGTTAAAGATTAAACGTTTGTCCAGCTGGCCACGTACAGAGTTCGCCTGAGGCCGTTGGGTTTGAGTGTCAGTTAACGTTAAACCTCCCAGATGTTTTTTATGTAATCGTTGTTTGAGGTAAAATTATCAAAAGGAGTTAAAACAAGCTCCAACAGTAAAACTCTGCTCACACACGGATGCATCAGAGTTAACAATAAGATAAGTTCACCAATAACTGGGTCAAATCACTTATATTGTTTTTAAAAAACTTTATCTGCATTGAAGACTTGAATACAGGACACCAACATATTTGTTTTATGTAAAATTCTAAATATTTTCTACATATCTAGTTTGTGTTGTTTATGCAATTTTATTGGCCTTCATTTTTTTTCTGTTGGTCTTTTTATTGTTATTACAGCTTTTAAAATCTAATTTGCGGAATCTCATTGTCATTATTTTTGATTTATTTAGTCTCTTATTGTCTCACATTTTAATTGGGATTGAAAATCTTCCTTTTTCTTTGACAAATATTAATTTTTGGGGGGGGTTTATTAATCATCTGTCACAGTTTCGTTGTGTTTGCCAGAGCTGTCACAGTGTTGATGTTTCCAACAGCACTTGAATGCAACATCCCATTTTCTAAGGGAGGGATGTGGGCGTGAACACAACGCAGTAAAAACTCACGCACACAGACACACACACTCACTCACACGCACACGCACACGCCTCCTCGGTGCTCCTAACCCCAGATATCCACGCAGCAGCAGCAGCAGCAGTTGTGTTCAGGTGCGGAGCTGCGCACACGTCGGTCCCTGAACTCACCGCCTCGTCCTCCTCTCGTTGATTACCGCCTCCGGCTCTGCGGCAGCGGCGCGTCCCCGAACAACATGCCGTCTCTGCGTCACTCCTACACGGTCACGGTGCCCGAGGAGCCGGCCTCTCTCCCGCTGGACCGACCCGAGCTGCAGCGGCGGAAGACTCCGTCCCTGTCCCGGTCTGCGCTGGTGTCCACGTTCATGGGTCTGATCATCAACCAGGCCAAGGTGGGTCCACCTCCTCTCCTTCTGTCCATCATCATTATTATCATTTATTATCATTTATTATCATTATTATCATTTATTATAGTGAGATCCTCATTTTCATATCTGTTATTCACACAACTTTTTTACATAAGAAACATGTTATCATGGCTGCATGTCCCTCACTGTCTCTATGAACTTACATGCATGTACTTGTACTTGTAAGTACACACTTGCCCATGCACTGTTATGCATGACTCACTTGTACATGTTATATATATATATATTATAAATACGTCAGTGTTGTATGGTCATTATATCAGATTTTTACTAAACTGTTATCATGGTCGAAATTATTAACTCTAACGATATTATCACGATATTTATAGAACCTTTAAATCATATTAATAATATCCTCTATTATCTTGTCATGTTTAACATTGTTTAATGTCTGACTTATGTCATTTTTGGCAAAATAATTATACTCAAGATACTACAACATTCTTCAAAATGCATTGTGCAGATATATGATAATCACATTGGATCACAGGTAGATCAATATATTGAATATTATAATATATTACCATTGGTAGTAGTTGCCATAGTTACACATCTGCATATAACACTTATGTCCCATTGATTATTATAGACAGAACATATCAGCTTTCAAATCTGTCACCAGGGGCGTCAGCACATTTCTTGAGAACAGTGAGTTTTGTGGTTTAACTGGAATAAATGTTCGGTTGTTTAACATTTATTTTAAAAAAAACCTCCTTTTTAAAGCACAAATTCTGCTTCAAAATAGGAAACAAAACATTTTCCTTAACTTCGCGTATTTACATAAAACTAGTAGTTATTTGTATTTTACAATGATTCACATCCAGAGACTATATCTGTGACACTGCAGCAGCAAAACCAATGGACTCTATTTAATAAGAAAGCAGTGACTCAAACAGAGAGTGAATGAAAAGTAGTTGAATTTGCTGCTGAGGCTGACGTGTGGGGTTTTGATCAGAAAATGTCGGTGTGCGCAGAAACGTCTGCAACTTACTCAAGTCCACATCTGACCTCTAAGCTCTTATCAGCTGTTCAGTGTCGAAGGAACAGGCTGACAGCGCACGTGTTGTGTGTGTGTGTGTGTGTGTGTGCGCGGCTGCCTGCATGAGAGAAACTATTTGAGTGTGACTGGTTGCGTAACAGGACTACGCTCTGCTGATAAGGAAAGTGTGTCCTGGCATGTCACCTTATCTACAGTACATATTCTTAACACACAGCGCTGCCGTCAGCCCCGCAGAAATGTGTGTGTGTCTGTGTGTGTCTGTGTGTGTCTGTGTGTGTCCACGCAGGGTTGAGGTGTGAATGTGTTAGCCGGAGGTCACAGGTCACAGACTGTATAGGTGCTCTGCAGAATCAGTTCATCAGAGAAACTGTATGAATAAAGTTTGATTGATTGGTTGATTGATTGATTGATTGGGACATTCATGATGCCCAGAGATGATCCTCTGACAAAATGTCAGTTTAAGGGTGAAAGTATCGATAACTTTCATCATTAAATAGGCCTGTTATTTTCCCAATTAATCAACTGAATAGAATCATGAAATCACAAGTTTGATCTTCCCTTCTCTCATGAACACGATGCACGTGAACACCATCCTCACACATTCTATTTTACTTCAGTACTTTGCACATTCCCTCCCGCGCAGACCGCAGAGCTCTGTAACACCACATTCTTATCATTCTTCGTATCGTTCTGCTCTTGTGCTCTAAGCTCTTTATCTTTATCTTTGTCCTCAAACTCTCAGTACCTGCAAAAGTCAACTACTGAGCAAATCAAAAATAATTGGCCTTATCTCCCCCCCCCCTCAGTTTTCACCGTTCTGCGTCGCAGCACCAAAAATTCCACGTATGTGAACGTACTTGGCAATAAACTGGTTCTGGTGCAACATTCCCACAAGGAACCAACAAATCTTCACCTCTGAGAAGCTGCAGCCAGAGGATGTTTCGTTTGTGCATTAAAAAATATAAACACTTGATAAGAACACAAAGTAATTGCAGATACTTTTAACGTCACCATTCACTCTGTAATTTAATTCCCTGAGGATTAAAGATAAAGAACAGTAGATAAAGAAGTCTTTGTGTTGTGAGTACAGTTTAATTGGATCTTTTCCTTCCGCTGCCACAACAGTGCGGACGTTGTTTATACTGTTGCTGTGGGAGTGGCATCGCTGGCACCGCGCGCTCAGGAGTGTTGCTTCTTCACTCCCCGTGCGTCGGCTTTAACCGAGCATGTGAATCTGGTTCAGGACATAACGTTCCGCGGCCCGGCGCATCGCCTCCTTGATTTCTGAGCGTGCCAAGCCCCGCTGGTCGGTGTCCACCGGAGCACAGCGGCGGTTTGGCACTCGCACCATATGGTCACCTTCAAACAACAGAGCACAGGAGAAGGGGAAATAATCTCAACCCAGCCGGCTGTTATGAGCTGATAGTGTCACTGTTCTATTTTCAGCTTTGGGAACAATGTGATAAACATCATGAGGCCGTGAACCTCTTCACCGAACGTCCTGACCAGGACAACAACAGGTTCTTCTCCCTGCCGCCTTCTGCACATGTGAAAGACAAACTTATGGAAAAATCGCTTGTGATTAGAACAACCTGAGACAACAGAAACTTTCGAGACAACTTGTTCAATGTGTGCTTTGACTTTTTAGTTTGGTCCATATCCCGCGTTAACGTGGATGAGGTGGGATTCATGCCCTATACTGCAGCCAGCCACCAGGGGGCGATCACGATGATTTGGCTTCCCTTTTGTGGAGCCGTCACGTCGGCCGTCTTTATGTCCAGCCCGTGGTGTGACCATTGTAACGCTGATGTCATGCATTTGCTAAGATAACCACAAATATAGCTCACTGGAAAATAGAAGAGAGCCCTCCGCCTGTTTCCCGGGGCAACAGCAAATCACACCACGCCATATTTCAGTGATTAACAGGAAGCTGACGTCGCTGCTCCGTTTACAGTTTGCACATCTCGGCTGTTGTGCCCTCATGTGTTCCTGCGTCGGCGTGTCGCCGCCCTGACGCTGATGCCTCCTCGGCCGTCAGCAGAGGAGCTGATGCGTGACACCGCTGCTCTGAGTCACCACGTTACTCAGTCACTATGTTCCCTCAGTCAGGATGAGCTGCAGGTCAGAGGTGTGTCACCAGTTAATGAGCACACACACGCCGACAGTGTAAAGAGGGATTAGAATATAGCAATGTGCTCACAGTGTGTTATTTAGTTTGTGACGTTCAGATGAATCTCTCACTTCTTTTAAACGGTGAAAGTGATCCATGTGCATTGTGCAACACAGTGAAGAGGTGTAGGTGTTAATCATTCCCTGCTCATAAAGACGAGTTTCAAACCTTCACTCAGAGCAAAGATCTGTCTTTAAACTTAAAATAAATAACAAGGTGACATTTATCATGATAATTATCGCTATAGATTGATTTGAATTGCAGTTTTTGTCTTGATGGAATTTGGCCAAATCGTTCAGCCCGATCTGAAACAGATAACCAGACAAAGTTTGCTTTCGGAAAGAAAAAATAGTTTTGTATTATGCATCGCTCCAATAACTGTAACACTTGTTCTTTGAGGGTCACGAGGGGCCAGGAGCCAATCTGACACGGAGCGTGAGGCGAGCTACACCCGACACAGGGGTCTGCCCAGTCCCCATTGCCTGTCACCATAGCAACCAAGGTTGTAGGACAGACCCTCGGAGGGTCGGGTGAAGGACACAGGGTCTTAGAGGTTAGAGGTGTAAAGGAGAAACAACGTGACTCAGGTCAGCTCTACGTTGTGTTCTCAGATTCTCAGGCCAACTTTTCCCATCAGTCTGCATCACATGTTTGTGGGACGTCAGCGTGGTGTGTGTGTGTGTGTGTGTGTGTGTGTGTTGAGCTCACCGGTGCAGGGAAAGGTCAGAACACACTGTGGCATTCCTCATCAGAGCGTGTGTGGAACAGGAGCTTATGTCTACAGCACGCTGCTGCTGCTGCTGCTGCTGCAACCGTGTGACCGTCATAGCATGTTGTTGAATAAATGCTCCACAGTCCTCTGAGGCTTATTCACACTTCAGGAATGTAACACAGTTGCTGTCATACAGTCATGTGCAAGCTGCTCTGCTGGAATGTGCAGGCGGATACACTGACTGGTGAAAATTACGATTTTGAACATGTCAACATGTCCCTCTTGTGTCTTCTATATGACAAAAACTATATATAACGAAATATTTTGGACAAAATAAGCAGTAAGCGCCATGTACACAAATGCTAGTCTGAAAAAAATGAAGGTTTTTGATTTAGAAAAACCTAAGAAACCAATTCTGTCCAATTGCGGCCACAGTTTTCTGTCTGAACCAGTACGAGCCAGAGAGAAAACTAACCAAACCCAACGGGTGCTCTGTTTTTTTGTGTCTGGACCCGACCTTCAGACGATAAAGTGGTAAAAATAGTTTTGTTGAAGTTGAAAGAATACATCTGCACAGTGAGCTCGAGGTTTGTCGTCTGCTTTCATGTTGTTCAAAGCCCGTCAGAGTTTTCTGTATCGACAAACAACCTGATCGTCCCTGGTGGTTTCCTGCCGTGTGTCTCGTGTTGCGTGACTCCTCTCTGTCGTTCCTGTTAAACTCATCACTCCCTGACATCGGCGTGAATAAACAAGAATCTCTTCTGTTTTTTCTTTGAGCAGAACAAGAGTCCTCAAGGCCTGGTGGGACTGAGGAACCTGGGCAACACGGTGAGTTCTCTTACTTCACTTTGTGGCCTTATAATAAACTCTGTATCTCGCTGCACTTTGACCCACTCACGCCATCGCCTGACTCCACATCTGTACGTTGGATTAATCCTCTCGTGTTTGTGATCTTCAGTGTTTCATGAACTCCATCCTGCAATGTCTGAGCAACACTCCGGAGCTGAGGGATTACTGCCTGAGGAACGTCCATCACACCGACCTCAACAACAACTGCGGGACGGACGCAGCTCTCATGGAAGGTAAGACGAGACTCGGAGCGGAACTCGTTATCAGATCGTTACGAGGAACATGAGTCACTTTATGGCCCGGCAGTAGGTGACATTTTATTAGTTTATATGTCGTTTATTCTCAAATCGCAGGAATTAATTGCTCTGCTGCCATAAATCATTTCTGAAGACGCGACAGCTTTGAACCCTGATCACTGAAAGACCCAGAGGAGCCGCGTCCTCCGCCGAGGCCCCGAATTTCACACACTCATCGATATCAGTTCCCTTAAACGTGCCAGATTTTTTAACATAAGGATCCATTTATAATTTTCTGAGAAATCAATGAAACGCTCAAAACTATCTCCTGGATCTAGACCAACATTTCCTTGGATCTGCCCTGACACGTACCGCCTCCTTCAGCATGGAAATACATAAAATGACTCCTAAATGGCTTTTGTGTTGTAATAAAAACACTTGTTGATCAATTCCCTTTTTTGAAAATCCACATTTCATTCAGAAATGTTTCATAACCGTGGTCTCTTTCCTTCGTCTCCTGTCTCAGAGTTTGCTAAACTGACTCAAAGCCTGTGGACGTCTGTCAACAACGAGGCCATCAGTCCGTCCGATTTCAGGAACCAGATCCAGAGATTCGCTCCCAAATTTGTCGGCTGCAAGTAAGTTCCTCCCTCGTCCCGACTCTAATCTCTGTTCTCATTTAAATCGACTTAATATACTTAATATAAGACGTAAAATGCCAGTTGAAACTATGACGTTAACAGTTTCTCTGTCCGTCTCTCCGCAGTCAACAGGACGCTCAGGAATTCCTGCGCATGCTATTGGACGGACTCCACAATGAAGTGAACAGAGTGACAGTCTGCCCCAAGGTGTCGGCCCATGACCTTGACCACCTCTCGTAAGTCCCTGACACCTTCGCTGCTCAGTAACACCGCTGCACGTGTGAGTTCGGGATTTCTCCTAATATGTGGAAATGATTGTTGTTCACAGGGACGAGGAAAAAGGCAAGAGAATGTGGAACATGTACCTGGAGAGAGAGGACAGCAAAGTAGTGGGTGAGTAATTGTTGGAATGTGGCTGCAAAATTATTTAAAACCACAATTGAACGTTAAATTTAATCCTCCATCTTTTGCCTCCGCCTGTAGATTTATTCGTCGGACAGTTGAAAAGTTCTCTGACTTGCTCCGTCTGTGGTTTCCGCTCCACTGTGTTCGATCCGTTCTGGGACTTATCGATACCTATTGCACAGGTCAGCACACTCACTTTTCAAAGGTTTTCTCCACATCAATACTTTCTAAAGAAGTATTAGCTTAGTGTATTTCAAGTCTTGAAGTTTGCACTGCATTGACACCGACATTCTCCGCGTCTCCACAGAAGAGCTCAGGCGAAGTGAGTCTCAAAGACTGTTTGAGACTCTTTACTAAAGAAGATGTGCTGGATGGAGACGAGAGGCCGGTAAGAGGCACCGCCCGCTCCCCAATTCTTTTTTAGAGGTGACGTGTGATGTTATTCAGCATCAGCATCTCACTGACGCCCTGTGTTTGTCTAATTTTCTCTCAGACGTGCAAGAAATGCAAAACCAGAAGGAAATGCACCAAAAGATTCAGCATCCAGAAGTTCCCTCAGATCCTCGTGCTTCGTATCCTTTCCCTCACGCCTTTGTGACACAGCAACAACCTTCCTACCTACCTACCTACCTACCTACCGACCAATCCATCTAGTCTGTCTAGTCTGGTCATGCCTGTCTATCTTATGAGTTTGTTTATGTGTCTCGCACAAGGAAGTCCCACTCAGCTTTCCAGAGCTTTCCGTACGTACGTCTGAGACGTTGGCGGCTCTCCGGCTCTGCAGGAGGATGGTCAGCAACTAGCAGGTCCAGTTAGTGGAGCATCAAACAGCCAAGGAGCTCGATGTTTCCTCCAGAGACCGTGAACAAAGCAAAAATGAGACTAATCATAGGATCGCGATTTACCAATTGAACAAAAACTCATCGAAAGATGTCGCGTGATTGCCAGTGTTACCGCACGTCTGCTGGGTGTGTAACTAATCAAATCTAGTTTGTTCAACTTCCGCTTGTTCGGATAAATAAACACAAACGTACCTCTGCACAAAGCTGCGGGTCGTTGGTGCATGTGTTGCTGTTTGTGTTTGAGCTCAGCCTCCGTCTTCATTCACACAGACACACAGACCTGCAGCTCTTTATTCATGTATGATGCAGTTTTGAGAGTGGGGGCCACACACCCACTCTCAAAAAGGATGTAATAAAGAAACGCAGCAAACACAGGAAAGTGTGTGATGATTGCTTTTCTAGGAAATTCCCTCAAAGGTGGTTTCAATGACGAGTTTAACTACTATTGAACTTGTCAGTGCATCGTAGTTGACGAGCTGACAAACAACTACACAACGTGAAGTACAGTTAAATATAAAGTACATTAAAGGTATAACTTTAAATGTCTAATATAATGTTAATTTGAATCCGTTTGGTTTCCTTGACCGAACGTTCCTCTCAGACCTGAAGCGTTTCTCAGACTCTAACGTCCGAGCGAGCAAACTCTCCACGTACGTCAACTTCCCTCTCAAGGAGCTGGACCTGCGGGAGTTCGCCTCTGAGAGCAGCGGTGAGTACCCGGCGTTCCCGGACGAGACGTGCACCTTTTTCCAAAAGCGTTGGCTGGATTTGATGAGCACTGACTAACGAGCGCTGTGTCTCTCTCCCTGCAGAGCGTCCCGTGTACAACCTGTACGCAGTGTCCAACCACTCGGGAAATACTTTGGGAGGCCACTACACGGCGTACTGCAAGAACCAGGCTCTGGGGGAGTGGTACAGCTACAACGACTGCAGGTAGCAACTCACTTCTACTCTCACATCATCATATCATTGTATTAGCCTGGCAGAAAGCTGTGTGATCTCATACTGTGAGATCTTATTTGTACTGTACACAATGTACCTGCTGTCAAGCGCATAAAAACATGACAAGGTGCAAAGGTGTGTTACCCTGATTTCAAATGTACACGTGTGCGCCTATGGCTGGGCTTGACCGCTGTTTGGTTTTGTGGCCACAGAAATATGTCAATAATAACATAAACATTCTCTAAGAACACAAAGCCACGCCGTGTGTTTCCAGTGTTTTAACGACACGTGTGTTCTGTGTGTTCTCGGCAGGGTGAGCCCGATGTCCTCCAGTCAGGTCCGCAGCAGCAACGCCTACGTGCTCTTCTACGAGCTGGCCACATCCCCGCACGGCAAATATCAGACATGTCGCCTTTAGACTCCGAGGAGGAGGAGGAGGAGGAGAGGAGGAAGAGGAGGAGGAACGAGTTGCACCAACGACTGGGCCTATGAACGCAGACTCTGCCTGTGTGGAGAGAGCTCCGCCTAGTGGAGAAAGTTCTGCCATTACAAAGTTGCTGTGGAAATAGAAAAGAAACCCTTCAACCTTACGAAGGTGGATGTGAATGCACTTTGCACCGAGGTCACACATCAGGTGGAGGTGAACCGACGCCACCACTGGCCACGGCGTGTAGAGATCCGGCTCCGGGGCGTCGCCACCACGGGGCACGTGCAGCAGTGGACTCGGAAAATGATGTTTTATTTCATTCTAGTTTATTTTCATTTAAAAAAAACAAAAAAACATTTCCAGCTCTTCATGGACCCTTTTTGCCAAGTGTGTGGATTTGTGTTGTCACTTTGAATATGGACACATGGACTTGAAAGATGTCCCACACGCTGACTCTCTCAATATGTTATGTATTCTATTTAATATGAAGCCAGTGATGTGACAATGGCCGCTGGTTTCTGCTGAGAACAGTAGGAAACCCACAGATGCACAGGGGATGTTTTATGTCAAAGCACATTTTTATTTTTGTACAGTATTTATGGGCAGCGAGGTGAATGTATCTCAAAAAGCCTGATATACCAAAGCAGCTGTATAAATATGCATCGGCAATACTTCCCCCACTAGGAAGTAAAGTAAAGCTGACTTTACATCGACGGAGGCTGCGTCATCCGTTCATATTTATCATACCGTTATTTATTCAGGCAACCGAATGGAAGCTGGGGAGGAATGTTAAACCACGACACGAGCTTCACACTGTATGTTTAACCAGACGCTCTTCACCAGCTCGTCCTTCCCGACAGACATCTTCGCTAAACTACATCGAGCAGCGATGACAAATTCCTGCGGCCGCTCGGGGGGGCTCGTGGGATAAGATGAAAACACAACGTTGGACTCATTATATCTTTAAAGTTACTGTGGTAGACATTTTAGCGGATATTTGCACTTTCCCCCGGGGAGACAAAGAACAACTTTAACATACGTTGAATGTCGTGTTTCTATTGTCACGATGGTTTTATCACCTGTGTTCTTTTGTCTTTGAGCTCTTGTCTGTGCTCCTGAGGAAAATATGTTGGAAAATATTAAAATATCCCAGTATTTATTCACTATCCTTGTCTTGTCTGCCATCTGCCTGTGCAGGTAGTGTTCAGTGGGGTTAAATAGAAACCTCCCTTTGTTGCTGCGAATGTGGTTCAATCGATTCATGTTTCTCGAGTGCAGTGGGAATCTGTGCAGCGGAGGAGGAGCTGCAGCATCGGCGATAATTCTCTGTGAGTCAGTTATTACGAGTTATGTCATTTCATCCGTCCTTTTATATAAAAACACTGATCGGTGATATAACGTCCAGGCTTTTTGTCAGGTTGTGTCAGTATGACCTCTGACCCACATACGGCAAGGCCACGTGACAGAGGTGCTATTCCCCTCTAGCACCACTAGAGGACGCTGTGTGGGTTTTTTTTGGCAGTGAAGAAACACTTGACCCACACAGAATAAATTGTCAGATCATTGTTGGACATGATGAATATGTTTCAGAAAGACAAGGACCAAGGTTTATCAGGTGAAAACCAGATAGTAACTGGTTCATATCTGATATCCAGCAACATCCCTGTATATTATAAAACCACTGAAGGGTCGACTGTGGACGCCATGTTTCCTCTCTTAGTTAACTCTTGTCCTTGAGACCACTGAGCTTTTTAACGCCTGAGGAAAGAGAAGTGTGTGTGTCTGTGTGTGTGTGGTGTGTGTGTGTGTTCGCGCCTCAGACAGATGTTCTGCTGGTAACAAGGCCAATAGGAGAAAGGATCAAGTTATCAGCAGCGGAGGTCTGAGCGTGTTGTTGCAGCTGTAACACCGACTGAGCCTCTCACGCAGTCGGTGTTGAGTCTGGAACCAAAGGGTCGTGAGCGTCTGGGAGTTTCAGAGACACACAGAAGAATATCGACCTTCAGCGAAGGTAGAAATGTGCAAGAGGAGCCTGTGTTGCTGTCGAAGGCTCGTTCTAAGATACTGAAATCACAATGATACACAATGATCTCAACACTAAATGAACACATTCAGTTTTCCCTTTGAATTCCACACACTGGACCTTTGACCCACGAACGTTTAATTGTTCAGGTCACTTAGTTATCAGAGTGAGAATTAGGATACAGCATTAAAACAGCCATTGTACTACTATTCTACAGTCTACCTGAAACACGCTGCTTTCCCCCGACAATGTTATAAGGAACCCTTTAGCACATTTACAATACTTTTTCTTTTGTCTTAACGTTGCTTAGTTAGATTCTCTTTTATTTATTTTAACTTATTATGTTAAACTGTTGGTAGAGAAAGAACCGTGTTTCCTTTTTGATTGTACGCTTGTGCAAGAGAAAAACCATGAATCTTGAATCTTGAATATAAATATATATATTTAGATATATAGGGGTTCATTTATCATATCATGGTTGTGTTGACACAAGTTGAACACAAGTACACACACACACACTCACTCACACTCTCTTGTGAGTTCTGGGGGGGGGGTCACATGAAAGAGCCTGTGCTCAAATGTTGGATTATATAACACTAATTTAATAAAAAACATTTCATTTTCATCTTTGCAAATATGCTCCAATAGGACGCTCCCCTCCCCCAGCATGTGCACACACTCCCGCCGGCCCCCCCCATCCACACCATATGGGCCAATCACACAGCTCAGGGTATTAACAGTGATTTGGGGGCAGCGATGCTTTCAGTGTTCTTAACGAGCACTCGCCATGTTGACACTTCCACGGCTAATGACCGTACCATAAAACCGTGCCCGCCTCCCGTGGGGGGGTGGGGGGGGGGGGGTAAAGTCCACTTTGAAAACACAGTCCTGAGTTTGACCTGAGCATCAACTCGCAGCGGCACCAAAAAACACGTGTTCATCTTCAGCGGTTGTAAAAATGATCAATTCTGAACTTGTTTGAATTGATTTATTTTGGGGAAAAATCCAATTTTCTGTCAAAAATGTTATCTTAACAATTAATAATATAAATGTTTGATTAACAGTGGATTGTTAACTAGTAAAGATTTATCTGCCAATGAGTTACCTGCATTTACCCCCAAAAAACTGTAGCACTAACATTAGGGTTTTTACCCTCAAGAGCAAATGGACAAAAATGAATCCTTATTACAAAATATATTTTACTTAACCACAGCTTGTTTCTATCTGCTGTCATAACCCATTCTCAACAGTGATATTTTAATACACTATGCATATCGAAGATTAACTCATCGTCCGGTATAGCTATTAATGTTTTCTGACTCAAATGCTAATATGTTTATCTTCTTGGCTTGTGACCATTAAAGGAATCTGTTTGGTTTGTGTTTTGCAATATGGAATAATTTACTACAGCATCAGTACAAAGAAGTTAAAAAAAGAGTAAAGCCGTGAATGTCCCAGTCTTGAGGTTTAGGTTAAGGGAAAAAAAGAAAATTCAAGATTAAATAATTTGATTGTGGCCTAATAGTTTCATATTTTTAACAATAAGCTCACTGGCCTTATCACTGACGGTTACATGAGAAGATTAGTTCCAGTCTCACATCTGTCCATGACATATGAAGCTCAAGCCAGCAGCCGGTTAACTGAGCTTAGCTGTTTGTCCAAAATCTGCCACCCAGTATGTGCTTATTGTTAACATTATAACTTTATATATTGTTTAATCCATACAGGGTAAAAATTACACTTTTCAACAATCGTATTATACAGAATGTTCAAATACGGCTAACTACCTTTTTATGCCTCAATTTCTAGCGCCAAGCCGACATGACCTGGACCAAAGGGTCCACAACAAAGAATAAAGAATACAGAATTATCAAAAGCATTTAACTTTGATTATTTCTGAATTTAGACTTTATAATGTCGGGGGGGGGGGGGGGGGGCCAATGATTTCCAGTGGCTTTATAACCGTTTAACGTTATCAGGTGGAGGAGATAACAATATAAAGTAGCACTTAAATGAATTAACATTTTTGACCACTTGGGCTGCTTCATTATTATTCTTTGCCTTATTAATTATTAAGCCAAGACAAGTGACTTGAAAACTCAGCAAGAAGCTTGGTCCATATTTAATTTCTAAAAATTTCCAACGTCAAGAACTAACTTGTCGTGTTCGGTCTTTATCAAAGTGAAACCGTCTTTATCATGAACGCCACGTACACACCGAAACTTCAATATCCTCATAAAAGGAGCAAACAAGTCCGGTTTGCCGGGACGTACTTACACAATCAGCGTCTGGACTTTGCTCCGATATCTTCAGCTACTGTCACATTAACCAGATGTAATAAAAAAAAATCACAAACGCCACTTTAAAGTCGGGGGAAGGAGTCATTTATTAAAGGTATATAGTGATTTCAACGTTTTTGCTCCATATATAAATATAGACTTTCGATTCAAGATCCCAACGGTAATTTATTTCCCCCCCCCTCTGCACATGCTCCAAATATTAAAAAAATACATATTAGGAAATCCGGCTCATTATTGTTAATATTTACAGAAAAAAAACTTTAAAAAAATTAAACACCTTATCAGTTTCTTTTCCATTTTTTTGAAAAAGTGATTTGTAAAAAATGTTGGCTTAACTTCTATATAGCAAAACATGTTTTGATCAACTATGGGATGTTTTTCCGATATGCACATGTCTTCCTGCCGGCCCATTGAATCATCCTCTTGGTTATAAACACAAGTATATTCTCTCATTGGGCCTTTCAGACATTTGGGCCTTTTCTTTATCGGGTTAATATGGTCACTAATTAATCAGTTTAGGATGGTTATTGTTTATTATGCTTTACTATTCAAACTGCTGTTTGGCTAGAACGAGTCTCAGACCCTCCCGGTGAACTTCAACAGACCAAAGATACCACCACCTGAAAAAGAAAGATAGACAGATGCTCTTCAGGGTTTGTTCGCGAACTGTTCACTCATTACATTCTAGTTTTTGCCACATTTTTACTTTGTTTTCCTTGTATTGCTAGAACTTCCCCTGGTTCAGATTGAAGTCCATTACCACCAGGAAAAGATTAAACAAACAAAAAACAGACTGAGCGCAAGGAAAGCTCGATATAAAAACTCTCCTGATAAGTCGTGATTAAGAAAATACTAGATGAAATGTTGCACTTCGTCAAAATGCTCAATTAGCAAGTCTGAGTAGAAAAGCAACATTTATGTGGCAGTGAAAAACTCTAAGTTATAAGTTATATGATAATAAGATGGCAAAGAATGTAAGTCGTGTATCATCTTATCATTTTCACTTGTCTCTAAATCACGAGGTCGTAAGTTTGACTCATTTGGACTTTAAACCGGCCCAGTTGAGAGTATTCCGCTTCTACCAATCCAAAACTTTTCATCAGTTTCGTTTTCTTGGTGAGAACCGGCCTCCAGAGCCCTCGTGCACTGTACTCACCAACTGCAGCCACTCCAGCGATGGAGCCGATGGTGATGCCGGCTATGGCGCCATCGGAAAGCCCAGGAGGAACTTCTTCCACGGGCTCAGTGGTAGCGGGGTCTGTCACAGAGGTAGCGGGGTCTGTCACAGAGGTAGCGGGGTCTGTCACAGTGATAGCGGGGTCTGTCACAGGGGTCCTGTTGTCTGTCACAGGGGTCCTGTTGTCTGTCACAGGGGTCCTGTTGTCTGTCACAGAGGTAGCGGGACCAGGCACAGTGGAAGTGGGATCAGGCACTTTGGTTTGTATAGTTGATGTTGAGTTGAGTGGACCAGTTGAGGGAGCGGCAGGCGTAGGTGCAGTCGTAGGTACTATCACCGGGGGTCCTGCCCTCGACACAAAGCCACTGTGACAGAAAGAGCCAAAAGACAGAAAAGGGTTGAAAAAGATTCATTGAAATCTAGCATCAAACAGTATTTGTGGCAAAATATTGAAGATACGTCCATGGGATGACGTTATTTAATTAATGTACGACAGGACATGTTTTACAATGAGGATATGTAGTCCATAATAAATCTAATCTTTGACTCAACAGCACCAGTTTAGTGCCACAATAACTGTGTCTAACCCTTTTAACAAACACTGTCAACATTTATGACTGAAGCTATCAACCATCAACCATCAACCATTAGGAAATGCAGCAACTGTAAGTTGTTATTTTCAGAGGTAGCAATACATTTCATTTGCAATAAACAAAAGTATTATACATGTTAATATGAGAGTGTTGCATGGGTAAAGGTTGAGGTTGAGGTTGGTACACGCCAATAAAAACCAGTACGGTTTCGACTTCTCAGAGGCTCATTGTTCCACGCCCTACTTTCCATTTCATAATCTCAGTTTATTGCATAGAAAAGAACGTCATGGGGATTTTTACGAGATTACGAGAAAACATAACCTCATGTCTAAACCCACTGGTATAGTTTCAGATGGTAGAAGCTCCTATTGGCTCCCAGTGGGCGGGGGGGGGGGGGGGGGGGAGTACTTTTAATACTGGCTTAATAAATGGTTAACAAATAGTTAAGTAAAGCTTCGTAAATCAATCATAAGCGATGTGAAGAGCACGGTTTGTGTTGCCAGGTTGAGATAACTGGTTCAACTACGTTCATAAAACCAACCTGGCAATAAATATGTTCTTAATATGACTTGTATATATCAGGCTATGATCAATTATTTATTACCAAAGGATAAATAATAGCATCAAGTACAGCGACTCTTTCTTTAGGGAACCTCATTTGATAGTGGTACCAACAATTTCTTTAAAAAGTCTGTATGGATATTTTTCTTTACCTGCGCCAAGAAGGCAGAGAGTCACGATGACGTGGTTCGGCTGCATTGTCCCAGATTTATGTGTCAGCGTCACAAAGACAGGAACTAACTCGGTGTTTGGAAGTTGTTCTTCGAGTCAGGAGCTGTTCGGAAACACAGAAGCACAAACACAGAGACACAGTTCATTTCTGTGCAAACACACGCTTCACATTCGACCTTATCCAACTTTCCTCCGTCGCACAACTGGAGACGTACGTCACCACACCGATTATACCCGCCCCTGCATTGTCGTGTGTGAAAAGACAAACTTATTCACAAATAAAATCCACCTAAACTTATTTAGTTTCCCCCCCCTTTTAGGAACAAATTGCAACCCAGGTCTATCATTTATGTAAATCATGCAGAACATATCAGAGTTTAGTCGATTCTCATCCTCCTGACTTACTTCATTTAATATCTGTATATATTTCTCAAATCGAATGTATTTGTGAACATCAGAGAGACGGAATATTTCCGCCTGATGATTTCACGGAAAGGAGTTTGAGATGAAAGGAAACAAGCACAAAGATACTTGGATTCTCAGATAAATTAAAAAAGCAGTCCCAGGTTTTGCCTGTTTAGATCCGAGAGGAAAGGTACGACTCACCTGAGAGGTTGTTGGTGATTCTTCTGTCAAAGAGGATATTCTCAGAACACCTGCTTTTATCACCACTTTATCACACCAGCCCATCAGCTGCCGCCCTCCCACCTGAACGTGTGAGTGTGTGGGTGTTGGTGCAGGGATACAGGAAGACAGTGCACAGAGTGATGTGATAGGTTTATTAATCCTAACCATGGGGCTTTATTTGGTTTTTATGGCACACTTACCACATTCGGCAGACTTTGGACTTTTGCCGACTAGAAACTGAGTTGAGAGTGTATGAGATCAAGGCTGCAGCGGTGACCATCCTTTTTTTTGGGGCATATGACGGATTAGACTATTCCACTTTTTTAACTTAATCTTGGTGCACTATCCTGAACATGTCAGATATGCATGTTCAGGATTCCCTCGAAGGGAAATTACAGTGTTGGTCCTTTTCCCAAAACGACTTATTTACCTGACAGGTATGAACTGGGACTTTTGGTCCTAAATTTCCCTTATGATCAATATCGATCTATCTATCTATCTATCTATCTATCTATCTATCTATCTATCTATCTATCTATCTATCTATCTATCTATCTATCTATCTATCTATCTATCTATCTATCTATCTATCATCTATCTATCTATCTATCTATCTATCTATCTATCTATCTATCTATCTATCTATCTATCTATCTATCTATCTATCTATCTATCTATCTATCTATCTATCTATCTATCTATCTATCTATCTATCTATCTATCTATCTATCTATCTATCTATCTATCTATCTATCTATCTATCTATCTATCTATCTATCTATCTAATCTATCTATCTATCTATCTATCGATCTATCGATCTATCTATCTCTCCTTTAAGCGTGTTGACTGCCAACATTTGTTTCTTGGAACAATGATGACACTCTGCATTAACCTTAAGTGAACAAGTAGTCCAGGAAAATAAAATCCACCATCAGGGGCAGCAGCCAAACCCACTTATAAATAAATAAGAAATATAGCTATCTTGAGTTACAGGACTTACTGAGTGAATTGCTCTTCTTCCTTGGGTCAGAACCATTAGTTATAATATAATATATAATATAGCGTCAGAAGATATACTCGTAAAGACTGAGAAATAAAGTTGCTGTCTGAATGGTCCTCACTTCGCTCTGCTTGGCGAGCCGTCCATCAGTCCGTAGCTGAAAACACACGGTCGCCATAGCACAGGAGCATTTCATTCACATGGATACGCTGTGGACGAGCTTAGCTGTTTTTCCCAGGGATCAACCTGCCAGAAAAAAAGATTTCCTGCAGCCTAAACAGTGTTGTCCCTGCTGACGGCCGATGCAGAAAAGAAACCGTTGACATTCATGTGTAAATGTGTTTGTAAAACGTCTCTGGAAACAGAGCTTCCAACTCCAGGGGGTTATTCCACTATACTCCCCTACACGAGAAATAGCAATAGCAATAGAAATAACAATACCATCGGAAAATTGACGAATGTCCATATTTTACACTTTGGTTTTCGTGTAGATTAAACCAAAACGTTAATGAAGTCCCACACTCAGTTGGTTATTTGGGAACATTATGCTCGTAGCAGCTGATGCAGGTTGGAGCTGCTTCCCTCGTCTTCCTCAAGTTAACGTCACGTGGGTCAAATCTATCAGACATAACTTCCTCTGGACACAAAAACACGTTTAAACAATATTCTCACGTGTGCAGTAGTACTCGGTGAAGAGTTGTCGTTAGATGCTGGCGTCTCAAATCAGCGATGTTCCCTTAAAAGCACCTTTTGGTCGGATTTCAACATTTCTGACCTTGGTGCTACCACACACCTTCCTCGTGGAGAATAAACACCTTCCAGAGATGGATAGTTGTGACAGAGCGACAGAGCACTCGAGAGCGCCCGACAGTAACATGCACAGTAAAAGAGGCTATAGTTTTATTTCTCTGACATCAGGGAATGTGTATGACAACAAGGCAGGATTTACTCATCTCAGTTATGACAACTGATACCTTTACTTTATAATACTTATGACATCTTTGGGGGGTTTTTTTGGGGTACTGCACTTTGGTCTAGAGGAGAGACTCCACCGAACCGTCCTTGCAAATCGAGCATCTAGAGTCTGTAGTTCTGGAGGCTCTGTTGCCAGTATGGTAAATATGTACCTGTAACTGTCCAGCAGTTCTAAATAAGTGATGACATAAACTTGGACTTTTAGATTTTTAGTGAATCTATTGGTTTTGAGTCCATCAATGCCTTTGTGAAAGGGGATGAGGTTACACCTGACATCGAGAGGCGGAACTCACCACACCTTCAAAACCTGTGAAAGTTTTGAGAGCATGTGACTGGAAATAGAAACTTAACACTGGCACGCAAAGGCAGTGATCGGAAATTAGTACATTATGCTCTGATTGTGGCAATGAGGAAACAATGAATATTCGGGAAACAAATTCCACAGTCAAGATACGGTGCATGGTGTAAAACTTCAGACTTTAATACTGATTGGCTGAAGACTGAACTTAGTCAGTGATTAACTCTGAACAGTTTCAACAGAGTATATTGGAAACGTTTAGGTTTCCTTCAGTGAATGCACTTGCATTTATATAAGAATAAGTCTTATATATATAGTCTTCCAGTAACAAGAATTATGTTAAGACCTGAAGTGAAAATTGCATTGATTTACCATCAAATACATGATATCTTGTATTCTGAGAACCCATAAGAATTAGAGCTGAAACCGATTAATAGGAATTAATCAATAATAATAAACTATTTTCTCCAACGAATTAAAAAAAAAGCCAAATATCTTATTTAAAGTGTACTTTGATTTTTTAGTTTGGCCCATGTCCCATCTGCTAACGTGGAGGGGGGTAGACTTTATGAGCTATACTGCAGCCAGCCACCAGGGGGCGATCCAAATAAACTGTCATGTCATGCATATACGTTTTATGGTGACGCAAAACAAGTGATGGCCATTTCCACAATACTCTGACATTTTTAAGAGAAAAGAGAACAATAATTAACTGAGGAACTAATAACCGGATTAATCAGTTATAAAAGTTAGGGGGGAAAAAGAGGACACAACAAATAGAAGCTCTTGAACATGTGAGTTAAAAGCACGTTGTAAAGCAATAACACAGAACTTCAAGGGAGAAATATGTGTCCGGCAGCTTTGTTCTGGTCCATCAAAATTTAATGTGAGTCTATAAAACCTACTCTCAGTCTGTAATGAACTAACAGTGTGCATCATCATTCATTCGTCGAAATACCATAAAGTTATTGTTGCACTGCGAACCCAAGTGTATCATCTTAAAAATACTAAACTAATAAAAAATAAAGTGAAAAGAAAACACGATGACCCTGATGTTTAGAAAACCCATAGTGTTGAGAGCAGCTTCGATGTCCTGTCACATGTTGGTGAATCTCGAAGCCCGGCGGCCATCGGACACTCCTCATCAGGACCAGTGAACCCGGGTCGATTGACTTTAACAGGAGCGTTTACTTGACAGCTGATGTAAGATCTGAGGGCTGATAGTCTCAGTTTAGACAGACCACAGATTGTTTCAGACTTTATTGTGCCATCCGGTCATTTACAGCACTAAACATAAACCCCACTTCCTGCTGCTGCTCATTGTCTTTATCACATTCACCACAAACTGTGTTTATTTTCTAGTTTCTAGTAAATGATCATATTTCACAGAGTCACTGCATAAAGGCTTGTATTTGCTCACATT
Source organism: Reinhardtius hippoglossoides (assembly GCA_006182925.3). Classification (NCBI taxonomy): domain Eukaryota; kingdom Metazoa; phylum Chordata; class Actinopteri; order Pleuronectiformes; family Pleuronectidae; genus Reinhardtius; species Reinhardtius hippoglossoides. The sequence goes on from CM031684.1 coordinate 21,453,176, forward strand.
TTATAGATTTTATAAGATGATATTAAGTCTGTATTGAGTTTGCAAAATATGAAAAAATACTGAATTAAACTTATGTAAGAGTAATCAACTAAATACTTCCAGCATTAAAAGTACTCCTTGATTATTATTGCTTTATATGTGTTTGCTTAATATTTGCTTTGATATGTAAAAGTATTTTCTGTGAATGGTTCTTTATAGGATTAATTATTATTTTATGTTATGGATTAATCTTAGTATTTCTCAATAGTTTGATTGTTTAATCAGTAATCATTAAAATCATTTAACATTAGAAGCATTGAAAAGCCGGAACCATCCAAAGTTTGGCATTTGTCCATGTGAAATGACTCAAAGGTCAAATGAACTAACCACTTCAGCTTTACTTATATATTTGACATTTGAATAATAAATAGTAAAATGTAGTCGAGTAAAAGTGTGAAGTGTCACCAATTGGTGATACTGGAAGTACAAGTACCTCAAAATGTAGTACTTGATTGAATGTACTTCCTATCATTGTATCATTATTTTCACTTGGCTTGTTTTATTTTTATTTATTTATTACTTTATATGCTTTCCTTAATCTGTTAAGTGTCCTTGGGTACATTGAAAGGTGCTATGTAAAGTTGTTCTTTTTTTATTATTATTTTATCATTATGCCACATCCTTATTTGTATTATTATTACCATCATTCATACTATTAAAATTGATTTATTATTAACGTTTACATGTAAAAGTAAGTTTGTCGTAAAATAAAACTCAGAATAAAAGACAAAAACGATTGATTTAAATTTAGAATAAAATACAAACAATTCATTTTAATTAAAAATAAAAGACGAACAATTTATTGGAATTAAGAATCAAAGACAAACTAATTATTTTAATTTAGAATAAAAGACAAACAATTTATTGGAATTAAGAATCAAAGACAAACTAATTATTTTAATTTAGAATAAAAGTCAAACAATTTGTTTAATTAAGAATAAAAGACAATCTATTTATTTTAATTGGTTTATGATCCAAATGACCTGGGTAGAGTTTGACCTTCAAAATAAGAGCATCGAATCCGCCTTTTATTCCCCCCCGCTGTAAAACTCAAGTGGTTCCGGCGCCGGGTCAGGACTTTTACTGTGACAGTCACCACCGGAAGTCACGTGTGTCCCCTCACCGCTAGCTCGACAGTGCGCGTGTGTGTGAGAGTGTGAGCGCGAGCGAGCGGTTCCATGAACGAGTGTGCGCTGCTCGGGTCTGGGTGTCGGACCGTCTCCCCGGTGAAGAAGCGCCGAACCCCGGCCTTGTGAGCATGCCCCAGCTCGGCGTGTGACCCGCTGGAAGTCGCGGAGCGGCCGCAGGGAGCCAGTCTCGTCTCCGGGCCGCGGTTGGAAGCGCAGAGCGACCGGCAGGATGTTGCAAGTTCTGGCGTGCGGCGCCGTGGTGTTCCCCGGGCTGTTCCTCGCCTTCAGGCGGCTGCTGCCCTGCGTGTTCCGGCACTGGAGCGAGGCCGACGCGGTGCTGGTCAGCGAGAGGTAAACCCGCGTTCCCCGCGTTCCCCGCGTCCATTCACCGGGGACTTCTCTTTAAAATACGACCCCCCCCCTCTCCTCTCTCTCTCCCTCTCTCTCTCTCCGTTATAGCATGGGGGGGGGCTTTAAGCTAGTAACGGTGCCCTGCTCGCTCCCGTTAGCTTGTTCGTGTGTGCGGTGTTTTTCTGCCGTCTCAACGCGCCGCACCGCACCGCGCCGCGCCGCACCGCACCGGCTGCTGGTCGCGTTTAGCCGCAGTGCCGCTGCTTCTGTTTCACCTCCTCGGGCCTTTTACGACCTGGGATCGATTCCCCGGGATTTTGATTTCAACCCGCGTTTGTTTCATTTCTCACGAGGATGATTTGCAGATATGTGTCCCTGGGATACTGTAGGAATAACAGTCATGATATAACGGGAGGGGGGGGGGGGTGAAACATACTAAAGCAGGCACAGTATTATCAGTGTAGATGTGAGTATTAATGTGTTTAGTACTCGCATTGGCACGTTGCAAATACTGCAATTGCCAACCTTGCATGTAATTGAGAAACTACAGAGTCCTCGTCACTGCTCCACATGCAGTTAGAGATCAACCAACTTTGGGTTTATTACCAGTGAACAAACGCAGCATAAATAACAATAAAACACAACACCAGTGTTTTTAATTTCACCTACTTGATGTTTTATTACTTTAAATGTGTTTATATATATGTATATGTATGTGTGTGTCATTTTTTGATTGATCAGTGTTGTTTATCCCCCCCCTTCACGAGGATGATTTGCAGATATGTGTCCCTGTGATACTGTGAGAATGCAGTCATGATAACAGGGGATTGAACAATACTACAGCAAATACAGCTTTATCAGTGTCCATGTGAGTGGGATTGATTCGGTGGTACGCTGCAGATACTGCAATTACTGTAAAACTAAACCCTGCGTCTCTCGGAGAACTCGTCTCCACCACGTAGAGGCATTTTAGTTAGAGGCGAACAAACTTTTGGTTTATTATCAGTGAACAAACACAGTATAAATACAAAATAAAACAGTATTTCTATTTCATCTACTTTTAAATGTATTAGATATTCATGTGCTTTTGATTTATCAGTGCTGTTTTCCCCCTTTTTTTTTATAAGCATGACTTGCAGATATCCCTGTGATAATATGGGAATGCATTCATAATCATGTGTACCGAAAAATATCTGAGCATTAATGCACAGTGAGTCCCGGTAAACATGGTACAAGAAGTACAGTACTACAATTACAGCCGTGCGTCCACCAGGGGACTCGTCACTGCTCCACACGGGCAGAGACCTTTTAGTTGGAGGTGAACAAACTTTAGAGTTTATTATAGATCAGTGAGCAAACGCAGTATAAGTATAAATAAACCAATACCAGTGTTTTTATTTCATCTACTTGATATTTGATCACTTTAAATGTATTATATATTTGTTCGCTTTTGATTTATCTGTGTTGTTTTTCCTTTTACAAGGATGATTTGCGTATATGTGTCCTTGTGATTACGTAGGAATGCATTCGTGATAACATGGACTGAAAAGTACCAAAGCACGAAAGCACAGCGAGTCGTGGTAAACATGGAACAAGAAGTACAGTTTTCTTAATGTCCGTGTGAGTGAAATTCATTCGGTCTTTGCACGGAAAACAACGTGTGTGAGAATACTCTACTACTCTTCTACTTTTCACGGTTCATATCCTCCCGAGACAAAACGTGACACCGTCACAACCGTGCATCCACCGGGGGACACGTCACTGCTCCACATCCGAAGGGACACTTCAGTTGCAGATGAACAAACTTTGGATTTGAGTCAAACAAGACGCAGTTAATCTGTGTAAATCAAAAACAAACAAACGTGCATCTTCATATCGTCACTGTATATCTCAAGGGTATCGGGCTACAAAGTGGTAATAATTAATATAGTGTGTCAGTGTGGCCTGCCCACTTGTGCACAGCTCAGTTCAATGCTCATTTGTACGCTGTCGCTCTTGCTAATCCGCCTCTGAGCTCTGGTCCGAGCCGACTGCTGAGTTAGCTATGCACTGGAAAGCACAGAGCCCGAGTCCCTGAATAACGCTTCCTACTAATTTACGAATGCTCATCAGATGGAAAATGTTGTTCTTACAAGCGTCTCTGCCTCAGGGGATGTCATGCTGCTTGTTCCCCACCGCTAAACCAGCCTCTGACATCTACTGTGGTCCACTCTGCTGCACAGATCCCACAGCTTGCATCGCGTCTCTGAATTCTGTGGGATCAGCCTCAGTAGGTTTGTGTTATGACGATTTTTAAAAAGGTCCGACAATTAACACAACAGTTATCAGTAGTAAAATAATGAATCTGGCTTCCACTGCCTTGCTCAAAGACCATCTTGTTAAGTATGTCACCATGTGAATATTTTGTCAAAATTAACACCTAAAACCTAAAGATATTCATGTTTTTAGAATTTGACTTTTAATAATTCCTTTTAAAATCGTTTCAATAAATGTAAAACAATGATGGATTATTACCCTAATTGTTTAATACCTTATCCTAAGTTGTACTCCCTCAGCCCCGACTTCACTGTGCTGCTAACTTTGTGTTAGCATGTTAGCATGCCCGTGCTTCCCTGTTTGTTAAAACACACAAGAGATTCATTCACTGTCATTTGTTCTACCACGTTATAATTGCACTTGACTAATAATGTCAAGGACGGGTCGCGTTACTCCGTTGACATGTGATGTTTAGCACATGCTGAAACATACGTGTTTCACAATGACCTTTGATAACGACAGTTCATCACCAATCTAACGCTATTATCATATAGTATCAGATGCACCCTTGACCTACGTGACTCGAGAAGGGGTCGTAATGCTCCACATCACCGGCTTTAGAGGCTGAAGGCCACAGTCCCTGTTTTCCTTTTTTCATACAACAGTGGTCTTAGTGCATGTTCTGAATGTGCAGCCTGTAATGTACAGTTTACTCATTCGGTGAGGCTTAAATGACCAGCTGCCAAATACTGAACGTTGATATAGATCTAATGTAATTATACAAGAACACAGTAAAATAACCGTTAACTAAAACAAATGCATTTGATCAGTTCCTAACATTGTCTTGTGCATTGAAGATGTACTTGATAATATGGTACAGTCCAATACTAGGGTGCCAACATTAAAGCCTTAAACATAACTAGAGTTCAGTCCACATCTGTCACCTATACTATTTATCCTATAGAAATCAAGTTACATGAGGCTGTATCTGTCAGTTATATAAGAACAATGTGACGGACGGACGTTTTACTAGATGTGACAGCAAATATCAAGTACATTCCTTGGGTCTTGGAACTCGACATGTAAAGATAATAGAGACAATTAAGGAGATTGAAAAGAAGAAAAAATTAAATATATATTTTGAAGGTTGTTTGCCATGTACTATTTATTAGTCAATTTCATTATTGGTCGATTTCTGGAAAAAGCAGCTCAACATTTCCCAAAGTCCAAAGTGTTTTATTAGATATCAATATCAAGATATTAAACGAATTTAGATTCACGTCACATTTGCTTAAGCGTGGGATTTTGACGTGAATTGCTAAACAGAAGTAGATCACCTTTTGTTAATTAGTCTAATCGGTAAACCGGTTATTTACGACCAAGCCGGTTAAGGAACAGTGCGTCTGACTGATAAGTGATGATAGTGTTGAGTCTCATCTTATCATTAAATGCACTTTACCCCGGTTGCCTTTATTTTCTGCCTCCGCTGTCACTTTTCTTTTTTTTCGCCCTGCTGCAGCGCCAGTGGAACTACACATTACGTAGCCCATTTACTGGAGGAGCAGGGAGGAGGAAAAAAAAAGCACAACTCCTGACTGTCAGACACTGTGTGACAGAGCAAGCCGTCCGTGTTTAATGTAACAGTCAGTCGGAAACCGAGGTCGTTCACTGGCCTGACACAGCAGGAAAGAAAAGACAACATTGCCGAACAAGGCTGCAAAGCATTCTTCCCTTTTTTCCCCCCTCCGCACGCTCCTCACCCCGTCAACCTGAACCTTTCATCAGCAGAGAGAGGGGGGGGGAAGGTTTACTGACGGACACACAATGAATGGGCTGTGTAAAATCTGGGTCTTGTGACAGAGTATGCGACCATACAGCTCTAGCACGCAGCGAGCCGTGGGGGTACAATGTGTGTGGGGCACGGGAAGGAGTTTTTAGGGGAAGGGCTGAGAGAGTGAGAGAGAGGCCAGTTAGCATTTTCCGGCTCAGTTGCTAGTTGCTAGTCACGCGGCCTGCGTTGCCGTGCCAATGTTGGTGTCATGGCCACATTCCCATTGGATATTGGTGTGAGGTGACAGCACGTTCAACCCCGCTAATACACTCTTTGGGCCCAATGACATTCTGGATATACTTTAATTAGAGCTCTGCAGCAGTATTGGCTTGGATCTTTTAAGAAATCAGATGATGCGTCATCATCTCACAGGGAAAATTTCATATTTTGTGGCAGGTACAGATTGTTCTGTTAATTGCTGGAAACATTCTGTCCCTTTTGGCTTAAGCTGCCTGTTAATTGATGAAGTATCATGCTGCGGCTGCGGCTGCCAGTTCCTGTCATCTCCTGCGTTTGAGATCTGGTGTAATTATCCATGAGTAGAGCAAAAATTGTGACAATCACGACCTCTAGCCTGCACTGCAACGCCACACTGAGAAATATTGGACCGACAATGTTGCCGTTTTATGATCTGTATAGTAATAGAACGAGACATAATAAAATTTGTCCTCATGCCAGTTGCTAAAAAAGACGTTAAATCATTTTGTGTCATGCCTTATCATGCATACAAAATATCGCGGTTCGAGGTTGCGCAACTGAAGGGCAGTTTGTTGATTGCCGTATATAAAAAGGATTCATCTGCTAGGCAGCATAAAGCGGACAATGGATGAGAGATGGGTTACATCCTAAACAGGTCGCCAGTCCATCACAAGTCTGACGTATAGATAAAACCATCCAGGCTATCATTCCCACCTATGGTGGAGCTGGGGGTGCTTGGGTACCCAGAGAAGCCCCACGCAAAGTTTAAGACAGAAAAGTTCAGGACGGCCGGCCGGTTCGAACCCAGAACTTTGTTTCTGTGAGGACCATGAACGTCTTACCCAAACTTCATGGTGTCCAATATCACAAAGCACAATTTCTGACTTTAATTTAGCTTCCTTATCCCAAATGTGTGCTGTACAGTATTAATCCTATACTAGGTCTGTAAATCATAACACAATGTGGAAATTGGAAGTTAGTCTTCTTCCTAGAACACACAAACCTCACAAACCTCACATCCATAAAGACAGAAGACTGAGTAACTGTCCCAGCAGAATGCAGTCTCAAGAGATGAACTGTGTCTCCCTCCACTCGTTTTTGTCGTGGGTGGTGAACGCTGAAACATTTAGTTATAAATCTTACCCAAACACTGTGGTGTGTTAAAGGGGTGACTGTCTATTATGGCTGCAGCAAGTGCTGGGGGAATAAATTACATGTTTTCTGATTTCAAAGCAGCTTACTGTCAGTGCTGCCAAGCTGGAGAACAGCCCGGGAGAGAGCTTGTCTGTGCAAAACCAGCCATTCATAGTTTGAACAAATTGGTAACATAATTCAATGTCTCGTTTATAATGGACAAAAAAACCTCTGTTGCACCATTAGGAAAAAAATCAGCATTCCTCTAACGACACAACATAAATCAAGTTTCACTACGGCCACTGAACATAACATCCGATTTTCTTCAGCATGTAAAGTTACAATCAACCAGATGCCCGATCAGAAGTTCATACCTTGTGAGCATAGTCTTAAGATAGATATGAATGTTATGAATGCAATGCCTTACTCCACCTCACAGAGTTCAAATGGAGATACACCAAGTTCTCCTATGTCACAGTTCTGTTTATAGACGAGGCAAGTCGAGGCGGAGCACTGCTGATGGGGACACCTTTCAAAACATAATGTTGGTTGAGCTGCTCGTCAACAAGCTGTCAAATCAAATATCCCTTCTTGGGTTAGCCCAGTGTGACCTCTCAATTCCTTTCTGATATTTGTTAGTGAGTCGGTTTAATTGTTTCCCCATAGCTAAGATACCACCCATCAAATGTCACCCGGTTTTAAAATGTTGAAAGTCTACATCTGGAATTGATTGGGGTGTTTCATCAAAGAGTCATAATCATACTTAATAAATAACAGTATTATCAATGCTCAATTAAATGCGTATGCGTTGCTTGAATGCTTGAGGCCGGCCAGGCCTGGTGCTTTGTTATAATTACATCAACCAACCACAGTTTCCCGCTCGGGACACAAATGCCAACAGGCCTTCGTCCTAATGTGTCCTGCTAGCAGTCAATGCGATGCTAAAGGAAGGACTAGCAAAATAAACCCCAGTCTCTTTTTTATTTTGTGTCATAACGTAGCCATCCACAATGTGATTAACCAATGTTCTTTATCTCTGTCTTCTTTATGTGTCTGTCTCTTTCTCAGAGTGGTGTCCTCCATCCACGCCATCATGGCAACAACTGCAGGAGTCATCATTGTGACATCATGCAGGGACAACGTCATTAACGACAGGTTAGACTCCCATGTCATCCGTTCCCCTTCATGAAACTTTCCACTCGTGCTGCTAACCTTTACACCTCTGAATCCTGACACGGTTGTTGTTTTGATTATTGTTTCTTATTCCCTTACACTACATTTATACACTATGACGATGTGATGATCCTCAGCTCTAAGTGTGTGAACGCGCTGTTAGCATTGATCTGCATCTTCTCACATGTTTAGCAAGTTATTTACTGGTGCTTTGTCCTCTTAGAGAACCACTTAGAGATGGTGAGGGTCACATGTTTCCACCCCCGCACACGACATAAATGTATTGCTGTATGTGCTAATACTGCACTTCCTTCTGTGAATTGGAAGTAAACCGATCTTAAGACATGCACCAATTCGCTGAGTAATTGCAGCAGGATTTGTAGAATCCTTTTTCATTTAGTCTCTGGATATAGAATGGCTGCTTAAGGGAGGAAACCAGGGTTATTTGTATGTCTATGCGATGATGGTCCAGGGTTAAATATCCTGGAAGAAGCGAAAACACTTGTGCCGCCCTGCTGCAGTACTTTCACCCGAGTAAGCGAAGTCAATGCTATCGAAATGGCCGGTTTGACAATATGACAAAAACTGCTTCACGTCAAAGATGTTTACTCCATAAAACTGCAGTGTTGTCCATTTAGAACGTGCTGCACAGTGGTTCCTGCTGTGTCATGCGCCATAGTCTGGTTTAAAAAAAAAAGGAGCTTCCTTAATTTCCACAAAGTATTTTCTCTCTCCATATCTTTTCAAGCACTGTCGGCCCACTTCCCTTATTCAGCTGCCTCCTTCCAAGCCCTGCCTTCCTCCGTATATCACCAACCTGGCAGCATGATAGTGTTAGCATAGCGTTAGCCTCCCTGTGCAGAAAGTGTACGACGCCAAGCTAATGCTAGCCTATTAATCCCACTGAGTCAGCGGCCAGACCCGGGCAGGCCCAGTTGCAGGCCGTTAATCTCCACCACCGCTCCCCTTCACCCACAGGACTTAAATCCTCCACAATGCTGCTCAGTTCTGCTGTCCTCTGACGTGCAAGCGGCACGGAGCTTATCAGACACATGCTCCAGAGTCAGACCGTGAATACTCTTAATGCATCACAATCTGTCAATTCGTTTAGCTCTGGTTCAGCCGCAGTGCATTTTTTCAAAGGTGTTGCAACGGGAACAGTCGCAAATCCTGCAAAAAACAATGGAGGGGTTTCATACAGCCGAGAGGGAAGGCTCCGTCCCAGTGGTAAAACCCTTTTAAAGGAACATTCAGGTTGACTACCAAGGTAACTACTGACTCGGCTGGGCCAGATACATGAGGAGAAACATTTTAAACAACGACACTGTTTATGGACCAACTCCCTGCTTCAAATGTGGCCCAACAGGCTTTCTGTAGCTATGACTGCTTGATTTTCCTGTTTTCTTAGCCAACCTTTATTTTGGGCATGCAGTGTCCTCAACCTCGGGTTCGCACCCTGCTCCTCCAAATATGGTCACTTCTGGTTACAAAAAAAAAGTCGAGGCAAGTTTACAAACCAATGGGTGACGTTAGGGCGGGATGCCACTTGGTCCTGAGCCACAAAAACAAAGCTAAAGTAATAAACGGGAGGTGTTCCTAAAACGTGGAACAACAGTACACACAGAAGTAGCATTGCCACACTAATGCTCTAATACTACCTGATAGGAAATACCAACAAAACAACACGTGCTGTATCCTACAGAATAAAATGAACAGGGAGTATTATTCCTGTCTTGCTCAAGGGCTCCTCAAAATTCAAATTGACCTCAAGCTCATCCCGAAACAGAGGATGTGTATAGGATGTGTGCTGGTATGATTTGGAGCAGTGCTTCGTTATTGTGTGCATCCACAAATAGCCCGTATGAATTTTCCATTGCCCGTAACAGAGCAAGTATATTCACTATAGCATTGAGTCACGTTGCCTTCATTCCTCCCCGAGCTGTTTGTTGTGCCTTACTGCTCTTAATCTCCATCCGCTGACCTCAAGGAGCCAGCGAGAGGTCGGGGGTCAGTAGCTCAGCTCTGCCCTGCAGCTTTACTCCGTTCTGTCCACCTAATTAACCATCACCATAATCGGTGCTCATTAGTGAGCTGCAGCCATCCAAGCTGTTTATTATACTGTACGTACATAAGCCTGCCTTTTGCGTGCAAGCTTGTGAGAGAGTGGGAAGGCGAAGGCATAAGTTAAATTAGGGTTTGTGTGTGTGCGGGGATTAAAGTTCTCTGTCGCAGTGACCGGCCTCCGTCAATTGGATTCCAGTGAGGCCATGAGATCAGTGCGAAGGCAGGAAATGGCAAAGTCGGGGCGTTGTTACATCCCGAGCACATCACACGGATGATCATGACCCAGACGCAAATATGAATTGAGGCTAAACATAACGGCCTCTTCCTTTTTTTATATTTTTGCTTGAAAACCAATGGTGACCATAGCGTTTTCTATCAGTGCCAGTTGTCAGTCAAACAGCAGTGTCAGCTACTTCGTTAGATTACTCTTTGATTCTAATAAAATTGTACTTTACCCATTTATCCTTCTTATCTTGTTTAATATCCCCAACATGCAGTTGTTGAATATTTTCATTTATTAGTTTTTTTTCTTTTCTATCAGGCACTGGCTGGCCACATCCTTCGTCAAATGGTTTGGCGTGCCCTACATGACGTACGACATCTTCGCCATGTACCTCAGTCACTACCACCGTTTCCGAGTCAAAGGTCACGAGGACTACAAGCAGCACTCGCTGAAGACGGTGAACTCCTTCGTCCGCAGGGAGTTCCTGCTGGTGCTGCATCACATCGCGCTGCTCACCATCCTGCTGCCGGTCACGCTGGTGAGTGACATGAAAACTGAATGAATTCAGGGCGTTCTGGGAGTGATGGATCTCGTGCTTGCTTAATTAGCTGCTGGCAGATGTCACCCTCATCCAGCCCTGGAGCTAAAAGCATTAGCATCACAGATCACAATCTTCCCTGGGGCAGAACTGCAACTGTCACGGTGTTGATCAGTGTGTGATTCCAATTCTTTATTTTTGTGACTAGGAGTCGTTTAAGTGGTGATATTAAGTGACCCGTTTTAGCAGTTGATAGAATTTGAGAGCTGAAATAGAAGAATAATCTGTTTCCCGATCAACAGAAACTAATCTGATAACTACATTTATGCAAATGTTGCTGTTTTTATTATTTTCTGTGGTAATAAACTGAACATCTTTAGGTTTTAGACCAAGCAAGTGATTTGTAATATGTTAGCTTGTGGTTTGACAAATTAAAATGGCCATTAGTAATAATGAATCAATTGTTAGAATCAGCCCTGTTGTATTTAGGATCATACAGGAGCCATTCACACACACATACATACATATATATATATATATACATACATATGTATGTATGTATATATATATATGTGTTTGTGTGTGTTTATATATTACCATTTTCAAAGAATACTGCAGTGACTTTTAAAGTTTCTGGGTATATTTTTCTTACATTCCAAGCAGCAGCCATTTGTTTATTTCAGTCACAGGAGAGTTAAAAGTCACTTGTCATAAATAACAACGTCATGTGCTCATTTGATTCTGTCCACTGCCAGTAATGCATTATTAGTGTGTGCTATAATGTAGTCCATTGTTTTTTCAAATCAATCCTTGCTTTAAACTGCATTATCTCCTAATGAGTAATTCCTAATGGTTTAAGTGGAAACAAAAAAATAGACCTGGTGCTCACGGTCAAGTAGTTCTCGAGTCTCTGCAACTCAGGTTTCAACCTGTTTTGAAATTAGTTTCGAGTTCCAGCGGCTGTCTGTCGTGTAGGGGAACGCAGTGCATGTGGTTTGAAAGAGTCCAATGCTTTGCAAAGTGGTTTGCATAAACTGTTAATCCACCGTCCTTTCACCGCAGCATTATGGATACAACCAGATCATCTCGACAACATAGTGGACACACAGATTTCTGATTGTAGCTCATAGATTCTACTAATTAGGGGTTTTCGGTACGTGCAGAAACAAATGTCTCTCAACAAGAAATCTTCAGATTGAGCTCACATCAGCTCACATCAGCGTCACTGAATGGACATAAGTAGTAGTTTACTGGATGAAGATGTCTGTGCTCGTCTGTCGATCGCAGAGTAATTATAGACTGAATATAAATATTAATGACATGGTGGCTCCCGAAAAGTGATTGTCCCCTGATTAGTTTCTAAGCCCCACCTCCTTCGCGTAGATGGAATATCTAACCAAACTAAAAAGTCAAAATACTCGTCAAATAAATTTGCCAATGGCTGAGTACATGTATCTTCGAAATGGCAGTTTTCGTATGTGGGATATTATGGCTTTATTTGTGGGTAGTTGGAGAAGGCTTATGGTAAAACCCCCCCTCACAGGGGTGGAAGGGACGGGTAAACTGTTCGAGCGTACCCTAGCTTCTATGGACTTGCTCTTATCAGAGTTGGGTGATTGGTTGGATCATTTATTAGCCTTTACACATTTATCTGATTAAATGTACCTGAAATTTGAACTTTGGTCAAACTGTTACTATACAGTCATCGGTTTGAAGCAATAAAATGCACTAATTCCCTGATTTACTGTGGTCATGGGAGGAAGCTTTACGTTCACGCTCAAGTGTTCAGGCCTCAAATGAATTAATAACAGGAAAAGAAAGAGCACACTAAGCTATTGATTAGTTTCTTTGAAGAAATACCGACAAAAGACTATTTATGGTTTTCTTTTACGTCCCTGTGTTGTAAAGGGACTAAATGCTTTAAGAGTGGACAGGAAGAGGTTAAAAAAGATGCATATGCAGGTAGTTGTTACAGGACTGAGAGGGAGGAAGCAGGCCACAAAAGAAGAGCAGTGCTGTGGGGCGTGATGACCTCTGAGTGCAGATATGACCAGCAACCTGGAAGCCCACTGAGCTGTGAAACCTCATTTCACCGTTGCTCCTTTTATAGCAGCAAAGTTAATTCCTGTAAATTCATGTGAGAAAGTTTGTGCCCTTTTCCTGAAATTGGTTCGGGTTTCTTAGAAAACCAATAGAATCCGGTTATTCAAGAGTCTTTGCTCCGTGCTGCCTTCAGCCTGTTTAGCTTACAGCAGCGGGTAACGCGCCAACTCTCCTTTCCGAGTCCTGTCCCCGGTTAGCGAGCCAGGTGCAGGTGAAACCCGGCCCTTTGTTTTGAGGTAACAGTCAGCGGCAATATGAGATCACATTACTCTACATTATTCAGCTTCGGCTGCAGCCATCCTCTCTTTTCTGTAAACTCACCACCCCTCCCTCTGTTTCTCCTCTTGTTCCCCCACTCATCAGCTTTCTGCCACACCGGTTTGTTTGGGTAATACATGGGCTGGTAGATTTACCCGGCAAGCTGTTACACAACAGTGTTGTGCTTGAGGAGGAAAAGACCAAACCTTTATGTGTAGATGATTTTAATAAGTTCAATACTCTTTACAGACAGCTTAGTACACGGTTTGTATTTGGGCAAGACGTGGTAGGAAAAGCACAGTTTTAAATAACATTTATTGACATTTAAAAATTCCATTAAGATGTTCCAGGCTCCAGGTATTGTTGGTTGGTTGGTTGGTAAGTTGATAAGTGAATCTAATAAAAGCTCGGAGATTGCATCGGTCCACCAAGGCCATGTTTTAATGTGTTCCTGCTGACAAACAAACAGATAAGTGGATCCATAACCTCCTGAGCAGAAGTAAAGAGTTTAGCTCTGAACCAGATCCCGGAATGTGGTCACAAGTAGAGATACACAGATTGAATCTGTCAGATAGATGCAGGCCTCTATACTGAGTATCCACCTATCATACAGTTATTTGTCAATGTTATTATACATCTCACTGTGTGTACTACACGTTACAATCATCTGGTCGTGTTGGGCAGGTCACGTTCTGTATTTGGAAGAGGACAGAGCACTTTAATCAGATACTGAGAGATAGATTAGGAAAGAAAAAGTCTTATCATGAATCCATAGTCACAACATTTGGACAATTGTGTCCTTCACCGGGGTGTTGCACTCTACTGTAGCCATATCAGACCTCAACCACTGATCCTGAACCAGCTGAGATGGGTCGGGTATCGGATCAGGATACCTTCTGGTAGCCAGACTCCGTAGGTAGGGGAAATACTGTCCAGGGGGAAAGCTTGGGGTGGATCAAGAACACCTGAGGGATTACATATCACAACTGAACTGGGAACACTTAAGGATACACCGGAGGTAGCGGGGGGTGGGGGGGGGAGTCGGGTTGTAGCTAGTTTGCGAGAAGCGGGTCTGGACCGTTGTAATTACATGTAGTTAGCTGTCACCATCTGCTCCGTATGTTTTACTTTACTACACAGGTTTTAATGGTGTTGCATCAACAGCTTGTCAATATTGCTGAGCTTTAACAGCACAATATGTAGTTTATGTTCGTGTTAACATTTTAGCTCCTGGCTAACGATGATTCTCTCGTTGTAAATTCTTTTAATTCGCACATTTGCGACCACTTGTTAACATTTTAAAGAAATCATTGGAGAGACAAAAGCAAACCTCAAATACATCCATTGTTCTCAGTGGCTGCAGGATAAGTGGGGATTTAAAGGTTGAAAAGTGCAAAGGCCAGCGATGTTTAGCATCTATTCATGGGGGTAATATGGGTAGGGTAAACCTTAACTTGTGTTTTGTACATCTGAAAAGCAAACAGAGATACAGTCGTATACAGGTGTAACACCCACACGGCAGTGGGAGGTGGGGGTAGGGTGAGGTAGCCAGGTAGATGGTAAGGCGTGGGGGTGGTGTAGTGTTCCCCACTGTGGTCCAAGTCATTCTTACATGGGCAGATGGCAAGGCCACGTCTGGAGCCACTCATGCTTTATTCATCATCAGCACACAGTCAGCTAGACTGCCGGACAGTGCTCGTCTTTATCCATCTGGACCGCCTCACCTATTCTAGGACGGTCTCTCTAACCACACGGCACTGCGCCACTGGTCAATATTTGAAAGCTTCAGCTCATTACTAATGTAGAAGACATCGCTCCCTCCTCCGCCCCATCAGCCCACCTCTATCGGGCTTTATTCCATCCTGAAGTTGCGGTCGAGTAAAACATCTTCAGTTCAGGATTGAAACCTGATCAGTGCGTCAGCGCATGCGGATGTGTACAGTACATATTTGTACTTCTATTTTTCCTGAGAGATTACCACACCCCTGTTGACTCTGGTTTAGAAATGAACACAAGAGTCTATGGCAAATTTTTAATTCAAACAAAGACTCGAGGATTGGTATTGTTCTTTCATTGATCCTAATGTTTGAATGTCATCAAACACACGTTAGAAAATAATGTCAATGATTCACAAAATGTCATCATTAAACCTTTCCGATAGAAATGTAATTGAGACTTGATATACAATGACAAATACAATTAAATTAAATATATTATAAACATAAATGCCGATACAGATCCGTCTGGGAAAGACTTAAATCAACTGAATTTATTGGCAAACCGACCTCACGCAGTTCGCTCTCTCGTGCAACTGAGCCTGAGTGACAGGTACGCAGACCAGAAACCGAAATGGAAGTTCTCGTGTGAGAGAGCTGCATTGAAAGCCACTTGCAAGTGCGCACACAGCTGCTGGTTAAACTGAGGCCTGGCTGACTGCGTGGACTGTAAAAACTTTATAGAAGATTGCACGAGCGTGCAGGGAAGAAAGAGACCGAGCGAAGCCCAAGGCCAATTGTGCTGCAAGGACTCTACAAGGAAACAATGGAGAAAACACTAACTTACAGTTCTGTTATGTTGTAAGGAAAGGAGTACATGTTTTGGCTCCTAATGATACTGGTGGGACAAATTAGAATATGGAGATCGAAGATTAAGATTGTGGCTTCACCAGAACCAACCTTTTTAAAGCCTGACATTTCTCCATGTGTGTCGTCGCCTCTTCTGCTGTCACAGGTGTCGGAGTTGTCCTTGAACATCAGCTGTGTTTGTCTCCATGCCGTGTTTGTTTGCTCACACTGCTTGCGCTCTGTCTGTTTCCCAGTTTTTCAGGAAGGACCAGGGGGATTTCTTCATTGGCTGCTTGTTTCTAACAGAGCTCAGCACTCCCTTTGTCTCCCTGGGGAAGATACTCATTCAGGTGAGACACAACCTAATACACACATGTGCATTCACCAGACTCAGACCAGGCAGCCACACCAGTGTCACGTCTGTGCCTCATCTATTTAAAATCTCTAAAACGCTCTGTTTTGATAATATGAAGAGTTAAAGGGCCACCATCCCTTTGTCAGACAGGTCAGTTAGCACAAAGCTGGACAATCATTTACTAAAATAGCTTAGCAACCATGACCACGCAGAGTGGGCCCGGTTGAGGTTTGACTGTCTCCATGTACTGAAACTGTGGGCAAGGGGCCGAAAGTATGTGACAGCTTTAGCGTGTCTCGCTGACTAGCTTGCTGCAGAGAGTAGCAGTACTTTACCCCAAATCATTTTCAGGCCCTGAAGTAACACCCCAAAAGTATGCTCCACATGCACATACTCTATGCACCAGTTAATTACAGTTGGGGAAGTATAGCTGTCTTCATTTATAGCTCAGTGTCATGAAATAAGGTGTTTAGATTGTTCAGTCTGGGCTACTGTAAAAAAAAAACATGGCGGCCTCCGTAGAGAAGATCCGCTCCAGATGTAAATATAAGAGCTTATTTTACGGTAAATAACACAAGTGAAAACATCACTAGGATTATTTTATATTCAGTTCCTGCCTATAGATCCCTTTCACCTACATTTTACCCACTGGACCTTTTAAGCCATCCAGCAGTGTTATAACTCTATTCGTCCATTTTGTTTTAACGTCTCTGCTCAGCTGTGCCTTGCATCGTCAAAAACACATTTGGGAGGCAACTGGTCACTGTAGCATCGACTATTAAGGCGCACGGCTCACCCCAGATAACAAACAATCCAAAAACAAATCGTTAGCATTCAGCTAAAAGCCCCTGTTTACTCTCCCTGGCTCCTCCCCCAGCCACTGGAGTCCCTGCCTTCATTTAGTTCCACACATACAGTGGGCCTGGCGTCTTCTAGTCAGACCAGCACATATGCGTTTGCATAGTCAAAGGCAATGTGTCTTAGAAAGAGGGGCAATCTAAGAATAGAAGAGTGTTAGTGTGTGCTCCAGTGAAATCAGTGGCGCGTGAGCGTTCAGGTCTTTACTGACATCTGGTGTCAGCAAAGAAAAAGAGCAAAGCAAAGCTGCACTGTTCTTTGCTGCCCTCCTTTTGGATTCGATCAACAGAAACTCTGCCGGACACTTTTTACTGCTCTCAACAGCAGAGTTGATCTTTATGGATTTCTGTTGTGTCACGATGCTTCACTCCAACGATGAGATGAGGATCAGACATTTCTCACCTGTATCAGAGATATAAAACCATTACATGATATCATCGGGCTGTACCTTGGCTCAGGTTTAGCTCATTAACAATAATAAATAATAAAAACACTTACATGAAAAGGGAAACCAAGAGATAACTCGACGATTGAAACTTGGAAAATGTATTTTGTCTTCTGGCACTACTTTAAAGATTTCATCCACATCCTCTCTCCGTCCCCCCCCCCCCCCCCCCCCCCTCTTCTCCTCCACCAGCTTGCCCTCCAGAACTGCTGGCTGCACAAGGCCAATGGCGGTATGGTACTGTTCACCTTCTTCATGTGCCGCATCGCTCTCTTCCCCTACATGTACTGGATGTACGGCCGCCACTATGGAGTCCCGCTCTACAGCGTGCCCTTCCACCTGCCGCTGTTGACCAACGTGGGCAACGTCTGCATCCTGGCGCCACAGGTCTACTGGTTCGTGCTGCTTTGCCGGAAAGGCTACCGCCTGTACAAGCGTAGCCGATGGCCCGATCCGTCTCCTGCGGTCACAGTCACTGACAATTCTAGGGACGATTGATATCCGGTTCACGATTGCTCGCTCAAGCTGCACACTCAGCTACTAACGCAACTACTTCTACAGAGGCACTAGTTTGACTTAACATTTTTCGAACCCCACCATTGTACTGTAGTACACCAGGACTGCCTGCTGTTGTCCCACAATTCCTGGGCATTTTCCGCACACTTTTAATTCCTCTGTTACAAATCTGCTGCCTACATGGACCTCTCCACCGATCGAACTCTTAACTACTGAAGTTTGCTGACTGGTTTTTTTTTTTTGGGGGGGGGGGGGGGGGGGGGGGGGGAGATTGGCTCTAGCCTGGATCTTGTTGAAGTGCAAACCTGCGTCTGTCTACATCCTCAACACGGAAGAATGCTCATGTTTGCTTCACTGAGAGTAAAAAGCACCAAAAACTGAAGAGGAGCTTCCACGGACAGACATCTTATCTCTTACTCCTACTGTGTTTACAGCCTCTGCTGATTTGAAAGGTCTGTTACATTGTGTGTGTGTGTGTGTGTGTGTGTGTGTGTGTGTGTGCGTGTGTGTGTGTGGCTGTTACGACAGGTTGTATTTATTTTTATGGTTTTTCTGTAATTGTGTCCGATAGTTTCCCATCTCATCCATTCACTAATCAAAGAAGAGGGACTAGGAACATCGGTGGGCGTGAACTCAGGCAGTATTTGGCAGAGAAAAAGTACGAAGAGAACAAGTCGCCTCATCAACACTTAGAGAAGTAACAACAGCTACAGTTGTTAATACCCATTAATGTGATGTAATGTTAAGGTTTCAGCCCTGTTTATCGTGTTCGTAGTTTCCCACACTGCATGCCCTCACGGCAACAACCCCACATTCCTCACTGGAGCACCCAGCACAGATTTATAGTCCTGATTCTTTTGTTTTTCAGTATCCATCCCCTTCAATAGAGCCACTGTTGCTCAGTATGCATACTGTATCCCTGTGAATTGATGCTGCGCTCGTGGACTCTCGACATTTTTCAAGGGTTAGGGGGGGAAATATCGTCCTGTGTTGGAGAATGGTGGCACCGACGAGAGGTCTTAGCTGAGGGGAACCATTCTTCATTTTCATTTGAAACCATTAAGAGGTGCTTGGCACAAAAAAAACCATGCCCCATGCTGGATACTGAAAAGACCTCAAAAGAATCACTTTCAGAAAAATATAGACCAGGCACCACATAATATGTCAACAGGATCAGATCTGGACTGACCTTCACCTGAAGGAAGTTCAGACTATGAGTATAAACTGAGCATGTGAGGATTTTCACCTGCTTCTGCAGAGGGTCAGTTTGGCTTCGTGCTGCTGAGAGTTTATTTTCTGGATCCGCAGTGTTTGTTTGGAACGTCACAGCTGTCACGGAAACGCTGACTGTTGCTGCGTGTTGAAGATTACTTTTCTCCTATAGGCGCTGGAGACGTGGTAAAGCCGTGGGACAAACTCAGGGTCAAGGTCAGAGCAATAAGGTGGGCGGGGCGGGGGGGATCACCAGGGCAAAAATAATACAGAGGTTTGAGCAATTATCCACATATATAAACACATATAAATTGAGGATATCGGGAGCGATCACTCCTGTGACACACTTAGAAGACGAAGTTCAGTAAGTGTTGAGTTTCCCCAGGGCTCCGGAGATTTGTATGCACTTCACACAGGGCTGTACATACTTAATGTTTTTAGACATTTACATCATGTTTTAATCACATAAAGCTAGTTTTAAAAACCTTAATCTTATATCTATATCATGCAAAGCAATTACCTTTGGATTCACAGTTGCATAATGACATTTATCTTTAGACTTAAAGGCGTTTTTCATTTTGAATGTTATATTTCTCCATATCAAATACTAAATAGAAGATATTATTTCTGCAGGGTTTGTTTCATACACAGTCTTCGACCCTGTTATTTTAAAAATCATTCAAGCTTTATACTGAACTAACTGATTAAGAATGTGTTAATGGCCTTTTTTTACCTATGCAAAAAGAGGCTGCAGTGCATCTATACAACACTAACGTCAAGCCATATCTAATCGACCCACGCCTCCGTATGTCATGGTCTTTTTTAATATTTGGGGGGGGGAACTACATTTATTTACCACTGTACATTTCTACCGGGACTCCAAACCACGAAGGCTTGAAGAATTATGTGTGAAGTTTTCCTCTTCTGTTTTTGTTTCTCTCCACATATCTTTCAAATTTACCCCACGAAACTGCTGAAAACCCGCAAAGTGTATATTTACAGTTTTTTTGACGCGCACAACAACAACACTATTACAAATTAAGCTCTGTCGACAAATGTGAAACGAGTTTTTGCCGTTTGGAAACCGACTCGATCGATCGGTTTCCAGACGCATCACTCGGAGGCCTAATGCTTAACGACACTCTGAAGCCGACGCTGCAAGCGAGTTAACGGACTCTTGTGGTCGGTGAA
Organism: Reinhardtius hippoglossoides; assembly: GCA_006182925.3. Lineage (NCBI taxonomy): Eukaryota > Metazoa > Chordata > Actinopteri > Pleuronectiformes > Pleuronectidae > Reinhardtius > Reinhardtius hippoglossoides. Next base: position 21,473,615 of record CM031684.1, read on the forward strand.
GTTATCTCAGTAGCATTTCTAAAAAAGGAGGCGAACAGCTTTTTCCTTTTCATATGTGAATTTTCTCTTTTCTTTAAAATCTTTTGGTTTCTTGAATGTTTTGGTGACATACTTCTTTAGTTTTTTTGAGTTTCTTCCGTTTTAACAATAAAACAACCCAGTGCTTTTTGCTGAGCAGCAGCCGCATCAGAACCATTAGGATTCCCCCCCACCCTTCCACTCTCTGCACCATAGACTGTAAATAATCATGGGTGGTGTCTCCACCTTCTCCCCGCTGAACAGAAATGGAGCCAAAATATCTCAGATTCATCTTTTTAATGTCACGCGGAGCCAGGATGTGCCGAGTAGTGATATCTGAGCGGAGCCGTGGTATCAGGATCCCGTCAATATGCACACTCAGCATGTTGATCATGATGTTTCACCCGGTTTTATATCATCGAGTAACAAAGAAGAAAACTAAACTTATCTGACAAGTTAACACTGGAATCTTATCAGTGTGATTAAATGACAGAAAGGCTTCTGTCGTGTTTCCCGTGCCCTGAAGTCTTGTTGTTGCGGTAAACACTCGAACAGCCGTGTGTCTGTTGGAAGCAGCGTTAGACGGAGGAGGTGATGAGTCGTCTTGTGGACAGACGGTCTGTTTGCTGACCAACAGTATGAGGGCGAGGGCGTAATGGGAGATGAGCTGCTGAATGATGGGCCTGTTTGTCCCGGTTTGGCCGGAGCCCAGCGGAGTGCAGGCGGTCCACGGTTCACTGGGCCGCTGTAACTGGAAACATCCCAGGCTCTTTGTTCTGCTCTCGGCTCGACTCTCCCACTCCTGTGTTTTTATTTTTCATTTTACTGTCCTGTCCTGTTTGTACTCTGCTCGGCCTCTTCCATCCACTCCCTGGGTGCGTAGTGTAAAAAGGCAAAACAGCCACCAAGAAGAAAACATGGTGAATTTTACTCTTTCACTCTATGATGTATTTAAGTGCTTGTTTAAAAGTCTCCACTCTCACTGTAGTCCATTGGTTGTTACACAAGTCAACCGTCTTCATTTATTATTTTTTTATTTAAGAATTAAAAGCTGCAGCTCATTCCTTTTTTTTAAATTTTATTTATTTCATCATCCAGCCTCTTCCCTTCCATCCATATATCTGCTCCAGCCTCCTCATGGTGGCTGATCCCAGGTCTGTTGTCTGATTTCCTCTGCAGTCGCAGGAAGCTGCCGAGCCGTGTGTGCGGCGCAGAGCGAGGCCGCCCTCCTCTCTGCCGCCATCTGTTGTCAGGATTATCTGCTCGTCCACTCAGCAGTTCTCAGGCAAACGACCATCGGGATTAGTTCAGGAGTAGTTGGGGGCTTTTCTGTTTGAAACGTGTGCGTGTGTCTCATTTCATTCACCTCCTTCAGATACGTGCATCTCAGATTTCAGCCAGGATGACCTCAATCTCCACTGGATACACTAAGAAACCCACACGCTGCTTTGTTGTCATGCTTTTCGGGAAAAGATTTCCACGATTTCAAATTGGCCATTTTACTGCATGCATGTGAAAGAACATCACGGCAAAACACTTGAGGTGTAGTGGCCTGTTTTGACCGTTTGAGCTTTGCAAAAAAAAATCCCCGTCTCGACTTTTCCACTGAAACTGAATCACATGTTAAGCTTTTCAAAGCATTTGTTTAATCTCAATTTTGCTCTTATTCTGACGGGGTCCGTTTGACAGTTATGAAAAAAAAACGTCAAAATTGACTTGACAGTTATACAAATGAAATTCAGTGAGCTGGACCATTTTAATTTTAACATGGGCCTTTTGTCTCTTGGCTTAAAAAACTAATTGTGGAATAAATACAGAAAATATAACATTCCACTGTTTTTCATCAACCCTTTATTATATTTGATCATCATGATTTTGTTCCTGCTAATTTTTTTTTGTGCATATTTTTAGGGGCACGTGTCCAAACTTCAAATGGAATTGCTATATTGCCGCTTGATTTAAAAAAAAAATAAACAGATTTCATGGATTGGCCAATGTATGTTTTTTTTAATTTTGTTTTAGAAAATACCTCAAATCGAATGAATTAATCGGACTTTACGTGATTTTAAAAAAAAAAAGTGGCGACAGCGTTTCAAAGCCACGGGACGACGAGCCGCAGAGAATCCCTCCGAACGCAGCGTGGAAGCTTCCTGGTCAAACACAGATCACACATCTTAACAGTCCGTAGATTCTTAACATACAAAGTCTTAAGTTCAACCTCTCTGCTCAGGGTTTGATGAAGTCTGATGACGTGTGTGAGTGTGCATGTGTGTGTGTATAGAGGTTTATTGTGAGACTGACTCTGAAGATGCAGATTCTTTTTCTGTACGTGTGATTTCAACATATTTAGTTCCTAGATTTTGCTTCTATTTATATTTCTGACACGGCTTCTGATCCTTAATCTCCCAGGGGTTGGTAAACCAAAGACTGTCAGGCACTTTAGTCAATCATGGTGTATCTGTACTGACATGAAGACAGATCTGTTTTAGATTTTTCAGTCTTTTAATCTGCTGTAGGTGATTTTCCTTAAAAAACGTGAATTATCCCAGATCCTCCCCCCCCAAAAAAGACCCAAGTCCTATCGTCTGTGTTTGGATCCCAGAGGGGAACCGACTTGGTGGGTTGGTGATCTGAGGAGGTGGCGGAGCAAGTACACACTAATCAGGTGTTGAATCCATTCTCCACCGACATGCCACCTTCACACAGAGGACGTTTACGTGTGTTCTGGCTTCTGAAACTACACAATGGTTATGATTCTACATTTCACGGACACATTAAATGCACAATATGTCATTTTTTTCGTCGTCTCTCGATCTAAACACTGACAAAAGAGGTCGTTTGCTCCTCCAGGAATTATCTGCAGACGTCTCCTCTACAAAATCAACAGACCTGATATTTAAAAATGACGCTGAATTGAGCGGTTTCGTGTTAAAAATGAATTGTTTTGTGTGTTTTCTTTGACGCTCACTGGCAGGATGTCTGCGAGTGGTGCTGTAAATAGCACGATTGTTAATAACCAGAGATGCTCTGATAGACTTTTTCCCTCCCAGCATGAAATATCTCCACGTTGCTGACATTTTAGCTAGCGCTGGCTAACGCTACACGGCGGGAAAAATCAAAGAAGGTGATTTCCAGATGACAGTTATGTCTGGGTGAAACCTATATCCTCTAAAGATGTGGTGATGGTAACGGCGTGTGGCCTCTCTTCTGCCACCAAGACACTGGTTTTTATTCTTTTTGCTGCTTTGCATCGTCACATATCTGCACAGAGTTGGTCCTTTTTGAAGGAAATAGTTTAACGCTACATTCATGTCATGTTGGATTAACTGCAGGGGGTCAGAATATATTATACTATTAGCATGAAATAGGCATCGAGAACAAAAGTGAGACAGATTCTGCTTTTAAACTTGTAGCATCAATATTCCGTTGTTTGGTTTTTCTTGCTGAAACGATGCGAATGCGCCACTAGACTCGTGAAACGCACAGAAGTGGATAGAAACTGTTGCCGGGGCTGATTTTGATCTGCGGCCCGTGAACCAGACCTGGTCTCCTGTGCCTTGTGATAAATCCCCCCCCCCCCCCCCCCCCCCCCCCCCCACAAATCTCAGCGTGACAGAGCAAAGCTGGCAGGCAGTGTTTACAGGTCGTGGCTGCATTTAATGGTTTATTACCATCATCACCATTATGTCCTTTCGGGGACGATGACACTTTTGGGTTTTTTTCCGCCGCAATGAAATCATATTAAAGACAGTGATTGAAACTATTTTGAAAACCAGATCTCTATGCATCCACTGCTCGAATGAGAATACAAATTAAAGGCTTTATAATAATATTCAGTTTGGATTTCACACTTTGTAGCATTTTAATTTATATTTTCAAATCATCGCGCAAATCACATGATGTTGTTTTTTCTACATGGAATCATTTGAGGATGAAACCCTTTAAAGCATAGACTTGTTCTAGTCCTGGCTATGTTTGCTGTGTCTGTTGTTTTTAGAGCTTTTCATCAGTTTTTGGCGGATGTGGAAGTTTTGGAGATTTTAAAATCTGCTCTTCGTGTTATTCACCTTGTGTTTTCGCTCCGGGCGTGTGAATGACTCGAAGGCGGCACCTCCACGACCTTCAACACTTCCTGCCCCACATTATTTTTGATAGCATTCAAATTTTTTGTCATACATATCTTATCGATCAGATTTGATGCATCTGTCCTTCTTTTTTCTTTGTAGCGTGACCTTTTCTGAGGGACTTTGCTATCTGAAAAGAGACTGGACTGTTTTTTTGGGAATCTAACTTAAAAGAATTGATGTATAAGATGAGTTATGTACTGTAGCTGCAACTAGTGAATTCAGAGCACCCCTTTAAAATTCAATAAATTTGATTTGATAGACCGTTCAGAGGAAGTCTCTGCTTTATTTGACCTGTGTTGTCATGTCTTTTACGTTGTGTCTCCTTGTTATGTCTCCTTGTTTCCTTTCATTCCCACTCCTCACCTCCTCATGTCTGCTCTGTGTAACCTTGGTGAGTGGGTACGATCTTCCTGTGAGGAACTGACTGATTCAGGTGCAGCAGGTTGAAGAGTAACGCTGAACTGTCGATCACTTAAAAGACTTCAAACACATTAACATGAAAACCACCTCATTAATGAATCACCCCATGTGGCTGCAGAGGGCGCTGTCGCTTAGTAAAACGCTGCCTCGTGTTGCTTTAAATAAAAAGATACCTTACAGTGTGTTCAGTGTCCGGTTGTGGTGCCTTCAGCTCTTCGTTCAGCTGTAATGCGAATACATGGCCGCCTGGGGGCGCTGGAGGCTCAAACTGACACCAAGAGTTCACAGAATCTGAGACAGTGGTGTAATGAGCATCTGCAGTATGTACTGTATCGTACAGTACAGACTATTTATTCAATGTTTATGAATAGATATATTACATATGTACAATACATTTATTTCCCGACAGTTATAACTGAGAGAACGAATGAAAATGGACAAATGAAGAAATGTCGCAGTTGAATGAAATACCCTGTAAATACATTAAAGTGAATTAAGAATATATTATTTTATGAAATGCACTAGACATTCAAAGAAATTACTTGGTGTGGTGACAATCAGCTGACATTTAATTTTAGATTTAACATACTGGCTGATTCTGACATTACTGGAGATGTGTCTCATCCCTATTCGCTCTCTGGTAACCAGTGACGTGTTGTCACCATGAGCCTTAAGGGTTTTAGGTTTTATTTGAACTGGTATAAAACTTAATTATCAGATTTTCTCCACAAACTGGTCGTGTGCAGGATCTCAAAAACACTTCAATCTACTCAAACTGCTGTTATTTACAATCACAGCCTTTATTTGTCTTCAAGCAAGAAAACCTGCTTCTTTATTTGGACTGTGGTACATTTTAAATATTTAAATGAGCCCCAGGAATCTGCTGCGCCTCCTTCAGCAAAGAGACCAAAAAAATATTTTAATAATCCCGACCCCCTCCTCTCCCCATTTGGTTCTTTTCACGCCGCTGTCATGTCCCCAAATACTGAGTCGAACCTGTTGCTCCAGGCTCGGGGGGGGGGGCCCACAAATAGCTTAAACAACACAGCGAGCAGGGGCAGGAGGGGTGAACGTCCAGGAAACACATAGTGGACGCAGCAGCAGCACAGAGGAGCGTCTCTGCCACTTCAACAGGATCCCTTTGGAAGGTTAGTCCACGCCGCTGCTCCTCCACGCTCACAGAACCCGATCTGCCCGGGCTGTACGTAATCTCTTTTCCCAGGATGACTGTGTGCATGGGTTTTCTGTGGCTTATAAATAACAGCCGCTCTTGCTTTGACCAGATGAGAGGAGAGAGTAAGAGAATACGCACGATGAGAGAAGTCCTCCATGGAGCTTGATGGGACTCGTGGTATCTTGTGACCCCCCCCCCGCCCGCCCGCCCCGCCCAACTCATCCTTCAAAAACGATTTGGATCTTGAAGTTTGCTGGAAAGCTGACATGGAGCACTGCAGGTAACTCTGAGGGAAGGAGTGAGTAGAAGAAGACAAGACAAGTAGGAAGGTTTGGTCTGTGAGCTCCTCGTCGACCCACCCTGGTTCTTAACTGGGAACTCTGGGATCCGAAACATGGATGTCACCACAGAAGATGTTCAGGACGCCCTGGTTCAGTTCAAGTCCACCTTGCAGGCTGCGGTAAAGGAGGTGCACGTGGACGTTAGTGCGTTCAAGCAGCGTATAGAAAAGAGGATAGACGAGCTGTGCGTTTCCAATGGACCCCTGGCCGAGTCGGTGACCCGGCTGGAGGAGGAGAACCTGCAGCTCAGAGCCAGGCTGGAGGTTCTCAGCCGCCTGGTGGAGGGTATCGCCGGGCTTACAGTCGACAGGAGTCCTGCTGAAGTGAAGGGGAAGAACGAGGGGGGGAGTAGTTTAGAGAATGGACATGCACAGATACAATCCAAGACCCAGGAAGACAAGGCGGGTTTGCTCGCGTCTGGGAGGTCCGAAGACGGCCTGTCGAGTCTGTCTTCATACTCTGATCCAGCTGGGTCCAGTGGAGGATCGGGCCACGCTCCTGCTCCTGCTGCTCATGGTGCTGGTCCCAGAAACACCCCAGCACCTCCTCCGTGGAGAGCAAAGAGACATGCTGACGTCAACGTGAGTAAACTTTGTGTTTTTTCTACAGCAGACAAAATAAAACTGGTTCCAAGCCGCCCTGGACCGAGGTGGACGAGCGTGACCGGCTTCACTGGGAGTGAATTAATCAACAAGGTGAACACGATGCGCAGGGTGTGAGGAAGAGGGTGTTTTATTCCCTCTGTTCACCTCCAGCTTCCTCCTCCTGACACAGGCATGAGTGTGAAGGATTATCAGATGCCACCGCTCAGCACCTTGGTTTATTATACTGTCATTTTTACAACCCTGTTAAATTATCCCAGCGACAATCGGAGTCTGACCCGAGTCGGCCGATACCAACCTTTCACAGACATAAGATTTATTTTCTTAATTTAAGTTGAATCTATTTGGTTGTGTTTGTTTTTTTTTTTTACCTCCATCAAGGAGATTATGTTTTTTTGTTTGTTTGTTTGTTTCCACGAAGGAAGTCATTACATCCGGGTGCAGATCAGGATTCAGGATATTTTTTTTTTTTACTTTCTTAAAATTGACACATAGGACAGGTTGTTTTTGTACATTCTTATTACACAGGGAATAATGAATGGATCTTAATCTAAAAACATTTATTGAATAGCTGATTTATTGGTTTGAAGTTTTTTTTTACTTTCAGCTTCAGGCTCCGGTGAAAAACATTTAATCCTCCGTCACAAAACAAGCGAGATTAATATTCAAATGACCTCGGTCACATTACTTTCTTCCTCCTGACCCACATTACATCAACACAGTGACCTCACCGAGACGAATCAAGTAGCTGCCGTGTCAACATCTTTCTGAACTCGGCCAAAGTATCCGGAGAACTCGACCACGCCGAGGAAATCCAACCCGACTTTCGAGGGGCAACTTTTAAAAAGAAACTTGTGAATATTTGTCGCACCTGACCCTGTACATCTTCCTCTCCTGGGCACATTGTGTTTAGCTCTGCACTGTGTGGATCATCCATCAAGTAGCCAGCCCTCTCATCCATCAGAACACGGGGGGGGGTTACATTCCTCAGCCTAAATGTCCTGACTGTAAATGTGTACGTCCCTGATAGTGTAAGGAAAGCTGCGCCTGTAAAATAATAATCCTTGAAAAGATCAGACGTGCTACTAACCCTATGCCTCTTCTATAAAAACCTCAGTCTATAAGAATCAGGATTTGTGGCGAGGGGCCTCAGCGAGAATCTGAGGACTCTGTGATATGTTTGTCTAATGTATATTTAACCTCTGGGGGGGGGGGGGGGGGACGTTGTATAAGCACCGACTTATAGGCTCTGCATCACCTGCCAGGAAATGCTTTCAGTTTGACACCAATATTAATAACACTTTTAAAATGATACCACTACCTGTATTTATTCTGAAATTACTAAATCTTAAAAATGACCCGACCACCACTGCCTACCCCCCCCCCCCCCCCCCCCCCCCCCATCGCAGCCCTCTATGACCTGCTTCTATAACCGCAGGTCCTCCAAAGGCCACGTGTATTTTTGGCTGAGTGATTTGGGACTGCAGCTCTTTGGAGGCTCTGCACTCCGACTTCAGCTCCTCTGAAAACACGCTGTGTGAATGCAGAGGGGCAAGAAGTCTCAGTTATCAATTCATAATCGATACCTGCTTATTAAGTTAGTACTGAAACACTGGCCACAAACAGCGAGAGTGCACTGCTATGGGTTTTTGGGGGTCGATGCAGAAACCAATATTGTGGAGTAAAGAATTTCCAATACAGATATCGAGGCCCATCTTCACCTGAAAGCAAATGGCTTTGATTCCTACATCATCAAACTCTTAGGACCAAGACATGTAGCTGATGCCATTTGCTTGATGTTTTACATTTAAGGCATAAACTTTGTTATAATATTATACATTAAAAAAGAGCAAATGCAACCAAACAAATTGAAATTTATTCAAGAAAATATACACGAATATACGTCTGCATTGTTTATTCTGTAAAATAAAACTTATTTAACATCAATGCAGATACCGACATGTCCATGAAAGGCTCATATCGGCCGATTTATACCGATTAATAAATCGTCAAGCTAATTGTTTTTACCTTTTTAATGACGTAACTCACACGTAAACTTTAAGGGTGTATGAATAATTTCCTGTCATCTACTCGCTCGGGAATCTCCACCTCTCGAATCTCCGAGTGGAAAGTTAAAAATCCGTTTACATCTCACACCCCGAGCGGGACGACCAGCTGTCCTGTCGAAACACACGCCCGGCCAACATTCCTCTCTGCTGAGGTCACCCGGCCTTTTCCCAGCCCCCCCCCCACTCTGACGTACGCTCATTTAATACCGAGCGTTTTTTAAAATTTGATCTCATCCTTCCTTAGTGGTATTTAAGCTGTTAATATTTTTCCGCACAGCTCAGCTAGCGATAGTCGACCTAACTTGGGAATCCAATAGTTTCTGTAAACTTTCCAAAACCGACAACGGTTGGCACGACACCTTGTGCCTTTATACAATTTTCAAGTCTCGTGTTTCCACTGAGCTGAAGCCAAAACGTCTCATGATGTCATATCACTAATGTCCACTAGTTGCCAGCTCCTGAAAATCTGTCAACGTCCTCCTCCAGTGAATCGTATAAAGTTAATGTTACTTTCATCCGAGCTGAAAACCGCTGAGCAGATTTCCATGACACTTGGTGGAAGCCAACAAGCAACTCTAACGGGCTGATCCAGGTTATTTTTTTCACTTTCTTTAACATAGAATTTTTCATATTTTCACAAATTCTCCAGGGAATAATTCATTGAAACAGAAATCTGGCACATTTGTACTGATATTTATCAGCGTGTGAAAATCAGTGCAACGGACAGTTGGACTTTTTACAGAAGCATGAGCTCTACTGAGTTATATCTGTTTCCCTAAGTCTCTTCAACTTGTTTCTTCCCGTCCTTTATCTCACATATGACCTACATTAGCGACGGCAACTTCCCAAGTGATCTTGAGAGGTGCTTGTGTAAACTGTCAGCTAATCGTCTGTGTGCCACTCGGCGCTGGAGCATGAAGGATCTGGACTTAGAGTAAAGTCGTGACCTTAAAACAGAAAACAAGGAGCTCAATGAAAAGATGCTCAGATGCTGCGTAGAGCCGAACCTGCAGAGGAACAACCCTCCTTCAACAAGCTCGTTGAATCTGTTGATCAGGTCAAAATGTTGAAGCTTAAAGAAGATGCATCGCTTGGTCGTCGGGGGGGTTTATGTGTCTCCAGGTTGTCTGGTCGGGGCGACGTGTGTGCATCTACTCGCTGAAAAGTTAATGCCGGTTTAGTGTTTGACATTTGCAATGATAAAGGTTAAAATGTTCAAATGTTAGGTTTTATTTCATCGTTTAACCCCGAGGATCATTTCCCTCTCACTCCCACCAATGCACATGCCTGTGTGTGTGTGTGTGTGTGTGTGTGTGTGTGTGTGTGTGTGTGTGTGTGTGTGTGTGTGTGTGTGTGTGTGTGTGTGTGTGTGTGGTGCGTGCGTGCGTGCGTGTGTGTACGTCTGCATGTTCACATGTTTCCAAGCAGCCCGAGTGACCTGGATGTAAACCCAGAGGGTTGAAGGGATTAACAGGGTCAGACGGTGATATCATGCTGCGGCTCCTGGAGCCCGCGGATCACCGCGGTGCTTATCTCCTCCATGGTGACGAGGTGACGGACTGAGTGCAGCGGCTTTATTGTGAGGCTGCCAGGCAACTGCAGGTCTCTGGAAAGCAAAAGGTTGCAGGGGGATGGTGGGGGGGTGGGGGGGGCTTCTGGCTGATCTACTGAGGTGCCGTTTGAGCGGCTCAGTCCAACTCCCCCGATTTCCAAAGCATCCATTTGGGGCTATATTGGGACGTAAGGAGAGTTGAACGGAAACTCTCGCAAAGGGGCTGATTGCAAAATCTAAAATAGGCTCTCGGAGGGAACATGGGTTTGTTGGGCCCCAGCTGTCGTGAAAGGAGAAGGTTTCAGCGGGGGAACAGCTGAGGAACACACACACACACACACACACACACACACACACACACATCAACAGATTTAAAACTGAAATTATTTTAGAGAGACTTCTGTTTGTTTGTTGTGAGCGGATCAGGGTTGCTGAGGCAAACACACTCCCACTTTCACTTTGCATCACTCACTCCCACGACAGGTTCAAGCCAAATGAAGGAACGCTGGTTTGACCACTTTGAAGAAGTCAGAAAAGCACAACGGAGAGAAATGGAAATCAATATTAAAGTACTTGCATCTCATTCAATGGAGTACATACATATTTCCCAGGGCCCAAAAAAATATCAGCTCCCTGAATATGCCTGATGGTTTTCATCAAGATCCATGAATATAGTATAAGTCATCTTACTCTTCATAGGAGGAGGATGTTGTTCATCACATCACTCCTCCATTACTCTGGTTTCCTCTTTCAGTCCTGGACTTACACATGAAAACTCTCCAGCCTTTTAAAGAATGGCATGTTTTGAACTTCTTGTCTTTCCTGAGTAGGGCACTGACGCAAAGGGAGAGAAGAAAGTCACCGCAGCTCCAGAGGAGAACGGGAAACGAGGTGGGCTGATGGTTCTGACAGGTTTCACACGGGTCACCTGACGAGCCGAGCTCACCTGTGGTCCTGCCTGTTTTCAGAAAGCTCCTCGGTGGATGTTGGTGATGCAGCCGGAGGTGATGGAGCCGCTCCTCAGGCTCATCGGCCTCTCGCCTCCGTCACCAAACCAAACCCTGAAGCTCCGGTCATCACGAGTTCCCCTCAGACTGCAGCAGAGACACAGAGAGGGCCAGGTTGTTATACACAATCAAATAAACAACTTTAGAATTTAAGACTATAATTCAACAAATGGTTTATTATATACAAGTGAAGTTATTGTTGATTTGTACCTGAAAACCTGTAATAATTCATGTTTATCATTAGACATGTTGTGTTGAATGAACACTGACATGTCAAACTTCATGTTTAACTTCGCTCCTCAGAACTCAATCCACATTTCTCTTTCAGAACAGGAAGAATCGGCTCTTCTGAACAAACCCCCCTTTCCGCTCACGTCCGCTCACGAGTCCCCAGCCTCTGTGGCTCCAGTAAAACCAGTGGAGTCTGCTGCTCAATGTGGTGAGTGGAGGATTCTAGTTTCTCGTGGATGCAGCTGTTTCTCTCCGGTCTCGTCCCAGACGGTCGCCCTCCACGGAGATGTAGATATAATTCATAGACGTTAATAGACTCTCGTCTCAGTGTCTGATTGCTTTTAAACATCCGTCACAGTTTGACTTCACTCTTTATTCAGATTCTCCCTTTTTCAGATGCTGACGAACCTCTGCCGCATCTTCCCGTCACTGCCATGAAAACCAAACCCGGCCCGAGGCTCCGCTGAGCTCCAGATCTGCTCCGGGTCCGGCAGCAGAGCCCAGAGCTGCAGAGGCTCCAGCTGCCAGTAGTTTCATTTGTGGATAGTGGCAGCAAGTGAAGACACGTCGTCCATCTTTATCAGCTGGAGAGTCACTGTGGAAACCAGACGTTAACTTTGTGTCAGAGGACAAACATTTAACACTTTAAACACTTTTCCCCCATAAAAAAACGATTGTTCAATTCAATCATGATATAGACTCAAAAACACTCAAATGCAACCTCATCTCATCATATTATGATTTTCTCTTCACTCCATTTGTGCCTGAATTCCCTGTTTTCCATCTCCTCGTGTGCAGCTTCACCTGGAGCGAAGGATCCGGGCTCTGGATCCCCGACGACAAAGCGAGGACAATATCCATTTAGACGTGGTGGAACATCACATGGCTGCAATATCCTTATGTTCTCAGATTTCGATTCATCGTTAGATTGTAATGTGCTTAATTTCTTTTTTCGTTAGACGCCGGTGAACCCAAACCACACTTTCCTCTTCCTGCTGCAACCAAACCCATCACAGAGTCTCCGTCATCAGCTTCACCGGCTCAGTCGTCTCCGGGTCTGTCAGCGTCAACGGACCCGACATTGAAACCCGGAGAATATCCCTTTAAACGTAGTGAGTTTCAGGATTTGACTCAGGAGTAAAAGTCGTAGATATTTTTTCAATTCCTCTATTTCCTTTCATCTCTTCAAAACATGTGTTTTTTTTCCTCATCGATCCAGTTCCAGTTCTGAAGTCTCCCAGTCCCAGTCTGAAGAGAAGTGTGAGCTTCCCTCAGCCTGCAGGTAAAACGCACCCGACCCTCATTGGGCCTGTTTAGAGAATCACTTCACGGAGGCTTTCAACTTTTCAAATCCGCTCTACAATCTTTGTGATTTAATAATTCAAATCTTTGTGTTTTTCTCCAAATGTAGAAAAATTACTTCCCTCCAAATCCATCATTAAATCTGGTTTCTCACCTAATTTGGACAAGTAAGTTTTAACCATGAATCTTGTTTTGACTTCTTATTCACGTTGGTTTGACTGATGCCGTGTTGCAGTCGGTTTAAAGCCACGTGGGCGACTTGTTGCTTCTCCACAGGAAGGCGAACAAACCCGGAGGAGTTGAGTTCAAACAGGACCTGATGAAGTCTCAAACACCCCTCCGCTCCAACGGGGCTCAGGCCAAACGGGCTCTCTTTGAGAGGATGAACTCAGAACCCACCAAGTGAGTGGGGCTGAAGTATTTAATCTCCATTTAATCTCGATCCAGCCGTAGATGCAAGTGACGAGCTGTTTGTCTCTCCAACAGGCCGAAGGACTCGAAGCCCAAACTGAAGCGCTCTCAGAGCTTCGGAGTCTCCAGCGCCACCGGGATCAAACAGATTCTGTTGGAGTGGTGCCGCTCGAAAACCATTGGATATCAGGTATGAAAACTGGGAATAAGATACTGTACATCTTGAATCTGTTGTGTTATAACTACTGAACGACTGATTTATCGTTCAGCGCAATGAACATGGACAGATATGAGCCTTTCACAGACACATCTGTTATCACTGTTCACGAGATGAGATAGGACATGAACACTGAACCGTGTGATTTCCCCTTTCAGAACATAGACATCCAGAACTTCTCGTCCAGCTGGAGCGACGGGATGGCGTTCTGTGCCCTGGTTCACTCCTTCTTCCCTCTGGAGTTCGACTACAACGAACTGAACTCCGCCAACCGCAAACACAACTTAGCGCTGGCGTTCACCACTGCAGAGTAAGCCCAGTGTGTGAGTGTGTGTGTGTGTGTGTGTGTGTGTGTGTGTGTGTGTGTGTGTGTGTGTGTGTGTGTGTGTGAGTGTGAGTGTGTGTGTGTGTGTGCTGTTGTAACTCAGGTAATTCAGATTTCCAGAAGGAAAGAAGTTTAGTTTGCTGGCAGATGCAAGTTTTGTGATCGGAAAGTGAAATTTGAGGAACTTGGGATCCTGCAACGCGGCCAAAACCAACTTTAAAACACTCCTGAAAAGTTTAAACAACATTTATCCGAAAGTATTTGAGTCTTAACGAAAAACAGACACAAACTTGACTGTTTCAAAAACAAACTCGGGTCTTGAATTTCTTGAGTTCAGACAGAGAGCAGATCTGTGAGGCTGCCGAGGCCCAGTCATACGTGTGCATGGCAACATGAAGAAATGTATAAGCAGAGAGTATTTAATATATATAAAAGAACTCCCCCCCCCCCCCCCCCCCCCCCCCCTCACAACATCTGGGTTGTGTAGGAGACACTCCAACCAAAACGTAAGGTTTAAAAAAACTGTCAATTTTCTTTATGATTTTGAAATAAAGCATAAACAGTAGATATAGTTCAATTAGATAAGATGACGTCACGTAGCACAAGACACTTTCTGTCTTTCAGCCGTCAAACATGACGATTATCCTCATCTCTCTTTAGATGATCATCAAAAACGAGACATTAGTATTTTCTTCATTTAAATTTTGAACTATAATCGATTCTTTATTTGGCTAAATTAAAATCAAATGGCCTTTTCTTCTAGGAGCACGAGTAAATCATTATTTTAGCTGTTTAGCTCCATTGACAACCTCGACTTCTGCTCTCTAGATGAACTGCAGCCAATTCTGGTAGAACAACATTAACAGGCTCTGGTGTAACTGCAGCACGAAGCTGGATGTGCTCTGGAAATGAGTGATTGTATTCATCATATCTATTATTTATTCCATTTGAATCCCTGTATATATTTTATTCATCTTTATGACCGCATCGTGCTTCATTGTTTCAGGGAGCAGGCCGACTGTCTCCGCCTGATCGAGGTGGAGGACATGATGGTGATGGGCGACAAGCCGGACCCCATGTGTGTGTTCACGTACGTCCAGTCGCTCTACAGCCACCTGAAGACGTTTGAGTAACTCTGTATCAGAGTAGAGGAAGAAGTCCAGATGTTTTTTAAAAACCACAGTGTGACGTGAACACTTTTGATCGGCTGAATTGATGTGAAGCCCGAAAATCAGCCTCCGACAATGAAAACCAATAAGAAACCACTGTTGTTCAAATCACTTCAATCCCATTTGATCAGTTTTATACTGTGTGTGTGTGTTCACCCTCATTTCCTTCAGTATTTATTGCCGACAACTGATTCTAAAAATGCTTTGTCTTACGACGTGTGTGGCTCCGATTGTTTCTGTGTTTACCAAAGAGGCTTTTTGAAATAAAAGAAAAAAAGGAAGTGAAAGGAAAAGTTAATAGTTTGTAAAACCGGCTGTCGACAGCGATGCGAATGAGTGAAGTTACACGTGAGAGATTTATGAAGTGTCGAGATGCTGCAGGAACAATAAATGGAAGTTTTGCCTTTTGAATCTTGAAATAAAGCAGTTTTGTAATGATTCTTTAAATTTGTATGATTCTGCACAACAATGACAGATTAATGATCAATGAGTATAAGTGTGATACTGTAAATATTTTAACACTGTGCATAATGGAGTGTTAAATCATCAGGGCCAAACGGTGATTAAAGGCGTTTCTACACAACAACGTTTGACCAAAAGGGACAAGAACACATTTAAATAAAAATCTAAATCTAACATTTTAATGACACAGCTGCAGTTATAACTGATGAGTTCAAACATAATCAGGAAGTGTTTTGGTCGTTTTTCAAGCAGTTTTTTGATTCACTTAAAATTAAATTGTGGGTGTTTCGACTTTCAAAGATGCAGAAAAGATTCTGAGCAACTTGAACGGATCCGTTTTTACAGCACACCTTTTTCACAGCTGCCATTTTGATGTGAAATAGGTAAACACAGGTTTTTACTAACCACATTCATAAGGCTTCATCTATAGAGCACAGCCTTAATAAAGGAAGTGTAAAGGGATCTTTTTCTGATATTTCATAGACTAAGAGTAATGATATTAATATACTATATTTCATGGTTAACAGTTAACGCTTTTAAGACTAAACAGTTAATTTATTGCTTGAGAAATTAATCAATTGTTAGTGACAGGTGTCGAGCAAATAAGATCCTTTTTTTTTAAAATGGCATACTTATGTAGAGGTATAATTCTGTCATCTTGTTTTAAATAAAGCTTTAAAGAAAAATCATGTTTTACTCCAACCTTTCAGAATAAGATTTGTTGAAATGAGCTTCAGGTTTTACCACGAGTTTACATTGCCACCTACTGGTGGATTCTGCTTAGTGCAAGTGCCACTGACCAAAAAACGATTTTTAATCAGAATCGGAATTAGAAGGAATTTGCTGATGTATTTGTACAAGTATAAATATAAAAATATCACAATAGGAAACAAAATTAAATATGAAAAAGACTATGAGCACCAGGGGAGGGATGTGCAATAAGTTGGAACTCATACTTTCATTTGAACTATTTCAAGAGCCCAACCAACCAGAGTGGACTTAACTTTTAACTGATATCAAAACTTTGTTTGATGTAAAGAAAAAATACTTTTCTGAGATGTTCAAAAAAAATCCCATTTATATAAAATCCAATCTGCAGAAAAGTTTAATTAGTTGGTTAATTGTGCTGCGTTCACGGCTCCACACGAGGTGGGAAAATCCCCTTCCAGCACTTGGATGCTTGAAACTAATACATTCCTTTGAGTCACTTCTTAGATTTAAGTATTTACACTCGGTAAAGTAATTATTTAACAAACGCTCAGGAAACAACGGAGGAGATTTAAATGAAAACAAACATTGACTCGTTGAATAAAGTCGGTTCGTGTTCGGGTTTGATTTGCAGCGGTTTTTGAAGGGTCCGTGAACGCAGCGCTTCCCGTGGCCCAGGCATCACTTCCGGTAGATGAGGTCAACGTTTCCCCCCCGATCCGCCATTTCAGTCCCGGAGTTTCTTGTTGCACATTAGTTTCAAACAATTCTTGCGATTTCAACGATTTCGCCCGAATCGGAATCTTGTTTCGAGCCTCGGCGTCAACTCGGCCCGCGCCAACGCCTCGATGCTACTTAGCGGAAGTTGCTAACGCGTTAGCATCGTTTCCCCCCGGCGGGCTGCGCTGGCCGAACCCAAAGTTTGTGTATGAGTCGCGGGTAGACAGAGGCCTGAAGCCTCGGACGGGATTTCGCAGCCATGGCCGGGAATTTTGACGCCGAAGACCGAGGGAGCTGGTACTGGGGGAGGCTGAGCCGCCAGGAAGGGGTGTCCCTCCTCCAGGGGCAGCGGCACGGGGTGTTCCTGGTCCGGGACTCGATCACCAGCCCCGGGGACTACGTGCTGTCCGTGTCGGAGAACTCCAAAGTGTCCCATTATATCATCAACAGCATCAGCAACAACCGACAGTCCGGCTCAGGTAACGTCCGTTGCTTCCCCCCCCCCACGCTCGTCCACTCCACTGCTTAGATTTGTCCTTTTTCCCCGGTCTGGATTTCCAGGATTTAGCCCCATCCCCGCCAAACCCCACTGACAAAATGTCCACTTTAAAACGATCGCAGACAATTCGCCAAAATACGTTCACTTTATCACGTGTTTATATCATTTTACTTTTAATCAGAGTGTGTTCTTAAAGTCGGCGTGTGTTTAATATCATGTTCTGCACAAATTTGAACAAAATTAAAACTTTATTAACATGTGCTCTCCTCATCCCCCCGCTATTTTGGACGGTGTTGCTAACGAGCTAGCTCCTCTGGTTAAAGCACAAATCTGACTTTAAGTTCCAACACTTATAAATTGAAAGTATACACGCGTTGATTTATATATTCAGATCCTCTTGTGTAGTGTATGTAAACACAACCTGGCTGTGTAGAAAGTGAAAGTTACGTTGGAATTGCGTGTTAGCCAAGTCGAGTTAAAGTTAGGCGCTTTTTAAACGAAGTCTGGTGAAACTTTTTTTTTAGCTAGCTAGCCATCAACAACCACTACATTATAAAACCGTAAAACTTTTGTAACGGGCTTTGAATACACGTGTCCCGGGGCGGTGGTGTGTCCGTGTGAGGGCAGCAGCTCCGCGGGCAGAGGTGCAGGGAGGTGGGCTGGGTCTGCTGCTGCTGCTGCTGCTGCTGGAGGGATTGAATGGAGCTGGGCTGTCACAACTGGAGGATGACTGGTCAGATTGGCGTCTGTGGAATGTCTGTGATCTTGCCCTGGTGCACAGACAGACACAGACACAGCCCCTCTCTCAGGTCTGCCGCCGCCGCCCCTGTGCCTCCAGCTCCTCGTGGCTGTTGCACAACCCTCTTGTTCTTCAGGGCTTCCTGAGGACCGGGTAGTTTCCATCGAGGTGTAAATCAACAATCGTGGACTACTTTAGGAATTCTGTTATTGTTGAACAACATTAAGTGATCAATGTGTGGGAGCGATATCAAAGTTAGATTCGTTTCCCCGTGCGTTTTAAGTGATTTTACAATATAGGACAAGAAGGTGACTATCCCGTTGGAAGGTCTTCTGCTCAGGTAGATGTTGGCAGCCACCAGCAGATGTTATGGACATAACCTTAGCCTCATCAAGTGTTTTGGCCTCGTAATCAACGCTACAGGCCGAACCCGAGGGTACACGGAGGCTAAAGGTGAATCCGACTGGCTACCGGCTTGTATGGCAGTTCTGTGAAAGCCATGTGGCCGCTCAGTAGATCAGACATCATAATTAATGTGGACATGTTTCATTTGTGTGTAAGAATCAAATCTGGGACCAAATTTTAGACCAGGAAAGCACAAGTGATGATTGCTGTGTGGTCTGGCTCAGCCCTCTGAAAAACAAATAGATTAGAGAACTTCTTTAATCATCCAGTTTTACAGTCATCACTGAAAAAGGATTAACAAATAAATACATCCAGGAATACACAATTACTTTTTTTTAATAAAATAAATCTTGTGTACGTTACACGACTCCACAGCATGAAATGTTGTCAAAAAGGTGATATTTTCGCTAACTCTGGCAAACACTACTACTAATTGCTGAAGCTCTATCCGGTATATCTGCAGTATTATCTGATATTATCGGAGCATCTCACTGAATTACCCCAAACAGCAAACATTTGCCATAAGGTAAACGGCAAAAAAACAACATAACATTATTCCTGTTTGTGACTGTGTGTGTGCAGGGTATTTGGGAGGCTCATCGTACCCCTGCTGTGATAATGGTGGTGCTCCATCTGTTCACTTGCTGTCACGAGGCCCACAGCTTGTCTGGAGCATCAGATTATTATGGAACATGCATGTTTCTTGTGTATATGATGTAAATGTATAAATGAGAAGTTGCCAAATGGACCTTTGATCCTATCATCTGCCCGTTAGTTTCCACAACAGGTCACGATTAGACGGTTAATCCTACATTTACAATGTCTGGAAGAGTGGGTCAGTGCTGCCACTCATCATGTACCTCCAGGTTCTGTCCACAGATGTCACAGTTTAGTTGATTGGTTTGTTTCACTTGTGTTTTACTTTCCACAAATTCACAAAATCCCTTTTTCTCTGCCAGGTTTGGCTCCTCCTCGGTTTCGGATTGGGGATCAGGAGTTTGAGGCGCTGGCGGCGCTGCTGGAGTTTTATAAGATCCACTATCTGGACACCACTACACTCATAGAGCCCGTCAGCAAGGCCAAGGGTTTCGTCCCCTCTGTGGGTGTCCCAGTGCAGCCGGACGAGGCTGAGTTTGTCCGGGCACTGTTTGACTTCCCGGGCAATGATGATGAGGACCTCCCCTTCCGCAAGGGTGACATTCTGCGTGTGCTGGAGAAGCCTGAGGATCAATGGTGGAATGCTGCGAACCAGGAGGGCCGAGCCGGAATGATCCCCGTGCCCTACGTGGAGAAGTACCGGCCTGCCTCGCCCACCAATGCCGGTCTGGGTCCCCCTTCTGCGGGGGCAGGACAGGGGGGGCAAACAGGGGTAGCAGCTAGCACAGACGGAACAGGGGCCTCGCCGCCCACCCCTGTTGGGGGACCCAGGCCAGTACGCTCAGCCTGTAGTCAGCACTCAGCTTCCCAACCTACAGAATGGGCCCGTGTTTGCTCGAGCCATTCAGAAGAGGGTGCCCAACGCCTACGACAAGACAGCGCTCGCTCTTGAGGTAGCTATCCACCCTCCATTCATTCTCTCTCTCCAAGACTGTCTTTCTATTAACCTCTTTCACTTCTCTGTTGTCAGTTGGGAAACAGTAGAGGCAGCCTAGATTGTCCTGGTCCTTAATGGCTTACTCATGCATGTGAGCATACACACAGTCTCTTTACAAATGTAAGCTGACAGTGCACATGAAGACACTCACAGTGGGATGTCTTTATATAGAAGGACAGACATGGATCCTGTATAATGGGTCTTCTTTATGTTGGATTAATGTGAATGGTACATTCATTACTGCTGATGAAAAGAGGCACATTGGCTTCAGTTGGTTTCTTGGAGCAAATAAATAAACAGTTTGTTCTGATTAGAATAAAATGGAAACAGTGGTGGAGGTTAATAAAGACAGTTCGACAAAGACGACTCGCCCTGGTGGATAATGAGCTAACTGCTAACGTACCGTACATAAACTCCATGGATTATCGGCAAAGCAGTAGGATTTTTTATGTCGTTAAAAATAAGTAGCCAAAGGCAGCTTGTTCATAGTGGGCTTGATTAATCATTAGTTTTTTTTATAAAATGTCAAAAACTGTGCATCACAGTTAAAGTAACATCTTCAAATGTGTGGTTTAGTCTGACTGATTAAGCTGCTTTCAGACGTGCACGGCACCCGGGACATTTTCCCTAAATTTTCCAACGTTTTGCGGGAACTTTACCTGCCAGTGCCCAAAATGTCCGAGTGAGTCCTGTGAGAATACATCAAGAAAATGTCCAGAGAATTCAAAGGGAGCGGAACTAGAAAAAAAACAAATATCGCAGGATGAAAAAGAGGAGCCATGCACGTAGAGGACGAAGACTTCTACTCTGGCACCTGTCCTGGACGTTTTCGTGTTGTTGTGAACACATCAGAATGTCCTGCTGTGTTCTTAATGTGTGAAAGACAAAATGTCCTGACCCAATTTTCTGGTCATTTTCTCAAGTTAATGTTTGAAACAACAGTTCAACTTTTGTTTACCATTGATAAAAAAGAAAAACGGGAATACTCACATTAGAGAAGTTAAACCCAGAGGATTTTCATAATAGAAAAGTAAATAAAATAGTTGCTAATTCATTTTCTTTTGAATAACTCATTAAATAATAAAGTAATCCTTTCTAAATAGTTGGGCTTTTCTAAACACAGAGAGAACTGCATTAAGAAGAAAGCTGAATTCAATTAAATACATTTACAGCTAAATTATCTCTCTCTCTTCTTCTCTGTGCCACCTCGTTTATTTGAGTCTCCTCAAGAAACGTAGACGCCGCCATTTTGTTTGATATAAGAATAATGGAAGACGGTGTACATTTGGTGCTGCTGTGCGAGATGGAGCAGACTGTGATTATGAACCAGTGCTGTTGTTTCAGTGGGACACGGTATCTTTGTGCCCGTCCGCCCAGTTGTAGGCGGTGGAGTTAAGATTCAAAGTGCTTTATTTATCAGTAATTTACAACTGGGAGGGATATTCCCTGTTTAATTATCTATTTTGCTGTTTTGCATGTGTAAAAATGAAGATGGGTCAGTCAATTCTACGTCAATGCTTTTCTTTCTGCAGGCCTGATAGAATCTGAGTCAGACATTGATCTCGTTTCGATAGCTTCGAGTTGCACAAACTGATTCTGTCAGCTCCACTTCTACCTCTGCATTCATCCCTGATGTTGTCGTTTCACAGGTGGGAGACATGGTGAAAGTGACCAAGATCAACGTGAACGGCCAGTGGGAGGGCGAGTGCAAGGGCAAGCGAGGCCACTTCCCCTTCACCCACGTGCGACTGTTGGAACAACAGCATCCCGATGACGAGAGCTGAGAAACACACGCGCTCCCATCACCTGCGCACACACCCCTTCTCTTTCGACCTGTTCAGAAAGATTTATACAAGCACACAGTATATGAACTTACGAGTAAAACCAATGAGGCGCTCCTGACCCTGCCGGCACAAAACGTGTGTGGGCTGATGTTGCCTAATGTCGTCTGTCACACTAAGAGTTTACACTACGGTTAGACTGATATCGGTTCGCCTATATTAGCTTATTTTTTCAATTCAACGTCACACATCAGTTTTGTCTTCCTCCTCGACCGTGGCCACATGGAAAGTCTTTAAAACCTGCAATGAAACATTTCCAGCAAGTAGATGGTGACATTTATGGATATTTATTGGTGTCAAATTTAAATTGAAAACACACATGGGAAGTTTTTTTTACCTCTGTCCATCCACTACAGAGAGAGGTGTGTTTAGCCGAGTGTAGCTTCATGGCGGTCAACAACTTCCAGTAACTTCAAGGCATTTTCTTCTTTACTTTTTTATGTAATTGTTGTTGAGCAAGTAAAACATTGTTTTAAGGTTCACTCAAACCTAACCTGGTTGTTAAATGATGACTCAGTTTGGGTGTTTGGTCGATACAGCACAAGGCTCTACCCTTTTGTCTTGTTTCTATGTATTGGGCATTATTTATTACACACTAGATCCAGTAGCAGTCTCAACTAGACTGGCACTCGGTGGAGAACACGCCTCCGCCAAGGCCCAACAGTTCCCTTGATTTCAATCAGGCTGCACCAAATTGCAGAAACTCAGAGAAACCAGTTCCCTGATTATTTTAATCAATCTATGCAACCAAACTACAGTTGGAAAAAATGAACAGTTTGACATTAGAACAATTTCTTTATCAAAGACCAGGGTTCTTCGTGACTTCACCCTCAAAAGAAGCTTCTAACACTATGAATTGAATCAGGTTTGATTGGTGTAAAAGGTGATGATAGATATTCAGTGGAAAAGGTATGAAAATTGTCAAATTTAATAGTTTGAATTAGAGTCTGACTGATGTGGACTTTCGGGGGCTGATGCCAATACCAATATTTGAGATTTTTTAAACTTTAAATACCAAAATATCAGCTGACAAACGTATATATTTTATAAAAATTGGCAGTGATTCCGAGGATGTCGTTATCGAACCGTTATGACGAAGAAATGTAATCGAGGCTACAAAGAAAATGCAACCAAATACATACAAAATTGTTCTTCAAATATAAACATAATGCACATCTTTTCTGCTTTGTTTACTCAATCATGAGCATAAAGTCATAACAATACGTCTGTGGAAGATTCATATCGGCTGATTTGTGTCCACTGATGTTTCAGTCGGGCTCTAGTTTTGATTCGGACAGTTCCAGCAGAATCAGGCCCAGTGACCGATATCAGTCAAACCCTAGTTCCCCCACCCCAGTATTGAAGTCTGCGCTGCACATACAGTTACACAGCAGAGTCGACCCCCCCCCTTCCCTTCCCTTCCCTTCCTGCGTATCCCCGGATGGTTCGTTTCATTCATACACAGAAGGGAAAAAGAACTGATTGCACACCGGAGACACAAACGCTCAGCTTCTCTCACAGAATCATGAATCAGTGAGTTTTTTTTTTTTTTTTTTTCTAAGTGCCAGACTTTGAACCTCAGAGCAAAAACGAGCAAAGACTTTTCCTGACGTCGCGCGGAGGAGGACAGTCCGCCCTCGCAAAGACGACGTCACCAACTTACTACATGCTACCCACACTACAAACCAAGTCCTCTTTTTTTGTACTAAAAGTGGAAAATATTATTATAGAATTGACTTTATATGAATATACACACCTTACATGCTAAATACTGTAGAAAACATGTTTCCCTCGCCTGTTATTTTATGTTCCTCTTTTTAAACACTATCGGGCGCCGGCGTGGATGACTTCAAACGCAGCCGTGTGAAAGAACAAAGTGAGCAGCCTGTGGCGGAGGATGGAAGGATTCCCCGAGGGCCCTCTTTAGAAGATGAGAACGAGGGATTTTATTTTTGTCTTCCAGCAAGTTGACAGTTGCAAATGTCTTTTAAGAACAAATCCACCCGAAACACTATACCTTTCGTTTTTTTTTTATTTAAAAACATTAAAACAGACATGATGCCACTCTGTCATTTCTTCTGCCACTAAAATGCTGTGATTGTCACTTTCTGTAGGTTTATCTTTCCTCAGTGAAAACACACGAGATGATTACACATTAATAAACAAGTCTACGGGTCATTATGTCAAAAATTTAAAATACACTTTTAAATAGTCAATATCTCAGCTAAAAGTGTTTTCAGGCCTCTTTCTTAAAAGCAGGGTTTTTCTATTAAAGGAGACATATTCTGCTCATATTCAGGTTGTTAAATTGAATTAATGTTATTACGTCGAAGGTTAACAGGCTCTAATGTTCAGGAAACACATCACTGTCCTCAGACTGTGCATTGCTGCTTGTTTCAGCCTCTGTCTGAAACATTTGGTTTTAGCTCCCGTCTCTTAAAGACCTCCCTCCCGATAAATCTCACTCTGTTGTGATTGGTCAACTACTCCCAGCGCGTGTAGGAAGTGTTGGGTTATCGGGATGACATCATGATGATGCAGAATTTCTGTCTGGACTACGGGCGAGGTCTTTCAGGGGAAGAGGAATATGGGCTTTTTGTCTTTTTAACTTTGCAGAACTTTTACATTCACCAAAAAAAAAACTATAACACAGAGAGGAAAGCAAAACTGAAAAAGCATCATATGTCTCCTTTAGCATTATCTTTTGTGTTAGCCAGTTTAAGCTATTGAACACTTGAAATGGTTGATAAACATTATGAATGGTGATGACACTGAAACACAATTACCATTGAGAATAACTGTTTTTGAGAGAAATTGTTTAAATGAGATAAAAATTTGGTTGTACTTCACTTTCCGAGTCAGAATCTTGGACGTATAATTTTTTTCCCACAAATACGTAAAATTGTGTTTCTCGCATGCTAACGATGCTAAACTACAGTAGGAACATGGTTATTGACAAACCCCCGGCTGTACAGAGAAGTTGCTTCTTGTCTGTCACTCTGGAGAATCCTCTCTTCCTCATGACCCATGGATTTGAAAGATGAGAAGTTTAGTAGCAGCGGACCTGAAGCCTCAGTTTCAAATAATGAATGTTGAGAAGGAGTACATCACACACAGTCATCAGCATTAGACCCGTAACACTTCCTGGATAACACATTCGGTCAAAGGGTGCAGGACTTTTGATTATAAGACAGATGTAAAAGAATGAATATCTATATTTCTGCTTTCATACCAACATAGAACAAAATGTCATTTTGAGTTTATAATGTATTTATAAATTGTGAAATTTTACACTAATTTGTTTTGTTATTGGGGCTCAAATTTAAGGAAAGTATTTTTTTGTATGTTTAACATGTCTGAGCCACGTCTGTGGGTCATATGCAGCTCTCCCTCTCTCTCTCTCTCTCTTTCTCTATATATAAACACTTTCCATGGTTCACAGGCCCAAGTTTGTGTGTTTGTTTGTTGAGCTCAGCAAAAATATTGGAATTGATCACATTAATGATTAATATGCTGATAGAAGTCAGCTTTGTGAAACTACACGATTCACTACCTGAGTGCCTCCCTGGTATAAGTGGTATTTAGGTGACCGGTTAACACTAAACGACTGTTGGTGACTAAAGTCAAATGTCTGTAAAGTGCTGCTGCAAATGTGGTGATTGGGGTTCAGTAATATTTTAAAACAGAACAATAAATTTGTGTAACAAAAAACTGAAAATGCAAAATGTGATGTCAACTGTCAAGTGTATTTTATTTGGTTTGATTTTTTTGCATAATTTAACATGACATTTTATGGTAGGTTGTTCCTTGTGACACTTCTAATGGTAAAGACGTGATTGTGTTTCACGGGTCGGTTCATTCTGACTTTTTAAACTTTGACATATTTGCTTTAATGCCTTCATGCAAAGCGTTACCTGGGTATTGCATTGACATGCATGGCGCTGACCTCCCACTAATTGTTGCCTTTAAGAGAAAATATTCTCATTTCATAGTCATTGAAAGACATTATTGTGAGCTGCTGTCCCTTAGCAATTAAAGACCAATGACTTTCCCCTATTCTTTCTTTTTAAATAACACTGATCACTCTACAATATGCACCTTATCTCCTTCACAGCTCGAGAAAAAAACACATTGAGCCTCAAACAATGCCAAATAATGTTTAATTGTTATTTTCTATTTTGCTATGATAATTTTTTGATATGTTGCTTTTGTGCCGTTTCACCCTGACTTTGAAGAAGACCGGACAAAGAAAGAGTATGAGTTTTAAAAAAAAAAAAGAGAGATTGTACAATATGTCAAAGTGTTATTAAAATATATTATTTGAAGTTACATTTTTTTTAAATTTTCTCTAGCATGTAATGTGTTAATATACCTAGTCAATAAAAGTATATACCAAATTTTAAGTCCAGGCTTTACGCCACTGTCTACTTTCTGTGGGTGTGAAGTTTAAATGCACACAGGATTTGTCTTTATGTGGAATTTGAGCTAAACGCCAATCTGATTACACGTTGCGTCATTAAATTAGAAAACAAAATAGCATTTAAAATCATTAAAAAAAAAAAAAATTACACATTTTGTGTTTATTTTGTCATCGTCCCATAAATGCACCCAAAAGATATAACACAACTTCTTTGAATCAATTATTATTATAAATATTTACAGGACAAAGGTAAACAAACTTGTTTACCTTTAAGGAGTGATTGTGATTTTCACTTTATTTTACAACACTAAACAAGGGATTAGGGGTTTTTTAAACTAAAATCAAATTAAAGTATACAATATTTAAAATGAACTGTAGTTTAATACAAGCTTACAATTAACACACATATACATAAAACACTTTGGGGTTTGGTTTTAGTTAATTTTACATAATGATGTACTTTTTAAAAAGGCAAGTGTGATATGAGCCAACAATGAATCTGTGTTTTATCATTTTTAAATATGAATATGGGTTTTATATGTATGCCGAATTGAAGAGTGGCTCAAATGGAACACAATGAGCTGGATTGTTGTCATTTTACATTAAAGTGCCGGGTGTCGTCGCTGAATGTGTGGGTGTGCCGGGCGGGTCTGGTGCGGTCCCGCGGGCCCCGGGCCCCTGCTCCCGGGCTCTGGTTTCGGGAGCCGTCGGGAGGGTGTGTGCACGAGCTCCGACTTGCGTGCGGTTCCCGGATGGAGCGGCGCCGCCATCTTTACGCCACTGCCACCGGTGGGTCTTCGAATCAGCGGAGCCGCGGTGCAGTAGCTGATCCGCCGAGCAGCCGACTAGCTTCCCCCCCCTGCTTCCCACCGGGACGCCACGAACAGCCGAGCACCATGGCGGAACGAGAAGAGTGCGTGTACCAGGCACAGCTCGCCGAGCAAGCCGAGCGATACGACGGTAAGCCGCCCTCTCGGGTTCTGGTGGGGAGCGGAGCAGCCCCGGTCCCGCCGCCCCCCCTCTCTGCCTCCCCTGCGCGGGCGGCTCCCGGGCGCAGGTAGAGCGGTTCTCATGGAAGCGTCTGGTGCGAGGAGGAGACAAAATGGCGGAGACTCTCTCTCTCCAGCCCGAATGGGCCACGGGACGGGGTTTTTATTTACCCGCGTCCATGTGCACGAACCGCGGGGATGAGTCGGGTCGTCGGGCGCCTCGGTGTCTGGTTACCGTTTACATTACGCGCTGAGCTAAGCTAGTCCCCCCCCTCCCCTCTCCCCGGCTAGCGTCGGTTAGCAGCCCGTGTGGGATGCTACCTGCCGGGCTAGCCTCTCCTCAGCTCCGACACGCGTCAAGCCGAACTCAATTCAAATACAACACCGCAGACAAACACCCGCCGCGCCACGCACACTTTACCCGGGTGGAACCCGGAGCAACCACCCGACTCATCCCGGGTTTATCTCCCCAGGGAGCGGCGGTGATTTCAAGCGATAACGTAGCATCGGCTAATGCTAACAATCATGTGGGGGACTAGTTCCAGCCTGTGGGAAACTTCCCTGGGATGATCATGTTCCTAATAAACCCCCAAAAAGTAATTTTAATTTTTAAAATACTCATCACAGGTTATGAACCATCAGCTGGTTTCATTACTCTGCAGTATTTGTATTTAACTTGTATGCTGCTGATTTAAAGAGGCCAGGGCTGCTGTGCGCCTGCGTGGGGATTGACTGCATTTTATATATTGTAAATATAATTAATTTACATATTTTTTTAGACAGACTGATTATGTTTCTGATATTTAACCTTACCAGAGCCTGCACTGCTTGGCTCCTATAACGGAGAAGCCAGTTCATGGGAAAACCACAGGGGTCAATACATGAATGCATCAAATATGAGTTAAATAATTGTTATGGTAAATATCCCAAATAAGGTTCAGTATGGTTCTGTTGTGCCACAGAACTATACACCCCCTGACATTGTGCTTTATGCTTACTGCACCTTCCAACATTGTTTTTAACCTTTCTGCAAACTGGCTTCATTGTCAGTAGATGTTTTCCCTTCTTCCTTGTTCCATAAGCAACTATTTGTCTAACCCCTCAGGTTATGTGCGTGGACCGTGCTAGCTGGTCCATCTAGTCTACGATAATATCTTAATTGTTTTAAACGTGGTGCGAGCTCACGTTATAGAGATGATGATGATTCATGCACCACGCATTCACGCTCGGCATGTCAATATGTTTGGCCGATCAGATTGAGCCCTGCTGCTCTAGATGATAAATGAAAGACGTTCAGGTTGTTGACAGGGGTTTTCCGCCAGTGAATCATTGTCGGAAGAAGAGAAAAGAGAGAGAAACGCCTCCTCCGACTTAATTCTACTGTGGAAACTTCTAGTGATCATGTTTGTCCCGGTTCAGATTCATTAATATGGGCAGTTGATTTATATAAAAGAATTGTGAAGTTTATTTATGATCCCAGAACCTGAGGGAAGTAACAGCTCTCACACACACACACTGACTCTGCTGCTGCTCTCTGTGTGTCTGTGTGTGTGTGTGTGTGTGTGTGTGTGTGTCTGTCTCTCACTCTCTCACTCTCTCTCACTCTCTCACTCTCTCTCATGTGATCGGGCACATGTATAAACTCAGTCTGGGTAAAAACAACAGACTTTCTAAACTTGGTAAATGTATTTGGAGCTGGAGGAGGTGGCGGGCAGCGCTCTGTTTGGTTTGATGCCGTCGCCACAGCGCGAATGATAGACGCAGAGGAACAGTAAATTACAGACAGAGCTGCTAAAGACTGTAAAACATGAGACTTTTCAGGGTCCAAACATGTGTGAAAAGACCCAAATTAACACTAAGTGGACTTAGTGGAGCTGTGCATGGCTCCCTGGTGTCTGCCCAGGGTTTGCCGGTGCTGTGGACGGGCTGTGAGCCTTCTCCCGGCTGTGGAGCTGTCTGCGGTCTCTGTCCATAGCCAGGGACTGTTTTTATTTATCGCAAGTCACATCGTCATCACGATATTAAACGTTATCGCATGTTTTTCAAATATCGCTTACCCCTATATCAGATTGTGGGAAATTTCACTGTGATGGTTATGTTCATTTTACTTTTTACAATCTTTTTTTAAAGTATTTTTTTATCTAGATAGTAAATCTATTAATTAGTGTCTTATTATTTTAATGTATATCTTACGAAAGCCTGCATTGCTTTGCTCTTTATAATGGAGGAGCCAGTCCATGGAAAACCACAGGGGTCAATGTCCTTGTTCCATATGCAACTAGTCGTGTAAGTCTAACCCTTCAGGTTATGTTCGTCTCTCTAAAGATCACCTACAGAAACGAGAAAGAAAAAGAGCACGGTGCCGATCAGGTGTTATGCGGTGTAGGAGGGGTAGTCTAACTAAGTGATTGCGGCATTCTCCGTTTCATGTTAGGCCCCTCCCTCATTCCTTTAGGGTTTGCATCACATTGATCAGTTCATAGGATCTCTGGAGCTTGACATGTTCAGAAAATGCTTTAACAGAACAGGGAGGTCATGGAGTGTATTGGAGCACAGGCCTGGTTGGAGGGTGAAGTGTTCAAAGCAGCATACTGCTCCTCCTGGCTTGTAACCACTGAGTATCAGGTTTCACCAGCATGCTGCACAGAGCCCTGCTATTGGCTTCAACAGATAACACCCCGTCTGTGAAGTTAAAAGCTGATTGATTCTTGCCTAAGGGCGAGTGGGCTTAGCTTGGTAGGTGTGACCCGTCGACAACTTTAGTTACAATCACCTGACAACTACAGAACCAGTTTGTCAAGGTGTTTATTTTCCTGCAATGTCTTCTTGAACTGCACCATGTGATTTGGTCCAAGAGGCTCCGTGCTGTCTCTGTTTATTGTCACTTGACGGGGAATCACCATCAGAGCTGAGTGTTAAATTATTTTTCTGCGGTGCAGTTGCTGATCCGCCGAGCAGCCGAATATCTTCCCCCCCTGTTTCCCACCGGGACGCCATGAACAGCCACAGCAGCCGAACACCATGGTGGAGAGAGAAGAGTGTGTGTGTGCCAGGCACAACTCGCCGAACAAGCCGAGAGATACGACGGTAAGCCGCCTCTCAGATTCTGTTCGGAGCAGAGCGCCTGGTCTCGCTGCCCCCCTCTGTCTCCCTGCGCAGGTAGAGCGGTTCACATGGAAGTGTCTGGTGCGAGGAGACCTTCTCCAGCCGAATGAGCCACTGGACGGTTTTATTTAACCACGTGGGTTACCGTGTGGTTACCGTTTACCTTACGCGGTGAGCTAAGCTAGTCGCCCCTGCTAGTGTTAGTTAGCAGCCCGTGTTGGTTGGTAACTATCGGGCTAGCCGCTCCTCAGCTCCGACACGCGTCAAGCCGAACTCAATTCAAATAAATCACAGCAAACAAACACACGCCGTGCGGAATTGGGAGTAACCACCAGACTCATCCTGGACAACTCACCACAGGTTATAATCCATCAGCTGATTTCATTACAATAAACTCTGCAGTATTAGTGTTTAACTTGTATCCTGCTGCTTTAATAGGCCAGGGCCGCTGTGCGCCTGCGTGGGGATTGATTTGAATTTTATATCACGGTTGGAAAGTGAGAGAAAAAACAAAATCTCCTGGAAAATCCAGTTTGGCTTTTAGTTAAGAATTTACTAACAGGCCATCTACCAAACCTCCATTTAGAACTTCGACCATTAACACTTGAAAGGGCCAAGTTACGCTGAGGGAGCAAGTTACCGTCCACATCATGGTTTAGGGATGAGAGTGTTTTGAATAGGCGGTTCCTGGGTATGTTAGGAATGGTAGGAACCGCTGTGAACATGTCCTCAGGTCATGTTACATGGTAGCACATGAAACAACGAGCCTGAAAGTCTGAATAATGCAAGTTACATCATCCTTTCAATGTAAACATTAGTCACTGCTGGTAACTGTGGTTGTAGTTGTTCGGTTTAGAGATCAGCAGTTGGTTAAACTGGTCAACGTGTTGGGCTCAGTTGGTGATGAACAAGAACCCGGGCACTGATCAGGTAGCATGACATGGTGGTAGCTCGCAGTGGACGTGAGTAGCTCGGTGGTTCTCACACTTTTTCTGGCACGCCCCATTCAGAAGCAGACTTAAGTTCAGCTGGAAAAAAACATAAAACACAGGAAGCGAAATGACATAGTTAAGAGTAGATGGTTGTAAATAAGTGATGTGAACATTTCTAAAGGGTTATTCATTATACTATATACTTGTCCTTTAGTTAGGGATTGAAATATAAGGAAGAAGTGTAAGTATGTGAGAGGGGATTTCATAAACAGGTACATATTTGACAAACGCTGAAAGAACAAATATACTTTGTTCAAAGACATTTTTCACTCAATCTTGTGGTTTTTGATCATTGAAGAGTTTTAATAAAGGGTGAAAAACATTCAGAATTACTTCCTCCATGTTCTGTAAACCAATACATCTCAGGCCTAGATGTCTTCACATATGCTTCTTGTGCAGGGGAACTTGAGAAACCCAATCACTGATGTCCTTTGTTTTCTCCCTGTGTCTCTCAGAAATGGTGGAGTTGATGAAGAAAGTGGCCAGTCTGGACGGTTACCTGAACGTGGAGGAGAGGAACCTGCTGTCGGTAGCGTACAAGAACGTGATCGGAGCCAGAAGAGCCTCCTGGAGGATAATCAGCAGCCTTGAACAGAAAGAAGAATCCAAAGGCGCAGAGGACAAACTAAAGATGATCAAAGAATACGGAAAAACAGTGAGACATTTATACAAACCAAAAAATATACCAATTGTTTACGTTCACAGGTTGTGGAGCAGTGAGGGATTGTGTTCAATCTTTAGAGGGTTCTCAGCTACAAAGGTTTGATCCTGAAAATTCGGATGTGAATGCAACATTTTCACATGTTTCTGTTAGCGAAAAAACAAAAAGCTTTTTTCAGACTAAACACTGGTGAAATATACAGCTAATGTAGATAATGGTAATATAAAATAATCATCTTTGTCACCTTAAGAATCTTCTTCTCTGTTGCCACAACCAAAGCAGTGAAAATATATATTCCAAGGGCTTTTACTTTGAAATTCTACATCAGATTGTCCTGATATTGTCTCAGTGACAATCTGAGGCGGTGAAGTGAAATTAGTCTGTGGAAACAGGCAGTTTCTAATTAGTTTGTTTTGTTGATTGAATTAAATTGTTTCTTCATTATAAAGTTTGACTAATTATTCACATAGTGGTAATGAGAAATCTTAAACTTTGTAAGTCTCAATTTGATCTAAAATAGTGTCAGGCGCAGTCTTAATTTCATAATCATAAATTTGTATTCATTTATCATTTCTTCATTCAGTTCAATTAATTTTGTTACCACATTAATTCATTCATGCATTCACAGACTGAACAAATGGGAAGTCCCACGTACAGGAAGGTCACTTTTATTTTGAAGTCTTACATGCTCATAGTTGAATGCGCACTGTGAACTAAGTGGAGGCTGGTTTGCTGTTTACCGTGTCACCTGACTGACCTGGTCCCTTCCTGGTGAACATGTCGCTTATTATTCAGTATTTATCTGAGGCCAGAGCTTTTCTTCTTACTTCTATCCCTCTCTGCTCCACCTTTCCTTTTCTTACTTTCTTTCATTCTCTCTCTCTCTTAAAGCTCCTCCACTGACCGCTCGGCTTTCAGAGCGACTGGTGAGATTTCACAGCCCGGCAACACTTTGTTTAGTGAAATAATGAGGTGGGCAGCGACCATGGATCAACTTTAAATCACTTTTTTTCCCTCTCTTCATCTCTGCTGCAGAGAAACTTGTGCTGCTGGCAGCTCTGCTGAGTTCAGTGAAGCACAGCAACCCTCCAACCATTCAGGGGGTGGGGGGTGAGATTTCATGACTTTATGTGGAATGGATTTCACCCACACGCCAATGTGTGAAATCTGTGTTTTTGTCACTTTGCTTAGTGAGAATTTCTGCTTACATATAGCAAGGTCTGAGGCCACTTTCTCATAATACATTTGGGGGATTTGTGTTGGGTCCTTTAATTTCAAGAGACTGAGCAATGTCAGAGCTGGGTCTCTGACAAACTAGAAACATTCATGAGGTGTCTAAGTGCAGCAACTGGCAGTATCCCATCCTAGTAACATTTAGCATATTGAGTTAAATTAATATTTGAGCGTAATTGTTATATTCAGCAAATGTATATCTGAATGTAGCGAGTACTTTCAGTTTTGGGTGCGGTGCAAGTTTCAGGTCACTGAGTTCAGGGGACACTAACGTGAAATTCCACATGTTAGTGAAAGTAACAATGCTTTATTATCCCCTCCGGTGTTTCCCACGGAATTAATTCAATCCATGGTGTAATGGGGGTGCACATGCGCACGCCCTGGTAAACAGGCTATACAGTGAACGAGAAGTTATTGTGTGAGAGAAAGACTGTCTGTGTGGATGGTAGCAAGTCCGAGATCTCTAATGTCGTGAGAAGTGCGGCAGGAGAAATTAGAATACGAGCTGCCACAGTCGGGATAACTAATGGGAATCACTGCCCTCATGGTGTCACTATGACGGCTTATGAAATCCAAACACAGAGTTGTATTATTTACAAGGACACGTTGCAGTATAGTGATGTTAAAGATGTCAGACTCTGATGTGTCTGACACGGTCCCTGACGCTGAGGCTCGATGCACCCAGACGACTTTTCAGAGACAAATGCTTCCATGGGGACTTTCTAACAGCTGTCCTGTCTATCTCTGATGCTGCTGTGGTTAATGCCACTCTCGGCTTCATCGAACCTTTTAAATCAGGCTTGAATTGTTCTGAATTCAAGGAATATTTAATCCAGAAGCTGTAATAGTGAAACGTGACCACACAGATCACTGACAGTCGTGTTTTTTGTTCTGCAGATCGAGAAGGAGCTGAAGGCAATCTGCAACGACATCCTGGACGTACTGGACAAGCACCTCATCTTAGGTGCGAAAAATGGAGAATCTAAGGTTTTCTACTACAAAATGTACGTATTTGATAAATGTTTGTAGAGTCATTCATGCTGTGAATCTCACCACTTCTAAATCCTCAAGTTTCCTTGGTGATCGACTATTATAAGTTTGTATTTTATGTATTTAAGCTTCGCCCTGTTAAACCTGCAGTGGTTCCTCACTCAGTAACTGAATGTCGTTCTTTGCTGAGCAGCCTGTCTGTTGCAACATGAAGTAAAACACGGTTGCTAGGTGGAGTTAATCTGTAGCTGGGCTCATTACGCTCTCGACGCCTATGAGTCATGTTTGACAAGTTCATCTACAGAAATCTTTTTACCCTCAGTCAAACACTTTTTGTTAATTTTCAGTCATAGTTTTCATTCAGATTTCAACATTTCACCTGACTTTAGATCAGCCCCCGAGTCTTGTCCCATTTCGAAATGTTTGAAAAGGGTTGGTTGAGTTGCTGAGGAGAGAGAAACCAGTGCACAACCAGCGCTCCCCGCTCCCCCTCGCCTTCAAATGAACCTGGCATTGCTGAGACGCGTTTATAGACTCGTGGTCCTCTTGGAAAACGAATCTCTAACACACAGCTCCAAGCCACAAAAGATATCATGTCTGTGCATGAATCTGTGGCTCTCTTGGATAAATAAATAGATGAGTCAGCTCCTCACAAAGGTTTGAATGGATGAAACGTCACCATGAGTATATTTTTCCCGGCAGACTCTTAGCAGAAGTTCTCTGAACCGGGCCGTCCTGTTTGCATATTGTTCAGACGCGTCCTTCTGACGGCACCAACCTGAGTTTCTTTATTCGCTCTTTATATTCTATATTCTTGCAGTTTAGTTCTGAAAACGATTTGAGTGTCGACTACTTATTACTTTGAACAATTCTATACAGTTTTTCTTTTTAAGATAAAATACCAGCAGGAAATGCAGTAAATCCAGAAGGACCACAACAATTTATTTTGTACATGATCAATTAAAGACCATAGTGATAACCCACCTTGAGCCAATATTTAAATGAAACCTAATGTGACAAGAAGATGTAATATTTGAATAAATGATGAATACATCTTCAACCACTGGATTTAAAGTTTTACCACAACTAATAATCTGCTGTATTAATCAGCTCTGTATTAATCTCTCTTGTTCCTTCTCCTTCAGGAAGGGAGATTACCACAGGTACCTTTCAGAGTTCGCCACAGGCAACGACAGGAAGGAGGCAGCAGAGAACAGCTTGGTAGCGTACAAGGCTGCTAGTGACATCGCCATGATCGAGCTCCCTCCAACGCACCCCATCCGTCTGGGATTGGCCCTCAAACTTTTCAGTTTTCTATTACGAAATCCTCAACTCGCCAGACCGTGCTTGCAGGTATGTTTCCTCATGTTGTACAATAAAGGATGGGATTTTTGTGAACTTAGTCATTAATGATTTATTTAATACAGTGACTTCACCGTAGAGAGGAAACGTAACGTGCGTTTGAATTCCAGGAATTGAAAAGCAGGAACCTGCAGTTTGAGAAAAGAAGTCAATCATCCCTAATCTAAGCAAAAATTACACAACCAATATCATTTCTATTGTCCGCTTTGTTAAATCATGTTTGCTCTGGTCAAATTGTCAGAAACTAAGATGTTGTAGATAAAGAAGATCAGAAAACTGGCAACTTACCAACGTACAGACGGCTTCATCCATGTGGATACTCCGACTCACTGCCTCTGCATCACAGCAGCTGTTAACAGACTCGAACACAGACTGCATGAACGTACAGATGCTCCCACATGTCAAGTTTATTTGTAAAGCAAATGAAAAACCAGAGTCGACCTCACTGCTGAAGAAAAGAACTGAGATGTATTTCAATGGAAAGGGGAACACTTGATAATAAGTAGGAAAGTTCTGGATCAGCTGCAGCAAACGTACGAACAATCACGATAATCCCTTTAGCCTCAACCAAGAACAGCTCGGACCTGAGGGATCTCGGAGTGGACAGGAAGCTCCGAGATGGATTTCAGGCCCACGCCATTCAACACTTACATATATATAACATATATATATATATATATATATATAACCCCGTTGTTTCATATGTGCCTCCCCCCGTCTGACAGGCTGGCGAAGGAAGCTTTCGACTGCGCAATTTCCGAACTGGACACGCTGAGCGAGGACAGCTATAAGGACTCTACACTTATCATGCAGTTGCTACGTGACAACTTGACACTATGGACCTCGGATGTGCAGGGAGATGGTGAGAGAGCTCATTTCCTTTTCTTCTGTCTACTCGTGTTTTCACTGACCACAACCCGTTCATTAATAAGTGATGCTGACCGTTGATTGGCTCCCCACTGTCGGTGCTTTGACAGATGTCCTTGTATTTTAAAGATGGATGATTGACCCCGTTGCAGCTTCTGAGAAACACATGTATGATTAATTAATGAGTTTTTAGGTAAATTAGCATCTAGAAAACAGGATAACCCTCTAACCATTTCTCTAACTTTTCCTCTCAGTATAGTGGTTCCTCTGAAACCAGCACCCCCCCCCCCTCTGCTCTAACTTCTCCTCTCCCTCGTTCTTCTGTAGACTCTTAAGGACGACCCTCTCCTTCCCTCTTCCTCCACTATACAAGTGTATTTTGTAAGTCATCTCCCCTGTCTTGGGCTTCCCCCCCACCTCAGTCTTGTCTCACCAGCCACACTAACATCCTCACAGCAGAGTTCGGCCTCTGAAGCATCGTGGAACTCTATCTTCTCGTCCACCTCTTTTCCTCACAAGTGCACACAACTCGAGTGTTTGTGTCTCCAGGGTGTCCGCGAGTCAAGCGAGATTGTTTACTTCTCACGGGAACAGCTGATTACAAGTTACCATCCAAGAGTAGCAACGCGGTTCAGTAGCATTTGATTGAATCCAAATGCTTTCCAATCCCATATTCATTGACCCTGTCCTGGCTCATTTTTTACTTTAGTGGTGATGGGGGGGAAAAGGTGTCTGCCTCTGACTGAGGGGCGGCTGCAGCCGGGGAGATTGTAGAAGCTAGAGCCGGTAAAAATCTGCCGGTACTATATATAATTGGTATTATAAATGTCAGTCTGACTTTTAAATAAGTTCAGGTTTATCGTTGGCTCTCTCTAAACTTAGATACCTTGTGCTCTATATTTACTCGTGAGTGTAAATTGTCAACTTAAACAATTGGACGGATGAATGTTTCCCTCTGTGGTGGTTACAAAGATTAAACTAGATGTGACTCCAGCCTTAAAACGATCCGAGCTTACGGACACCCTGCTCCTGCACCGTGCACGCCGGTCACGCCAGGGCGCCGCAGCAGATCATGCCTGTGCGAGGCAGAGTTTGGAAACGTGTGAACGCGGCGGCTCAGTGAAGTGAGAGTTAACAGACGCAGCCGCAGTAACAGCATGCGAGGCTGCTGCTCCGTCTCCTGTGGCTCTCTCACATCCCAGTGTGCTGTGGCGCTAATGAGCACGGTTACGGTTTCTATTATAATCACGATGGATTCTCCGTCCTTTGTTATTTGTGCCTCTTTAATTCTTCATTACACGGATGGCTGTGCCGTCTCCATGGTAACCTTTCCAAGCAACCACTCGGTACAGGTTCACGAGGCATTTTCACCCCTTCAGTAAATGTGACCACGGCTGAATTAACTTTGTCACCGACCTGCATGTTGTAGATGTAGAAATGACCAAGTTATGTTATTAACACACATCTGAGCTGATCCCAATCATTTTAAACAATATCTTTCCCTCCAGAATTTCAGTTCAAATCTTTAAAATTATGAAATGACAGCATGTTTCTTTCTTTTTTTTAATAACAGCACTTTACAGGTCAACGCTCTTGGTTGAGGAAATTATTATCTTCTTAATGTTAGAAATGAAAACCCTGTCAGCACCTTCCTGTGGCTACAGCCTTAATTCAACAGATCTGCTCTTTATACTGACCCTATAGAATATATTTATATAGAAATGCTGACACTGTATAATTTCTGCAGTTCCATTATGTTCATGCATTTTACTGTTTGCACTGATAGGAAGTTTAAATTTGGACAAAGCTCTCAAAAATGTGCCACAGTCGACCTTTTAATTCTCCGATCTTTCCTTTAAGTTGCTGTTTCTTTACACCGAAGTCTTTATGATGAGATTTAATTCATAAAGTTCCAGAAACAGTGTTGGGATCAGTTTGTTGTATGAAATGTGCACAGCCTCACAAACTGACTGCATGTTGTTGACTTAAATAGAGAGAATGATTAATTCTGTTCAATTAATAATATATAAACTGTCAAATCACAACATACTTTATCTCAAGGCTCTTCACATGAGGTCTAGACCTTCAAATGAATCTCAGCTATTCCCACAATAATAAGCAAAAACTTCTCTGTCGTCCAATCATCCAAAGTTAATATCTTCAGAAGTTGTACAAGTGTACGTAGGCAACTTTTGGATCAAGTTCCCGAAACAAGGTTGGGATCAAGAAAAAGTCCAGTTGCCATCGTACACTTGTACAACTTCTGAAGATATTACATTTTAATTTGGTTTCAGAGAAGAAAACTTTCACGAGAATGGAAAAAAGTTGTCTCCAGTGGAAACTTTCTGCACAAGTTTGTAATTGTTTGTTTTTACAGCTGAAATGTGTTTTTATTTCTACAGTTTATTACTCACCAACTTTATTTTTCAGAAACTAACTCAAACAGAACAATGTGGTTTTGTTGTACGTGACAAGGTGTTGATCTTGTTCTAGTGTCTGTGAACTCGGATGAAGTCTGAACATGTTAACTACAGATTAGTTATTGGACATAAAATATTGCTCATTGTCCCTTTTTTAGTATGTGAATATAAAGTAAAATTTAATGGACGTTTATTATGGAAAATGTGAATCCAAATATTAAAGTGAATGTTGTCACGGAAGCTGGAGACAATATATTTATAACAAAATATGTGATGAACTTGGAAAAAAATGATCTGGCAAGAGAAACCAAACAAAGATTTGTTATCAAGTTGAATTATGGGATTTTATAGTTCACATCACATTTCGGGCTGAAGACAGAAGCTGGTGATTTCGTCGTGGAAGCTCCGGCGGCGTCGGGGTTTTCTCGTCTGATCTGTTTGTGACATCTTCATCGAATGTTCAGATAATGACAGCGTCCGTGTTTCTGTCTTCCTCAGCTGAAGAACAGAACAAAGAACCAGTGCAAGAAGTGGTGGACGACCCCCCCGCAGAGTGAACAACACAAGACAAGCCCTCCTCTTCCTCCTCTTCCTCCTCCCTGGTTTCTACCCCCCCAGCCCTCGCTCCTGTCCCCAGCCACCGTTTTTTCAACTGGGTTTATACTGCAGCCCACTCTCTCTCTCTACCTTTTCCTCCATTTCTACCCATCTGTCACACACCTGCTCCCAGTATGCACGTCATCTCCCAGTTCCCTCAGGACCCGCTCGGGTCTTCATTTCCTCTCCCAGGGGCTCAACCTTTCTTTTTTCTTTTCTGTTTTTTTTGCAAGTCTGTACCCTTTAAGGTTCATGTCCTCTTTATTTTTGTGGTTTTTTATTTTTGCTTTACTTTGCTCTATCATCTGTTGCCAAGTATGCCTGCCTGTATTTGTAACACACATGTGTGAGAGTTTATTTAAAGACGGAACTTTGCCGTTCAACTTTTTTTTTGTTCCTGCGTGTGTGTGTTTTATGAATTCATCGTCCATGCTCCTGTCGGTCGGTTTTGCAAATTGCGGGAAATAAAGTGGTGATGGAAGGTTCAAAAGGGACGTGTTGAAGCTTTTAGGAAGAACTAAGTGCCCTGTTTACTTCGTGGTTACCCCACCTGCTCCTTCAACACATCAATAGATCCTTTTTTTTAAACGACAAACAGCAGAATGTCCCCCCCCCCCCGTCTTCAAGCATCACTCTGACCTCTGCTCTCGTCCACTCTCGGACCAAGTATTGTGCTGCGAGGCTGTAGCTCTTTTGCTAATGGCAAATAGTTAGGTAATGGCTTTTTAGCAGACAAAATGTTTGTGTGTGTGTGCGTGGGAGGGGAATGCTCTACACTCTTGATTGTAACGTAATGCACTATATTAAAAAACAAAACACAAAAAGGTTTGGGAAATAGAGGCCTGCTGTATCTTTACTCCCCTGACTCTTCCAGGTTTCCTCTTCTCAACTCTCTTTCCTCTCTTTTCCTTCTGTTCAGTATGTGTAACGTGAATCTGATTTGTACTACTGGATATTCTCACCGGAGCCACAAGTACCATCTGTATTCTTACTGAAACGCAGCATGGAATTAACATTAAACTTCAAATTGAAAAAAAAAAACGATTTCAAAACCTGTGAGATGTTTTTTTTCATTGTACTTTTTCACAGGTCTGGTCTGATAGTGATTTTAGCCACTAGAGGGCAGTAGCAGAGGAAGATACTTCAGATAAAGGCAGTAATGTGTATTTTTTAATTTGCATGGGTGCAACTTGTCAGATCCTTTAATTAAGAAATGTAACATCAAGTTTCTCTGCTACACTTAAGATATAGTTACAGGTTTCTAGCTTGATTACAGTAGCTGAAAAATGCCCCCCTATGAAACCACATTTAAATCCACTAGATCCACTCAGTGTGCACTCAGATACCAACCCCTTAAATAGGTCAGAATCTTTTTCATCAAGATTCAGACATAATTCAATTGAGAAATCAACAAATGTTAAGGAAATATAGAAATATAAAATCTGGATCCACACTGCATACTTCCAAGTTTCTTGGTAATGCATCCAGTAGTTTTCTGTAATCCCGCTGACAGTCAAACACAGATGTAAACATAAACTTCCTGGTGGAGGTAAAGATACTGCATATAAAAGTAAAAGTGTAATTTAGTACACATCGTATTGTCCATCAGATTATTAATATTGATGCGTTGATGCCTGATGATAATGTTGCTGTTACAGGTGACGACTGTCGGTATTTGTTTTAGTTGTCGAAGGTCAAGGTCACTGTGACCTCACAAAACGTGTTCAGAAAACCTCGATGACACAAACCTTCTCTCGACT
Organism: Reinhardtius hippoglossoides; assembly: GCA_006182925.3. Lineage (NCBI taxonomy): Eukaryota > Metazoa > Chordata > Actinopteri > Pleuronectiformes > Pleuronectidae > Reinhardtius > Reinhardtius hippoglossoides. The sequence goes on from CM031684.1 coordinate 21,514,944, forward strand.
CAAGGACGACCTGATGAGAACTGAGCGACATCTCAGAAACACCAAGATGGAATTTATTCAAACTTGGTTAAAATAATCACTTGGGCTGAAGAATGACAGGATTAGATTTTGGTGCCTGGAGGTCAAATGTCAAGGTCAGTGTGAACTCACCTTGTTGCTTAGGGAACACGCTACTTGGAAAAACATCTGGAGAGAATCAGAATCATATCACTTTGTCAAATAATGACACTGTACATTGCAATTTGAAATTTGTTTTTACTTAAAAAAGATCAAAATAAAGTTGTACAATTGAACCAAAATAAGACGCAATGTTACACTTCAGCTCTAAAGATGGATGGCAGGACAAAAAAAGCTGATTTCTCTCCGCTGCAAACTTCCCTGACCAGCCACAACTTGTGTGACGGAGAACTGGGAGTGATGCGTCTGACCAGCTCCACCGCTGGCTGGCGTCTCCGGACATGTGGCGTCTCCCGTCCTACTGCAGATTGTCCGTCCGTTTTCCAAAAAGAGATGAGGACACTTGAGTCCGTGAGACTGGAGCAAAATACATTTCTGCTACAGCGTGTCCAGCCTCTCCGGGGGATCCACAGTGTTTCAAAGAGGAAGGGCTCGAAATCCTCGTTCAACGTACAAACAGTGACTCATCAGCTCAGGTTCTTACGGGAAATATTACAGACGATTCAAAGAAAACATATAGGGAGAAATGAGAAATGGCGTTTTTTTCAAATTTCCCATTGTTTCGACCATGGACTGTAAGTAAAGATGGACGATGCCCCGAAGTAAAGCCGAATCATCTTGATCGCCCCCTAGTGGTTGTCATAGACCTCGCCTCCTCCACGTTAGCAGATGGGACATGAATCAAAGTAGAGGACAAATTTCGTAAAAACGTTTCCAAAGGATGCTTTTTTTTTGTAATTTTGGGTCGTTCTCATCGTTAAAGTTAAATGTTATTAGGGTAAAACATTATGATTGACAGCTACGGGTGTCTCGTAACCGTGGCTCCACTCCACGATCGCCGCGGCGCAGACTCTGGCTCCAAATGACGTCAAAAGTTCAAGATGGCGGCGCCTGCATCCAGGACATTTTGGGCCTAATTACTCTTTTCACAGTCGTCCATCTGCATTTACAGTCGCTGGTTTCGACTCACGTCTCCACACACACAGAGGATCTCTATCAGATCCAGTACTCGGACTGTCCACATTGAAAACCAGGAGACAGACGGTTTCTTTTTAGTTTCTCGGTACAAAAAAAATAGATTAAAGAGAGAATGAAAAAAATAGTGACTCTGGCTGCAGAAGCTGGATTCATAAAGCTCGACTCGTGAGCAGCTGTCTGGGTCTACGTCTGCACAGTGAGGGGTGTGGCTTAAGGATTGGGGGTGGAGCTAGTTAACATTCATTGTTGAATATATTTATTAATTTGTACGTAGCAGGTATCAGAGTATTTTGGGCAGTCGATACCTCTTCACATTTAGAGTTTGAATGCTCCTATATAATACAGTGAAGTATTCAACACGTAGTAAATTGCAAAAAACGTCTCCTCCTTCAAGTGGCATCGTCTTCTTCATTATTGCGATGAATAAAATCTTTAAAGATGATTTACAAAAAACAACTGTCTGTCTGTCCACTACAGTATCTGCTATGTACATCTGTTTAAAAAGCAAGCATGTTACAGTCGTCCCTATGTACAGCTAGATTTTTCATTTAGTTTTTCATGGAATATACATATTTACTTATTTTCACAGTTTTTCTATCTTTGCTCATATATTCATATATTTTTTATTTTTGTTTATTATGAATACAAATATCTGTCTCGTATCGCCACGACACCGGGCTACAGCGCCCCCCTCAGTGTCACTTGTTGATATCGAGGGAGATCTCGTTGTCTCTTGAACGCAGCTCGTGTGTCTGTGTAGCAAATTCTGTTCAGTTTGAAAACAATCTCGATTGTGGTTCAGTTTTTTTTTTGCTGAATCACAGCAATCCGAAAAAAAAGCACAGTTTTTTTGAGTTTCAAGTTTACAGTTTTCTGGTCGTTGTCGTCTTTATCATACGTGATGATATTTTTCATTTCCCTCTGTAACTCGGCGTCTGGAGTCGTGAAAGGGGGGGGGGAGGGGCTCCGGTGGATTCCCCCACGATGCTTTGATTCAAAAAGCTTCCACAGTAAAACAAACAAAAAATAATCAAGATTGTTCTGCCTCTGGTTCCACAGACGTCAGAGAGAAGTCGACGAGTCCTAACCTCTGACCAGTGGGATCTGTTGGTGTCGGCCCAGTCCCGCCCACTGGAGGCGACCCGCCTTGAGAGTGAATCCTGTTTCTGTGTTGGTTGGTTCCCGTTGTTGCGTTGGCGTTGTGAATATTGTTTTTGTTTGTTTGTCTGTTGTTATTGGAATAAGGCACTTGAGAGGTTTTTGGTTTTCACGGGAGCTCGGAGGAGACCAGGGCGAGGCCGGAGCTCTGGCGGAGGGGAGGCCCGGCGTGAACGGCCTTGGGACAGTCGGGCGTCAGCACCCGTCCGTTCTCCCCGACGCTGCCTGTGATGGACAGACGGGCCTTGTTCCTCATGGCTTCAGTAAATGTGAGCTGCAGAGAAAAATGAAAAGACAGGTTCGTTGTCGGGGCAAGTTCAGACATTGTACGTCAGCAGATTGGAGTTTTGTGATGTCGAGACACATTTGGCATAAACACATTAACACAAGCTTAAAGCAGAAGCCTTTTCTGAAAAAATAAATGAAAAAAGCTAATTTATTTTAAAGAAAAAAGTTTAAATGTTAAGAACTTTATCCTCAACATTTCAACTTCATTCTGAAAACACAAAATAAAACAAAATCTACTACTACTACTTTTTTCCTCACATCTGGCCCCAATACTCTTCCATAATAAACTTCACATATTTATATACATCAGCGTGTTCATTAACTTCAAACTAAAACTCCAATCTGCCTCACGTAAAAAAACAATAGATAGAAAAGCCTCCCAGTAAAAGTACACTCTACATTTTTTTAAATATATATTTTACACACAGAAAACGCCTTTCATAGCCATTCAGTACGAGATGAAGCCAGCCCCACTCTACAGGTGAACCCATTAGCAGCAGAATCATTACAGTGAGTGAGAGCTGCAGGCAGCGGGACAGGGAAGCTGACTAAGCAACAGAGAAGCTAATGAAGAGCTGATGGGGGACACATAACCACGTAGCACAGATATACACCGAGAGGAAGGGAAGGTATCTGAAGGTGTCGTGGACCTGGGGGAAATATCTGGGAGGAAAAAAAACCTCACATCAATATCAGCTTGTGTTTACGTTAGCCTGACAATATATAGTGTTTAAATGGCTTTATTATAGAGGTTTTTTCCTGTGTGCGCTCGGGGCTGGTTTCTTATTAAATTGTTCTGTCGACTGTACCTGACAAAGACTTGAGACAACAACATCCCTGAGCTGCAGCGTTCACAAGGTTAGAGAAGAAGTTTTTGAGTGAAAACCAAACACTGAAGCTTCAGAGGAGAAGAATAGACGTTGACGGACGAATGAAATGTCCTCGCAACAGACGTGTGTGAACAAATAAGACGTTGGTCCTCATTTACCCTGGAAACGCACGTTGAATTCTTCTAAATTCCTCCGAGAGACGAATGTGCCGTTAAGATGAGAAATGTGCTTTGTTATTTCTCTGCCAAATTAAGACACCGTTGCATTTTCATTCCCACTCAATTCGTACTAACTCGAAAATGTCGTATTTTTCTGAGTAAGCGTTGATAAGGGCGATCAATCAAGACGTCTGATTTACGTGTTTAATTTATACGAGTAGAGAAAATGGCTGAGACGGCGTGTCCGCGGGATAAATGAGGCCCAACGTCCGCAGCCACACAAGCAGCGGAAGTGACGCTCGTGTGAGGACGACTCGCTGCTTCCTGCCACACTGAGAGGAAACAGCGCCAACGCAGACCAGGACGTCACATGACCACAGAGTGAGCGGATAGGACAGAGAAGTGGGAAGCGTGTTTGCCACTGGTCACGACACAGCATGGCGAAGCTACCACAGGGATACCACGGGTTTCACTTACAGTCTCTGTGCAGCGAGCTAGTGAGGGAGATAGGGGGGGGGGGGGGGAGCAAAGGCTTTGGGCCGAACCTTCTACCAAAACCCCCCACTACATCTTATCAGCTTCCCCGTCGCTGCCGTACCCACTGAAAACCTCGCTAAACTCGGCTAAGTTGTGGATGCTGGGGCTGGGCCTCGGACTCTGGCTAGGCTCGGGGCTATGGCGCGGGCTGCCTGTCTGGCAGGGGTAGCAGTGGAGGTGGGGGTGGTGGTAATGGGGAGACTGGGACGGGCATTGGGCCTCCACCTTCATTCTCTTGGCCTCGTTGCGCGACTTGTAGCAGAACTCGATGAGGGCCACCAGCATGGCCAGGCCCAGGCCCCCGACCAGGATGTAGAAGACCCCGGCCACGTTGCTCAGGCTGAGGGCCTGGGAGGACTTGTCCTGCGGCCGACGAGGAGAGGAACAAAATCAGCGCGAGCTTTTTGCAGAGGCAGAGTGCAAACAATCACAGTTACACACATATAACACAATATCGTCACTATAGAAAAGATCTATGCACAGACCCACACACAGACAAACACACACACACACACAAACACACACACTGTCACACTGTCACACAGAACTTAACTTTTCACTTATCTACCTCTAAACAGTTCAGTTTAAGTTCTAGGATTTTAAGAGAATAATTATCCGCCTGCAAATTACACAATTAAACAAATTACAAACAAACTCAATTTCTTATTTAACTCCAGAGCGGCTCGACGTGCAGATAGTTTTGTTTTATTTATGCAGGTTTTTTTAAAATGTGCACCTTTCAATGTTTTGCCTCTAACTCGTGAGCGTGGACGTGTTGTGGTGCAGAATCAACGTCTCGGAAAATAATCCACAAAGCAAATGTAATGGTACAACTATCGTAGACGTTTATTTAATGTCTCGCTGTGCGGCGATGGGTCGAGTAAAATCTGGTTGTAATTTTTGTTGTGGATTATCCAAAGCACAAAGCTGTTGATATTTAAACCGTCTGCATGTCTGGATACAACCAGAGGCGGATGAACGCAAAATGTTGTTGGATGAACTTCTCCTTCATTTTCCTGCTCTGCGTCTCACTCCTGACGTTCAACCTTTTTCAAGCCCTATAATTGAAATGTATGCAGATGATGTGTCTGAGCTCCTCCCTGCCGTTTATCTCCCTCTGGATAAATCACCTGAAGGGGCCGCTCTACTTATTGCCTCGACACAAACGACTGTCTGTCCTGCCTGCTCTCGTTTGCACGTGATGGAGTGTGTGTCCCGAGCCTCGGGATCTGATTACGAGGACGTGACGGATGTGGACGGTGCATGCTGCTTAGTCTAACACGTGGCCGCTCGCGCTCTCTCTCGCTCTCGCTCTCTCTTTTCATGCTTCGGTGCATCGGCAACGTGGATCAGTTTTCTGCGTGCTGCTAGCGGCTGAGGAATACAGTACCACTGATGCCTAGTGTGCATGAACATGCCCGGGGAGCGTCTTCAACCGGTGTGAGTGTGAGTCTTCATCTGCAGTAGCGGCACATGTAGCTTAGCTGCTGTCAAAGTGTTCGCACTGCGCCATGCCGTGTTTCTGTCATGCTGTGTCCCTCCGGCTAGGCCTCAAGCCTCTACCTGCGTCTGTCACTCGCTTGTTCTCAGAGTGTAAGTGTGTGTGTCATGTCAGCCAGTCTGCTGCAGTAACAGAGCAGTACCGCCAGCGTCATACAGGTGTGCATGTAGAGGGACACAAAGAGAGGAGGGGGGGAGGCTCCCGGGCTGCTGGGGACTGACCTTACTTCCCGAGTCCTTGGGTCCGCACTCCCCTTTATCGTACCACCATTTGTTTTTCAGTTTGTCTAAGACTCCTGCTTCACTCAGTTTCAATACGGCAAGGTTTACAGGCGTTCTTCAAATCACGAGGGACGGGGGGTGAGGGGGGGGTGGGGGTGGGGAAAATAACATAAATAACATCATAGGACATGTTATTTTATGTTATTCAGTCAGAAGAAGCCCAACAAGAGCAGCTCAGTACTCTTCACAAAGTGACGAAGCCGGGAAGGGGCCCCACTCACGCTACATGTCTCTTTGCTCGTTGGTGGAGGTTGTCGTTTGCGGGGAGGGGGCGTGGTTTATTAAGGGGGGGGCGGGGCGGAGCGAACAGACATATAAGCGTGGGGCCCCGGCTGCATCGCTTTCCTGGAACAGGCGCATACTGCCGGGACTTTTATTACAACAAGTGTGAAGGCTACTACTGTCGACCCAAAACTATTGGCTCAGAGGTTTCACCCCAAACGGTCCGATTCTCTTTTAACATATTTAATTTACGCCGGTGCACTAAAGACGCTTAACGGCAAACTTTCAGAGTCCGTAAAAAGTCGCTACACGAGCAGCTCAGCAAATATTTCTGCTTCGACAGTACTCGCTCTTCTCTCAGGACTGAAATATATATATATACGCAGTTCTCTAGGCAGTAGTCGACCCGGCAGATGCCCCTGTTACCAGCAGAAAATCACATTTCCCTTTTACCCGCATCACGGTTCACATGGGGCAAAGCGACATAGCGGCTAACCTTCTCGCCACCGCCTCCGCTGCCACACTCTCCTTTGTCGTACCACCACTTGTTTTTCAATTTGTCCAACAGGCCTTGCTCATTGAGTTTTAACACTGCCAGGTTAACTGCACTTCTTGAAAACGATAAAACATATTTTGGTGAGAGGGGGGGGGGTGAGTTTATGATGTCCAATTTGAAAAGGGGGGAGGGAGAGAAGGGGGGAGGGAGGGAGGGGGGGTAGCAGTAAGAGAGGGACAAGGGTGGAAATATGCATCAATGCTCTAAAACGTACATCCCATCGCGGAACCCGAACACACGCTGAACACAAATCTCTCCTTCGTGACGTCCGATGAGTCCGATGGTACTTTTCACATCAGCAAGTAATTTGACTTTAAATACTTGCATTGTCAATTTAAAAGCAAGTACTCAAGTAGAAAATGTAACGTGGTACTTTTACATTTACATGAGAACATTTTTGTCAATTTATTTGTATTTTTACTTGAGTGAAACGTTTGAGTTCCATTGTTTAAAATGAATCACTGTCGGCTGGAGACGGATTTAATCGCTCATCTCACAGGGTTTAAAAGTTTAAATTCTAATAGCCACTAAACTCAGCTTCAAACACTCTGGGATGAAAAACAGACTTAGCGAAAGTAATTGACGGGAGCGTATAATCAATTAGCACTAATCCATTAGAAGAGTGAAGATCAGAGGGGTTGCTAAAACGATAATCAGGAACTGCTTTTTCTTAGATTATGTCTAATTACTGCTTTAGACCCTTTAAAAACCCCAGTGTCCACAAATATTAAAAGGTTTTTATTAAAATTAAAGGAACAGATGTTCATTGTCCCCAGAGGTTGATTCCTAAAGACGTTGGTGATTTGAATGTCGTAGTTTTACGTCTTTAAGCCTCAAATCTCCATTAAAACCAAACAAACAAGCAGAGAACATCAGTCTGTGGCTGAACCGTCGGACCTTTGACTAATGGTCCCATAAACATTGATTCTCTTTAAACGCTCACAAGCCTGAAAGCTTGGGAACCGCTCCATAATACGCTGAGTTGATTTTAATGTGGCATTTTGATTTAATCCTACATACTATAGAATATGGAAGATAATCCACCCTAACGAGGATAAATTCATTCATTTAGCTCAAACACTGTTTGATTTAAAACGTTAAATATTGGCAATCAGCATCGTTGGTCCCCACGTCAGCCGGCGCCTTGAAACGCCTCCACGTAATTTGGACGTGTTTTACACATGTACACAAGGAGAATGTACGTCAGCCAATTCAACTCTCACAGGATGTCGGGGCTTTAAGCTCTTCTGGGAAAATCCTGACTGGCTTTTTAGAAAATGTCTGTGAAGCTGTTTTTTAAAACACGTGTCTCGTGGGTTTACTCGAAGGCCGCTGGTGTCTGACGATAGCGGAGGGGAAGAGAGAGAGATTTGCCTCGGCGAGCGTTTTGGATCCTTTTTAATTTATTTGTGTCATTGAAAGAGAAATGAAAGAAAACATAAAACAGTCAGAAATGGAGATGATGAGAAACACAAAGCAACACAGCTGATATCTCAGTTGGAGCCGGTGATGTGTGTTTGAGGAGCCACGTGAAATAACAGCCCCGACCAACAGGGGGACATCCGGACGAGTGACTGACAGAGACGATAATCCCCCGAAAAAACACGGAGGAGACGACCGTGGTCTGTCGGGGACTCGTCCCGGTCAGAGCAGTGGCTGAAAACTGGCACCGGCTCGGCTACGTGACGAACCAGTAGCCGCTCTGCTCGACCTCGGGCTGGAGGAGAGGAGTTTACAGAGGCCAGGGTCTGATTCAGCTGCTGTGAGGAGTTGGCTTCTCTCGGAGCTGATCGGTTTCCAACAGGGACGCTGGAGGTCACTCAGAGCTGAGAGGAAGTCACGACTTTGGGATTCATTTGAAAGATTTTAAGCATTTTAGTCCAGTTTCAGAAAATTATGCAATTAAGAAACCAGAATCCTTTTTTAGAGATTTATCTAACCTCTAAAATCCTTGATCCTTTCAGGCTGTTTAATGTTATCTACTTTTGTGCTTTAGCAACAGACTTATTCCTATCTTATGTATAACTGTATTTTGAAATATTCTTATTGAGCTCTTTTTTATATATATTGTATGGTATAGTATGTAGTATAGTGTAGTATGTATAGTTGTGTGTATATAGTGCACACATCTTTGTTTTGACAAACTTGTTTTATACTCTTGCATATATTTTGTATTTCTATTTATTTCACTGTCTTTGTCTCCAAATATTTCTATTTATTCTTCTTCAACTAATTCAGATTAAATATAGGTTCTTAAATTAAATCAAAGTTAAATCCAAAGAACCTTAGTTCTGCTTCTATAATCCTGTCAAAATGTTATTCTAGAAAATGAAATGAAATTTGTTTTATTACCTCAGTTTGTTTGGTGTTCAATCTTGATGAAAGAAATCTGGCATATTTAAGGGACTGATATCTATATATTATATTAAGTTCAGATCCAAATAACAATGTGGTTTCATAAGGGTGTAGGCTTAGGCTTTTTCAGCCGCTGTAAAATAACTAATAAAGCTAAGATGACTTAATGTTTGCCAGTTTGAATTTAAGGGGGATGTTTAAGTTGTGCACTTCACTAAGTGTGATTCTAGCTTTAATTGATTTGTTTAGCTAACTTTTTTTGCCTTGGAGTTACAGCCCTGTGCCACTAGGTGGTGCTGCAGAGCACTTCCAGCGTCCTCGCTTTCCGGGAACAAATTAGTAAAATGTAATATTTGGCTTTTGTTTCCAATACTCTGTGATTACACGTGAACAATGAAAACAATGTTCTACTACAATCTATTTACCGAGCAACAGGAACTGTTCATGGAGCAACGATGTTCTGGGTCCTCCGCAGAAATAAATGAAAGTTCAAGCAATCATGTAGCTGCTGGTTCACACACACACACACACACACACACACACACACAATACACACACACACACACACACGCACACGCACAGGCACACACATACAAACACACACACAGGCACACACACACACAGTGTACTTTTGCCTTCAGTATATCTATCAGCTCCCTTCAGTGAGACCTTGCCGGCGGCTTTGATCGATGAGCGTGCGGATTGAAAGTGCAACTCCCCACAGTAATGACACCGTATTCTGTGGCAGGTCTGTAAATTCCTCTGTGTTGGGGAGGCGGTGACAGAGTCTGGCAGCGTTACCCAGGGCCGAGCATTCAAATGGCTCCCAAAACACCATGTCGGCCGCTTAGTGGAGAAGGAAGAACCGGTCAGCTGTGAAGGAAAGCTGCAGAAGCATTAAGCTCAATATCACAAACAAATAATTCAATCTGTACATTCAATTTAAAAAAAAAAAAAAGCAGATTATCTTAAATCTAAATGAGGCATTTTCACAGTGAAGTTTACCCGAGCGATAAGCATGCCATTCCAACATGTCGGCCCAAACAAGCAAGCACAAGCACAGAGAGTTACCTGCTGTGGAGAGCTGTGAAGAAAGAACAAATGAAATAAAAAAACACCACTGCATCATCACAGCGACCCCACCCCCCCCCCCCCCACCCTATCACCACCACCACCGCCACATGCAGGCAACAAACACAGATGTGAAAAAGCACAAAACGTCTGCCCTGAAAACAAAAAGCCCCCCCCCCCCCACACCGAGCAGAAGACAGATATAAAGATAAACACAGAAAAGGCGGCACACCAGGGAAGGTGGAATACCATAACAACACGTAGCACATATTGTTACACTATTCCACCCACCTTAACTGTGAACCCTTGGGTGTCGCCACTCCGTAGCCTTTGGAGTCCAAGTTGCCTCCGACTTTCATGGTGTCGCACGGCTTCCGCTGCTCGGTGTACTCGTTCATCGTGGACTCGAGGAGGAAGGCGTATTTCCCTTTGGACTTGCGGACCTTCGCCACACCCTCCGCCGTGGTCTTGGTGAAGACGGTGGGCTCGGCCGACTTCATGTAGCCCCACATCTTCTCGTAGACGGCGATCTTTGACCGCTGGAGGGTTCGGAGGGAGGTTCAGAGGTGGACGTGGTGCGAGAGATAAAACAAAAAACAAACATCCAACAGCAGGCGGAGAAAACACAGAGCGTCAGGTCACAGGGTCAACGTTTCACCGGTTTCATTTCACCATCGAACCAAAGCCAAAATCCAATATGAGCAAGTTTATTCCTATTCGCTGTTTCCTAACAACAATGATGATCCAAATAATAATTATAACTATTGTCGTATATCTTATATGTTAAACAAAAATAAAATAAATACAAATTGTATTACAGTTTTACTTTAAAACTTTTTGAGAGAGAGATTTCATTTCCTCCAAAGAAATTATGACAAAACAAATAGATGTTGTTCACTAAAATACAGCGTGATTATGATTTCACAGAGTTTCCTTAAAGACCAGATACATTTCCTCGTGTGTTCAGACATTTCCTCTGTGGTCCTGCATGTTGCCCCCTACCTGTCAGAACCTGACCCATTAACCTCAGCGTCACCCACTCACCCTGAAGAACTCCTTGGTCGAGCCCGAGTCCAAAGTCCCGTAGGCGATGTCGGTCTGCTTGGCCAGATCCTCGGCGCTCTCGATGGGGGACACCATCCTCTCCACGGTGAGGAAGGCCGCCAGGTTAGCCGTGTAGGACGAGATGATGATGAGGGTGAAGAACCACCACACCCCCCCTACGATTCGTCCAGACAACGATCTTGGAGGGAGCAGAAGAAGAAGAAGAAGAGGGCGGGGAAGTGGAGGAAAGAGGAGGAATATCGTGGAGGAAGGAGGGAAGTAAAGGTAAAATTGAAGGAGAGGAGAGTGAGATAAAGAAAGAGAGAAAACAGTCAGTTACTGCTGGATAACAAAGTGATGAATCAGACACTTGGAATGGAAATGATTGAGTAAAGCATGAGGAGACCAGCCATCACTGTGGACACCAAAGGAAATACACATCTCCCGCCACAAGGGGGAGCTCTGACAACACTCAACCCTCCCACTGCTGTATTTACCCTTCATTAGTGCAGATTGCCTCATAAAAAACAACCCCCCCCACACGCGTGTTGACCACCTACACTAAAGACAAAGCACACGGCCGTCGTCCCTCCGTCCCAAACCCCTCTCCCTGTTTATCGGTGGGGTAGAAAGAGCTGCAGGGCCCCGGCCGGCGTGGTGAGGGCCCTGTTCTCTTCTTGTTTGTTCGCTCGGGGGAGACAGATAGCTCGGGAGGTCGTGAGGAGAATCTTAAGCCATAAATGCTGCATTGAGGAGAACAAACAAGATCTCCCCTCGGTGCGAGTCAAACAGCGGAGGATACAAAACCCTCAGGCCTCGCTGTCAGACGGAGGGACGGGCAGAGCGCCGGTGGATGAGCGGAGGGGAGGAGAGAGAGGCGTCTGCCAACAGTCAGTGCTTTCCTGGCTGGTCTTGTTGCAATCTGGCCACATCCCATTGTTCCCAATACACACAGGGACTGTGTTCCTGGTGTCCTGTCATGTGCATGTGTATGTTCACGGTTTGCAGTGGTAACAATCCTTTTACTCCACACACATTAAAGCAACACTAGGTCGTTTTTATACCTTAAAATAACGGCTTCAAAATCATTTTGATGATGCACAAACTTAAAATTGGGAGACCTGTCATTGCTATAGCGCCCCCTGGACACCTGGAGCTGCACAATGTAACTGGTGTGACGACCAGTAAGTCTGAACTTTTGCTTGTCAGTGAAGTTGTCGACTTGTCTCTGGTTTATCACATCATACCTGGACATCGATAACGGCCTCGTTTCCTACTTGCTTGCTCTGTTAGCTCGTTAGCTCGTATGCTACTGTTCTACTCTGGGTTGATCGCAGTGAACGTGCAAAGGTTGAGACGTACATTATATCTGGGCCTGAATTCAGGGGCTGCATCCTTCAGAGGACACGGACTGCGAAGGCCAAACCGAAACGAGGCGGTCTGGTCGACGGAGGATTTCCGTGGTCACCAGCTCTCCCCGTCAATAAAGTTGGACACGACGAGAACGTTTTAACGGCCCTTGGATTCTTAACACGTGTTCTGTTTCGCTGTTTGGTCGAGTTGAGGAGTGAAACTCAAGCATCGGACGTGTTGTTGCTTTGTTGCCTTACTGAGGTGAATCCTGGGGGACGTCTTCGAATGCAGCCTCCGAAAGACGCATTATTACAACAGCTACTTTACAGAAGTCCAGTGTGAAGCTGCTGACTGACTCGCGAGTTTGTAATAAGACGCCAAGTCAAGTCAAGCTAGCCAAACAATTCAATATGACTTGTTATCGGGGTATTCGGGCTCAGCTAGGAGGAGGAGCCAGAGAATAGATGCGATGTGAATCTCGCATTGTGTCGCTTTAAATGATATTTTGCACGTGAAAAGAACCGTTATAATCGGCACCTCCGCAGAACACGTCGTGGAAACATTGGAGCTGCTTTACTCCACATTTCAGCGAATCGCAGAGTTCTGCCGACGCTGCTCTTTACGCACAATCGTCACTTTAACCAAAGAATCGCTGAGGAAACCTTTGTTTTCTCGGTCGGTGCTGATGAAAGTGCCTGTAGCTGGCTGAGGCAACTTCCTCTATAGAAAGAGCTGCAGTAGTGCATGTCTCTCTCTCACACACACACACACACACACACACACACACACACACACACACACACACACACACACACACACACACACACACACACACACACACACACACACACACACACACACACACACACACACACTCACACTCTCTGAGAGCAAGCGATGCCCATGAAATAGACTTTCTTCACGTATTAGCTCAGGATTTGAATACAAATGACTTTCCCTCTCTTTCTCTCCCCTCGCTCTATCTTTCTCCTTCTCCTCCTGCGTCTTTTCAGCACAAAGACTTTAACAGTGAAATAATGACGGTATAAAGGGTTAGGGGGGGGGGGGGGGGGGTGATAAGAAGCGTGGGGATGGGTCCTATCCTCTCCCTCCTCTTCCTACCTGCCCAAATCCCCTCATTCTCTCTATCTGAGCGTCCTCATCTTTTCTCTTTCACTCTTTACTTTATTATTTTATTTCTCTCCGCAGCAGCAGCAGCAGCAGCAGCAGGGGGGGTGGGAGTGTAGTAATGGGACCAGAGGAGGAGTGTCTCTCGTCCCTCGTCCCTCTAACCCTCTGAACTGTGTGTTTCCTGGCTTGATGGCGCTGAGTCTGATCCACAGTGACACGCTGCTGTGTCTTGATGGGCCTGCAGTAAACAGAGAGGGTGGGGGGGAGGTGTGTGTGGTGTGTGTGTGTGTGTGTGTGTGTGTGTGTGTGTGTGTGTGTGTGTGTGTGTGTGTGTGCGTGTGACGTCAGTGTCGTCAGCGTGTTCTTCTTTCTCTATTAACCTTGAATTGATGATGGTAATACACTATGCTAATGGACTCCTGAACATATATTATCTCAATGGAGGGTCGACTCGCAGCTGGAGCGATCGTTAAACGTTTTCCATCGTCCGCTAAGAGGAAGTGTGATGTCATTTATGCGAGATTTATTTTTTTCCTTATTAATTGTTGAGCGTTTCATTGATTTCAGGGTCTAAATTGTGAATTGTGATTCGTGGCATCACCTCTTCGTCTGCAGGAAATCTTCATGGTACGTTGTGTTGTTTTGAGTTATTGTCCTATTTTAGTTTTTAATTAAGTGTTTCTGTCATTAAAACTTGTTTGTGTAATGACTTACAGACCAGAATACATTTCAAAAAGTCCCAGCCTCCCTGATCTCGGGCTCGGCTCAGTACTTAATACTCAGTGTGAGTATTTAATCAAAAATAAAGTATAGCTTGTGTTTTTAATGGATTTCTGAGAAAATAAGGGTTTGACGGTGGAGATAAATAAGCTCAATTAACTGACTATGTTTACATGGACAAATATTTTTGATATAAACCCAATGAAGACAACATGTAAACAGTATTTTCTGAATAACCTGAATAAGGTCATACTCAGAATAGGTAAAAATCTAATTAAGACATGTTGAGTATTCTGGGTCTAGTCATATTCCTATAATATTACATGAAATAATTTAAGGCTTCCATCATTGTGTACTTACGTGTTCCACGGAGATATCGAATTAATTTGCAATTTACACACTGAACCTGAAACCACCTGAAGATCAACAGAACAGTTTCCTGCTTTCTTTATTTCAGCTAAATGCTCTAAACCATTATGCTCTGACTTCACTTGATACAGTACACATGTACATCCAGTAACCTTTATAAGCACAGGGCGTCTGATGGTTAAGAGAAGAGTTGAATCTGTTTTACTTTTACTGATAATCCAGATGTGCTTTAACGAGTGAGGTCATTATCAGTGTTTATTACACAATATAACTCTGCTAAAAAATGCAGAAAAAGAAAATCGAACCATGTTGTAGAGTGCAGTTAGAGATGTTGTGTGAAACAAGGGGGGGGGGGGGGGGGGGGGGGGGGGGGGGGAACTTGACTGCAATGATGCATGAGCTCAGGAGAGAAGAAAACCAGTCGGGGGGGAAAAGTATTTGGAAGAAATACAAAATCGAGACAAAACAGGAATTGGCTCCAGTGTTTTGGGGGAATGGGATTCTTCAGTCCAGCAAACCTCAGGGTATAAGAATACTTTCAGTAATTACTCAGCAATTAGTCAGCACTTTCCCTCCTAATGGCTAATTTGACTAATTTAAATGAATTTGTGTGAATTAAACGGGACAGGAGAGATGTGGCTGCTGAGCGTGTTGGCGAGGTGGCACTTCTTATCGGCAGCAATTAGGAAAATGAACCTCGACGTAAAAGAACGGAAACAAAACTGAGAACTGCAACGTTGTTGTTCGGCGGGTTTCTAAACATTTTAAATTAGAGATATGACCAATATTCATCTACGTACCATTAAATTATGTGAATTCACAAAAATAAAACAGACAAAAATAAGGTTACCTATGAAATAAATCAGATTTTATATTATTATAACATGAACCGCAAAGTTGTTATAACACAACTGAAACATAAATGTGTAGTTTATCAATTTGATCTATTAATTTACCTTAAAATTCAAAAAGCTTTTGTTTTAAATGGACATCGAGACTTTTAAAAAAGTCGTCTTCTACACTGATGCTTCAATGAAGTGATGGAATAAGCAGTATATGATTATTACAGTACATTAACAGAACTGTATGGAGGAGACACTGTCACAAGGTGGACTCGTGTTTGACTTCTCAAAACGGAAGCCAATATAATTTCAAAGAGAAAATAAGATTCAGGAGCTCAGATGAAATTTCAAGGTCGAAAAAAACAAAACAAAGATGAAAGACGAATAAATCTCATCTCAGGATTAAAGATAATAAGGTTCACGTTACTGACCAGTCAGCAAATCATCCTCCGACACCACTGTGATGTGAGGCAACAAACTTTGAAGCTCAGAGTCCCTGATTCGCTCTTTTAGTTCTTTTGATGTTGGGGGGGGGGGGGGGGGGGGGGGGGGGGAGAATTAGAGATGATGCTGCAGAGTTTTGCATCTGCAGGTTTCCCACAGGATCTGAGGATTGTTTGTGGGACGGAGAGAAAAGAGAAGGAAGTGGAGGAGGTGAAAGACGGAGATGGAGAGAGAGGAGGAGAGAGAGAGAGAGAGGGGTGGGGGCTCTGTCCTTGAGCAGCGTTTAAATAAATGAGGAGGAGCCCGTCGAGGTGATACCTGGGGCGACCGCGCTTTCTGACTTATTCATCGCAGAGAAACTGTCACTCCAGATCCTGTCCTCACCTCAAGGATTTAAAATCTGGATATTCACGTAAATCGTCAAATATAAAAACAGAAAAAGACGAGGTCAGTGGCTGGGGCGGAAAGACTGTTACTGCAGCAACTCACATAAATTCAATGTACCGTCCCTTCGAATGATTCCATCTTCAACTAATTATTCCACAATTATTATTTTATTTCTTCAATTGCTCATAAGCAACTGAGAGTGAGACACTCCCTCTGCAGGATTTTCACATTAAAAGACTAGGAAGGGGGGGTTCTTTGAGCCTCTGGAAACTTTTAATGTGAAATATCTGTGCACGTAATGAAACTAAATGCTTGTTGGGCGTAAAATGACCCAAA
This sequence comes from Reinhardtius hippoglossoides, assembly GCA_006182925.3. Lineage (NCBI taxonomy): Eukaryota > Metazoa > Chordata > Actinopteri > Pleuronectiformes > Pleuronectidae > Reinhardtius > Reinhardtius hippoglossoides. Next base: position 21,531,682 of record CM031684.1, read on the forward strand.
CTCTGGTGTTTCACCATCTGGACCTTCACCCTGAGTGAAGAGATAAATCTATTATTATTCCATTATCCTCTCCTTGAGGATCCTGGAAGGGCTGGAGCCGATCCCAGCCGACACTTGGCGAGAGGCGAGAGTGGAGAGTGGAGGAGCCACAGGAAAGGGTCCGGCTGGCTCGGAGTCAAACCCGAGACCTGCAGTCCAAGACGTGTCAGCCCGTGTGATAAGCAGCCTATCGGGTCGAAAGATGAACTTCTTCTGCAGTAAATTAAGTTTATTTGTACAACTTTATTTATAACTTGTAGGTTTAACACTCTTCACCTCTATAAAGTTACTGAAATGAAACAGAGCACAAAGTAAAAAAAAGGGAAAGTGGAGCTGCTCATCATTAGCTGCCTCCGTGATATCAAAGCAGAAAAACACAAACTCGCCACTTGACCTCTACATAGATGCGGCCGGGCTCCTCGGGATTTGCGAGAAAAAGTGCGACGAATCCGGCGCGAGAGCGAGGAAGGACGAGCGCTGCTGACATCAGCTGCGCGTGATGCAGCAGCGCGGCAGCGTGTCGGCCGGATAACAAAGCTAATTGGCAGAGAATTAATAGAATAATGGGGATCTCGCAGATAGAGCACTTGAAAGTCATTTCTCCTTTTCAAACACTGTCGGGGGCTAAATTCACCACTGGAATTAAAAGTTATGCTTCATCTGCAGCCATCAGGAGAGTCGCACCATCAGTGTGCACATGCTCCCGAGCCAATCAGGACTAATCAAGCCAATCGCGGCGCTCTCATTAGCTCGCCGGAGACGCGGCGGCTGTGACTCAGCGGATGGAGACGATGATAATCCATCGGAAGCAACGAGACGGAAGCGACCGGAAACACCTGGCGCAGCCTCGAGCGACTTCACCTGACGACGCGTGGTCGTGATGTTCGTATCGACGTCCTCTGACCGGTGACGTGGCGTCCGGCGCCCTCGGGAGGAAACGCCAGAATAACTTCACCCCCCATTCATGTGGGTTTTGTCGTCAATTAAGAAAGACGATCATGTCACCGTTTCATTTATGCGCCCCCGGTTTCCACAGAGACATTGCCATGGGAGACCGGGATATTAATCACTGAATTAATTATTATGGGCTGCCTGGAGGAAGCAGAGGGAGGTATTAACCCTTATTGAGCGAGAGAGAGGGAGAGAGAGAGGAGAGAGAGAGAGAGAGAGAGAGAGGAGAGTAAGACGTTCGGTGGTATTTCAAATTCTCAGTCAGTGCTGTGTCATGAGTGAAAAAAAAATGGTCTATATGAAAAGTGGGAGAATTACATTTGTCTCAGAGGATGGACACAACTTCAAATATTGATTTAGTGCAGTTTAAAGTAAAGAAGTGAGATCACGATGCTGGGTGGAGACAAAATATAGTTTAAGGGAACATCCATAGGGATTTTCAAAATAAAACGATCTCTGTCCACATGAGCACTTTGGCTCTGAAGCAGTTTTACTCCCGTATCACCTGGAATCACATGATCACTCATGTACACTGGGCAATGGCGGTGCCAAGTCTAATTAGTTATGTCAAGTATTTATTTATTTGATGGTATAAGAACAGGGTTAAACGTCATGATTGACAGCTCAGACTGCAGACGGGGGCGCCACCTGTAGTACAGTGGGAGGAAGTGGCAACACGTCGTCCATCTTTATTGACAGTATGATTTCAAGTGACAGTTTGTTATCTCAGCTTGTGACGTTCGTATGTGATCGTATTTGTGGCGTAGGAACATGTGGAGGATCTAAAGTTTGAGAGGGCGCGTTGTACGTCGCCTGACATCTCAGCGTCCGTCCGCCTCCCGACTGTAACCCTCGCATGAGCGAGCACAAACTCGTCCCGTTCACCTCTGCCCCTGTCACCCCCCCCTCCGCACACAGGGGGGGATTTGCATGTTGCCCTGTCAGGCTAAACTGGAGTGGATGCGCCTCCTTGAGCTCCGGGGCTCGGTGCTGATGGATCGGGAGAGGCCCGTGGGATTAGCGGTGACAGGTGGGATGCAGCGGGGACCACAGGCGCAGACAGAGACGGTTGAAATGTGGACTTTTCACTCTGATGCCGACATTGTTGTGCGGCTCTGAAGTCCTTATCTGCGGTACACAGGCGGGGATGGTGATGGCGGCGGGTGGGGGTGGTCTGCACACATGTGAACAAAGCGAGTGTAACTCCTTGAATGAGTGTCCTTAATCACAGTCACAGGGCCACTGTAGTCGCCTCTGTAGGTTGCTTACGTGAGGCCGGGCTATAATTTCCCAGGCGCTCTAATGCGCCTCGGGGTCCTCCATCTTGTGTGTTTCTCCTCTGGTGGTGGTGGGGCGGGGGGGGGGGAGGCTGAAAGATACAGGTCCGTGTTTTTTTCATCTTCTAAAAATCTTAACCAACTCTACATCCATACGGGCTTAAAGCAGACAAAGGACGGGTTATATAAACAGACTTAAAATAACTATAGGAGGCAGTTGAACAGTCGCTTAAAATAACCCAAACAATCCATCTGCGGGAAGTTAAAGCTCGACAAAGCCTTTCAAAGCAGCTGAGAGCGGCTTTAACGACACGGAGACGCCATTACAGGCTTTAACACTCTATAGGTTCGACCACGTTGAGCGATGACGGACAGGAAGCCTGATCTTTGGTTGCGGGAACAAAGACGACCAGCACTTACAGGCTGGAGGGAAAACACAGCAACACAGAAAACAGGAAAAAAGCCGCAGTTTCTCCGCCCTTCCACCAAAGAACGTTAACTGGAGTCCACTGGGCCGAAGCCCCAGGGGACGCTTGGTTTGGTTTGGGTTTCGTAATTTGGACAAAAGGGAAGAGAAGGCACAGACAATGTGGAAGTGACAGGACGACACCTTTTTTTAAGTGCGTTCCTAATGAATCACACGGGTTTTCTAATGTGGAGCAGACGCTGATGTAACTGGGGCTCAAACGCACAAGACGCGAGGCGTACGAGTGCGAAGCGGCGACTGTCAGACACACGGAGACGAGCTAATTCCCTAACAAGCAGACAGCACGGTGATTGAGGGTGAGGCTGTGAATCACAATATGGCCGGAGAACAGGGAGAGAGAGACAAAAGGAATCAATACTCCCCAGAAACACACACTTCCTCTTCCTCTCTCTCTCTCACACACAGACACACACACCACGTATACACACACAACAGGTGTGAGGTAGAGATGTACACACAACACGAGCAGCAGACACTGTGGTGCAACACACGAGACACACTGCCCTAATGCTAAAGTATTTATATGAAAGTTTCAAACCACAGTCCTCATGCAGCGATATAAAGCAGAATGTGCAGTATACTATAGTATATTATATATATATACTTATATTTAAATATTATTACTTATACTAACACATACATCATCAGTGACACAGGAAGAAAACTTATATCTCCAGTGTTAACATCCGAGAAACTAAACAGTAAGTAACAATATTGATAGAGCCCGACCGACACACTATATATTCAAGTTGGATATATTTGGTTTTCTTTTATTTGTAATTATTCATTGTGAAGTTTATGGTTAAATGATCAAACTATGATTACTTTTCTTTAACATAATGGTTTGTATATATTGGAGATGAATCAGTATTTGCTCTCCAATATCGTTAACCTGCCTCCAAAACCCCGCATCAGTCGGGCTCTAGTTTACTAGCTTGTTTGCTTTCTTGTGAGATGGAACAACTGATATCAATCTAACGTCTTTGCTGTTTGATGTTTAGCTTAGCTTAGCATAAAGACTGGCAGCAAAGGGAAAGTCACACCAGCAAATTCAACTCAAAAACTCCTTCTTAACAAATCTAAAGCCCATAAACTAAAATATCTCAACAACTATCAGATGGATCGTTATGACATTTTTATTCAGATGTTTCCCAAATGGTGAATCCATAAAGGTTTTGGTGATCCTCTGATTTTTCTCCTCTTTTCTTCCATGTTCAGATTAATAAACGAGATTCACTTTGTTAATTAATGAGCTTTAAAGGTGTTTAAAGTGTTTTTGACCCCTGGAAAGATTCACATCGGACTTCTCATCTCATTCTCAGAAAGATTGCAATCAAGCATATTTCCTAAAATGTTGAACTATTTCTTTAAACACACGGCATTTATATTGTCAACACTATATAATTCAAAATCTTAAGTCATGCCAAAACTTAACATATGAAGTTCTTACATCATTAAAGTACTTTATGAAGTTAAATGTAGTTATTAGATGATTTTAGTGGAAATGTATCTTATTCAGCAACAACAACAACAATCCCTATTATTGTCAATAAAAGTCACAATGGTGAAGAATGAGAGGATTTCTAATGTATCTTCACAGTTTATAATGAAACCTGAAGCTTTAACGTGAATGTGAGATATGACTCCAGTTGAGGACACACTACACAACTTTAGGATTACTTTACATCTTGTATTGTACAGATGCACACGCATTACAATTATCTGAATCTGGGGCAGTGACAACTTAACAAAGTCAAGTTTTAAAATTATTAATTTCTTTCTTGTCACTGTCACAGGACGGGCCCAGACTCCTCCGGTGTCCCTTTTGTCGATAAAACTTAAATTCAAGGACGGAGTTCTAAACTGGATTGGCAGACGAGGGACTTAGGTTTGCACCGATCGTCTAGACGACCACGATCCAATCGGACGTGATGTGACATTGTGATTACAACTGTCCTGGAGGTCGTCGTGTGATGTGTCCCCAGCCCGAGGAGGACGGAGCTGAAGTGAGACACTGGGAAACGTCTCTGACAGCTGAGGGAGCGTGTGGCTTACCTGGGGGAGATGTCACAGCCCTGCTGCATGAAGGCGCCCAGGGAGAACCAGAGCGAGTTGAAGATGCCGAACTCGTTGGGAGGCTGGTCGCTTGGCGGACCGTCAGTGCCCTCTTCGGGCTCCTCGGTGTGCCACTCGTACGGGCTGAAGCGGCTGACCAGGAAGAGCACCACGCTCACGCCGATATAGGCGAACACGATGCACATCCAGATCTCGTAGGCCAACGGGTCCAGGAAGGAGAACACCCCCGGTTTGGATTTCTGGGGCTTCTTGATCATGATGGAAATGCCCAGCGACATGAAGGGCTTGGAGAAATCGATCACCTCCTCCCGGACCAACGTAATAGTCAAAGGGGCCACAGCGATTTCCGCTTTCTGCAGAGATTGGGGTTTGGAAGAAGAGGAATTTGATTAGCCGTCGGAATGGGCCTCACAAGAGAGCTACAGCAAATCCAAATGATGACAGATAAACAAATGCAAATGATGGATCATCTCTCGGAGCTGTGCAGCAATCAAACATCACTTAGTCACAGATACGACGTCCCAAAGGCCAGCAGCTCGCCAGCCGCCAGAAAACACAACAACAACAACAATTACCCCCCCCGTTTCTTCTTCCGCAGCTCGTGTCATTTGATCTGAATTTCTCCCTCGACTGAACAAATCTCTGAAGCCGAATTCATCTCGGAGTGATCGAGTTAAGACAGAGAGAGAAATTGAAAAATAAAGTCTGGGACCCTCTCTAATGCTGAGAGGCTTAGCTGGAACTCCGAGGGAATCAGCAGGGACGATAAAAAAAAAAGTGTCGGAGAAATATGCTTACAGCACAGGAAGGGGAAAATGTGAGGCAGCCACCTCTGAGGTCTGCAGCTGTGGAAGGAAAGGAAAATGCATACTGGCTTTTTGGAAATCCACAAACCAGATTAGTGACTTAGCAACACTTGCGTGACCTTGCTCGCCTGGTGCGGGAGCAAAGGGCTTAATAACGGCGAGAATTTGAAGTTTCATTACGACCATCTGACACTTAAGGAGGCAGGCAAAGGAGAAAATGGGCGACGAGGGGGGAAAAGAAAATGAAAGAGATTTAAGTTCTTTCATCCTCAGCGAAATGCACTAAGATGACAGCTTCGGGGCATTTAGCGTGCGCCGGAATACATGGCAGGTTAAAGGGAGGCCGGGCTTTTGTGGCGGCGCGGGGCTTTTCAGGGAGAGAGCCAGGAAGACGTGAATGGTCTCTGAGCGGCGCCGCGGACGGGAAAGTGCTGACAGCTTCCATGTCCTCAGACGTTCCCGTGCACGCCGAAGAAAAGAGCTTCCAGCCTCCAAACTCCATCGTGCACGACTGGACACATTCATGCACATGTATTCATCTTCACACACAACTCGCACACATCTGTCGCTGCGAGGACCTTCCGCTGAATCTAACCTCTTTCATTCCCTCCCGTCTTGTCCTTCCTCGGGTGTTCACCCTAAATCTCAATCTTATTCTTTTTTATTTTATTTTATTACTTGTTTATATATTCTTTCCCCAGCTGTGTGGCCTGCAGCGTGGGGGGGGGGGATCTGCAGGGTCACTGAGTGCTTCTGCTGTCACTGCTTGTGAAATCGGTAAAAAGTAGCAGCGAACAGCTTTTTTGGTTCCTGTGTGTTTGACCGACCTGGTCCGTCTTTACACCAAAGGTACACTGTACCGCTTGATCCGTCCTGACACGTCCCTGGACTGAGCCTCTGCTCGCCGCCGCCGTCCACTTCACAGGCGCTGCCAAGGAAGCTCAGCTGAGAGAAATGCCACTGATCACAAAAAAACTTATTTTTGGTCTGCAAAACTGTATATTTTAAAGTTATTGCTCGAGCTAGAACTATGTGTTGTACTATGTTGAGCCCATTTGCTGACCGAGAACATTTACTGAACCTAAAATCCGATTTTACTCGACATAAACCTTTTACTTTTCATGGATTTCTATGTCTGACTTCACAAATACGCTCCTTTCTTCGCTCTGCTGCCGTCTTCGACCCTGAAATCCCCCAAAAATCAATCCAAACCACATTCTCGAATCCCGTTTGATTCCACAGCAAGGTCAGCGGGAGAGAGCCGCCTCACCTTGAAACCAAACCGCCACCTCGGAGATTCTCTAACAAGCTCCGCGCCTCCGCTTCTCCTCTTTAACCCGACGAGGAGGCTTTGCTCTAACGCTGCACTAATTCCCTTCTTCCTGCTAGCATCGATACCACCGGAGACGGTTAGCCCGTTTACGGTTTCATTTCCGATGGGTTTAATTATCAACACAACAAACAACACAACAAAGGCAGCGATGTTCAAACTGAAGATTCATTCAAACTCTGTAGATCGTGGAAGTGCTGTTCGTACAGACACAGCAAAAACGTCCTGTAAAAGGAACATTCTACATGTTACATCACAGGGAACATATTTATATTCAGCATTATGTAATATTATACCTATATATAACTCAACATAACTGATAAAATAGTGGTAGAGGAGAGAGAATGTATTTATTATAACTGGGAGAGAAGCAGGATTTAAATATCATCCTAATTTAATAAGAAGTCACGTCTGTTTTTATTTGCGATTGATGCAAACTCAGCATTTCCTCCATGTTTATCTGTTGTCTAGAACAATTCTAATTCATGTACAGTATTACGTGCATGTACAGAAGTACAACAATACTATGATTTTACTGTCATTTCCTACATCTGGACAGATATTTCACATTAAAAGCCTCACGGTGGCTAAAACGATCTAAAACTATCTGCAGGAGGTTGAGTTTCTTCACACACAGTTAAAACCTGCAGACCTGAGATCTGCTGTTGATGGTTAAACGGGAGCTGGTGCTGCAGCTCAGCTCCTCCCGCTGAGCGGCACAGACTCAGAATCATAAATGCATGAAGCAGAAGCTTCAAGACAAACAATTCAATAGTTGCTGGGATTCTTCAGCCTGGTTTTCCCCGTAGAGCCGTGCTAATAAAAACGTCTGTGTTGTTGTAGTGTTGGAGTGAACGCTTCAGAGGATCACTATTCTTTAATGTGAGCTACAGGAAGTTTATATTTTTGTACCCAGACTTTATAATGTTGCACTGGCTGCTATTTAAAACTTAATCATAATTTGTATGTATACCAGCAGTGTAACGCCTGATCTAACTCTGTGTTTGAATATATCTAGAATCCAAATCACACAGAATCTGACTCTGTACTTCCTTTGGCCCCTGACGTCAAGTGTGAAGTCGATGAGATGAACGGTTTCCGAGATACGAAAGAAACAATCAGACGCACAGATTCCTGGAATTATTAGTTACTGGCTTTTATGTGAGAAATTACAGTGATTTAGTTTAATTAATTACATTTTAAAGTAATATAATTCTGACTTTAATGGGATTTTTATATGGTCATAAAGATAACGAGTGATGAATTTTTTTCTATTTAATGTGTTGTACTTGCCTTTATGGACTCTCTGCTCACAGAGTGCATGAACTAATTTGACTTTTATGACAAATTTTAATCTTTAAAAAAGGTAAAGAAAAGTTTTTTCTCTCATAGGCCAATTTACTCTGTGGATTTAATGCATTTATTTAAAGACAGTATTGTAGTATTTTCTTAATATACCATCACAAATCAAAACTAAACGTGTGATGAGTGAGTAAACACTGAAAGTTCTTACCCCGTACACCAGCTCCCCGACCATTCCGTTCCAGATCTTCGTCTCCGGGTCCCTGGCGCCGTACTTCCCGTCCGGCACGATGGAGATCTTGTACTTGATGCCGATGTGCTTGGCGATCTCCGAGGCCAGGTCCACGCAGTATCCCTCGTACTGGTCGTTGCCCTCGTACATCTCCCAGTTCTTCTTGAGCATCACATAGGGACCCTCCTACACAAGGGATCATAAGCAGTGAACCAGACCATCAGACAGACAGACGGACGGATGGAGAGACGGACACCGGGACTCGCACAGTGACTCGGCAACACACAACAGAACGACAAACAGGAAGCTCGACATTACCAATCAGGGGAGACATTAAAGGTAGTCTGTGAGGTTTTTTGACCACCGGGGGCGCTGTGGAGCAATGCTTGTATTCAATCTGCATGCGTGCGAGTGATGTAATGTACATAAAAACATGATTTTATAATATTTATTTATTCAACATTTAGCAGGAGTAATGTTCCCAGAAACATAGACATGTAACAGAAGAAGATAAATAACGAGCAAACATTGGACGTAATTATTTGATAAGGCAGGAAATGCATTTTATCTTTCAGAGATACACATGAAGCATTTGGGAATTGTACAGATAATTAAGAATAATTATTAAAAGCTGCGAAAAAAATACTCCACAGAAAGAAATATAAAAAACATTTTCAACATGATTCAATGTGCTGTCAAACTGTGACGTGAGGTGAGAAGTCATTTACAGAGTTTCATGATGGTTCCTGAACAATAAATCCCTGTTTCGAACATCAGCTTCAAATTTCATAAATAATCCTGAACACTGAACAACAGAAGTTTCAATACTGTAGGTTAGAAATCAGATTTTTCTTTTCAATTCCATGGCTCTAAATACTACATTACCCAGCAGCCTCGGCTACAGTGGAGAAGTCAGTCAGAGGCTTGAATCAGAGGCAAAGACAAACTGCTCTGTTGGGTAATATTATTTATAATTATTCAATAAGATATTATTTAAACTTTACATGTAAATCAAACTTAAATTTGACCCCTGGGTCTATTCAAGTTTAAAAAGTCTTAAATTTAAATTTGACATCTCTAAACCGGCTGGATCACAGCTGCTGGGAGACGGATTTATTTCCTAAAGATGATTTTTTGTATTTCACAACAAAACAAGATTAATGTGCAGTCCCGACGACACCAGTGCTGCGTGTTCCCATCACAGACTGGATCTCAGACAGAGAGAAGCCACCAGAGTTAATGTGGATGAACGATACACAGGGAGGCAGAGTGGGGGGAGGGGGAGGAGGAGGAGGAGGAGGAGGAGGGGAACGCATGACGAAGCAGAGGTGGAGGCAGACGTGAAGCTAAAGGAAATGAGAAACGAGCTGCAGTCAGAGCGAATGACTTAAAAACCTAAAAAAAACGAGGCTGACTCAACTCGAGCAGTCACCGGGGACGACGGCATCACTCTGCACCGCAACCAGCGCCGCGGCGTTATACATCATTAGATTTGCTTTTGCTCAGGGAGTGATCCAAATGTAAACCTCGTGTTGTTTCCCCCCCCCCCCCCCCCCCACCCGCTCACATTTCACAAACAAATGACTTTTGTCACGGAACGCAGCCGATTGCATATTGAGAACAGGAGCAATTTATTCTGGAGATGTGTTTGCTCGACTTTGCCCGGGGGCCAAAGCGAGGTAAACCAAAGGCTCTGCGGCAGGGGGGGGAATGCAAATGCTCGGCTGAGCCTGCGGCACAATGAAATGTTGCTGTACGACATAATGGTGGCACAGTTTAGCAGTTTCATATCAAAATAAGACATCTGTTACCTGGAATTTTATATATTTCACCACGGCTGTTGTAACCCTAACAGGAATATACACAACGATTGAATTGATAAGAGAATAAAATGAGATAAGCGTATTACTGAGACAAACCTTTTAATCCCTGTGGAATTGAGTGATGATGATAGTATTTCTGTGTTATTGTTTCCACGTGAGTCTGAATATAAAGCTAAATATGAATTGAAAAAAAGCTTTACTGAATACGTCCCCCTTGATTCTTTGACTTTGGGTTTCAATCTTTCCTGTCGTATCCAAAAACACACAAAGCACAAAATAAAGCAATATTTAAATTGACCGATTTTTTCCAGAACAAAATCTGAGGAATAATTTGAAAGAAGAACTTTATCGTTTGGTGCCAATTGTAGGGAAAGTAAAGACAATCTTATAAAAGGGAAATTCACATTCTCTATGATTAATGCATTCGGTTGTTGGGCTGTTTGTATGTTTGTTCATCGGCAAGATCACACAAAAACATCACTGACTTTCCAGAGATGAATTCGTGGATCTTGATGAAACATATTTACGAAAAAACTAGATTTCTATGACTGTGTGAAATTTGGTTTCAGCTTTGAATTTGGAGGGGACTCTTGGGTCTTGGCAGAGTTATTCACTCTCTTCACTGCTCGTCTATTTATAGGGGAACTCATTCAGGGAGGACGTACCTGTGATTTGTTTTTCACCCTGTGTCCGATTTTAAACTTTCCCAGGCTGATGCTGGTGTTTGTTTTGGACGTATATCAAACAGAAAACAGCTTTTAATCCATATGATTTACGGCGGCGGCGGGGGGGGGGGGGGTGCGGGACGGCGCTGGCAGCCGGAGGAGCAGCAGAAGTGGCAGAGATAAAGGACTCAGTCAGTGTTTCTGGCACGAGAAGAGAGCGGCGGCACTTCAGAGATCTTCACGGCAAAGGCTGACAGGCCGGTCAATAATCACAAGCACGCTGCCTCACTCACGGCCTAATGAGACTAATTAAACATGCCATTAACATAGACACGCGCACACACTGCAGGGCCGGCTGGACGTCACAGATCCATACGTATGGGTGCACACACACTCACAGACACACACACACACACAGACACACACATCTGGCTGCCCTGTGCAAAGTGTTGTGTGCATTATGTAAGATAAACAATCTGTTGCCCCTTGTGTCTGAATACGAGCGGTAACAAGCAGCAAAGCGACGGCCGACATCGTGCGATAACTTGAGCACAAAACCTTTTATGATGCAAACGCACATTAGTGCTTCTCAGTACGTCCCTCATCTCATTCATCAGCAGCCACTTGAGGCACTGAACACATTTCTATCTGACTTTGATTTAATACGGCTCGTGCGCCGGCGAAAGGGGGGAAAACGTTCAAAGCACAAAGAGGAAAAAAATATATATTTGCAAATGTCCCTTTTTCTTTTTCATATGAAGTGCACTCGACTGGCTGCTGCAGGAGAACATCAGGTCCGCGTCAGGGGCTTTGGGTTGACAATGGGGTTGAGGGGGAAAGTTCCCGTTGCTCAAGCTCGGCCTCATGCTCAAACTTTACAGTTGTAGTCGTCACTGTTTGCAAGAAACACAAAGATTTAATATAGGACTTTTGGAAGTAAAAGAAAAACTAATTTACTGCATAAATCAGACAAAACATGTCTTCTCTTCAAAGAATTAAGGCTGTGTTTTGTTTTTCCTGTTTTATTGCAATTTGTACCGTTTATCTTTTAAAAAATCACGTCCCCTCAAACATTAAATCGGTCATTTCATCATTCATTTGCTTTGGGGAAGTTTTCCTTCACAAACATGTCACAACTAAGAAAGTTGGATAATTCGCCCCGGCCACAATACAAACAATAAATATAAAAATAAAGACATGATTTGATTTTGCTGACATATCTAAACTCTGCGTTAATTATTTGTACATATGCACATAAGTCACCAAAACTGACGATGCCATTTTGTCCGTGTGAGACAAAAGGTCAGTTAACAAATGAATCCGTCCGTAGAACAGCTGCTTGCGTGACGCCGTGTGTGTCGCAGTGACATCATCACGAGGAATTTGGGATATTAAATTCGACCCTTTCCATAAAAGCCAAACGCGTCCTCCGCCAGATTTCCTTGGACCAAGGTGGAACGAAGACATAACTACAGGACCTTGTATCGTGCTTCCTTCCTGTCGGCAGATTAATGGCGTCCCAGGTTTAAAGTGCAGTGGAGGGAGTTTAAAGCAGAGACACACTTCATCACAGCCTTCAGCCTCGTCCTGACACCACAATGACAGTCAAGCCTTTGTCTTTGAGAGTGTTTCTGTTGATGCATCAACTTCCAGGCAGCAGGAAGCCAGAGACATCCTAGAGATGTGTATCTGCTAACAGAGACAGATAAATACAAGATGAAACCCAGCGGCAGATCTTTTCATTTACAAGGAAACTGAATAATGCGATCGGCCCAGTGAAACAGCTTTTCTAACAAATGCAGAGTTCGGTTATCTTCAGCCGAGCTTCCCTTTTCTGTGCCAACAAGCAGCAGAGGTCCACTCACACACAGGAGGAGGCCTGAATAAGCTCAGTTCAACTTCACATAACTCAAAAAAATGAAAATTCGCTCTCTGTATGTGTGTATTACAGACGTGCACTGAACTGAAGCTTTCTGGAGGGGCTGCACGTAAGAACACAAACCGATGTCCGGATAATGTCCGAATTAGCTCATGTTAGAATACATCAGGAAAACGTTCCAGACATTTTCCTGCTGCCAGAAACAAACGATAACGGGCAAAAAGAAAGAGCTAGTGTGAAATACAGTAATAAATTAAATTCTGCATAAACTTCCCAAAATCCTCAGTGATTTTCAGAAAGGGAAAAAGCTTTGTGGAAACAGATAAAATCCTTCAACCTTCCTCCACACGTTCCTTCTTTTCTAAAGAGCCTCCGGAGGGTTCCTCTGCAAACTTCTGTTTCTGGATTAGAAAGTGTGTGTTTGGCGTTTGCTCTCGAGTTGAGATGGGAGAGAAGTTTTATTTTTACCATTTGGCCCATTTTTGGGAAAAGGCGAAGCTGATCCACTAACGAGTAAAGCAGATTATTTATTATATTGAGAGGCAATAGTGTTACACAGTGGCTTGGCTTATCGGATAGTGGAGGTTTTTTGTGCTGGTGGACCCAGTTCCACGGCCTCATGCCAGATTAGCTTTTTTTTTTTTTTTTTGTGAGGAAGCGTTTCCTAAGCACTTTGGAGAGGAAGTCAGGTCAGGTCTGAGGGTTCAGGTTTGGGTCTCAGCTGTAGGTTCTGTGCACAACTCCAGAATTAGTACAACAAACCAAATGTCTGGCATCAATCAACACTAAACAGTGCCGGGGAAAAATAAAAGGTTTTCTGAGGCTCGTTTGGCCGAACACACACATTGTCCTGGTCCCAGCTGTGGCCTGGATTTTTCTGTCTGTGCCTAAAACTTCTCTTGTTCCTTTTATCTCCCGTTGTTAAATCTCTTGCTCACTTAAACATAAAAGGAAATCGATAACAGTGTTATCGCCGCGGCACAAGCTTCTTTAAAGTTCAAGCACACAGAACATGGAGTTAAACAATAGACGAGGAAAAAGGAGGGCAGGCGGCAAAGTTATGTCTTTGAGGTAATGTTTAAAGGACAAGGACGTTCATTTAGCTGGAGGCGATGATGTTACAGTGACAAGGAGCCAGTTCACTCAATCATTCAGTCTCCATTCAAACGGAAGGACTAATTGTTTTCAATACACTTTATTCCAAAGAGTTAGTGAAGACAACAGACGAAGAGAAAACACGGCAACCGATCTACAACCAATCGAAAGGTCGACGCAGCCCAGGCAGGTGAGGAAAATACCTACCTCGCCAAATTAAAATATGAAACCAAAACTAAACCAGATCAAATGGAAAGAATGGAAACAAAGACATGAAGCTTGATTCCAACTTCCGCTGCTCCTGGATGTAACATGGCAGCGGGACACTTCATTAACTCTCGTGAACACGGCGATCACACTGTAAAGAAGCGGGCGTGAAAAAGGCGGCCGTCACACAATGTAAGTATAATATCATGCTACATAAAAAAGCGTGATGGATATGAACTGGCATGATTATGGGAGCATTAGTCTGTCTAAGCTGTTGTAAGGCTTACAGGAAGCCCTCCGCGAGCGTGGTGTTCTGTACATGAGCAGGTAGTCGGGGAGAAAGTGACAGATCCACAGTAATTCAGTCAGACACAAGGTATATTCACATCCTGGTAACGCCTCCTTTCCCCTTCTTTTAATCTCAGGGGGCATAAATCTTTGCACAAATTTAAAAAACACATTCAAACCCAGGGTGGACACACAGGTGCAGTGGGAGCTTCTTCATGACACTGCGCTGTTATAGGAGCTGGGGAAAAAAACATTTGCGCCTCAATGGGCGTCCATCGTTTAAAAAAAAAAAAAAAAAGACCTCAATTTGCATTTCATTTTCCTCTCGAGTGGCTCCATTAACATGGCCGCCGCGTGTGTCTCCTCTCGCCCCGTGTCTTTAGGGCCTCATTTCGGGGCTCGGTGTCCGTCACTCTGCCTTTTAAGGGGCTTTCATATCCTGCTAGCGTCCGACTGGGGCTCAGTTTCTTAAAATGGGGTTCCTCATCAGGGGCTGAAAAGAGGGAGGGATTGTGCTGAGCTGAGGACTCTCCATTCCCACCTCCTCCTTCCCCCCTCCTCCACCCCCGCTGCCACATCGTACGCTCAACAACTGATCTACGCAAAGTCGGCCACGTCAGAGTCGCTGCTGCGGCCGGAGATGCACATGCCATGCAGGAGGCCGTTCGCTTCTATCATGTGTGAAATGATTTGATTGGTTCTGTGGCTGCGTGGAACTGGAAGAGTTTCAAAAGCCTTTAGAAAACGGCAGCTGGTTGTGGAGCCGTTAGATGTTTACTGGCACAATAAAAGAAAAATGTAAGTGACGGTAAATAGTCCTGGAGTTGTATGATGTTTTATTGATGCTTCTATTGGAGTAATAAAAACAAATTCCACTTCTCTCCTCTGAATGTGATAAAGGTGCAATCTCTCAGCTTTGGTAAGTCATAACACACCAAGGTAGTAAAACTGCTGAATTCTGGGTGTGGAACAGAAAGATTCACTCTCGCAAACCAGCGTTAGAAATGTTCCTGCTAACGATGTTTGTGGAAAACAATTAAAAATGTTAACGTGAATCTAGAATAATCCTTTATATCAATGTTAAAGCATCAAACAAGAAAGATTAACAAAGAAAAACAAGGTTCAGGAGAAACAGCTGCTGATAATGTTGAGCTGGAAATCCAGAGAAACGTGTTGGAATACTAAAGAGCCTCGGAATAAAAACGAAAGCCCTTAACAGGGAGAAGGTGGCGATGCAGAACCGTGCAGCCGGCCACTAACCCCAGGCTCCTGAATCTGCCCTCAACTGTCCAGTGGGTTCTGCAGCAGCACCAGATAATAAAGTCTCCTGGCGTCTCGAACAGCTAACGAACATGAGTGGGTGCATGCACGTGTGTGTGTGTGTGTGTGTGTGTGTGTGTGTGTGTGTGGCGAGAGCTTGCCGGTCTCTTACCATGATGGTGGTGACCACGACGGTGCGGTTCTCCATGCCAGACGTGTCGTTTGGAAGCAGCGGAGAATCCTGGATCAGCACCAGCTTGTCCGCGTCGGTCCAGTAACCGATCTGCAGGGAAGAAGGGAAATGTGAGCGTCCGTCCCACGACGGGCAGCGTGCTCATGTGGACTGTAAATAAAGATGGACGACGCGACAAGCTCTCCAACAGTGAAGCCGAATCATCGTGATCACCCCCTGGTGGCTGGTGGATCGTAAACATCCTGCATGTGTAAGCTCACTACAGCACAGTCTCAAGAACGCGAGATAGTGGAAATCGTATGCGGAATATTTTATTTTTATTTCTGTACAACTGCAGGAAGTGGAGATGCGTCGTCCATTTTTATATGCAGTCGATGGTGTTTACTAATAAAATATACAAGTTATATGTTACACAACAGAGGTGCAGATTAGCTCTGGTTGTGGATTTAAAAATCATTTACAATCAATGACTTATTTCCAAGGCCAAGAATAAACATTAATGTTTAAACACCGCTCCCCTGTTTTTGTCGTTCTAGCCAATAAAACCGTTTTGCTTTTAACACCAGCATCCTGACGTAGAGCTGCGATTCCACTTAAACAGACCGAGTGGAATCCTGGAGTTATCACTTGTAGTCTCTAGTTGAAACGGCCTCGTGCAAGAAGTCGTGCTGCTTCGTTTTGTCTCAGGCGACTTCGTGTTACCGTTGTTGTTCCTTCACGGGAACTAACACACGTGATGTGTTCGGGGCATAATATGAATCTTCTGAGGGAATAATGCTGAGAGGAGGTTCACAGCAATGCTCGGCTGATTTATGACTTTTGATAAAAAGCCAATGCCTATCGATCTTCTAATATATTGATCTTATAATAGACGGGAGCTTTGACAGCGGCCATAAGCAGCTATAACTCAGAGCGAGTGGAGATACGCTCGCCAGCCGGCTGCTGGTGGCGAGCCAGAGGGGAACGAGGGGGCCGTGATTGGTTGATATCACCCGTGCGCCGGGGCATCGGGATGATTGAGGAACATGGGAAATGGTGGCGAGAGGCTGTGACCCAAACACACACACACAGACACACACACCGTGTCCTGACAGGACCCTCGCTGGGACCAGGAGACGGGCCAAAGCAGCTTTTGATTGATGGGAACCCCTCTCTGCTTCCTCGGCCCCCCCGCAACCCCCTCCCTCCACCTTGATTGCTCTCCATTTCATTTCACCCCCCTGCCATCACTCTCACAAGTGCTCTCCCGCTCTCCCTCGTTCTCCTCCCCCCCCCCCCCCCATTCCCCCTGAGTTTCATCTTCACACTTCCATCCTGTCGGAGCAGAAGCAGAGCTACTGGAGGTCTGGTTATGATAATAGAAGACGCCACACTACGCTCTGTGTTGTCCCAGATGTGTCACGTCGGCAACACATCTGGGACCCTGCAGAGACGTGTGAGGGCTGAAACATGCAGCATCACATTACTTGGGACAATTATTCAAATGGCGGCAGTGTGGTGCGGCGTCTTACCCGTCTGGGTCCGTTATTCTTCAGTTCAAACACGTCCATCGTGTAGTTGACCCTGCGGCCATAGTGGTCGAACTGGACATTACCTGTTAATCCCTGCAGCCGGACCTGCACACAGAGGAGAAGACACGCACCGTTAAAATGGCATCGCTGACACATCAGTACGAAGGTCAATCTCCTACTAAAGAAGGATGAAAACATGTTGTCGCCAGAAGAAGCAGATCAATACGAGAAAAGCAAGAACGATTAAGAGCGTCACCGTCACCGTGACGAGTTGTGCTGCACGTCTAATCCCTAATGGGCTGAAGAAAGAGACACTTTTAAAGTATTTAACACTTTTACTCCCTTTGTTTTAACTCAAAGGAGAAATTTAGCTTTTTTCAGTTGTTCTTTCCTCTAGTTGTTAAAATATATTTCCTGGGTAATGGGAGCCACCCCCCCCCCCCCCCCCACAGAAAACACTGAAGTTCCTGAAGCACCACTTCAGTATCTGGCTGATACTTACAGGAAGCAGTTGACCAATCACAACAGACTGAGCCTGCGTGTTTCAGACAGAGGCTGAAAAGAGGAGCTGCAGCAATGAACAGTTTGAGGAAAGGACACCGAAGCAATAGGTCAACGCTGTGGGTCACCTGACGTATGACTTTTGATACAAAGCCGATACGTATTGATCTTGTAATGTACTCATCTTTTTAATAGACGGGAGCTTTGACAGTGACCATGAGCAGCTATAGACTCAGAGAGTGGAGATGGGCTCGCCAGCCGGCTGCTGGGGGCGAGCCAGAGGAGAACAAGGAGCCCTGATTGGTTGATTGAGGAACGAAGCCAACCATCTTCTTACAGGGATAAATATGACATAAATTACATAACTACACGAGCAGTTAGATGACACACACCTCTTCAACAATGTGACTTTCACGCCTGAACGTTTCACCTGGGTTCATGTCTTTGTTACATTTCAGACTAAACTGTAAAGTCAGAAGTTCCAGGGTGTGGAAGTGACACCATCTGATGCCTGTGGAGATGACGAAGATCAAATACAACCAGACTCTCCGGTTACTACCTGCAACCTTTACTTTCTATTAATGAACCAAAGAAAGTCAATGCAGAGGCTGCAGAGAAAAGCTTAATAACCTGAAATGAAACAGAAGAATGAGGAGATTTTAATTAAAGCACGATACGGCCTGATTGTGTCTGGAGTTGTGGTGGTGATGTCAATAAAGTTGAGACTCCTATTAACCCCATAAAGCCAGTTTGATCTTTACAGAGAAGAACATTAAGCATCTAAATTTATGAAATAATCCTGTGATGGAGAAAAATGATTCACCCTCATGTTTGTATTTGAGTTAACATCAGTGTGTGATGTCCTTTCCTTCCTCCGCCCCCCCCTCACCTGTTTGAGAGTGCGTTCCATGTCGATGCCCTGGTTCCACGGCGCGGCGGGGTTGGCGAGACAGTCGCCGGCGTTCCCCCGCCTGAAATGTCGACCTTCTGCCTGCGCAGGTTCCTGAAGGCCTCGGCCATCACCATCACCCCGTCGTATGTCAGCGCTGACGTGTACTGGGAGGGGAGCAGAGATGTTAGATGTTAGAGCGTGTGAGCACAGCTGGGTTGTGTGAACCGTCCTCCACAAAGTAACGCTGCAGCAGGAGTTATGTTTCAACTCCGGCTTATGAAATGTATCCAAAGGAAATAAAACCCAGTCGGGAGGGAGCCTGTGATTTGTTAAATTACAGTCTTTGTAACCTGGAGGCCGGCCGGCTGTTCTGTCTGTTTTGGGAACACAGGGCACAGAAATAAAGGTATGAGGCCAATTAAATGCTGATTTTGCCGGACAGCTAAACATGTTCTCAGATCTCTTTTTAAAAAACTATCTGCGCAAGGCGTAAGGTGTCTGCAGGGTCGAGCTGTCCGACGCTGCAACGTCCCGGCGGGTTGCAGAGACGCAGCAGTTTTTTACTCCTCTCATTATTTTCTGGGAGAGAGAGAGGGCGAGGCGAGAAGAGCCCCCCCCCCCCCCCCGCAGTGAGAGCCCCTTTCCCCTAATCTATCTTTGACCGGGAGACTCTACGAAGAAATCACTCTCTCCCTCGTGAGCCGTACATTTCCCTAAAACTCACCTCTGGCGCGGCAGAAAACTAATTGAGGGGGATGAGGGAAAGGCAGCAGGATGGAAAGAGAGGGGGGGGGGGGGGGGTGGAGTGTTTAGTCCAGCCGGGGAGCAGTCTGCCATTAATTATCCCAACTAGCAGGAGTTCATTAACTTTGCCTCCGGCCGGGGGTGAATCCTATTCATTAGCCCTCTGCTCACTGTGACATTATGGCTCTCAACAGACGCCGCTACGCTCCATCCCCTGGTTCCTCGCTGACAATCTGCCCAAAGTGAAACTATGCACACAAACAATCAAGGTGCGGGACAAACTCAATAACAGGACGATCACCGCTGCCCGGGGACAGGAACGTGGGACGTGACGGGGTCGGATTCCTTCTCCCAGTGGAGCAGCAGAGTGATGCTCACAGGACACGAGTCAGACGTCCGACAGTTTCTCTTTCTCCAATCAGCATAATTAAAAGACGTGAGAGGATTAGTTTGTAGGATTGAGCGTCGTACTATACTATAAATGGTAAATGGTGTGTTTTCATATCGCACTTTTCTAGTCCTGATGACCAATGTGTGTGTGTGTGAGCACAACTGTAAAGCGCTTCGCTCTTTACAGTACGGGGGAGATGGGGATCCAACCTTGAGGGAGGACGCAGTATTGAGGATCAGGGGACGTATCCAGGAGGTGTTTGAAAGTTTTAAGCAGTTTTCCTAGAGATTAATTCCTGGATCTTGAATTTGGTGCAGCTTGATCGAGTTTAAGGGAACCGTTGGGCCTTGGCTGTGGTCTCCGCTCTACTTGGTGTCAGTCCTAGCTCTGTAATTCGACTTTGCAGAGCTGCGTTGATCTCGTTTACAACCGTTACCATTCATGTGGTCATTTATCATAAATTTGTCTAGAAGACCAGGTAGCTACATGGCAAGTGACGTCCTTAATCCTGCCCACGAAGCTCTAATTGACCGGTTGATTCCCCGATCAGGAGAACAACCTGTTGATGGCACCAGAGCTGATCGCTGCAGTAAATCAGGAGATGTGGACGATGATCTCAGGTATGAAGCAGGTAAAAGTCCTCGTGCTGTTGCAGGATGCAGCTGAAGTTGGACAGCGTCTCTCCTGGCTGTAATAACACTGATCATTTAAAAGCTATAGTCTGAGCCACGAGGGTTAGTGAACCAGCCGCTGATTCCTGGACCTTTTTAAAGACGTGGCATCGTTTTTTAACACAAGTACAGAAAACCCGACCAGCAGCCATCTTGATACACCAGCAGACTTGACTGTGACTCGGAGAGAGGGCGATTTGTCAAGACACAGAGTGCGATGGACACGCACACTCAGAAGACGCACACACACCATTTCCACTCCAGTGCATATGGATTTTAAAATAGAAATCTTTGGTCGGACCCAGATTTGCTGCAGGGGTGGGGGGGGGGGGGGGAGGTTTGCTGACCACTATGGCGTGATGCCTTCTTGCCCCACTGCCGTTTGAAATCTGTGTGGCTGAAAAGAATGTAAAGTGGGTCAGTCTGTCACATCGCCGCATCTGAGAGGGGTGGAACCTGTGGGTGGAACCTATGGGTGGAACCTGTGGGTGGAACCTATGGGTGGAACCTGTGGGTGGAACCTATGGGTGGAACCTGTGGGTGGAACCTATGGGTGGAACCTGTGGGTGGAACCTATGGGTGGAACGCAGCGGAAATTGCTGATGATTACGGACGTTTCGTACATGTACATGCGAAAGGATCATATTTTATTATAGCTGCTATTCTTTAGCTGTTGCTTCAGGCAGATTCTTATGTATTTGTGTCTCTGTGTTCCTGCTGCTTTCGCACACCTTGCAAACATGCTCCTATATATTAATACGCTTCATCTTATCCGCACTGTCCTTTCTTATATCTTCTCCAGTCACAATCAGAGAGATGATTACAGCGCCACGGTTTTGCACGTTTTAGCTTGTTACTTACAAATAGCATGAAACTTGCTCGTGTTTGCCATTTTTCAAACACATTCCAGATGAAACAGCTGGATTCTGTTCATTCCTCCACAGGCTGAACATCAAATTTCACATCTGAGATTTGAGAGTCGGCCTTTGAACACCAACATTTTTTCGTGGATCTGACTTTGAATCCCCCACAAACCGGTCTTCAGGAGAATCAACCAACCGCCCGACGTACCTTGGGCGGGGCGTCCGAGCCGGGATACTCCCTCTGGTCCAGCTTGTTCCAGCGCTGCATCAGTTTGATGACCATGGGGTTGCTGAAGTCGACCAGCTGGAAGCCCGTCACGTTAGCCCCGCCGTGCATGAAGCGCTCCAGGTTGATGTCCTTAAAGCCCTTGAGGAGACAAGCAACGGGGGGGGGGGGGAGCTGGTCATGGTCTGAGTCCAGAGGCAGAAACAGGTGATGGGAGGTGCAACAGATATTGATGATTTGATTTAAATGCGTTTATTGAGTAAAATTTACTGAGCATCCTTCAGAGCTTCAACACAGACCACACACATACGATCCCAGACAAATGGAATGAAACCATAAGCAGATACCAGTAAGAGACTGGGTGAAACTATGAAGGTTTTACTGGTGAAAAACAACTGAGCAGCTGTGAAATCTGTAGTTGTGAGATGAGAATATACGAAACACAATGAGCTGAGAGAAGAAGAAGAAGAAGAAGAAGAAGAAAAGAAGAAGAAGAAGAAGAAGAAGACAAACAACAACAACAACAACAAAGAACAGAGAACAAGAACAGAGAACAAAGAGGGACACGGTGAGAAGACGTCTCAGTTCCCCTCACCAGGTTGGCCATGATGTAATGGTAGCCTTTGACGTGTTTCCCGACGCTGACGATCTGCGAGGAGGCGGAGCACAGCTCAGCGTTAATCTGACTGGATTACAGCATAACACGTTAATTACTGTCAATGGTGCGTGAGGCAGGCGAGCGGTGCGTGTTGACACAGTGGAACCGTCAGGTTGAATCCGTAGAAGATGGCACGTCTAAACAAATGAACAGGCCGTCATGGCGGTGAGTCGCCGAGGAGGTAAACGCTTCACGCTTCCAGAGACGTGACAATGCTTCACACACACACACACACACACACACACACACACACACACACACACACACACACACACACGGACACACACACACACACAGGTACAGTCACGTAGCTGCACAACGGTGATTAAAACAGATTTTGAAAGCTGACGTCTGCTCAGAAATCCCCACTGGACGTTCAGTTAATCAGGGAATGAATTAATCCTCTAAAAATGTTTTGAACTCCTCAGAAAAGCTGAGATTTATATCGATTCCCCAACAGCTCCATCACTTCGATGGTGGCTTTGTTTATCTGAATCTCAACGTGGAGATCAGCGTCCCTGTCACACGAGGAGCGAATGGAAATGAGTCATTTCTAATAAATGTAAGAGTTGGTTCGTTACCTCGGCCGAGAAACGAATGTTTTCATCTGCGTTTTGCTTGTTTTTTTGTTTTTTGAGGATTATGCAAAAACTGCTAAACCCATTTCCCCCCGAACCTGGTGGAGGGATACGGCCTGAGCCTGAGAAGAAGCCAAGTTTACGTGTGGATGTGGATTAAGAAGCAGATCCAGTTAAGATCCTCTCTTCACATTTTTCAACATTTTGTTTATTTTTCAGGGAGTAAAAGCACAGATCTTGATTTCCACTGTTTATCGGTCCTCGTCCTTTTTTCTTTTATGTTCTTTTTTAATTTCCACTAAAACAAGTCAGTCCTGAGTTCTTAGTTTTCATCTGGATTCAAAAGTAGTTCCAATTAAACCTGTTCACAGTGAATAAAGTCAGTAAAGTTGTCGTCTTTTTTAATTCTGGTGCCAGGCAGAGTGTGTGTGGAATTTAAAACTGAAAATTAAAACACGTTTTATCGGCCTCACACCTCACAACATGACATTTTCCCAATTCTTCCCTCTTTATGACCAAATATTACATTTTATTATGTTGTTAGGTTTTATGCTACGAAATTTCACAAAATCCAACTAGTGTGCTCATTACCTTCTCCGAGGAGGTTATGTTTTTAGTGTTGTTTATTTAGTGGAGCTGTGGGGAACTACCAGGGGAAGAGGAACAGCCAGATCCACGTTCTGCATCATGGCAGTCGGGTTGGATTAGTTCACCTGGGCGGAGGTGCACGTTCTCCCAGAGCTCAAGTGATGGAAGTTCTTAAATCCAACATCCAGGAAGTGTCTAAATGTTCCACGACAGGTTTTTATTAAGACACAACAGAACGAGAGAAGCTGAAACAGTTATTTCTCTCAGGCTGCGTCACTGATGGATTTAAAATCTGTCGCCTTTGAAACCTGAGGTAACGTGTGACGTGAGTGTGAGGGACACTCGCACTCCTGCTCCTCCCGGTGAATCACATGATAAATATTATCAGATTCTGCTGCGTGTCTAATAAAATCCAACCGTGAACGAGAAGTGAAAGACTCTCGTTTAACTCCCTGCAGCTGGGATGGATGGAAACTGAGAGTGAAAGGAGGGATTGCGTCGTTACGGTTTCTGTTTTTCTTTTTTACCTCCTTCACTTCACACTGAGAGGGAGGAACAAATCCTTTTAATATTCCGATCTGATATGAGAAGAATCTCCTCCTCAGCAACTTAAAATTGGCTCTTTCAGTGTTTTCGGGGGGGGGGGGGGGATTAATAAACTCATTTCAGTTTTTGTGCGTACGAGATGATAATTAAGTGATTTGTTAATTACAGAGCTGAGAAGAGTGAGATCTGCGTATTTAACCCTGTTGTGCTGCAGCCTTCTGCCTAATGTTGGAAATATTAGAAGGTACAACTTTGTAAATTCCACATGAGGAGTTTATACGTTTCTTATTAAAGTTCAGGTGTGAGACTGAAAGTTTAACTGCCAATAAAAAAATGTTTAAAAATGCATTATGATAAAGCAACTTTTGGGGAATCTAATTTGTTTTATGCAGAGATTACGACAAAAGTTGGTGGTAGAATTTCTTCCGTTTCTTTAGGCTTTTTTCAACAATTACAAATCAAGATAGTGAATTTAAATGTAGTTTTGAAATCTTCAATAATTTAGCAGGTAAAGCACAAACTGTACAATTATTAAATTAGCTGTGGGCGAATTCAATTTCCCTTCGTGTAAGACATTTTTGGTTGATTCCTTTCATCAGGGTGAATTAATAATTCAGGAAAATATTGAAAAATGTGACATTAAAGAAAGTTTTAAAACATCGCTATATTTTCCTGAGTCATAGCACATCCTTCCACCAAGTTTTGCAGTTATCAAACAAACAAACCAATCAACCAACAAACAAATGGATAAACAGTGAAAACATCCTCGTGGAGAGAATATGATGAATCAAATCAAGAACAGACAGAAGCACGAGTTTGTTTTCCCTCATTCAGAATGTGTTAACTTATAAACCATCCTCAGTATAACAATCTTTACATATTACCTCTCAGTCACCTGACTCTCATCCGACGACCTCACAACTTAAAATAAAGAAAATCCTCAGCATCGATACATTGATAACTAAATCCCAAATGTTCAACTTCCACTTTCCATTCAGCGCTTTAATTCCCTGACATTCAAAGCAACATCTGGTATGTTCCGATCACGCTGTTGCTAAGCAGCCAGCGAAGCTCAATTATGTATTCAAATCCTCGTCCTGGATCGGAACCATTTGGCACGAGGTTAAACACGTGCCGGGCGCCGGGCTGGAAAGAAAACAGGATAAAATAGACGTTTATGTCTTTGGCAGCAACTCTGACCGCCGCCGCACAAAAACAGCGCGTCGTCCCACAAGCCCTGAACATGACAGAGTCCATCACGTCTGCTCGTGGGACGCTGCGTGGCATCGGGCGGGGACGGGGCGCCGGGCGTACACATCTGCAAGATAGTTGTTAGAACTGTGACAGATGTCAGAGCGGAGATTTCCTGAATAATTGAACAATTGCAGAGACACCAGTAGCTCCAGGGACGGATTGATGGATGAAGGGATGAAGAGGAGCAGGGAGGAGGAGGACGAGGAGGAGGAGGAGGAGGAAGATGCGGATCATATTCTGAGTGTGTTTATGCCAACGAACGCCACCGGAGATGAGCACAGACTGTTTTCAAGTTCAAAACATTCTAATGAGCACAAACATTAAAAAAAAAAGAAGCCGAGTGAAACAAACAGTGAGTGTGAAACACCAACTTCTGTTCTTCGGAGACGTTTAGTTTCTGGGATGTTTTCAGAGGACGGGGAAAATGAAAATTACATTTTGCTGAAGGGTTTGGATTCAAAAGAACAAGTAAATAAAGCAAATTCTTCTTCTTCCTCCTTATATATAAAGAACAAATTATCCTCATCATCACAAATACATGCCCCCCCCCAACTTAGCAACTGCTCGAGCATAAACAGATCTTCAAACCACAGTAAAGACATCTGTGCTTCTGCTGAACAGAGTGTAATGTGAACGAGTCGTTTTAATGCTGAGTCATGGTAGCATCACCTGCTCCAGCATGTTCTGCAGCCTCTCGGCCTCGAGGTCGATCACAAACTTCTTCTCCTGCCTCCGGTCCAGATCCTCCAGCAGGCGCCGGTAGCTGGCATCGTTGAAGTTTTCCACGCAGATGGCGCTGACCTGCCAGTTGTTCTGTCCCGCCTTCTCCATGATGGCCTGCAGGATGGCGTATCCTGGTGGAGTACACACACACACGGGAAACACTGTTAGTCATCTCATTTAATGGCTCTGAATGGAAAGTGCCCATCATCTTTGTTTACTTAGTTTTGTCGTTGGAAATGTGTCAACATAAACAAACCGATGACACGTCACTTTAATGTGGAGGATAGTTTTAAAAGACGAATAATTAAAGAAAAAGAAACTAACGTTAAATAATTACCTCTGGAGGTTGAGTGATGAACATTTAACATGTTGAAATCAAAATTAAAATAAGGCAGTACCATGATCTTTAATTAAAATATTTGGAAACTGTTGCTGAATGATTCCTTTGAAGCTAATTTTGCAATATAAAATATGACCTGGTGTTTTTTTTATACAGATCCAGATGCAATTATTTGAAATTCTGTATAATTACAAGTGCTTCTGAATTTTAAACACAGATTGATTCAATTCATGCTGATGTTACTGGGCATAAATCTGAGTCATTAATATTGTGCACGACTTCTGAAAGTTTACGGAAACAGTTGAAACAGAGCAGTACCAGTCGATGTCATGGGGGGGCAGTGTAGCCAGTAGTTCAAGGAGAACACGAGGAAGGAATTTAAACAATGACGACACTTTTTGAAGACAGACAGATTTGGTAAGAAACGTCGGACATATGAGGACATTACTTTACTCAGACACAGGGGGCGCTATGTACATCTTCTTACAACGTACATTACTCTGCCCTCTAGTGGACGTATTGCTCAACAACCATCAACGTAAAGAACACATTGAAGCATGTGGGCAGTGACATCGTTTTAAAACGTTAATGTGCTCCTGAATACATTTACTGGTTAAAATGATGCTGACTGTGTGAAATCATCACCACGTGAAATATAAAACATATTGTTGTTAATTGCAGCTTTAAACAGCAAACTGGCGTCAGATGACACAACATCTCTGGCAGGAGAAACTCTTTTTACTGTCGACAGAGAAACTGCATTGAAGCTTTAATCCTCCTCCAGTCGGATCCTTGCTTTTGGTCCAGTCGGGGAAGCAGGCGCTTCTCCACGAGTCGGATGTGTCACGACACTCTGGAGGCTGAGGGTGGAAGGGGGGGCCCCTCGCTGTCAGGTTCGTGTATAAAGAAGATGAGTGTCAGAGAGGAAGCTGCATGGGGAGCTGCGAGGGCGGCTGTTCTCCAACAGGAACAGATGTCCCCCTTAAACGGCCCCTCCTGGTGGCCATCACAATCTGGCAACCCGTCTCCCTTTGCTCCCAATTAGTGGATTAACCTGTGCACTGGCAACCGGGCTCCTTTTCCACCTCCTTCTTCCTCTCCCCGGCCCCCGTGCTCCCCATTAGAGGAGCGTCGGTGCCAGGAGGGACTGATGACTGAGGCGACGCACAAATGGAAAGCACACACACATGCATACATACATACTCTACCATGCATACCCTCACATACATGCATACTCTCACATACATACTCTCACATACATACTCACACATGCATACATACTCTCACATACATACTCTCACATGCATACATACTCTCACATGCATACTCTCACATACATACATACATACATACATACATACATACATACATACATACATACATACATACATACATACATACATACATACATACATACATACATACATACATACTCTCACATGCATACTCTCACTTACATACTCTCACATGTATACATACTCTCACATGCATACTCTCACATACATACATACATACTCTCACATACATACTCTCACATGCACACATACTCTCACATGCATACTCTCACATACATACTCTCACATGCACACATTCTCTCACATGCATACTCTCGCATACATACTCACACATACATACTCTCACATGTATACATACTCTCACATGCATACTCTCACATACATACATACATACTCTCACATACATACTCTCACATGCACACATACTCTCACATGCATACTCTCACATACATACTCTCACATGCACACATTCTCTCACATGCATACTCTCGCATACATACTCACACATACATACTCACACATGCACACATACTCTCACATACATGCATACTCTCACATGCATACATACTCTCACATACATACTCTCACATACATACTCACACATACATACTCACACATGCACACATACTCTCACATACATGCATACTCTCACATGCATACATACTCTCACATACATACTCTCACATACATACTCTCACATACATACTCTCACATGCATACTCTCACACACATGCATACTCTCACATGCATACATACTCTCACATACATACTCTCACATACATACTCTCACATACATACTCTCACATGCACACATACTCTCACACACATGCACACATACTCTCACATGCATACTCTCACATACATACATACATACTCTCACATACATACTCTCACATACATACTCTCACATACATACATACATACTCTCACATACATACTCTCACATACATACTCTCACATGCACACATACTCTCACACATGCACACATACTCTCACATACATACTCTCACATACATACATACTCTCACATGCATACTCTCACATGCACACATACTCTCACATGCATACTCTCACATACATACTCTCACATACATGCATGTACTGTATCATGTCAGGATGCCTCAAGTGACTCCTAAAGGAACCTCCCATATGAGACTGTTCATTTTCCTACAGTTCATATGAGACTGTGTATTTTAGTGGAAAAAAGGGAAAACTTAACATGTTTTTTTGGCATCAGAACAAATTATGTGTGTGTACTGTCGCACTTTAACTGCCAAAGCTTTTCCATTCACTGTTCTGCAAACAGGAAGTGATTTTAGAACGAAATTTAACCTCAGTTAAGAAAGAATCACCTTTAAATGTACAATAAAATAAACTTCAGCCACTAGGGGGCCTCTCAATCGAAACAATAAGAAAATACCTAGTTTGACGATGGCGTGAAGCAGCGAGGGATCATGGGAGTTGTCCTCTTCACCAGTATTGCCAGTAAAAATGTACCTGATCTATTATGAGTGATCGAGTTCCTAAGAGCATGTGAAGATTTCTCCTCTGGAACGACTGATATTAGTTTCTAAAAGGCAGAAGGAAAATCTATATCTTTAATGTCAATATTCACGTCCCTGGACTTTTAGAACAACTTGTCAGTGAAGGTGAAGATTTCTTTTCCACAAAGGAAACAGAATAAACGACTAATCCTCCTCTATAGACGTTCAAGGTCTTCAGTCCTCATGGTGTGGATTCACTTAACATTTACTTTGCAGTGTTTGTGTCTACCTGCCAGCAGGGACCGCACACAGGAAAACGTCTGGTAGCTAAATCTGACTCAGTGTCTCTTCTCGTTGCTTACGGAGAATAAAATATGGTGGAATAAGCTTTTGCGCACGTTCCCTGACAAATAAAAGATAATGAAAAAAGACTCTGTTGCAGGTGAGAAGCGGCAAACGGGGCAGAGAACGACTCCCCGTGGCAGCGGCAGCTCCTTCGCAGCTATTGACTGAAGCTGGTTCGGCTACAAATGAGCTGCTGTTTTTGTTCACTGTTGCTGTGAAACTATAGTTTATGCCATTACAGTGGTGATCCCCTGCTTTGAAACCATCTATATATATTTTTTCATCTTTATCTCAGCACGACGCCAGGCTGCAGAGTCATAGTTTATCCTGCAGGAGCCTCAGCGGTGCAATCAATTTTCATTTTTGCTCAAAAAGCCTCAAAAAGTGAATCAACAGTATGTTTTGTGCCAGTTACTGTTTTCAGACCTGTGCAGATTCCTAGAAAACACACACTTTACAATAATGACTGTGGCAGAGACAAATTTTTGAATTTCACTCTAAACGAGTTCCACTAGCAGCTTTTAGCTAATAAAGACGCTGACACACAGAAAGTATTAGAATTTGGCTTCAAACGAAGTTACTGCGTCAGAAAATCAATGAGTGAAACGAAAAATAATACTAAAATGTGACTACGAGACACGATAGGATGAATTGAGAGTGTTGATGTTGGTTTGAATCTCTCGTCCCTGTTACTAAGTATTTTCAGTTTTACATGTGGCGCAGAGAAAGTTGTTCTTGACATAATATATAATATAACGTACGGTATGATAAAGAAATGACATTACATTCAAAATCCAGCGTTACATTAAAATCCTACTTGGTACAACCCAGGATGCCTTTATTTAGTGTTTTGTATATAAACATCAAATGTACGTATCATATTTATTTTTGTAGTTTTATTATGTTTTTGAAACAAATAATGATTTGTGTTGCTCCCTTTTGGTTTTATTATCTTCAGAAGTAAAATAAAGGAAATATTAGTCATTTATTCACTTATATTAATGCATCTGTGTTGTTATTATTATCGTTATTAGTCTTCACATCACAGATTTTATCCCTATTTTTGACATTTTCTACAGTATTTCCCCGTTTTTTATTATTATTTTAAAACCTATTTTGCATTATTTCATTTCCTGCTGTATTATTAGTTTCAGTCATTTGTGAAGCACTAAATCTGCAGAACCAATAAAGTTGGATTGAGGAATTCAACCTCTGACAGATGCAGATCAGCAGCTGGACTTGTTGCTTGTATGTAGCAATGATGATGATGATGATGATGATGATGATGATGATGATGATGATGATGATGATGATGATGATGGTATCCCATCATGCTCTATTGTGCTGTGTGGCGAACACGGTGTATGGACAGGAAGCGGCGGCGGCGGTGAGGGGCCGGCTGATTACCAGCTGATACATGTGTGTGGCCCCGGGCTGTGTGTGGAGCAGCAGCCGACCACGATGACCGTCAGAGACAGAGCCACGGGCCACGGGAGGGAAACAGCTGGAGGAGAGAGAGTGCACATCTGGACCTCTGCCTCTTCTACATCGTCACCTCCATCCTTCCCTTCCCCCTCTTTTCCTTTCACCTCTTCCTCTCCTGAGATGTTTTTAAAACACTGACTCCTCCTGACCATCTGCTGCAGAGTCATCTCCCCTCCTCCCCTCCTCCCCCTCCTCCTCCCTGACTCCTCGTTTTTCATCATCTCATTTCATCTCCTTCTTTACTCTCCTCTCTCGTGTCTCAATTCCATTTCCTCCTGTTTTCTTCACCCTTTACCTTCTCTCATGTCGTTTCCTTTCCTTCCCTTCCCTGACATTTCCTCTCTTCCTGTTTCCTCTGCTTTCATTACATCTTCCTTCCTTTCCTTTCCTGTCCTCTGCTATCCACTCATTCCTTCTGCCTGGCTTCCTCCCCTCTTTTTCTCCTCTCCTTCTGTTTCCTCTTGTCTCTTTCACTTTCTACATCCTGTCCTTCATCCTCATTCTACTCCTCTTCTCTCTTTCATCGTTTGTTTTCTTTCTTCCTTTGCTTTCCTTTGCTCTCTACTCGTTTCCCCTCCTCCCTTTTCTTTTCTACCCCCTCTCCTCCCTGGCTGTTTCCTCTAATATCTTTCATGTTTGCTTGCTTCCTCTCCTCTCCTTTCTTCTTGTCCTTCATCCTCATTTCATCTACTCTCATTTCATCTCCCTTCCAGTCATCCGCTCTCTTGTCTTCTCTTGTCTTCACCTTCTCTCAGTTTGTTTCCCCGGCCCTGACATTTTCCCTCCTCTCATTTTATTTACCTTCCTATCCTTTCCTTTCCTTTCCTTTCCTCTACTCCCCAACCTTTTCCTTTCTTCCCCTCTTTTCTCCACCCCTTCCTCCTGGCATGCTCCCCTCTCTTCCTCTCTCCTGCTGTTTCCTTTCCTCTGCTTCCTTTTCCCCACCCTTCATCCTTCATTCTGCTCCTCATCATTTCCTCTCCCTTCCCTTCTTTCCCACTTCTCGTTTCCTCCATTTCATCCCCCATCTCCTCCTCTCCTCCCCCGCTGTTTCCTCTAATCTCTTTCACTTTCTGCTGGTTTCCTATTTTCTTTTGCAGTCCTTCATCTTCATCTTCATTCCTCTCCTCTCATTTCCCTCCCTCCCTCTCCTCCTCTTTTTCTTCCTATGATCTCATTTCCTTCCCCACCTATTAGTTTCCTCTCTTTTCCTCTTATATCTTCATGTTTAGTATCCCCTTCTATCTAATCCAATTTCCTCCATTTCATCTCCTCTCTTCCTTTTTCATCCCACTGCTTCCTATATCCTTCATTTCATCTCATCCCCTTTCCTTCTCTCCTCCTCCTTGCTTCCTTTAATGTCCTCCTCGTTTCCCCTCTCCTTTTCTATTATCTCCTCTGTTTTCTTCTTCCCTCCTTTCTTTTCCACCACTCCACTTTCCTCCATTTCCTCTCATCTCATTTCTTTCTTTAACCTCGTTCCTCTCCTCTTCAAACAATCCCGGAAATAATAATCGATTTATTTGCATTCTCTTTTACTTTCTGTCTTAAATAATTTCCTTCCTTCATTTTTATTTCCTTATTAGTGTGTGTGTGTGTGTGTGTGTGTGTGTGTGTACGTGTGTGTGTGTATAATGGGAAATCCAGGGAAGCTAAAAGGAAAAGCAGTCACTCTCTCAAACACACACACACACACACACACACACACACACACACACACACACACACACACACACACACACACACACACACACACACACACACACACACACACACACACACACACACACACACAGAGCTACAGTATCCAGTCCCTTGTATCTGGTGCTTTGATGCAGGGAATCAGACTGGCACTCATTGACTGAGCTCAGCCATGCGTGGGCTGATTCTACATTATAGTCGATACTGGATGAATGCCTGCTCCTGTGTGTGAAAAAAATCCTCAGGCTAAAGTGCTGCAGCCTGCACCCAAAAGCCTTGTGAAAAGTGCATGTGCATGCTCACACAAACACACACACACACACACACACACACACCACACCCACCACACACACACACGCACAGTTAAACCCTCTAACAAAGACAGAAACCTCACGACAACATTTGAGGCTTTAATATATTCACGTCTTCAGAGAAAAAACGACTTTAGTTCACTTTCTCCTCACTGACGAACAACCAGTGTCGAGTACACAACCTTGACAAGTGATGCAGAAACACAATCAGTCTGCAGGGCGGCGCCAGAGCTCACACATTTAGTAATTTGTATTTAAACCACGTCAGGTATGCAGGGTCTTGTGATTTTTGGGGGATTTAGAAAAATGGTAACTACTTGCAGACACTAAATTCAATGTGATTGGATTGTATTATGTATAATCTTACATTTTTATTCTGTATATGTTGTATAGTTTAAATCGAGTATATTCGTATACTTTTTATATGTTGTTAGTGTTTGTTGAACCTGATGTCCTGCTGCTGTAACACGGGAGTTTCCCAGTTTAGGGTCATTAGAGTAAATAAGTAAGTTAGTAAGGTAAGTAAAGTACGGTAAGTAATATAAGTAAAGTAATTAAAGTAGGTAAGGTAAGGTAGGGTAAGGTAGGTAAGTAGGTAAGTGTAAGGTAAGGTAAGTATAGGTATAGGTTAAGGGTAACGGTCGGTAAGGTGAGTAAGGTTTAGGTCTAAAGTAGTAAGGTAAGTGTAGGTAAGTAAATAGGTAGGTAAGGTAAGGTAAGGTAAGGTAAGGTAAGGTAAGGTAAGGTAAGGTAAGGTAAGGTAAGGTAAGGTAAGGTAAGGTAAGGTAAGGTAAGGTAAGGTAAGGTAAGGTAGGTGAGGTAAGGTAAGGTAAGGTAAGGTAAGGTAAGGTAAGGTAAGGTAAGGTAAGGTAAGGTAAGGTGAGGTCAGTCATCCAATATGTGCAGCAATTTGGTTTGATTCTTGTTCTGGCAACGAAACCGATTAAAACTGATCAGCTGTAAAGTTCGCAGGGGAAATGAAAGAGGGAAGGAAATAAGAAGAGAGAGTATCGGATAAGCCCTGTAGAAGATGAGAATAGATAGACTGTAAATATTCATCATGATATGAATAATGGGAAAACCATTCCCCTGGAAAATGACTGACTTTAAAAGCTTAAGTTTAAACATCTATATTCAAAAATACGTTTCCCTCAACAGCAGGCGGTAACAGTATCTGTCCTCAGTCATGTTGCTGATAGCTGTGTGTTGTCGTCCGTCTGTCACACCCCCGACAGCCGGTGTTTCTAACTGTTCGTACGACAGCAGCTTCGACAGAATCCTCAACGTCAGCGATCAGGCAGTGAAACACGAGCCCGGTTTCAGCACCACGGACAGAGCCCCTGACTCAGCCGAGGCTCGTACAGGGAAAATATCAAGTTCAGCAAAAATCCAGCAAATACACAAGTGTTCGATGTGACTCACAAAACACAAACCACACAGGATAACACGTTAAAAACTCTGTTAAAGAAATATTTTATAATCGAGAACTGAAACGTTCCGATGCGAAGAGTGTGATGTATTTGGCGAGACATAGTTTTATATAAGAGGATAAGCTATTCATGTCGATGGTGGAGGAGGTTGTGATAAAAGTGGCTGTTGTCCTTGTGCCTGCGTGAAGTCACATCATGTGAAATGTCTTCCTCGTGTGCTTCTGATCACTTCACTTGAACACTGCCCCTCCAAGACTTTCAGTGGTACTGCTCTGTTCGGTTTGTTTGCTCCGCATCCGTAAGCTTTCAGAGGACGTGCACAACTACAGATGAAACGAAGGCAGAGTAGAGACAGAGGACTGGCTTCATTTTCTTTTCCATATGTAACAGTGAGCATTAATCAGCACCAGACGTCACACGACCTCTTCAGGAGTCCGTGGCCGTCAGAGGACTGACAGCACATTAGAGAGTTACAGACACAAGTCAGGGCTGAGTAACCATCGGATTGTTATTTCTGAATTATTGTAGGTGTTCGTTTTTAAAGCTGAAAACATACAAACTTAGATTTGTACAACCGAGCACCAGACAAGGACGTGCTTCAGCTGCTGTTCCCTGATTGACATCTTCTGTTTGACCAGGAAGCATCTTGAGAATGAAAGACTCGTTACAGTCTGCTCTAGAAAACATGACACAACAAAACACCGGCTAATCCTGATCTTGAGTCAGTTGCGATGGGAAATGGCGGTGGTCTGGCTGTGTCTTACAGCTGGGGGAACCTCCGCTGTGTTTTTTGGGGAGAACGCTTGATCAGATACGAGTGGGTGTTGTTGAGCGGAGGCGTTTTACCCAGTCAAGCATGTACGACCTGAGATAAGAGAGAGAACGGGCAGGGAATGATTTGCTCTGAAGGGGAGGCCATCCAGATAGGGTCCTCACTCTGCAACCCCCCCCCCCCCCCCCACCACCACCACCAATACATCCAATCTGCTCACAAATCCTTGGCCCCCCCCCCCCCCCCCACAGCAGCACGGAGAAAGAATAGAAAACCCCCCTCGACGAGCTTCTGGAGAATATATAAAAAGTGAGATGTGGAGATGTGATCCACGCAGTCGCCCATATCCATTCTGTCTTGTAATGGAAATGTGACACGGAGGGGAGGGGGGGTGTGAGGGGGGGGTTGAATAAGTACAAACCTATTGACTTTGGAAGAGTGAATTGTGGTGAGAGAGAGAGGGGGGGGGGGGGGGGGACTTTTTGAAGATAACGTTTCCTTTCCGGTTTCCCATCAAACAATTACCACTGGACTTAAATATACCCAAACTGTCCATCGTGTCTACAGAGAAATCAAATCTCAAACCAGCTACATCACATGTGTCTTCCTGCAGAACGTCCAAGTGACCTTCAAATGAATAAAACACAAGCTCCGTCCTCGTCACTCACCCCGATCTGTGTCGTACAGGAACACGAACTTGTTCCAGTCGTAGTGGTCGAGCAGCGACAGCAGAGCGCCGCGGATGGACGGCCGGAGCTGCAGGGTGAACTGGCTCTCGCCCTCGGTGGGGAAGCTGGGCGTGATGAGGGAGATGTGCAGGGCGCTGCAGAAGGACGTCAACGTGTGGACCGAGCGCTTGTCGTACAGGCCGAAGATGGCGAAGACACCGCGGGAGTACTGCGAGCAAACTGGAGGAGAAGGAGAACAAGACAATCAGTCAGCACAAAGAAAGGAAGACGAGGGGATGTAAAGGGAAATACATAAATCGTATATTCCTGTGAAACCCTTTGAAATCATGTGAAGGAATTTATATTAAATGGAAATGAGGTTAGTGAGAAGAGATTAAACAACGAGCCGGACGCTCAGTGATTTGGTGACAATTCTCCGTAGGTTTTGTCAATGCCCCCTTTTTAAATTCCACATAAATATACATATACACGTATATATTGGCATTTCTCTCTTCTATCGTTCTCTTCTATCGTTCTTTAATATAAACAACTAGGCCATCGTCAGGCTGTGAATCAGTTTACTTATCTTTTATTAAGCACTTCTCTCCCATGACAACTTCACGGTGAAGGAGCAGAAACAACAACACGTAACGAGGTCTCGTCTCCAGAGAAAACGCCGTTTTTTAAACGATATAAATCTCGGGCACGCTGCCAGGGTTTGGCGCACAGGAAGTGATGTTTCCATTTCACTTCAGATAAGGGAGAACCGCGGTGGTTAATACGGGCGGCGATAGCCATCATAAATGACAAATGCACCCGAACGTTTGACGAAGACAAATAAAACCAAACGCCGTTTTGAATGACAATGGACTGCTGGGAAAAGTGGCACAGCGACGAGCGCTGAGCACCATGGCTGGGGACAACAGACAAACCATTATCCCGCTGATTGCCACTTTAAACCCTTTCAAGAGGAGCAGTAAACAGAGATCAAACCCAAACACGTCCGTTCGTTCTCACGCTTTCATCTCAGACGCCGCTCTCTTCCCCATTAAACCACAGATACAGCGGCAACGTTTACACGAGCGGCGCGTCGAGTCGTTTCCCTTCCATGTTGTGTAGATACAGTAAACCCCAGAGGACGTGTTGCCCATTAACAAAAACATACTGAGCTCAGTTTCTGCTGCTTCATGACGTCAAATCAGAGTCATGAAGCACATTGTCTTTTTTAACATGACTTAAAATGACAACAAAGATCTATAAGATCTTTCTAAACAGTCCCATTCATTTTTTCTGATGGAGATTTTTATTATCAACCTTCCCAGGAAGGATTTACCACAAGCCACAAGATTGTCAAACCATGTTATTTGCTCCTGAAGTTCGTAAAAACGTGTTTTATTCACGATACCCAGGAGAAGTACTACACTACCCACAATCCTCAGGTGTATTAGCAATATCTCTGATGCTGTTTGTCAAGGAAATGTTGACCACGACTTCAAAAATCATGTCGGCTCTGATTGGACCATTCAGCTCTGAGGGGTGATGCAGTCGGGAGCAAGGCACTGCACCATTTCACTGACAACACTGATGTTACACTACTACACTAAGTTACTATACAATATACATGAAATGCTACACACACGAACACAAGATACAAACTACAATAAAGTGCAACACTGTATTAACAACAAGGTTGAATTCAAGAAGAAGCACAGGAAGTCGTTGGAAAGGGTAAATTCTCAATGGTTTATGGGATGTGTAGTTCTTCCACTCTTAAAATAATGATGACCTCGGCCTTTTCACCCGGTTTCTCGGCCTCGATCCGGACTCAAAACTCTTTCAATAAAAGATTTCCTGAAACATCAATGGAGCAAACGAGTGGGAAATGTACTTCTGAAGCCGGAGATGTTCGAAAAGTGGGCGGCGGCTGTTCCCTTCTATCACGTTCCACAGATGTTTTCCAAGGATCCCGTGTTTGAAGATAAATCAGAGGAGAGTGAATATGGTCTGTAATCGTCTGGACCTGATCGTATAAGACGATGTAGAGTTTATAGGGTTTTATATTTCCCTCTGTTAACGATGTGTAACACGCTGCTCTGCCGGCGCAGATGCTCGTCCTATATGTTTAACGTCTCTCCGAGCACGATGGAAACTTTTCATTTGCATCAAGCTGCGCCGCGCAAACACACACAGCATGTCCTGCTTAAGGAGATCTCCTCATTATAGAAAGGTTTGGCTGTCGACAAGAGCCGCACTGTAATTGCCCACTTTTAACACGCGCACACACACACACACACCACACACACACATTCACGCACACACTCCCAGAACGACAACAACAACAGAGAGGTGTAAAATAATGAGCCTCCTCTGCCAGTTTCTGGGTGCGGGAGAGAATCAGAGTGAATGGCAAACTGAAGGAAAAAGCTCGAGACAGCTGCTCCACTGACAAACCCATTGTTTCCATGCAGAGTGCAGTACACTGTGGAGAGAGTGTGTGTGTTTGTGTGTGTGTGTGTGTGTCTTTTCTGATCTCCCTGCCTCACTGAGACAAACAAGACAACAGTGAGAGTGAGAGAGAGAGAAATCCATGCTGCTTGTGTTGTACACACAATTAAAGTACATGCAGGTGCTGGATACCGACACGAGCAGGAAGAAGAAGACGACAAGTCGAGACTGAACTGCTGAGGGATTCGTCGGAGTATCGCGGCTGAAGTTTGCTTTTCCTCGTGTCAGGACTGAAGTCAGCGTCTGTGTCGGGTGTAGAGGAGACGTTTAGACAAATATTTGACCTTCATGGAGACAGAGAATGAAACTTCACCAGAGAAAGACCTGTGACATTCTCCAGCATAATGTGTGTCTATGTGTGTGTCTGTGTGTGTGTGTGTGTGTGTGTGTGTGTGTGTCTGTGTGTGTGTGTGTGTGTGTGTGTGTGTGTGTGTGTGTGTGTGTGTGTGTGTGTGTGTGTGTGTGTGTGTGTGTGTGTGTGTGTGTGTGTGTGTGTGTGTGTGTGTGTGTGTGTGTGTGTGTGTGTGTGTGTCTGTGTGTGTGTATTGAGGGATGAAGGCTCTCTGGAGGAGCACAGTCGTGGTAGACAGAGCCTCCACTGAACCAAGAAAAGAGTCCAGAGGTTGGAAAATCCAGACAACCCACTGATGTCCCCCCCGAGGGACGGGAGGACATCAATACACACTTACACGGACACACACAGACACACACACACACTTCCCTGAATCCCACACACACACAGTATATTGCTATGAGGCACAAATTCTAGTTTGACTAAGACAAAAATCAATATGTGTTTAAAGAAGGTCTGAGATCAAAACCTGACACAGCTGATCAAACTTCGTCCCCCTGGTGGGGTTACATAAAACATGATAAATCAACAAAAACAATAATAATAGGATCAATAACACTTCATTTAATCACTTGCTATCTTCAAATATTATAACATAGTGCAGCCTTGTGTGAATCTGCCCTCTTGCATGGAGTCCGTCAGGTGAATAGAATAAACCAATAATCCATACTTTCTCCAGGAGACGGACATTTTCTTAATTTACAACCTAACTTTAAAGCTTCTTTTCCTTGGGAAGTTTTGCATTTCCTCCGCTCTGCTCTCCTTTGGTTGTTTCGTGACATTTCAGCTACTTTAAACAAGCGTAAAATTAACGCTCTGATAGTTTCTCCCGTGTCGTTGTTTCACTTATTTTCTGCCCATGGGAATGTTCACGGTGTTTAACGGCTACAAAGAGGATATTTTCACAACAGATACTGAATGTTGGACTGAAATTGCAGGTGTGGATTTATGCTTTACTCTTTCTGTTGTCATATTTACAGACAGAATGAGGAAAGGTTTATATGGAGGATTGAGTCGGCTGCAGGTTCGGTTCTGATTGGCTCTTTGCTATTTCCCTATTTCACGGTTATCCCGGAAAACGTATCTTAAAGAAAGAAGTAAAACTTCACCCTGGGAGCCACAAATAAAACACTGAGACTCCTGGGAAAAGTGTGGTTCTCACTCCAAAACACAGCTCAATGCAGATGTAGGTCCAAGACAAATCTAAATCCTGGTTTTAAATCCTGCAGGTTTCATCCCATGGCTGTGATATTCCATAAAGTGTGTTTTATTGACTCTGTACGTTTGGTCCAACTGTGATCATAACAGAAAAGTGCTTGAAGGTCACGGTTCCAGACACTCAGACGCTGCCAATGAGACCATTCAGCCACCAGACGCTCTGGCACGGTGGACTCTATGAGTCGTGAGTTTGCAGTTCGCACTCGAGCCAAATGGCAAATGATGAGTGTTATCCATTTAATTCAAATAGATTGCCTCTGCAATGAAGAAGGAATCCGTCTGAACCGTAAAGAAGTAACAGCTCGCCAGGGAAACTGTCCAGTGTTTCTCCCGAAGCATAAGGATCGCTCACTTCACACCAAAGTAGAAAGGAAAGAGTTTCTTCTTACAAACATGAACTATAACGTCTGTTATTCTAACAAATACTTTGAAAAAAGTGGGAGCAACAAATGTGAAACAGACGTCAGAGTAACAAAATACTTTGTGAAATATGTGCCCGAGTGTGTAATTCTCTAACTGCATAATCCTGATGCCTGCAGATTCTGGGGCTGTGCAGGGAAAACAGGACAATTCATTTTGATGCCCCTAGAAAAGAAATAAAATAACTACAATTTTCGACAGACAAAATGTCAAAAGCACTCGTGCTCCGTCTGAGTCGTGACATTTCCCACATGTGTTTTTGAGCCGCGCGGCTTCACAGACAATCCCGAGCAGAATTCCTCTGCTGCAAAGAGACAGCACAGACCAACGGTGGCAATCCATCAGAGTCAAGCTGTATCAAAGAGAGTCTGCTCCGTGTGACCCGGTGGTGACGTGACAGCAGTCGCACTGACAGAGAGTGGGCGGCCACTGGTGACAAGCACAGCTCCTGGACTGGTCCATTTAGTCCCACACTAGCAGTGACCCCGAAACAGCATCCGCTGGCCTCACACTCTGCTGCACAAACAGGTCACACACACACACACACACACACACAGACACACACGCACGCACACACAGAGCGGATCAATGGGCCAGACTTTCTGCGTGTGACACACTAATAGAGCAGTGCAGCGGCAGCTCTACTGTCATTTTACATAACAGTTGTCTGAAATCTCACTTCACTTCCAGTAACAATCAAACCTCATGTGAGTGAATCGGCCGAGCATCAAACCGCCGGACTCGTCTAACCCGGGCTAAGCTAAGATAAACCACGCTAAGGTGAGATGAGCTTCTCTAATCTGCCGCTATTGACCGACCAGGACTTTGTGTGCAGGCTAAACTGCCGTGTCACCAGAGCTCGGTGGAACTCGGTGGACGGTTGAATTCACTGGAGTGACAGTCACACAACCCCCCCCCCCCGCCCTGCCCTCGTCTCCCAGGTGTCAGGCCCCGCCCACAGCGCAGGGGCGGTTTGATGGTGACTGCCCCCGACCTCTGCCCCGTCAATACACATCGATCTGAGCTGCACAGAACAAACCTCCATTATTTACCTCTTGTTTCAAAACAGGAACGTCCATCGCTCGCTGCCGGGGAGTCGCACCACTGAATTCACAGCTGTGCTCAATTCTTTGCAACTTCAAGTCTCTTGTCAGTGACACATCCAAACCTGTTAAAGGTGGTTCAGCCTGGTTTATCTTGGCTTTCTGGATTCACTTGTACTGTAACTGCTCCGTCAACTTTCCAGCTCCACGATCCAAAAGTCTTTGTTTGCAAACTACAAAAAATGTCTTTTGGAAATTTGTTCTGACCTGCATTTAAGTAGACAGTATAGATACTGCTTTTATGAAATGCTTAAAGCTAATATACGAAGAAAAACACACCACACGTATAACCAGTAAAGGTGCTTTGAACAAGATTGTGTTTTCAATATTTGTAATAAATAGTTTTATATATGGTATAAAAAGAAATTATAGAATCAGTGATCAGTGTCACACTGAACATAGAGTTCAAACTACTTTCTCCTAGAATACGATTCATACTGTGAATGATAAATGTGCTGTTATTGTCAATTAATCCAATGAAATAATAATAATGATAATTATTTTATCTACTACTACTAGTTCTTATCGTTGATCTCTTATTAAAGTGGTTTCCCCAAAGCTGAAAACCACAAAGTAAAACTAAATACAATTCCTCAGCTGTTTCTAAAACCTAAGTAGCAAACTGTGCATCTGCTGGGGACAAAGTTAGAAAGTCAATCTCCCTCTCCTTCAAGTGTTGCCAATGTGTTTGTCTAAAGGGTGAGTATATTGTTATTTGTATAATTCACACATTCTCCACAGACGGTGATGTTTTAATTCCATTTAACCCGAGAGTGAGATATATTCTTTACACTTGAGGTGAATTTGCCGTAGTTCCCGAGGGACATTGTTTTCTCTGCATGTTTCAGAGGATGAAATGTTAGAAAGTGAGATTGTGAGAGAAGAACATTTTCCAACAGGAGCTCGAAGCCCTTTACAAACCAGAGCTGGTTACTGTAATTACAGTGACACTCAGTTTATGACGGTATTTTTCTATCATCATCATCATCATCATCATCATCATCATCATCATCATCATCATCATCACAGCAGCAGCTCTTTGAGACGAGCAGCGAAACGTCTTCATCGACTCGCAGAGAGACGGGTGGCGTGAGTGGAGGTCTTTGATGAAAAGGACAGGAATGAAGCCCCCCCCCTCCCCGTGTCCGTAATAGTTCCAGTGAAGTAAAAATCAATACGGGCCTCGTTTCTGAACAGCCCTGATGAAAAGAAACCGTCAGTATTTAACCGACCAGGCGGCCATTTTGAACAGAATCACAGCCGCAGCGAGCGATCGCTCAATTCCCTCTCTCACTCCGACACCTCCGGTGATCGTCAGACCGAGTCCAGAGGCTTCATTTATTTAACGGTTTCATTACTTGGTCGAATCATTATCTGAGCTGTACAACATCTGTATCATCCAAGCTTCTCCCGCGGCCGCCCGGAGTTCCTCCCTCCGAGGACGCCGGTCGTCTGGGTCCGGCCGCATGTGAATAACTTAGAGCCTGGTGAGATAGATCCTCATTCATGAGAATTCCTCGCATGGCTAAATGATTCCTGGAGACGCAACAACTTATCGCTCGGTTCGCTGCATAATATTCTCCTTAAAATTCAACTTGGGGGACTCAGTGGGACAGAAATCGTTATCTCGTCCGTGGAGACAAACACAGAACAGTAACCTGAGCAGCTTCTTATTCACCGTTCTGTGAATCAGTGTTGTGTTACAGCACCGGGCAACACACACAGACACACACCACACGTGCAGCATCTGAGAGTGATACAACACCTTATGATACATATACACCACATCTCCCTGCCTTCAGTTAGACCTTATGAGCACACAGCTGCCTAATTCCCTGTGTGTGTGTGTGTGTGTGTGTGTGTGTGTGTGTGTGTGTGTCAGATTGAATAAGGTATTTGTGCCATGTGCTTGTGTGCATTCAAGCGCATGTTGCATGAATGTATGCTTTTGGGCACACGACTCTTCCTTTGGCATCACACACACACACACACAAAGAGAGAGAGAGAGAGAGAGAGAGTGTGAGAGAGAGAGAGAGAGAGGAGAGAGAGGAGAGGAGAGAGAGGAGAGAGGAGAGGAGAGAGAGAGAGAGAGAGAGAGAGAGAGAGAGAGTCCCACTGGACATCATTGCAGCACATTTCCACATAATGCATGAGTGCCACAGACAGACCAAGTCCCATTTCACACACACACACACACACACACACACACACACACACACACACACACACACACACACACACACACACACACACACACACACACACACACACACACACACACACACACACACACACACACACACACACCGTGCACTGCCGTATTCTGTCTGCTTGACTTTGTCTCCCACCATGCCCATGGGTTAAAGAGCAGTGGTGCAGGGTGGAAGGGGAGATGAAGCTCTGCAAATCATTTACACACTCTCTTCCTCTTCCTCCTCTCCTCCTCCTCTTCCTCCTCTTCCTCCTCTTCTTCCTCTCCTCTTCCTCCCCTCCCCCCCCCCCCCCCCCCCGCCCTCCATTTCGCTCCACCCTGTCATAAACTCAGCCAGCCTGAGATTGAATAAGAGGTAAAGCCTTGTGTGCAGAGGCAGTTGGTTAAACTAGAGTGTAGGCTGCCGTCGTATTCACCATGTGAGACACTTTAATCACACGAGATGCTTTTAAATCTTCTACATTTGGGTCCTAACATCTCACAAACTTGAGAAAGTAACGGCAAGAAAAACGTGAGGAAAGTGTGTTTGTGTGTGGAATCTATTCAGAATTGCTCATTACAGAGCTGCAGTAAACAAACGGCCTCGTATCCATCACGGCAGAGTCCAGTGGCCCGAGATATCGACGAAACGTTCGTGAATATATTGGTGACACACATAAAATCACACAATCACAAACTGAACTGGAGCTAAACAATTACATTAAGTGCACGCTGCAGCCGGTGGAATACTTAAGTCGTTCCCCCTGTGGGAAAAAAAAAGCATATGACAGATGGGTAAAATACAGCCACGGCCGTAAGTCAGCCGCGCGGCAGCCACCAGCTCTGCTGCTGGCCCTCGGCCGCCTATACATCAGCTGTAAAACACACATTAGACTCCAGAATCAGGAAGAATCAAAAAGCAACAAATACAACAGCTGAT
Source organism: Reinhardtius hippoglossoides (assembly GCA_006182925.3). Lineage (NCBI taxonomy): Eukaryota > Metazoa > Chordata > Actinopteri > Pleuronectiformes > Pleuronectidae > Reinhardtius > Reinhardtius hippoglossoides. The sequence goes on from CM031684.1 coordinate 21,576,298, forward strand.
GCCGGAGCGGAGATCCTCAGAGGGATTTGCCAAAAGGCACAAAACGCTTCCAACTGCGAATATTTAAAGTGCAAGCACCGAGGGGATGAGTGAACTAAACTCCTGGTAAATCCTTTACCACTTAACATCCATAAAACATGAGCTAACCAGAGGGGGAGGGGGGAGAGAGAGAGAGGGGGGGGGTATGGGAGCTAACAGCCAATCAAACTGGTCACGGGCTTCCATGGAAGAGAAACTGACGGGAGCACGAGAGGCTGTGCAGCAGAATGAATCCTCATGAGCTGCGAGATGAAAAATGACACCTCATAATATAATGTGCTGCCTTTTTACCAGAGAGGACGTTTTGATTGGTCATAGCAGAAAAAGGCACTGGTGTTATGAATAATATCAATTCAATGATTCTCCGTTTGATTCTGCAGGAAACACACGGAAACCGCACGTCACATATTTTTTACTTTTGTTTTCACTCTCTGGATGAAACCATGAACTCAAACTCCACGTGGTAAATCCACGTTTCTGGTATTTTCAGGTACTAGTTGTAGTAACTAGTTGTTTTTACGTAATCATGCTAACAAACAAACAAACAAACAAACAAACAAACCGACAGGGGTGGAAACTTCCTTGTCGGAGGTAACAATGGGAAGAATAGAGGATCACAGAGGGTCGGCCCCTGCACAGCTCTGGATTCTCCATCAGCAAATGAACTCTATATATATTTCATGTCCCCTTAAATGTGAAAGAAAATCCATAACAATAACTGGCACACTTTTTTTTATCTCTATTGACTGTTGCACAACTTATCTAACGACGTGCATGAGACAGTTTATGCAATAATTCAGCAGCTAAGTTTGTCTAACTCGAGGGTTTGTTCACAACCTGTCTGATCACCTGAGAACTGTTTCATCATATCCACCAGAGCCACAGCAGAAAACAAAACTCAGGATGAAATTGATTTCGACTTTAAGAACCACATGACATCAAGAATCATCAGAACATCTCATTTCTGCAGCTCTCTGTATATACCAGCGTCTGATTGACAGATTTCTGCCGCATGCTGACAAAGTGTGAAAAGCAAACTATTATGTCCATGAGCCCATTCCCTCCGAGACACCTTCACACAGTCTCCACACAAATGAATCTCCCAACTCTTTCCACCTGAAGCTAAATTCAGATTATAGAGTCAAAAAACAACAACTCTCAAGACTCTCAAGTCTATGAAGCTGTACAGGACGACGGTGTGATGCATGTCGATGTTTCCAGTTGTGTCCTCCCTCTGGTTTACTGTTAGAGAACTAACCCTTGGTGTCAAACACACTGGGCTTCCTGTGTCACCATCCACCCGTCCACTATCTACACCACCTCTCCTTCCTTTGGGTGCAGCCCAGCTGTCGTGGGGCAGGAGGCCGCCTGCGTCCAGGTCGCCAGTCCATCACAGGGACCTTGGTTTATCCAGCTCAGTGTTTTTAAATGTGAAGTAGCTGTTTAATAACTGGATTTCATGCATTAATCATTTCCTGTGAGTCCCTTGTGAAATGAGCAGCTCCATGGATCCAGGTTTTTCATTTGGATCCGCACCAAAAACGCACGCACAGAGTTTTATCATCAAGCTTCACACATCATTTTCGAGGAAATCCCTGAAAATGTTAATAAAACGCAGCGTAATGGTAAATTCCTCCGTCCTGTAGCTTTTTGCAGAATCCTGCTCACAAACAGACGCAGGTGAAAACGAAAACCTCCTCGGAGATAATAACGTTGTGCTGACGAGGTTTGAGTCAAAATCAATTGTTGGAGTTCGTCCATTTAACGTATCTGCTCTGCTCATGGTGATTGTTCATGGTTCATCCAGTTATTATTTATTGTTTTCCGACGAGCCAACAGAAATATTTCCCCTCTTTTTTTTTACACCACTTATACAGGACTAGCTGTTTAGTCTTGATTTATATACTTTATTAGTTTGTCTTTGTCAATACAGAGCCCATGGTGCACAATAAAGGAAGCTGGTTCTTATTTACAGCCCGTACTTCCTCTTCTGAAGTCTCCATAAATGTAGAGCCAATGTTCTCGTGATTTTAAATACGATGCCTCGGCAGCCTCGGTGTGCGTCCCTCGCCTGCAGCTGGAGGCCGCACTCGTGTGAGCGTGTCAGCGAGAAAAACCCAATAAGCTGCGGTACAGCTCCCCCGACGATCTCCGCCGCCGCCGCCGCTTCGTATCTGCTCGGCCTGATTTACAGCAGCTGCCTCACATCTCTCCGCTCCACAGGTGACTCGGCCAATGTAGTCGTTTGGTTTCGTTCCGACAGAGACGTCGCTCGTGGCCCCCCCCCCGGCAGCTGCTGTCGTTCATTTCACGTGCACAGCTCCGCGTGAGTCACAAATACCGAGAGAGGAAATCCTTCTGTGAACAACATGTTAGCAAATAAAGAAACAGAGGAGGCAATGCACCTAATGTTATCATCTAATTATAATTAGTCCTCTAAATATTGATAATCGTGTTTCACTGTTTGTTGTCACGTTAACTGTGACTTTAAATTTAATTTTGCAACATTTACCATTTAAAACTATGTCAAAACGGGATGTTTTAAGATGCTGTATTGTATAATGGAATAAAAGAGCATCTCTCAGATCACACGGCCCAACAGTCCCCTTATGAAACCACTTTAATTTAACTAGATCTGCACCAAATTGCACAAACTCATAGAAATCAGTTCCCTGGAGTTTCTTTTTTTAATCAAGATCCATGAATCATTCTCGGCGAAATCAATGAAAATGTTCATTTGAGTTCATTTTGTGAAATCCTGCAAACAAGCAAGCGAATGCAGATGAGAACAATCTACTTAGTGGAGGTAATTAAACTAAATCACCTGTTCAGCACATCAATGTGTCGTTGATTGAAAATGCTAAGTTTTCATAACATCCTCTCTGCGTTCTTTGAAATGTCGGCAGTTACAGAAATAACCAAGACGACAGTGTTAGCGCTTTAGTCGTTTTCCAGCAGCGAGGCGCGCACACACACACACACACACACACACACACACACACACACACACACACACACACACACACACACACACACACACACACACACACACACACACACACACACACACACACACACACACACACACACACACACACACACACGAGTGGAAGGGGTCACAGAACGACGGACACGAGACGCAAACATCGTTATATCCGTGTCAAGAATACAAGTTCACGTGGTTATAAGTCATAACGATGCTCAGTAAGAACTAAGAACCATCACATCATCTTCAGTAGCTGAGTAGGTAGTTGTAGTATTGTGGTTGAAATTTGGCAAAATATAAACAATTATAGGGAAAAAAAGCTCAAGTCCAACAGCAACTGAAATCCATAAATATTGAAGGAGAAAACCGTGAAATTTGGAATCAGCATTCATTTTCCAGAATTTGTGGGACTGAGCTGCTTCAACCTAGATCGTTCCATAGTGTCTCAAAGACATGTCTCAGAGCCGATTTCCAAAAACACAAACTGACACCACAAGAAATTTCCAGTTGACTGCTGAGTTTGATAAGAACTACTTGGAATTACTGTCTTTGGAAGCCAGGCATCATATTATTTAAAGTTATGAATCTGTTCCAGCAAGTTGTTTTGGCTAAAAGCAGCTGTGAGCATTCATCAGCATCACTACCATCTGACATCAGACACCTCAAGAAGAGACGCAGCTCCATCGCATCATACTGATAAGTGTTAATCAAGTGCTTTACATCAGTCAAAAAACTAGAAATAAAAGTATTAAAATCAAGACAACAACAAAATAATAAGACACGAATAAAATGTCAAATATACGTGTTCAATATTTAATGTGGCCAGTGAAGGATCTGATTGAAATGGCCCTCGATAGGAGGAATATTCCCCGTCTCCTGTTCCAGGCCCGTCTGTGTCATCTCTGCATCAGCCTTGGAGGATGGGCCTGTGTTAGCATGTTAGCTAATGGTTTATGACTCAGTGGATGGTCAGAAAGCACAGCCTGAGCCTCGGGGAAGAGCTGCACCACGAGGCCTCCCCCTGCCCCACTCAGTCAGGTGGCTGCTGGTCTGCTGTCAGCCCCGGGGCCCGGCCCAGAGCTGCACCCGGGGGCCCCTGACTGGCTAACCCACAGAAGAACATTATAGTTAATCTGTTTTAGGTCATGGGAGCGCACACATGAGCGGGCACACACGCGTGTGCGCACACATACTGAGGCATCATGGGAAACGGCATTCAGACAGAGGAAGCACACTGGTTGAAGAGACACTCTGCTTCAATGCTTTTTGAGACGCCGTATCCTCCACACACACACACAACACACACACCAACATGGAAGCACGCAGATACAAACTAACGGAACTGGGAGATTCTGCGTCTGAGGACAACAGTTCTTTTTCGGCTGATGCTGTCAGATCCGCTCATCCTCAGAGACGCATGGAAGTCCCAGGGAACACGCACACACACCCACGTGCACCCACATACACACAGACACACACGCACACATATTGGACTCTGTCTTATAAGAGCTACTGAGCAGTGTGAGATGGGATTTAGGCAAACAAATGAATATTCATGGCATGAAGTGTGTAGTGGGGGTAAATCAAAGCTATGAGTCAGGAAAAGGAAGGAAGAGGGGATGGAAAGGATCAGGGCCGAAAGAGGACAGGACAGAGAGAGAGAGAGAGAGAGAGGGAGAGAGAGAGAGAGAAAGAGGGAGAGAGAGAGGGAAGGAGGGAGAGAGGGAGAGAGAGAGGGAGGGAGGGAGGGAAGGAAGGAGGGAGGGAGGGAGGTGCAGACAGTGATATCTCAGTCCTCCGTAACGAACCACAATCGAGACGAGCATGTTTCCTCCCCTCCGACACTGCAGATTCACGATTCAACCTTCCTCCTCACTCTGTATTTTACATTACGTCACAGTCTCCACTTCCATTCATGACGGTGTTAGTCACGCAAATCAAGTGACTCCTTTTTTTTCTGAAGGAATTAGAGAAGCCTTCATCTCAGAGGGTAGCGAGGAAGAGGAGGATGGTGCTGATGAATCAAGGGTTTACCTCGTTAGCAGCAGGATATAGGTGACGTGCTTTTCTATATTATACCATCCCACACGTGGGGGATGAGGATGACACATTAACCTTCTGTTTTAATAATAATAATAATAATAATATAAATGTAGTATAGAGGTAGTAAATCTCCACCATCTAATAGTGAAAAGATTTTCTGAACACATGACTCCGCGGATCCCAGGCCCAAGTTTGGATGGATTTAAAGGTGAAGACAAAGATATTGTTAATGATGTGGGACTTGACTGGAAGCCAGTGGAGGTGGATTGGGTGGAGGCTGATATGCTGCCAGGGCTCGGGGCAGGCGGGAACCCTCTGGACTCGCTGGAGTCTGTCCAGGACCTTCGCTGAGTACAGGACTCCATCGCAGTCAGGGGGGGGGGGGGGGGGGGGATAAGGGTCTCTACCATGGAGTCAGTGATGAGTATAAAAAGCATCTAAGATGGATGACACGTCTCCACTTCCTCCACAAAAATAAAGCCACGGGTATATCCGCAAAGTGCTTTTGAGCCAGAATCTCTGAGGTGGTGGTCGTGACGTTAAGCCACAGTAGAGAGAGTAAACTTTTCCCATTACTCTTAATGTTTTTTAACATCACCATCTTATACATAATGGCTTTTAACAACCATTTTAAATTGGTGGATATTTAAAGTGTCCACATCCACAGCATAAACTCCAGTTCTGTTGATTGCACAGTTGCTCTTAATAAGCTGTGTTAGTGTGAAGCCTTAGATCTGCAGCATAATGTGAATAATTAGAAAATGACATGTCTCGTCTCCTTGCACAGGAGCCGCGGCCCGCTGCCGCCGCTGCTGCCGCACAGCTGACACGTCCTGTCCTGCCGCTACCTTGCACTAACCACTGTAGAGATATTTGTCCTATTTTTAGAAGGCGCTGAAAGCAGCTCAGACAAGCAGAAAATATCAAAAAGCACACAATATATTTTGCAGAGTTACCCGGGCAAAGGCATGGGAGAGGGGAGGGGAGCTGGGGGAGCTGGGGGAGCTGGGGGAGGGAGGGGGGCGGGTTATTTACAATTAAAGTAAAGAAGCGTGGATTGCCAGGGAATGTGCTACAGAGGAGGAGCTGCAATCTCTCCGCTGCCTTTTATCAAAAGGAGAAAAAAGAGGAGGAAAATGAAGTAAAGGCTTCTGTAAATTATGTATATCTTAGTGAAGTATGTAAAGCTGCAGGAGGTGCTTATGGATTTACGTAACAAACGACGCAATAAGATGAGGGAGCCAATAACAAGGTCAGAAACAAGGTCATCGTCTCAATGACAACAATGGCAGCCAGGGAGGCTCCCACTGCGGCGAGGGAGAGTTAAATGAACGCTTGTACGACATGATGCAATCCCATCTTTCCCCATTTGCTTGCTTTTTTTTATCAGCTTATGTCAAACAAACAGAGAAAACTGCCAGCGAGAGTTTCCCCCGATTTCTCCTGAGGCGGAAAAAACGTTCCCTTCAGAATCAATTTGAGATCAGAATCAAATACTAACAAACGTAAAAAATAATCTGAAAAAAGGAGAAATGTCTCGTTAAGTCTACACACGACCGGAGAGCTGCGGAAACAGCACCTCAAGAAACACAAAGCACAAAGAAGAAACTCATTAAAAAAAAGGGATTGTGCACAGAAAGTGCTTAATTTAGTAATGAAATGTTTTTTACCCCTGGGTGGTGAACAGAGAAGGTCATGGAGTGGATGAAAAAGACAACAAAAAACCAACAGTGACCTTCAGGCGCACACACACACACACACACACAGACACACACACACACACATTATTAATGCCCCAGTGTGTAAATGGAAGAAACAGAAACTTAAACACTCATGACGACAAAGACGAGAGGAAGAAATGCAGAAAATGAAAAAGCCTCTTTAATTGAAACAAAAGAACTTTTGTCCGCCTCTGTAGCTGTCGTCAGGATGACACACACTCACACACACACACACACACACACACACACACACACACACACACACCACACAACAAACCACACACACACACCACAACACACCACAGGCCACTACGCTGTCATGGCAGGCAAACCACTTGAAGGTGTACCCTAGCACAAACTTAGATACGGCCGCGGAAGGCGAGACGAACACTGAGGAGGGCGAGAACACCGGAACGAGAGAGAGAGAGAGAGTACAATGAGAGGAGAGAAGAGGAGGAGAAGAGAGAGAGAGAGAGAGAGAGAGAGAGAGAGGGAGAGGAGAGAGAGAGAGAGGAGAGAGGAGAGAGAGAGAGAGAGAGAGAGAGAGAGAGAGAGAGAGAGAGAGAGTTGTGACTGAGTCATGGTTCTTGGAAAGCATGCCTCCATTTAAACACCACACGACAACTTGCAACCAGATGGGGTCTGACCACGACGCCCACAGGACCCAACAGGAAGTGTGTGTGTGTGTGTGTGCGTGTGAGAGTGTGCATGTGTTGGCTTTAAAAAAAATAAACTTGATGAAACTTCTGTATAACAATTACCTCCAATTTCTATATTCACTGATTTGAAAAAGAAACCTTTAAACTGTGGTAACTTATTGGGATTCACTTGATGACTTTATATTTCTCAGTCTGTGAAGCTGCTCTCAGACCTGCGCCGATCAACGGACATTTGAAAATACAGCAGGAACATGTCCAGGAAATCCCAGTGGGTGTGTTGATGGCGTTTCTAACACGCGACCCGTTGGAAACTGGAAGGATTCAAATATCTGAGGACGAAGAAGAGGAGTCAACTTGGAAAGAGAGAGATTCAAGAGCGTGTGGTGATAAGGGCCGACGCCCGTGTGTCGATGCTGTTAAACTAAAACACACGATTTCCACAGCGGGATTCAAACTTCATCTCCTGCCTCCTGCTGCTCAACGGGCTCCGCTCGACGATCTCCTGCTGGACCAGTGATACTCTTCTGGGTTTGTTCATCTATAAATATGTGTAGGATGTTAACTGTCTCTGGACGTTACTCGACCTGAGCCTCCAGCTTGTAAATGACCAAAACATGGAGCCGGGGTCGGGTTCGACCTTCGTGTCAGGTTCGGGTCGAGTTGGGTTACAACCTGAGCCACACTCTAGAGACACGGGCAGAAATACAAAAAAGCACAATTTGCTTACGATAAATTGCCAAATGGCTTCTCTGTGTATCCTGCACCTAAAAAAAATAAAAGAATATGAACTACACATGTATATGTACATAATATATCCTTGTCTCAACACTGGGCAGCGTCTCGTTTCCAAGGTGAGAGCTTCTGCTTTGATTGTGCAGTGATTTGTGCTGAGGAAACAATTCATGTTGTGTCGTGGGGCATGTAAATGCAACACAGGGTCTGGGTTATTCATAAGTTTTAATAATGCACGGCGTCTAAGTTTACATTCACTACATATTTAACGACAGTAACAGTGGAAGGGAGTTGGAGCGGGAGGACTGAGCACTCACAGCTCCACGGTTGTAAGTTTAAAACCCCAGGAAGCAAAACGTCTTCTCGTCTTACAGAGACAATTACTCTTAAAGTGTGTGTGTGTGTGTGTGTGTGTGTGTGTGTGTGTGTGTGTGTGTGTGTGTGTGTGTGTGTGTGTGTGTGTGTGTGTGTGTGTGTCCATGCTCCTCTGAGCAGATGGTGTTTTAAGCTTCAGCCTTCATGCAAGAATATTAAGGCAAAATTAGCTTTTCCTCAATTTATGGACTATCACATGGCCGATTTAATTATTAGAAGATTTTCAGTTGATTACATAGAAAAATGTGAAATCTTGTCACATCAGCCACATTGTTATTATCCAGATAAAGTTGGTGGCTGCGCAGAGAACTAATCCTCTACTGGTCAGATTCATGCAGTTTTCAGACATGGCCTCCGGAGGATATCCAGATTCTTCGATCAGCACAGAAATCTCTGCAGCTGTCTTCCATGTGTGTGTTTCCACCTCTTCATCTGCAGATATTTTTGCATTATAGAAACCTCATCAACCCTCCCACTCACTCGCGGAGGATCCTGCGGAGGACCTCCTGCTGTGTTCTCACCTCGGCTGCTCCTGAGTTTCTGCAGACTTTATACGAGGAGGCCAGGCGGAGAAAGTCTGCAGAGAGTCCGGAAGCTCTCACTCGGACACATACAGCCTCTCCAGAGAATGTCCAGAGGACGTCCGGAGTTCATTGCACGTCTGAGAGCAGCTTTTACAGAAAACTAACGACAGAAGACTTTGTAGCTGAGACGGAGGAACCTGGTAAAATATCACCTTCTATCCTCACGGGTGAATCGGGCTCAGTTCCAAACCAGATAGTGTACACACCATCTGTTATCCCCAGTGCTTTCGGCTCTCTGTCTCTCTTCTCTCCAGTTTTCTCTGCTCCCAGGTCACGTTGTACGAGTCTGTTCCCAGCAGAACTGTTCCTTTCTTCGCTCGGCATTTGTTCTGCAGCTAAATGTACTCTCTGTCTGGCTGTGGAGAGGAGATGATACGGTGGCGGGTAACGCCGCTCCTTTGCTCTGCGCTCCTCCTTCTGCTGCTGTTACACTTCAGTGAAGCTGGGAGCAGTGAATCGGTTCAGCCTGTGTGTTTAATTGCTTTCCACTTCCAAGAAGCCTCCCTGCTGGCCCCGACACAGAAAGATTCATACATCAGATGATTGGGGGCCAGACTCATAAACCGCTACTGTGGTATTTCATTTGGGAGAGAATTCTGCACTTCACTTTCGCAAAAAGAATCCAGTCCCACAAAATGGCCTGACGCCCACCTGCAGCTTGATTACCCCAAACTAATGCCCAGCAACCACAAGGCAGCTAATACTCCCCAAAACTGTCAAGAGGGTTGTGACCGATGATGAATACAAATATATAAAACATGTGGTTAAAGACACTTTGGCATAACAACAAGAGGTTTAAACTGAGGCACTGGCACAAGAGAACGAAAAGCACAGATCATGGATGTCGTCACGACCTTCTCCAACTCTTTCTGCAGGTGTTTTGTTCTCCAGATGCAGTTGTCGTCCAGTTTCTTAATTTTAATCCTAACCACGATACAGCTCTACAAGACGTGAGCTTTTCGGGACCTGTCAGGGGGAAATGATATTCGGTTTCGGGTCAGTTTCAGTCACGTCGGCTGGGCCATCGACTTCTTACACGGCACGTACCATCAGGGACAACATCTGGCTCGAGTCGGGTTCGTACGCAAAAAACTGAATCGGCAAGTTTTCTTACAATCCCGGTCCGGGACAGAAAATTGCAGCCTGAGCCGCCCTCTGCTTCCCAAGGGTCTCATTCTGAGCTCTGGTGAAATGTGCTGCTACTTCAGGCTGTTTGCAGTTTGTCTGTTATAATTTGCACTTGTTAGATAAAGCTGGAGTTAAATACAGACGTGGGACACAAAGTCGTTCAGTCCCAAATAGGAAATATTTGCTCTGATCAAGACCAAATCAAAACCAGCAAGTCTAAAATGAAGTCTTAAACTCTCCTAAACATCTCATTCTGTCCTTTTCCAATTTTTGGGCCATTTCAAATATCTAATTTTAACAGAGTGACAATGTACAGTAGTACATTGAAAGAAATAACGAGTGCTTGAAGCACAATTTCACTTAATCACATTTCAAAAGTAGAATAATTTGCAGCTGTGAGAAAAATACAATCATTAGTATATTAAAATTCTATATCTTGACCACATCTGTCCTAACATCTGACAGTCGAAGGTGTCGCCTCATGTTCCCCCATCCGCACTTTCTGCAGTCGATGTTGGTCTCGGCACTGGAACATTTCTACCATCTTCATTATCGACTGCATTCAAATTAATCAACCTGTATCTGCTGATAAAAGAAATAAAGATCTGCACTTTACAGCGTCGTTTGTGGTCGACTCAGGAGAGTCGGAGCAAAGTGTGATTTTCCTGCCGCAATCAAGCGTCTCCCATCAGCCACTGCCGGTCAGACAGAGAGCAGCACAGTATACGAGTTCTCCACAATGTGGACGCACAGTAAGACGCTCGACGGCCAATCATCGGAAACAACAGGAGCCGACTGTGGGTACAGTTCACCGTCCAAAAAGTCACTGCGCTCCACTAATGGCGCCACGTGATTATCTCAGCACTCTATCGGACCACCGGCCTCCTCCATCACGCCCGTCACCCTTCACGCTCCCAGCTGCTCCAGGAGATCCGTCTTTATTGGTATGTGCAGTGGAAGACAGCTGGACCTCTTCATTTCGGTATAAATCTCCATCTGAGGCCGACAGCGGCGGCTCTGACCTCATTACGGCCGGTAACAAGCGTTATCAACACCGTTTGGGCCCAGGATTTATCTTCTCATTGCCCCCCCCCCCCCCCCCCCCCCCCCCCCCCCTTACACTCCCTTGCTCCTTTAGCTGCACAGACTAACAGAGGTGGCTCACACTGCGTTGAAATTGATGTTCTGCAGAGCTTGTACTTCTTCACCGTGCAGCTCAGACCGGGTTAAATGAAGAGCAATGAGGTTTCATGAGGAGTTCGAGTCGGCAGGAGCTCGTGTTTGTGTTGATTGTCACTAAAGCGAGGGATTTTTACTTTGGAGGTTTTGGAGATCTGGAGACGAGAGATGTACATGTATGTTTTCATAATTCTTAACCACACTCCAAGCAAACTTCCTCAATGTCCATCCATGGTCCCTATAGGATGAACCTTCATGTCGTATCCTCACAACAATTCTTCTAGCTTGGCGGCAAGTTGGTGTTTACGTTTATTTAAATCAATCAATCAATCAATCAAATTTGTTTGTATAGCCCATATTCACAAAAGTAAATGTCTTGACAAACAATTGAATGGACTACCATACAATTTCTAAATCACCAAATTGAAAGATTTGGCTTGAGGCAAAAATATTTGCGAAACTAATTACATTTCCATCAGTTTTAGCTATAATTTCAATGCTAATTATCATTTCTCTCAAAGTACCACTGTGCCCAGGGAGCCTCACAAAGCTGCTGGAGTCAAAACTGTGCCAAAATATCTTCAAAAACTATATTTAGAACAATTTAAAAGATATTTAGTTTTTTTTTGCCGTTATTGCGAGGACAGTGAAATGAGGAGAGAGAAAGGACGAAGACAAAAGACAAAAAAGAGCTGAGTTGGAACTGAACCTGTGTAAACTGCTCTAGGACTCAAATCCCAGGACAACATCTAAATCCAGTCTTTTCTGGATTTATTTTCCTTGTGGTTTTGCTGTATTTCATATATTCTCTCAAAGTACAAAGGGAAACAGAAATAAACGACGATGGCGCAACAGGAAACCTGTAGTATGTTTAATATATTAACCTCAGGGCTGCTACACTCATATTTTGATTGGTCAGGTTTTGTTTAATAAATAAAATAAAAATTAAAGTCATCGCAATTGAATGATTAAGGGATGATTTCAAAATAAAAGTATTGACTTTTCTAACCAATTTAAATATGAATTTCTGTAATTCTTTTGGTCTTTCGGTTTCTTCCTTCAAATAAGATTCAAGTCGAGACTGAAACATAAAAAGGTTTTAACTCCATGTTCCCATCCTGACTTCTAACTCGTTGTTATCGACTCAATTCAAATCCAATTCCAATCAGAGCTTTGTCTAGATTGTAGAAAACCTCCGTCCTTCCCTTTGGAACAGAGCGACAGTGCAGGACTGAAACAAACTGGAGAGAGAAAACTGGGTCTTTCTCAATATTTTCCTTTTTGTATCCGTCAAGTGTGTTTGAAGTAAAATCTAAATCTTTGAAGAATGAATCCAAAATGAAAGGACACGGAGGATGAGAAGCATCCTGGAGGTTTTACCGCTGACCCAGGAAGAAACGGACGGTGACTCAGCCACTGAAAACAACACAACATGTTCAAAACCCAGATTTCTCACTGCAAACATTACACGCACACACAACTTTCCCCTCTGTCGTTGTCGTATCTGGGCCTGTCGTGTCGGTTTGCATCCGTTTTGGCAGAACAGCGTTTCTTCATCTCCGCGAACAAACGATTGGAGTTCAGCTGCCAGTCGGAGTCGTGACGCATCCGCAAACTGTCACTGAAATAGAGACTAAGAGTCGGCTGCGAGCGTCAGCGGGCGAGCTGGCTGTTACTGTGGATTTAATTAATTAGAACTGTTGACTGCTGTGTGTTATTACCCTTTATCTGTGGTGAAGCTGTTTTGTCTGACTGCTCTTCTAACAGCTGCTGCCCCCCCCCCCCGAGGCAGGGACGGCAAACAAAGGGTTTAAAGTGGATTCTGGATTCTGCAGATACGGATCAATTGAAGTGATTATCAGGTCTGATCCTGATGTCACGGTTCAGGTCGAGAGGGTCGTCGTAAATAATGCACGAGGCCTAAACTCCGGACGTAAAAGGCATAGCATTCTAATAGCTGAGCAGTTTTCTGACCCTATGTAATCCTGTAGATACATAACGTGTGTTTTAAAAGCATTTTCCTGACTTATTAAACTTCCCTTCATAAACACTGTGTCCCGTTTTTTTACTTCGCCGCTGTAGCAACCAATTTCCCTGCAGACATCATTAAAGTTCTCCGATTGTTCTTGAGATCTTAGAACAAACAGGAACTGCGAGTGTGGGACACCTGCCTGGAGTCGGTGTGATATTGAGCTCCAGAGTTTTGTGCAGTAACAACACAACTCTATTCCCTTATTGCAACCCATCGACATCAAGGAGAGGCCCTGTACACGTGTGTGTGTGTGTGTGCAGGTGTGTGTGTTTATATTTCATATTAGGCGAGTGTCAAACGACATCAGAAAATCTCTCCATCCCCCGAGCACACTCCTCCTCCTCCTCCTCCTCCTCCTCCTCCTCCTCCTCCTCCTCCTCCTCCTCCTCCTCCTCCTCCTCCTCCTCCGTGTTCACGTGTCTATTATCTTTCGGTCCCATCAGTCGTGGAAACACACACCAAAGTCTGTCAAAAACATCTAACAAGGACGCACATCATCAGGGTTGAGGGCTTTTTATTGTCCGAGACCGATCAGACATAAAACACACTGGCTCCCACACAAGCTGTTTATGGACTATGACTAATGTGAAAGGCAGAATTCCAGGAGGAGGCACTAACCTTGTTTGATCTGGACCGTTGGACTTTTCAGTTTGGTCCCAATCCAAAGTCCATGGTCCAGAACAAGTGAGGGAAATTTAGTCTGACAAAAAGAGGTGGTGGTGTGGATCAAACAAACCATGTTTGGTTTGTTTGCAGGGTGAAAACATTGTTTTGGGATAAATTGGACTTTCGGACCGATTTCAGGAAGGTGAGACAGCATCAAACAACAGTGAGAGAAAAAGGACAGATTGTTTAAAGAGGGGAACCTCGGTTTGGGCCGGGATCTGGACCTGGAGGTGTGAAAACCCTCTAAGTAGAACCAGGACTCTTTCCAGCCACATTGTGTGGATCACAGCCAGGTACTCAACACATCCACAGACAGTATATGAAAATGGACGTGGACTCCGGGTCTGTAAAGAGAAGCCAATGAGGGAGTTCCTGGACAGAAGTTCACAAACCAATGGGTGACGGCTCGGTGGTTGACACATGATCTCGTGTAGATATTTGCAGATTTCGCAGCAGAGAGAACAACTGTGGTTTTAGCAAGAAGCACAAATGTCTCACAGCTTTCTAAAAAATAATTCTACCTAAAGGAAAACGTCTCAAACAAAGCGAGTGTGGCCTTTGGAAAAAACGAATGTATTTCAAATCACACGTGATGTGTACAACCACGAGTTACAGATACTGTGCATGGGCAGTAAACAAACATGAGCTATTTACACGGACAGAATCCCACAGTTACGAGTCTGACACGATTGTGTGAACACATATTAGATTCACGCATGGTGGCTCGCTTCCATTACAGCCTGTCCACACGCTGGACTTGTGGCGGGAGCAGTAGAAAAGTTAAATGAGAGCAAGCGGTTCTTATCTGCATGTTCCCGAAATGCAAAACAGACAAGGCACATATTTGCACTGACTGCCACCGCGTGATAAAAGGAGAGTCTACCTGCGGCTAGCTGCTTTACAACAGCTGTAAAAAAAAATGTATTTTGGATTTCCAGGGGACTACAAGCGTTCGCTTCAACTCATAGACTTTTAAAAACGATTTCTGTGATGAAACAACAAAAAAACAAAAAAATATGACAACAGCTTCCAGGCTGACAAATTACCAAATTTCACTTGGAGTGCAGAACGGTGTACGAAGGGGAGGTTGCTGACACACACATTGCAAAGACGCCGCTTCACGCTGCTTTCATCTCACGTGAGCCGGGGGGGGGTGTTGCGTAACGCAGGTTTGAGGAACTTTGGATGTTCTTCACCAGGAGGTGCATCATCTGGCCTGTCTGCCTCATTAACCCACCCTCAGCTCCCCACGGAGACGGGAAATAACTCGGGGAGGAGGCCTGGATGCACGGAGGGGTGTGAATGATGGGCGAGTGTGGGGGTCTGTGGGGCGGGGGGGGGGGGGTGTGAGCGACGGATAGAAAAAGGAGGGGAAGTGATGACGTAGAGACGGAGGGAGGAAGAGGGGCGAGAGCAACCAGAGAGTTACTGCAGGTTGAGAGTCAACACCGAGTCAGCCAGTCGTACGATGACCCTGAATTTCTTTGCACACAACATTTCAAAAACTTTAAAAATTACCCAGGTTTGTACAAAATATTTTAATTTCCCACAGGGTAGAAGAAGAAGCTTTTTGATCGTTTCATTAAAAATCCCTTTTATATGTTTACAAAGTGCATCGTGTGCCTTTTTAGAACAGGATTCAAACTGCGTAGCCGTGACCCACACAGGACGGAAGAGATTTACAGAAAACTAGAATGTCCCTCACAACTCTGCCAACTCTCCAACAGTCACCGATAAATTCAATCAAGCTGCACCAAATTCCCAAAACTCATCGATATCAGTCCGGGAAATGTGCCTGATGTAACTTCCTTGGTGGAGGTAATGAATGTGGAGGATGTGCTTGAAATGAGACGACACAAGTTCTTACAACCCTGTCTCCTAAATATTCCAAACAACTAATGTGCAACTGCAAATGCATTTTAAGGGAAAATAGATTCTGTTTTCTATTAACATAATAAAGGAATCGTCACATATAAACTCATATTTTTGCTGTGTAGTGTCTGCTTTGAGTTGTGTTCAGGGAAGGTTAGAGAAAAATCCCAGTCAGACAGTGACGTCGAGCCAGACTGAGTGTTTGAGACAGAGGCTGAAAGGAGGAGCTGCAGCAGTGGACAGTCGGAGGACAGTGATGTGTTTTCGAGTTATAACCCAAATGAAAGTTATGAACCTGGATATGAGCAAGTTATTTTTATATATCGAGCTTTGAAACCTGTCAAACGTCCACACCTGTAGCCATCACAAGGATGATAACTTTAAATCTTTCCGATAAAACTTCATAATAAGCCTGAACTTTATAGACACAGCTTCTCACGCATCAGTGCACGAGTGGAACCTGCCCGGTTGCAGTCGCCCTCCTCGCGCTGTCCTCTGATGATGTGAAAATGTTCGGGGGGGGGGGGGGGGGGGCGGATGTCAGGTTGATTTTAAGGCTGGATGCATTTTAAACTGATAAACTGTCGGAGAGAAATGATTTCTGCCATTTTCTTTTCACTCGGCGTCATATTAGCAAACAAGCTCGAGCCCACAGCACGAGGAGTGGAGAGCGTTTCATATTTAATATCTGCACTGAGGCCTGAAAGTGGGAGACGCAGCCAAGAGAGATGATTTACTATTAAAGCACAAAAAAAAAATCTGAATCCAGCTGCAGCGACGTCCTTTCCCACCAGCATCGTGAAATTTTAAAAATCTTAGTGTTTCTCACCTTCTTGTCTCTGACAGATGCCGACGACACAGAATGCATTTTGCAAACAACTGCACTCAGCAGGATTATAGTCAAGTAGAGACCTGGTATCTGCACATTGTGTGTTTCTTCCCCTCAGGCCTCAGCTACACCACTGAATCTTCTCCAGTTTGTCCAGTTGAGACACACAGACACAGCAATTTTAGCCATTTTCTTTCTTCTTTCATAATTTTCTGTCTCTCATCATTTCGTCCCTTCCTCCCTTTCTTACTTCCATTATCTTTCTTTCCTTCGTCATTTCCTTCCTTGCTTCATTTGTCCATCCTTCCTCACATCATTTGTTTTCTTCTTCTCTCTTTCTTACTGCCTTCCTCCAATTCCTTCCTCTTTCGCCATTCTCTTTCTTTCTTTCGCCATTCTCTTCCTTCTCTTCTTCCTTTCTTTGTTTCCGTTCTGTCTTTCTTCCTGCGTGATTTGCATTTCCATTTATCCCCAATAACACGACAAATCACTGTCAAACATGCCTTTCCTTTTCTCCCACCCGATCCTTCTCCTCTCCTCTCCTCTCTCTCTCCTCCCCTCTCTCCTCTCTCTCCTCTCCTCTCTCCTCCTCTCCCTCTTCACCCCCTCCACTCTCATCCCCTCTCTTCACCTCCATCTCCTCCTCTGTTTCTCCTGCAGAATCAAACATCTCATTGGTCCCAGTCATGCAGTGTCATGTGGAAATATCTGGAGGAGAGCAGAGGAGGGGTTTAAGATCCCCAGTCAGGATTCAAGGGCGGTTCATTATCACGAGCGGCGTGCGGCGGGGCAAAGGGGGGGGGAGGTTGGACGAGCGGTGGTGGTGGGCTGCAGGACCTCAGTTCAATAATGTGAGTTTTGATTCGACTGAGCGGAAGTGAAGAGCTGGGAAATGTCAAGGGCGCCGCATAAACAAGCCGATTCCCTGCTCGCTCGGCAAATCCACTGCAAGCTGTCTCAGAAAATAAGCCCTGACGTCAGCTGTGTGAATGTGCATCTGTGTGCACAGAGAGAGAAGGAGGCGTCGGTGTTGTATAACCCACAGCAACATTACTGCAGGAGGGGAAAATGCTATGGGGGTAAAAACGCTTGTAGCTACTACGAATGACTCTCCTGCTTCGAGCTACTGCTATTATAACGTAGCCAGGTTTTACTCGTACACGCACGTGAGTTGCAGTTTCTCTTTTGTTAAAATAGATCAGATTAGAATTGAGTTTATCCCTTTTATCGATGGACTTGAGTCTGTGGGAAATGGGGAACGAGAGCAGGGAAGACGAGCAGCAAAGGGACGAGTCAGAGCCGAGTCAGAGCCGAGTCAGAGCCGAGTCAGAGCCGAACCTGCAGCTGCTGCAGACGACTCAGGCCTAGGTGCACGTGTTGCCCACCCAACTTCTCAAGAAATGTAAAATACAGTAGACTGTCTCATCGACTGCACATGAAGCAGACTATTCTCTTTTTAAGTTAGTATTAAAGTTAGTATATGTAGGATTTTAAAAAACAGCTAAATAAGGTGATTGACTCCTTTCCCATTGGCAGTAGAGGAGCGTGCACGTTGTTCCAAAGACATACAAACACACGTTCTTGTATATCAATGTGCCAAAGCCCAGGAGTCCAACGCATGTTAACACATTCTGACAGATAAAACTGTCAAAATGACGATTAAAAAGAAATTAACGCGTTGGTGCGGGTGTCATGTTTCCGTCACATGATAAAAAACCTGCGTCTGCTGCAGAGACATTTGACCAAAGAGTGAACACAGACTGTTTCCATTCCCAGTGCAGACAAAACCCAAATATCAGTGGGTTTTAGTGGAAAAGGCGCTTGTATGAAAAATATAAGTAAAACATCATGTGTAGAAGATGCACCTGATGCAGTCTCCTATGGTTTTTACTCCTAAACCTCTCTGGCTGAGGAACAATTGTGGTTTGAGTTTAAACACTGGACACGCTCGGAGGCATGATTCACAATTAATTTAATTCTTTTTTTATTTTCATATTTAACCTAGACCACAATCCCCCCCCCCCCCCCCCCCTCGCCCCGTTTCATCCGCAGCGTGAAGGACACTCACGGACGCTTCCCGTTACAAATCGACATTACAGCGTTCATAAATCTCATCTTTCAAGTTTGGTCGTTTTGTGTTTGTTGGTTTTTCGAGGTGAGGATGTTTTAACAAGAGGACGTCAACTTCAAAGATGACGGCTAAGTGGTCGGTTTGGAAAATGTCCGACGGGGGTGAATCCACCTCTGTCGATAAAGAACGGCACAAGAGCCTCTTCTCTGACTTTTTACATTTTCTATAAAACCTCAATGCCAATTATGTACTTATGAAAATGTAATTTATAGGAGCCAGGGTTGATTTGCCGGTGGTAACTATGGAAACTTTGGATGTGCTAACCTCACACCCTTGTGCATTTTGTCCGTTGAATCATTTTTGATTGTTGGGAATTAGAGTAAACAAGTGGTTTGATGAGTAGTTAATCTTCACAATCACTACATTTGTGTTTGTGCGACGAGCAGCAGGTTTCGTTCCTTCATTGTGTCGAAGCTTATTTTACAATCTGACCCTTTTTAGGTTTTGCCAGAACAATTTCCTCTCTGTTGGCTTTCTCGCGCCGTGAATCGCACTCATCAGCCCGATCGTCTGAGAGTTATTAAGCTTCTACACACAGCGGGGAAAAAGAAAACACAACTCCTCTGAATCAGCTCATCCACTCCCCCCCCCCCCCCCCCCCCCCCCCCCATGACCAGCAACCACGGGGAGACGGTGTATCTGGTGTGATAAAAGTGCAATAATTGGCCAATCACGCTGCAATCACAGGCCTTCTCTCTTAGCCTGCTGGAGAGAGTCGAAAATGGTGAGGCCACACAACAGCACACTAACACACACACACACACACACACACACACACACACACACACACACACACACACACACACACACACACACTCACACAAACATTGATAACTAGTAATGATCCCCTCTAATAATAGTTCCATCATTAGACAAAGCAGTAGTAGCACAGGGTGAAAGGTCGTGAGCATGTGTGTGTGTGTGTGTGTGTGTGTGTGTGTGTGTGTGTGTGTGTGTGTGTGTCTCTGTGTGTGTGTGGAGGGTGGGAGCTGTATTTCATCATTTATTGTACGTCTGCCTTTAGAGTCGTAGCTTATCGATGTATCTGCGGAACTGCATCCATGTTCTTTTTATTAAACCCTAAATGTTAGAAGTAAACTCCTCTACTGGAAGACGAGTCAAGAGCCTTGTTTTTTTTTAACAGGTTTATGGGCGTCCTTCTTTCGGTGTCACAGTATCAGTCATGTCACCTTTTACACTGATCAACAGTTGGTGCCGATAACTCCTGTCAACTAAGACGAGGAAGAGGACGGTCCAGCGAACAAGGATTTCAAAAATCTATACTGCTTTTCCTTTAGGTGTCGCGGGGGGGGGGGGGGGGGGGGGGGTGGAGACAGACATGTTGACAGTCCATCACTCATAGAGACAAACAACCACTCACACCTACGGGCAATTTAGATTCTCCAATTAACGCAGGCTGCATGTGTTTGGACTGTGAGAGGAAGCAGAGAGAGAGAGGACTCCATGGGGCTCGAACCCAGAACCTTCTAGCTGCTGATGCTAACCACTGGACGAAAAAATAAAAATATATACTTATGGACATAACTTATATTTATGTTTGTTTCAAGAAAACTCAACACAGCCACTTTAACAGGTAGAATATAAAATAACTAAGAGTACAAAATCAAAATGAAGATTTGAAGATGCTCTTTTTGGTCAAAACATGATTCTCCATATTTCAACATTTTGAAACTTGACTTTTATGACTCTTGAGAGCTTTCTTTATATTGTTGTCCATGGATGTGGAGTTGTCTGACTATGAATATTGTTTTCGTCTCTCCTGAAAAAAGATCTCGATCTCACTGAGACGACCTGATTAAATAATCAAAAGTGATGTAAACTTATAAACAAAATATGTTTAATAACAGAAGCAATGGAGAGAAGAGCTTCACCAGTTTGACGACACCAGTTAGAGTAAAAATAGAAAAAACAAGGATATCCAGAGGAAAGTTAAAAATTGATTTAAAAAAACAAACAAACAAATGTTTTCTGTTATTGTGCAACGAGGGCGACTGTGATCCGACTGTCACTTTCTGCCTTTACAGCGTTTACCAGTGCCGCCTCACTGAAGTGTGAATGTGTGAACGCCGAGTTACAGGCGACAGTGGGAACGTGTGACGGCCGACAATGGATGTGCAAAACACATCTGTGGAATAATTTAAACACCCGAAAAATGACTGAGGAGGAATGATGGCACGACGAACTGCGGCTGTTTAACCAAAGACGAGGAAAAGTTTGGCAGGGAACAGACGACTTCTACGTGAAGCAGGACGGAGCAGAAAGAACGTGTGGGTGTTACGTTCAGATCTCGTGTTTTGATCTTTCCTGATGATTTTCTCCAAAAATGACGTCGTACAAACACCAGCTCCGGATTGAGCGACACCATCTGGCTCGTCTCCATCGTCACGGAGGAGGTGGGGGGGGTCAAAGGTGAAAAGGTCGTCGCCGTGTGCCAGAAGGAAGTCCCCCCCCCATCCTCCCGGGGCCACTCACTGGGAGTTTGACCCTTTGACCTCCAACTAATGAAGCCGGCGGCTAATGAACACGCTCCCTCGAAGGGTTTCTCCATCACAGCTCCTCAACTCTCACTGGGAACACAAACCATTAAAGAGAGACCTGCTCATTGTATAGACACACCCACTCATTACAGCTGCAGACGTGTTTGTGTTCACGCTCTCCGGAGCAGCACACGGGGTCCTGACATCAGGCTGATGATGCTGAATTATCTCATTACGTGGGAGGAAGGAACTGCTGAGACTTCAGGTTTCACTGTTTCATTAAAGCAGGTACATGTAGAGCACATGGAACAGGGAGGATTAAAGCTGGAATCCTACTCGTTAGAAAGTAATCATTTTTTAGACATGGATTCCGCTGACCAAGCAATCCTACAAATGACTTTTTATAACAAACACATTAAAGGAAGTTCTGCATAATCTACAAAAAAAGTACACGAAATATCGAAAGATAAAACTAGAATGGCACCGAGCCCCCTTATGAAACCATATTTAAATCCCGCTAATTTCAGATTTTTATCTGGATGACCATCAACATATCAGTCCCCTAATTCTGCCTGATGTTCTTCATTAAGATGAATGAATTATTCCTACAGGGAGATTGATGAAGATGTCAAAAACCAACCAACAAACGAAAAGGACAGAGGTGACAACCTCCTCGGTGAAACTGAAGGACACTAAGAGGCCTTTGAGAAAACATCAGTTTAACCTTGAATGTGAAACGTATCAGGGGTCCAAGCTCTTAAACCTTTTTAATAAAGGAATAAAGGAATCTTATATCTTCACTCTACACTTGATCGGAAGCCAATGCCGGGATGTGAGTACAGGTGAGATCTTCCTGGTGCCAGGTCACAGTCTATTGTGCACCAGCGACAGAGAACCTGAGACCAGAGACATTCAGGAAAGTGTTGAATTTAACTCGTCATTCCTTCTTTCAAAAGTTTCATTGTGGGAGTTTAAAGTATAAAAAAACCTCTTCAGAATAAGGTAAAGACACGAATGAAGAAATTGGGTCAAAATGTCCTGAGTTACGAGACTGCTTACGTTTATTTTCACCGATCCGAAGGTGTTTTTTACTTTTTACACGTCCTTGCGTCTCTTACGTCGACTTCCTCCACAAAACCAAAGGAACCTCTGAGGGACGCAGCGCTGCAGCTACTTCCTGTGGTTTAAAAAGACGTGATGGCGGCTCGTCGTGCGTGCTGCAGTACGTAGGTGAGCCGTAACAGCGTCCTGCAGCACGTGAGAACAACTCCCCCTGGGCCAGAGTGTGTTCCTGTTTAAAACCCATCTGTGAATTCCCACGACTGATCCGCTGCGATCCCAGAGCAGACCTGCTGCTGTGATTTCCCTCAGTCTCTTTAAATATTCCGGGCATCTCTGTCTCGGGGAGCAATTCTCCTCGATCCGTCAGGGTTCCATTAGCGTTAATGTTGCATGAACAGTGTTGATATTAGCAGATGACTGATACGGCTGTTGGAAGGTCGCAGCTTCGCACTGAAGAAGCTTCGGAACCGTTTCATGTGCAGATGTTTGTTGGTTTTTTACATTTTTGTGTGAGAAAATAAGAGATTATACAGTGGGACACTATTAATATTTAGGATTTCATTGATAGATAGTTTGGTTTATCCTTCATCTTTCACTTTCGATTCAAGGACTACAACGAGCAGGAAGCTGCTAACTCCACTCAGCACATTCCTACTCCCCAGAGGATGAACCGTTTCCTCCAGCGGGACAAAATTCCAGGAAAGTCGACTCTCATGTCAAACCTAAGCTGCCTCCACTGCTTGTGATCCAATAACTTTGGGAACATCCCCCACCCCCCCACCCCCCGACATCAGGTTAGAAGGCACCGTGTCCGACATATTCATAATGTAATTTGTAATGACATTCACACCAGTTTCACACTGTGATTGATCTGGAATGTGAAGGTGAGAGCGGATCCAGGGATTGAAACTGTAGAAGTGAGCAACAGCAAGTGAAGACCGGCGGCTGCTGCTCAAAGTTCTGTTCACCGGTTAATTCAAAGCTCGGTTTATTTATTTCATTCAACTATTAAATGTCGCAAAATTCCTCCAAATTCAACTCTTTACTTCCTTTTTCCCTCAACAATACACATGTCATGGAGATATTTGTTCCATGTAGACAGACTGAGATTTCTGGAATTATTAGATAGATAAACAATAGGTGCAGCATGATGAATTTTAATATGAGCACTGTTAACCTCGGGTTCAAACTCCGAAGGTCGGCGGACACATTCATGAAGGTGTTTACTCTCAGCCCCGTCCAGCCCTTTACGTTTTAGTCTCAGCCGTTAGAGGAACGACACCATCGATAAATTATAAAACAACATTATCGAAGGAGAGAGCGCGAGTGAGACTCTGTGACCGTTAGAAAACGACAGTGTACTTCACCTTACCATGATTTTTGCTTGACTAATTAGATTTTATGTGAGGTTTTAACGTCCAGGCAATCACCAGCAGGCGTCGTCAAACTCTCTGCAGGTGCCGGCTGGAAATGATCTGCAGAAAAAGACGTGGACAAACCTCAGGTCCTCCGCAGGTGAAGGCGACCAAAGGTGAGCTCGGCAAATTACCTTTAAATACAAATTCTAGTCCCTCCTGACTTTTTTCTTTAATCATGAAACAAGAATAAATAAAAGATGTCATGTTACACAGAGGGAAATCTTCCCTAATAATGACAAAAGCTACCTTACGAGTAATTACGCACTTGTTTACCCCGTGCTGGGAACTATTTTATTCTCCCTCGGTGACTCTGCAAAAAGATGCATTTAAAAAAAGACTAAAATAATAAAAAAAATAAATCCCTAAATGATTAAGAGGCACAACTTCCCGTCAGAACATCCTCGTATCCTGAAATAGATTTTTAATTGAGCAGGAAGGTGGTGAGGCAGCTTCACAGCCCTGACGGCGAATATGGAAGCGGCTGAAGAGTTTCACTGCGGCTTTAAGACACTTCTGCTGTTTTTCATTGAGACAACAACAGAAGATAAAATCAAGTTATAATTATAGAGGGCGAGTGTTTGACAAATATGTGCTGAGCATGTTCCTCTGAAATTACTTTGAGTTCCAGAAGCTGCTGCTTCAGTCAACAGGCAGTTTTATGATATTTCCACATTCAGACTCAAAGCATTAATCCTCTGGTTGAGTTCAGAGAGGATCATATTCATCATGAGCCTCTTTTAATGTCTGATGAACATGAGCAATATTTTCTTCCCAACACGGATAAATATCAGTCAAACGTTTTTTGGGGTCCCACCCTTGAAGGCCAGAAATTCTAAGTGAGCCCTTCGCAATTATCTCCATTTACATATATATTTATTTATATAAAAACATTATGAAGTTTGAGATTCACAAGAAGCTTCTCCTGATCTCACAACACGTCCAAACAAGAACTGTTGATTTGCACGAAGCTGGAAATGGTTAGAAAGTCATTTTTTAACTCTGCTGCTCGACAGACGAGAAACAGTTCAATAAAGAAAACAGCATCTGAAGAATCACTTTCACTTTCAACGCAGCACAGATTCTCATTAATCAGACTGTGGCGGCCCGTCGTCGTCTAATTTGTCTCGATGCATAATGATGTGAATTTTCTTTTTACACTTCTGATAATAACGATCTTTAATTTTGGTGTTTTGGTGCCGTTGCATCTGTCAGAGTCCGACTGGGCATCAACAGCACTTTGCTGCGCTGAAGTAAAAACTTTAAACATTTTGCTTTTCTTCAGCCTTTGACGAGGAGCCTGCACTTTATAATTTTGTAATCACTTTCTTTCTTTTCTATTTTATGCTTTTTAAAAAAAATGTCTATGTTCCTATGTTTCTTAAAATCAGTTCTCTTCATATTTGAATTACATTTCAACATGTTTCTATTTTATCTATATTGTATGTTAAGCACCTTGCGCTGCATTTCTTGTATGAAAAGTGCCGAACAAGTAAAGTGTATTATTATCATTACTTTTATGACTACCATTATTATGATGATTATTATTGATTGCCCTCTGCAGGCAGCTGATTGTTGCGCTCTCTGCGTCATTCAGGTGCACATGTTCACAATGATCAGGTCTAATCACTCAGCCGCCACATATAGAATCTAACTCTGTGGGGAAAACTGTTTCTGAGAACAAGTTCTCTCTGCTGACGTCTCTGTTGACCTGTGCGACCTCTGACACACGTGCACCGGTCAGGAGGGAGGAGGTGCTCGGAGGGAAAGAGTCCTGGATAAAATCCGCATATAAATGATATATAAGGTTCTGTACTTGTACACCAAGGCATGAAAAACTACAGTAAACCTCATTTGATTGTGGAGGGAAGAATCCAAAATGACTCATTCAGACATTAAATACATGTGGATACTTTAAAATTACCTCTAAGATGTTAACTTATCTGTTTACTGTTACAGTAAATGAACGTGTCTAATGGTATGTTGTATATCTGTGGTTTCCACTGGTGTAGGAACCTTGACAGCTGCCACCTCTGCAGCCGGTGATGTGAAGGACGTGAGGACGCAACCGTTTCTCTCTACTGCAGAGTCGACTCTTTTGTTGGACGTCCTTGCGTTTTGCCTGCAACACACACGGTGATGCAGAGGGCACTTTTCATCAGGACGTCTTGACTGCGCTCAACCTCGTCCTCTGACTAACACGGTGCCGTCACACACACACACACACACACACACACACACACACACACACACACACACACACACACACACACACACACACACACACACACACACACACGTTCCAGGGACGAGTTACCGATGGAAAGGAAAAAGAAAGAAAAGTCTTCTTCCACCTTGCGAGGACACGAACACGACTCCGATCCACAGGAGCAGTTGCTCACATCTTACATTTTTCACCACGATAATGAATCTTGTAAAAATTCCCTTTTCCCCTTTCGTCCCCCCCATCCTCCATCTTCCTCCCTGCTCCAGCACATTAATCTCTCATTAGCAGCCCCCCCCCCCCATCCCTTTTCCTCCCAACACCAGCCATTACACACACATACACGTATATATGTGCATCGCCCCAAAAGGCCTGTGTATTCCCCCTCCCGCTCCAGAAGAAGAATCCTCAGACAAATGAGGGGCACGGGCGGCCATTTAAAGGGCAGCACTACAGAGCAAAGAGCCCCTCTGAATGGAGCCCATGGAGGGAGAGATAATAGACTTAAAGAGGACAAACATGCAGCGCAGCCAGATTATTTGTGCGTGCGTGCCCGCAGACACACGCGCGGGCACGTGTGCAGAAAACCTCAAATGGGAGAGCTTTGTCGTCCTCAAGGACGGACGGGAAGGAAGGCATGTGTTCACGTGCGAGCTGCAGCGGGGAACACGGCGTCTCCTATGCGGCACGAGTGCATATAAGAGCACAGGCTGCTCGCTATCTGGATCTGGAGTGAGTCAGAGTGCCACGCTGAATATAAATGACTCAATGCAGATTAAGGTGTCACTGTTTCAATGAAGGCGAAGGCAGGGGCGGCACGTAGGAGGTCAAATTAACCCCCTGCGCCACCCCCCACGCTTCCTTTTCAACCTTTGTCTGGCTGCACGGTTAAGAGGTTACCAGGAAACAGAGGAGCGAGGATCAGCCGGGTTGAATGAACCGCAGAGGAAAACACACACGTAGACGCACCGCGGAGAGAAGACTGCTGCTACACTGCAAAGGGATCACTTTTCATTTTATATTGTTTCGTCACGGTGGTTCAAACTCATTTAATCTGGAGTTTATAATGAAAGCAGAGCAGATCTGATAGTCACTTCCCTACAAACCGTGGACCTTGATTACACACAGCGATCAAAACCCCCCTTCTCCATCGCCCGGAGGTGGATTTATTCAATATCCGATTTCCCAGCTCCTTCATCGTTACGCTGCTCACTACATTTGATTCTCTGTTTAATCTGCTCATTTTATTAAACCATCTCCACGTTGTCTTTCCAAACTGATGAAATCGATATACGTGACTTTTGGTGGATCTCATTTTGGCTTTTTCAAATTAAAAAAACACTAAAATAATCTGCTCATTCACTGCAGGTCATTGGTTCAAATGCTTTTAAAACTAGAAGCAGAGCACGCACCTCCGCCAAGGCTCAACAGTCCCTTTAAATCCAATCAAGCTGCACAAAGGTAATCGACCAATGTAGATTTTTATTGGGGGCTGATGCTGATACAGATATTAGGGAGTGAAACATTTCCAACACCAATATATTGCCCCATGTATGATCCTGAGATAATGACAAACTCTTCTGACAAAGCAACGTGACTGTGGTGATTGACGTCTGGCTGAGGTCGGGTTCTACTCGGTGTCATTAGTGTGACTTTTACATGTTCCAACCTTCAGCAGTAGTTTGGGAACACGGAGACCAACACGTGGATCTATTTTATAGCCTGTGTGTTTGTGTTTTATGAAATATGCTGAACAACGAGCCTGTAGGTGACCTCCGCTGATTCATGCTCAGCTCAGCTCGGTAATGAAGTGTCAGGAAAATGTGAACTGTTCCTCTAAGTAGATCCAGAGGAGCAACTCAACTTCTCATCGAGAAACAACACTTCACTTGTTCTCCTCATTTTCATTTCACTTCAATGTGAGATCAGAGATGATTCCTGGAAACTCACAGTCGAGGTAAAACCTCCTCAGTGGAGACATCACAGGATATTAAGCACTACACTGGTACCATGGTTACAATGCCTCTATCGTCGGTCACAGGTGAAGTTGAACTCCGCCCTCGTACACAGGTTGTTGTCAGATGGTCTCATTGACTTCCAGAGTTCACAGAGGACGAATCCTCACATCCGAGGAACAAACACACAACACACACACACACACACACACACAGACCAACACAGACTCACTGACTGTCCGAACTTGCTCACATCACCAGCAATGGCACCTTGACAGCACGCAGATCCATGGAATCATCCCCATGTTGGCTCAATGCTTCATAATAAACAGACAGTCTGTCGCTTTGGCATTTTCACTGCACACGTGACACATGGGGATTTTCTTGCTTAATATCAAATTTACCCCAAAAGAATTGCTGAACAAAAAGGTTCTGCACACGGGACTCATTATGAGGGCGCTGCAAAAAAAGGAAAAAGTCAGCGTCAGTTGAATTAAATGCACGCGATGCATCATTGGGGAGTCGACGCTGAAACACGTGACTTCCCACAGGTGACGTTCCCCCCCGCCCACGTCTGGAACCACCGCGTCACAGTTGGACCCGACGACCTCGTTCCAAACGCAGCAAATCAAATCTGATCCTCTCGTGTCTCAGACGTCGGTTTAACGGATGAACGAGAACAAATCTTACTCCTCTTCTGTCGCAAGTACCAAGAATAGACACAAGTAGGAAAAAAGAAATGTACCTTTTTACATTAAGTCCATGCATCCTATTGGAATTTGTCAGAAATAAACCTTTAACTTGTTATTTGTTATGCTCTGCTACATGGTCCCTACAGAAGATGAACATCTCTCAGAAAGCTCACAAATATGTTGCTTTTAACTCTATTTGTTAAGGTTCAGTAACTCACAGTAGCGTGTGGATGCCAAAAATTGATATTCGGGTTTGGTCACATGGGATCTGCATCATTTTTTACACTTCAATCCTGTAATCGTCAGGACGTCAGGCTCGGGTTGAGTTCACCAAAAACAAACCAAGAAGCTGTGGAATAATGTTCCTGTGCTGCTCTGGTGAGCGTCTGCTGCAGCGGGTCAGTGTAAATTACCAGTGGGCGTGTTCATCTTAATGGAGCAACATGTCCGACAGAGTATCACGGGTTATTGACGTGTTTTCATTAGTTACTGGAGACAGTGCATCAGGTCGTCAGGCGTTGGGAGACACGGCTAATGATTCACTGTTGGTTGTTTTCTCTTCCTGTTTCCTGTCATTTGGTTTTAATGAAAACCAAGGGGGGGGGGGGGGCGGCTCAGTGTATTTACAGTCTCAGGTCGGCTGACTCAGTCGTTTTCTTTTTCAGTCCCAGTTATCAGAGAGCATTTCCTGGTGCATTTTAATTTGTTTTAATTAAATCTGATGATTTTACGACTCATTTGTTTTAACTGCCTGCCTCGTGGGGCACTTTGTTATCTGGATTCTAAAAGAGGCCGCATGTTAATTAACATGGACTCGTTCAACTATAGAGTATTATCCACATGTCTACAATAAAAAATATGACATGACCTCCTATACTAGAATCAAAGTTACACTGGAAGACAGGGTAAAACATAATATTTAAGAATCTGCTCAATGTTTTAATACAAAAACATGTTAATGCATCAACAAATCTTGGAATATCTGTTTTGTGAAAGACATGTAATCTTCATGCGTCTCCATAAATACCTTTAACCCCCCCCCCGCTGAGAAGCAGACTAACAAATGTCTCGACCAGTGTTAATGGCAATTACACCTATGTGTCATCTTTTAATTGATACTGACGCGCAAACTACAGACTGCGGGGCCTTTCAGAGGAGCGAGATAACCAACGAGATAATTTGTATTAGTAGTAACACCACTAACCTTCCTCTGTGAATAATTAACACACAGTTACAAAAAAAAAAAGTGCAGCAGATTTATCGCAGGTTCTGGGTCCGCGGAATGATTATGAGTGACAAAGGGAACATACGACGCCATTTGTCCCCGTCCTCCCCGCAATTATTCCCATCAGCCTCCCTGACAGAGGCGCGGCGAGCGGCTGAATGGCCTAATCGCTTTTTAACAAATGAGCTCCGTCTCTCATCTGCCTTTCCCCAAATGTATACTCTGCCCTTAAACGTCACACGGCAACGCCGCCAATTCATAACCATTATCTCGGGGCCTTTGATAACGCGCCGACGCAGGAACTGAGCGGGTAAAAAGACAAAAGACACAGGGAAATGTAAAACTGGGGAGGGAGTAGGGGGTGGGGTGGGGGGGAAAACAAGCGATGTGCTTCGATCTCAGATTTCCCGCTGGCCCTGAGCTATCAGAGCCATTGATTGGCTCATGTAATTCTGCTCTGATTTGGCTCGGCCAATCAATGGGCTGCAGTCTCGCTTCCTGTGACTGTGCAGCCATTAGACTAGAGGAGAGAAATCCCATAGTTCCTTCTGTTCCCTGGAACTACAGAGTTTAGACGCAGCCGTCGACTGCACGGCGACGCTCTTCTTATCGCTGACGGCCGTTTCCTGTCTCCCCGCCTCGTCTCAGGGACGGTGTTGACACATTGACTTAAAACGCCTGTGACCTTGTAGGTAAAAATACAAGAGAAAACTATATTTCACATTCTACAACTTTTATTATACCAGAGTCTTCACTTAAATGCCTGAGAAAAAATACTCTAACACTAAATACTAGCTTCGATCTAGACCATTGTTTTAACATAAATAATATAATGTGTATTTAAGTATTTCCACGAAGCTCTCTCCTGCAGTCCACCTTAAATATGTTGCTGTATTTTTCACAGTACATATGCACATATACATGCTGCAACAGTTTTGATTGCTCATCGTATATATATTCTATCCTTGTGCTCATGCCCCTACTCGTCTATTTTCCCGCTGCATTATTCTTCTATCTGCTGCTGGCACCACTCATTTCCCCACAGAGATCAACGCGGCTTCATCTACGGTAACTTCATCTCGGAGGTCGTTTATAACCGAGAGCTGGCAGATACGTACATTTTGCTTATAAAAGCATTTTGAGCTGAACGCTTACGTTTCCAAACTTTCCAGGTTTCCCCTCGACATCGACTGGATAACGTTGCAGAAGTGAAATCTTTTTTTCCGTGTGATGGTGCAGCCATAGAGAACTGCAAGAGCTGCGATTCAGGAAACTCTAACACAGCTTGAATGAAATACTACAACAATCAAATGGAAGATATGTAGTTAAGCGGATTTGTCATCGTGACTCAGAGGAGAAGACACTAAGTGAGGTAAAAGGGACAGATGGGTACAGGAGGAAGAATAGTTAATCAGAGATGTAAAAAGTAAAGTAAATCTGTATAGGTGTTAAGATGAGTGGAAATTGGTTAAACATGTTCTCCATCTGCGTCTCTCTGAATTCTAATGTTACGTTGAAAACCTCTTGTGAAATTTGAAGGTCAAGGATAAATTTAAGGAGGGAAATTGACTAAATTAAAATGCAAGACTTTATGAGACACTTATTCTCCTCATCACAAAATGAGAAAACGTCCCAGTCTGTCTCATGGTGACATCACTAACCCACACACACACACACACACACACACACACACACACACCCTCCATTACCAAACAAACACAACAGCACTTCATTCTCTGCTTAATTTAGCCATTGATTTTTCTAACACCAGATCACACTAGAGATAGCAGAAGACATCAGGCTGCAGTGTTTTATGGTCTTTGCAGGAGCCCCCACCCCCCCTGCTCGCTCACACACACACACACACACACACAAACACAGACAAACACACACTAAAACACACACCCACTACCATTAGGAGACTTAACCACTGCCATGTGTGTGATTGTTGCCTGTCTGTGTTCATGTGTGTGTGTGTGTGCAGCTTTGCTCGGATCAGATGTGAACCAGCCGACGCTCACAGACACAAACACACAAACACACAAATAAACATGTACTATATGTTAGAAATGATGTTCATTCCGTCTGGGTTTGCCGTTAAAGGACTGAGATCAATCCCACACCTGTGTGCTGGATACAAAGAGTCAGGATGTGGTTAGCCTAGCTTAGCATAAAGGGCAGGAAGCAAAGGGAAACCTCCTCTTCTCCAAAGTTCAAAAATACACCGACATCTTATTACTTCATCCGTAAACAAACAGCAGTGTTTACAATTCATTACCTAGACTGTGGCAGCCTGCCATATTCTAATGTGCCCTGCCACAGTTTCATAATGAGCCAAATTTATTTTAATAACATCAGAGATCTCTAACTTGGTGTGTGCAGGGCTACTTGCCACATGCTCTGGTCCATAATGTGTTTACTGTCCACGCAGACAGTCAGATCTCAAAGTTTCTGTGGTTTCTGTTTCATTCACGTCCATAGAGCCGTCCAACCAAGCACGGTAAGGTTGAAGTGGAGTTAATTCTCCACATTCAACCAGCACACATGGACCCAAACCATCACAAA